>JAENHJ010000154.1:588424-1788424 GCA_025330945.1 Mucuna pruriens
AAATGGACAAAATATATTGAACCGAGTGGTGTCTCTAATACAATTTCTAATCTCCCTTTTATAGGGTAAACATCTAAGCCTAAAAAAAGGAAATAAGGAAACTATATCAAGAAAATACAGACCAAATAAAAATCATATCAGAAAAGATACAGGAAATCGGTAATATATTTAACAATTATAAATGGTAGAACTTAGGAAAGTATAAGTCAATCATAACTCACAATTTTTTGAAGGGTGGTGCAATCCCTTACAAGTTTATGGGTTCAATTATTGAAAAACAGGTAACTTGCAATGACCCTTTTCAATAATTTAAGAACGGTATGCCAAATAAAATGGTTTTCATAATTCAAAAAGTTAGCTCTTGATGGGCATATTTTGTTGATTCATCTGTTTGATCATTATTAAGTTATGATGATATGGAAAATGGACTTTATTTGTTAGTAAAATGTAGACTACTAAAAATGGCCTTTATTTCATATATCTCAAGTCTCAACATTATATATATTATATAAATAATCATAAAAAAACCTACCATGACAAAATATAAATGTAGTATTAATTATTCTGATTTTTTTTTACCAAATAACAATGTTCAACTGACAAGGAAAGGCTTTGAAACAACAATATTTAGCATATGTTCACATATTTACTTTAATAATTGATGGGATGTACAGGTTTTGGCCAGAGGTGTTGATTGCGATATAGCTTTGCTTTCAGTAGAAAGTGAGGAGTTTTGGAGAGATGTGGAACCTCTCAAATTTGGACGTTTGCCACATCTTCAGGTTTAAACTTGTCTTTGTTTTTGGTATTTCTTGATTGTAATCTTCCCTAAAGAAAAGAGTTAAGTGATTTGTTAATGAAGTCAAAGTGAAATGAATAACTGATATTTGAACAGTCTCTGAGAGTGTTAGATGGATTTAGAGAACTAGGTTGAAATTATATTTTCTCAGGTTGTATCAGGTACATGATGATAGTTATACTTGCTTTCTGTCTATTAAGTGTCAGGAACTATTTTGACTCATGTCACCTGATCAATATTTGTTATCATATGTTTGAAACTTTGAATGACATAACATAAACTATATAATATATTGTTCAGAAAGATTTTAAACTAGTGCATGGAAGGGTAAATTTCCATACTTCCTCCTCTTGTACACCTTACCCACCACTTCTGGTTACAATATAGTAACTCATTTATTTTCAGTGATCTACACCAACTAACAACATGATGTGGGGTTTAATATAGTTATTAAAAATGCAAGAAGTAATAATTAATTGGCCAATTTTTGAAAGCATATATAGTTTGTCAAGTATAAATTTTCTTATATATTTCTATTTAAATGGTTCAGACTGAAATTTATTTATGCTTTGTTTCTGACTTGAAGGATTCTGTAACTGTCGTGGGATATCCTCTTGGAGGAGACACAATTTCAGTGACAAAGGGAGTTGTATCTCGTATAGAGGTTTGATATATCAAATTGAATGTGGAATTTATCATTTCATCTGTGTGAAATCAATCAATTATTTTGGATTATGATCTTAGTGCTCAGTTGTTGGAAAATAAATTTTAACCAGGTCACATCATATGCTCATGGATCGTCTGATTTGTTGGGCATTCAAATTGATGCAGCAATAAATCCTGGTCAGTATGACTTAAAGTGGTTTAAATTTTAGTTTTGCCTCCTCTCTTGCAAAAAAAATCTCTACTCTATCTTCTATTATAGTATAACTGCTACCCATCATTGAAATATCTTCTTGATAGACATTGCTTGGACTTGTTAAATTTTAGGTAATAGCGGAGGCCCAGCATTCAATGACCAAGGGGAGTGCATTGGAGTAGCATTTCAGGTAGATTGTTTGGCCTGCAATTAGTTTATGTGTCATTACTTGGCTTGTATACTTTGCTATCAAAGGTTCTCTTTGTAAGAAAATTATTACACAATTGCGATCTTGGACATATTAAAACAATCCTGTTAGAGAGAATGACCACTTCAGTCTGTTATTTAAGAAATAATATTACATTAGATGCTGTTACATATGAAATTATTCATGAGCCTTCACCTAAACAATGTATTCTTTTGGGAGAGTTGGTTTATGACATGGTATTAGAGCTTTTATTGCCAAGTGGTCAGGGGATCAATCTTTGCTGTCCCCCATTCGTTTAGATAAAAAGTTGAATTTTAGCACTAGGTATGTTAGGCTTGTACATTATCCACACTTCAAGCCCAAAGCCTCTTGCATGAGGGGGCATGTGAAATATAAAACCATTCACAAGCCTTCGTAGCTTAAGCTTCTGGGAGAGTTGTTTCTTGACATATAATATGTGTATCTTGTGGATCAGAAACTTCATTACATTGTCTATTTTTTCTGGGTCATTTGCTTATGGGACATTACCTCTAGGTCTTCAGATCCGAAGAGGCTGAGAATATTGGATATGTGATTCCTACAACTGTTGTATCTCATTTTTTGACCGACTATGAAAAGAATGGCAGGTATACTGGTAAGAAACTCTTCTAGAATATGGTTATATTTGATAGATTTGGTGTATTGCTGTGTTATTTGAGTAAGCACACTGAATTGTGTATTTATTACTGGAATCAATCTGAACTCTTATGGTAAAAGACAGACAACACAGGGTTTCCCCTGACAAGGAGTCTCCTCCTTGAACATACAACAATTAGCAAAACTACCCGATCAATAACTACATCCCAGACCCGTACATATAATGCATCACGCACTGTCACACCATTCTATAACTGCCTAAATAACTACATCAAGACAGAAATAACACAAATAATAATTCAGATCCATAGCTACCTTAATATCTGCCTAAGGAAACAATTACTACACACACTAATAATTCAGGCCTACTGAGTTTCAGTTTGCTTTTTATCCCTTCTCACATAAAATTTCCAAGGTTTTATCTCTATCACTATGTTCGCTGCACATGTTGCATCATACTGCTTTGGGAAATTCAGTGTTTTGTGTGATGTAAATATCATTTTGTATGATCATCTCTCTCAGAAAATGTATTACTCTTATAAGCTACTCAAAATTGGACTTCTGCAAAGACATATACTGATAAAAGATGAAGTTTAGAACCCTGTGCACATTGATTTTACATGCCAATTTGACCACATAAAAATGTCCATCATGTGTGTTCTGTTTTGTTCATCTTTGCACAAAACAATGTCAATAGCAATACAAGTTTGGAGTTACATCAATGGATCTAATTTTCAGTCTAAGTGTGTATTCTTGTGATGTCGTACATAGCCTGGAATCTTATATTTCCAGTTTATTCCAGAAAAAAAGTTTACCACTATTGTATTTCAGAAAGCATATCATGTGTTCTATCTATCATGAATGAAGCCTCCTAATCAAGCTTAATATGGAAAGTATACTGACAATCTGGAACCGTGTTTTGACTCCTAGGTTTCCCTTGCCTTGGAGTACTTATACAGAAGCTAGAGAATCCTGCACTACGTGCATGGTTGAAAGTACAGTCTAATGAGGTATGTCTTTGGCTAAAATCTTTGGTGGTATGTTCTTATGCACAGTTAGTTGTGTTATGGATGGAGATGATTTGTTTGAACGCTGGTGTTTGCAGATGCCAGTATATCCATTAGCTACATATGTGGTCTTTTGGAGTCTTCTTATCTTTATATCACATTTGAATATTTTGGAGTATTTAGATGATATATTAGGAGTGGTTTCCAAATTTTATTATATTTCATGATTCATTTCCTTGTTTAATTAGTTACTAGTCTTATTGTACTGGTGGGCTTGGGCTTGGGCTTGTAGTACACTAGAACTTCACCTAATTATTAATATAAATAGGATCATTGAGTTAGTATTTTGTATTACATCATCACAGTTCACACACCATATCAACAAAATCTTGTTCTGAGTGTTCTTTTCTCTATTTTCCTTCACCCACACTTAAATCCTATAGTTTCAACAATTTCATGGCACTAAGTTTTGATATTTCACTTTGTCATTTGCAGGGTGTATTGGTACGTAGAGTTGAACCAACTTCTGATGCAAATAATGTATTAAAGGAGGTAATGTGGATATTTTTACTTGCAAGATATTGTCCTTGAATGGCATGAGTAGACAGCCAACTAAAACCTTGAATCATTCCTCTAAAATATTCTACTAGGCTTCTCTATGGTCTAGTAGAATGCTTAAATGCCAAGTTCATTTGAATTTTTCATAAATAGAGTTCTAAAGGGGACAGGCAAATTTAAGAAATGCTATTTGTTTATTGGAAATAAAAGGATGAGCTAGCTTTGGGGTCTAGATATTATCATGAAATTTAACACTGTTCGAAAATTGAAACTTCTTATCCATGAGGTATCTACACTGTCAATTGCTGTGTGCATGTCTTTATCATCCTTGTTTAAAAATCATTCATGTCCCCTCATAGGTAAAAATAATTTGGTTATTTTTTGTCTAACATTTTAAAGTAAAATGTAGGAGAAGATGCAGCCTTGGGTGTTACATATTAATTCTGCTTTTCTAAATACCATTGATCAAGGCATTAACATTTCAGATCAAACTTGCCATTATAGGGTGATGTGATTGTCAGCTTTGATGATGTTCGTGTTGGTTGTGAAGGAACAGTCCCATTCAGATCAAATGAACGAATTGCCTTCCACTTCCTCATTAGTCAAAAGTAAGGGCTTTATTCTCTTAATTTCAGCATTGTCATAGTCATACTATAGTTTGCTAATAAACTTTATACGATGGCTATATCTGTGAGCTTTCAACTTGGCAATTGCTGATTTTAGGGGGGAAAATTTAGTGATAAGTGAGCGAGTGAGAGAGAATTTAGAGAATGAAAAGCTTTTCTTATTCTCGTAGAATGTAGTACATAGGTTCTACATATCGTCCATATATAGAATAATGAAAACTATTCCATAGGATTATAAAAAGTGATGCAACTTCGTAGACTCTAATACCCATGAGCGTTAAATACACTTTAGCATGTGATACATGAACCACACACCACACACTTCTAACAGCAATATTATACCTTGGGTGTTTTCTGATTTCACTTTGAATTACAAAAATGTCACTTGTTTTCACTTTGTTTCCTGTTTTCAAAATTTTGTATAGGAAATGGTAAAAACAAAAAACAATAGAAGTTGTTTTCACTGTTTTCTATATAAACTTTGGAAAGCAGAAAATAAATAAGGTAGCATTTTTGTAATTAAAAGTTAAAATAGAAAATAAAAACAGAAAATATTTTCTTAAACTAAACAGCCCCTTATATACTTTGCTAACCATTCCCCATCTTTTTGTATGTTATAGTAATATAATTGTAACATTAAATTTTGTGGTGATTGAGGATATAATACTTCACAATTTTTCTGCGAAGATCGTTTAATGCATGTTACATTGGATATACTCACTATGTGGTTTATTGGGCAGCTTCTGATAAGGTTTCATTTAACATTATGATGAAGCAAGTTTCAGAGCCTTTGGCATTTGCTTTTCTTGGCCGTTGATGTTCTTAAAATTGAATCCTAGAGTAATGGTGTTATACAGATTTGCAGGTGATACTGCAGAGCTTGGTATCATCAGAGCAGGGACATTAATGAAAGCTAAAATTATTTTAAACTCACGAGTTCATTTGGTATGTGATATATCATCATTGAATTTTGGTATCAATCAATTCCATGATATTGTTGATCTGATGCTATTTGTTTTGCAACTTTGTTTTTCTCTCTCTTCAAGGTTCCCTATCACATTGATGAGGGTCAGCCTTCCTATCTAATAATTGCTGGTTTAGTGTTCACACCCCTCTCAGAGCCATTGATTGAGTATGTTGTATTTATTATATTCGGCAGATTTTACAGTGTTTTGTTCTTTCCTTTTTTTTAGTTGGTTGTGAATTAGTATTTAATTCATTAATTATGAAACTTTTGGCAGGGAAGAATGTGAAGACTCTATAGGGGTAAGTTCTGAATTTGTATGGGTTAACCGTAAAGCAAAAAGTTGAAATCCAATTAGTTCGTGATTGAGTTTTACTTTTTTTCCTTGGTCAGCTAAAATTATTGGCAAGGGCACGTTATTCATTGGCAAAGTTTAAAGGGGAGCAAATTGTAATTCTTTCACAGGTTGGGTGCTGGATTTCTTCAAAAAATTATGCATATGTTGCTTGATTGTATTCTTGAGATTCTTGCATCACATATGGCATTCCCTTTTTATTTACCTTGATCTTATTTTATTAATTTATTCAACAATGTCATAGCATTTAGCATTTTCTAACAGATGTTTAGTTGCTTTATTTGGTATAATTTTTCCTTGCTTCTTACTGATTAACAGGTCTTGGCAAATGAAGTCAACATAGGCTATGAAGATATGAGCAATCAGCAGGCAAGTCATTTCCATATATGAGATTGACTCCCACAGGCCCAATTCTCAATGTATGTTTCTCTAAAATGATATTCTATTTTCAGGTTGTAAAATTCAATGGAACTCGAATTAAAAACATTCATCACCTTGCGCACCTCATTGATTGTAAGTTGTTACCTTCTTTATCTATTGTGCATTTATTTTCTTTTACAATGTCTCAAGGTTGTCCCATTACTTTTCTCTTGCTCAGCATGCAAGGACAAGTATCTGCGTTTTGAATTTGAAGATAGCTATGTATCTGTTTTGGAGAGAGAAGATGTTGCTGCTGCTTCATCCTCCATACTGAGAGATTATGGTATCCCATCAGAAAGATCTTCGGATCTTTTGAATCCTTATGTGGATTCACTAGAAGGTGACCAACCAGCAGACCAGGAATTAGGTGATAGCCCGGTTTCAAATTTTGAAATTGGCCCTGATGGATTGCTATGGGCATAAGAAAGCTTGCACCTGAAGATATCAAGTGAAAATTTCTCATGGTGGTATTTGAAGCACGTGATCACAATTTTTGGCTGCAGAAATTGCAGCAACAGTATGTGGCAACCTTGATGTGAACACTTGAATGGTTTTATGCTACTCTGGGGTCATGTTAGAAGCGACCTATTCATTGATTTTAAAAAGGGGTAGGACTATAGGAAAGAGAGTTCGTGATTATTTTTTCCCCATGTAGTTTTTATTCTTTCGTGTCACTCTTCTTGATTTGATGAACCTGAAAGATCACTTCAGGTTTGATGTCTAAATCTTTCGCGCATTCTGTATTTTTAAGGAAATAGTGCACACAGGAGTGACTCGTATACGCCTTTGATGCAATCAATGTAACATTTAACAATACATTATAGATATTATGAAGTTGTTGGTGCTCAGTTTGAGTGAACCTCGTGTCTTTTTTTGAATTTTAAATTTGTTTGTTCTATCTGATTCATTTGAATTGATTATAAATTAAAGTTTGTTTCGGATGCATAGATATTAATTGTATTGGTTATGTGTATTTGTAATTAACTCATTATCCGTGTTTAAAATAAGTTAAACGGCATGACCAATAAATGCAAAATGACACTTTAACAATTAACAATGAAAACTAAAATCAATTTAAATCCAACCAAATTTGAACGGATTCTTATTTGGACAACAGGAAAAGAAATCAAATTAATTTACCTTTTTTTATTAACTTCTCAAAAAATTACAGAAACTTAGACAAAAAAGAAAAATAGATTCACAGAAACTTGTTTTTGAGTGGGTAACATGTAGATTATTGTATCATAAGGTCAAATGCTTGATTCTTCGTAATCAACTACTGTAATGAGCTAAATTTTTTTTATTTTAAAAAAACAAAACAGAATTGGTGCATTGACTGAGGCAACGGAAATTGAGAGTGGAGTATTCAAATTCGTTGCGTGATAGAAGAAAATTAAGCTTGTGATCAAAATCTGAATATAAATATCCAAAAATTAAATTAAACTGTTGAGAGTGGGATTTGAACCCACGCCCTTTCGGACCAGAACCTTAATCTGGCGCCTTAGACCAACTCGGCCATCTCAACGTGCTGTTAGTTAAGGCTAAGTATATTTACTTGACATATAATTATGAATATAAATATTTTATTTTTAAATCATAATTCATAAACAACACAAAATAATGAAAAATCATTGTTGAGAGTGGGATTTGAACCCACGCCCTTTCGGACCAGAACCTTAATCTGGCGCCTTAGACCAACTCGGCCATCTCAACATGTTGTTCATAAGGAGCTAATAAAATAAAATTGAGGTAATATAAACAGAATCTGAGTGGCGGTTGTTGAAGTGAGGTGTGACTTAAGAGTGGCACCATCTCCACATTTTGGTGTCCCTACAATTGACAGTATAATGTCTCATTGTCATTGATATTAATTATTAAATAAGGAGTGTGATACCCACAGTACTACCCGACAATCGAAAACAAATATTTGTTTCATATGTGCTGTCCGTGAATACAAAGCTCACAAAGGAAGAAATAGTGCTAAGTGACCCAACCAAATTAAAGAAGGAATGCTAATGCATGAATTATAGAAGAAATGACAGTAACTTTATATTTCCCTCCCATTTTAACTTTGGCCTACATATTGTTCTCGTATGCACAATATGTTGAATTTTTTCACCCTTCCTTTTTACTATGTAGTTTGGCAGCTGACAACTGACTTTTGAGGACCTCAAATGCCATTTATTTTGGATATGGGTGAAGTCAAATGAAATGGTAAGATAATAGAATGAATCATGCCACGATAAAAGTATTTTACATAATTACTTAACCTTATATTGCCCCATTTATAAAAAGAAGTTTGATTTTCATAATAATTACCTAAAGAATTGCACTTTTTAAAATACATTTGGATTCCCATCCATAGTAGGAAGCAACCAGTTACTTAATAATCAAGGTTCAGAGTTGAATTCTACACTTCTAATGATTCATTATGTGTAAATAAAGCACTCTTTTATCTACATTTCACTCTAGTGAAATAAATTGGGTTGCGTGATTAGAAGATTTAAAGGGAAGTTAGAATCAGCCAAACGTAGTTTACTTCATGCCTAAGAATTTATGTAGTCCTTAATTTTTTTTCCCTGAATTCTTCCTTGGTGTTTTTTTATTTTTATTTCAAGCCTCAGGACTTATCACGTGGACTCAGTAAAGGGCTCAGTGGTGGAGCACATAGGTGGCCCCCTAATTGTGTCTCTAGAAAATAGGTGGGACATAAAGGAAGAAAACGTCAGATAAAAAAAATATTCGTATACATTATTAAATCTTATATATTAGGTCTATTATCATCGGACGTGTGAATTATTTGATAATTTATTTCAGTTTGAAACTACGAATATGAAAGGAAAGATTTACCATTCATAATAATTTTATAAGCCTGAGTTAGTATTGCTTCTTGGAAAAGATTCTAGTGCCCACGAACCAAAAAAATATCCCTGGTATAAAAAAGAAATCTCACATATTCCTAGTAATTGAGCTGCTAACTTGTAGCAATCCCTCTATGTTTTTCTTCTTATTTTTGGTGTTTATTTTTATGCGAGTGACACCTAGTGTTCATGTGCTCCACAAGGTATTTCACTTATCAACTTTGTCTTGTAGCATACAATGTGCAGCTGTAAGATGAAAAAGGTTCCAATGATCAACTGCCACTACTAAAAATTGGAGCCCACCACCACTTGTTGTAGACCCTTTTTAAAGTTGGTACTTCAATGATGAACCTCCTCAGTTTCACCACTCTCCAAGAAGAGTTTTCTCTCGGAGACACATTCATTAAGAGTTCATCATAAAGCAATTGATATCTTGCCATCATTTATGGCTTCCTTTTGGTCATTCTCGGCATTGCTCATGGCTTTAATGGCATGCAACTGTTCATTGGCCTTGGCTTCTCGACAAAACATGCATGTTTCCACCATCTCAGCAGCACCAACAACATTACCAGGTGCCCCTCAGTACTTCTCTCCTACCATGTCACCAGATATTGAGCCTTTGTTTCCCACCCCTGGAGCTGCTGCTTACCCTCCATCAGAGTCCACAATACCCACAATTCCTTCAAGCCCCAGCCCCCCCAACCCTGATGTCACTAATAGTCCAGGGTCAGTTTTGGCTTTTCCACCTTTAGGGTCCATGCCAGCTTTGGCCCCATCTTCCCTGGCTGCATCTCTGCCACTTTATTCAGTTTTACATCTTGCCATTCTGGTAATTTGCACAGTGCAGCTTCATGGCATGTGAGATGTTGCTGTTTCTACTTATGTTTTGGAAGCATACACTGTTTAGTATGTATATCTAGTGCACGGCAAGGCATTAATCTGGGTAATTTTAAGTGCTAGTAGTGTATAATGTTTCAAAACATTAAGACTAGTAAACATTTTTAAGTGTCTATCTTGTATTCTGGGTTATTTGTGTAGAAATAACAGTTGAGGATAAATTTTGTCATGGTTATATCAGTTCGGAGATAACTCAGGAGATGTAATGTAATAGGAAACTGTGTTTACTGTTTAAGCTTTACTCTTTACTTTTTTTTAGTATTTGTTACATTTATTTTTCATTTTTTAGCATATATTATAGTTGTATTTTTTTTAGTTTCTTTTACATCTACATATATAGTGTATACTATAGAATTCGGGACATGCAGGGGCAATCTCTTACTTATTATATATAACCATTGGCCTCAGCAATTGATTGAATCACTAATGCCTTCCCCTAGGTGTTAGGACCACAAATCACTTTGATCTTGCAGAAAAGAACCTTTTAGTGACTCTGCAACGTGGGCACTTCGCATTATTATATGGGCGAAAACATTTTTGGCATGAAAAGGAGAGTCGGGCACATTGGGTGGGCTACAATGCAGATAACGAACAAAAGAATGAGACAACCGGAATATGCATATCTAGCCAAGAAGGACGTGTAAAAATATTAATTCGTATAGGAAACTCCACTAGGATTCTCAAATTAGGAATATACTGTATACAAGATTTGTAGGTTACTTGAGCAAGTCCCCATAAAATGTACATAGGCATCTATAAGATTGCTCTACAGAACTACCCTATTTACTTTATGAACCATATCTAGAGAGCTACAATACTAAGTTGATTCCTTGTAAGACCATTAAACAACTTCCCCGATAATGATCCCATGAGTTTCTTAAACTCAAATGGGTTCTTCCATTTGTTGGCACATTCCTTAGCAATGAAGCTTCTCATCTTTCCATTCTCCTGCTTCAGCATATCTACAGCTAAACTCAGGTGTCTTATCACCTCTATTTTCTCTTGGTCTTTTTGCTTGAGATGGTCCTTCTGTACCCTATTCTCTTCCCTGACTCTTCCTATCTCTTCCCTTAGCATCATTACTTCACCACAAATGGGACCTTTCTGGTATTCATCCTTCTGCACTCTGTTCTCTTTTCTGAGTGGTCCTATTTCTTCCCTCAACATCATTACTTCGCCACAAATGATACCTTTCTGGTGGAGTTCATCCTTCTGCACTCTATTCTCTTTTCTGAGTCTTTCTATTTCTTCCCTCAACATCATTGCTTCACCACAAATGATACCTTTCTGGTAGAGTTCATCCTTCTGCACTCTATTCTCTTTTCTGAGTCGTTCTATTTCTTCCCTCAACATCATTACTTCACCACAAATGGTACCTTTCAGCTTGAGTTCATCCTTCAGCTCTCTATTCTCTTTTCTGAGTCGTTCTATTTCTTCCCTCGACATCAATTCTTCATCATATATGTTATATTTCTCCTCAATTTGATCCTTATTCTCTTCATTAAGTCTCTCAATTTCTTTCTTCAGCCCCATCACTTCATTATTTGCAGCCACAAACCTAACTCCCTCCTCTTCTGTACAGTTATTAAATTTGGTATCCACTTCCTCCTCTTGCTCAGGATCATCAACTTCAGATTCCCCAGACTCCTCAACATCACAACTCTCAGAATAGCTATCATAACTGTCATCAGCAAAATTCATCAACTTCTCTGATTGACGATGCTTGAGTGGAGAAAGGGGGGACCCCCCTGCCTTCTGCTGGCGAATTCCAGTAACTTGATCATACCGCTCGGCTAATGAGCGGTGTGTCCTATAGAAATCTTCAACCATGCTCACAAGCTGTGGTCTCTTCTTGTAATACATCTCTGCACGTTGGGCAAAGGAATCTGCATCCTCTTCAATTAGTTTTAACATCGCCTTTGTCTTCTCATTTAGTTCTGCCATAAAAAAAATCACAGCACAATAAAATCACGTTCCATAATTAAACTACGTATTAACAAAAAGGCATAGATACCAGATGTGTAAGCCATGATAATCAAACTAAGTACTGATTGCTAAAAGGATTAAATACATAGGACCAAAGTCAAAAGGTAGTAAGAGAAAGTTTTGAAAAGTAACACTCATGAAAGAAAAACAAAGGCTAATAACCTTTTCATTTTTCTATACCAGTACTTACGTTCCTCTTTTCTTTCTTTAAGCCCTTGTATATTCTTTTGAAAGGTTTTTTCAAGTAAGACACATGTGGGTCCGAAACTTAATAGGCTACAGAGAAAGAATTAAAGGTCTACATACTTTAAACAAATCGCGAAAGTAATAACAAAGGGCCAGAGAATGATTGGTGACCCCGAATCATTCAAATATTATGCCTTTATTACAAGGGTAGGTGGTAACAAATTACACACCATCAATCTTCATGCAATCAAAAACATCACCGATAAAATCAATCCATCGCAGCATTCACTTATGGCAATTCATTTCCCAAATTCTATGTGTTTGAAAAATAAGGCCAACCTACTAATAGAACGGACATTCCGTGCATCTAATTTTCACTAACCATTCAATTATAGAGTTTGTCAAAAATTGCATGACCTGGATGGTACAATACTTCGAGTACGAAAACCGCCAGAGCACAAAAAACAGCGTAATTTCTGTAAAATCTTGAAATGTTTTACTTCTTAACTTACTATTCAACTAATTAAGTATTAACACGTTCTTCGTGAAATTTTCGTACCCATTTTTTTGTTGAACTGTTTAACAATTATCAAACAAATATATAAGAAATTATTTTACCCAATAATAAGAGAAAGGAAGTGGATACCAGTGAGAGTAGATTGAAGCCAAGGTGATCGTCTAGTGTTGCTGTGGCTCTCAAGCCACCACCACTGTGACGGTTGATTCTTCATCATTTCAGCCATCCTCTCCGTCACTGTTGTCTTTATATCCCAACACCAAGAACCTATATATGAAAAAACCTAGAATAAAACAAACAAAAGAAAACCTTGAATGCTCCAAACAGAAATCGTAAAATCATCATTAGATAATAATAACTAACAATTAGCACGTCACGTCTTTCCTCAAAATAAAAAATAATTAGCACGTCTCAGTCACCAAATTAAAAAAAAAAAAAAACTGTAGCAATATAAATATAGAATAAATAATAGCAGCACAAAGAGTTTTTACATCAAAAATTGACGAGTATAATAAATTAGTTTACAGTGTAAAAATAACAGTGCATAAAACTTGAAATCATAAAATCTAAAAAAGAAAAACACCAAACATATGAAGTTTGGGTGAAGGACAAATGCACCAACTGATACACTAATACCGCCTCTTCGTCATTTGCAAAGCACCACACACAAACAAACATAAACTTCCTCGAACAGTGGCACTTCCTTCCGAGGGAAACCTTTGAAATTCGAAAATTCAAAGACAAAAACATACGTACAAATAAAAAAAGATAAAACAGAATCAAGAAAATTCATTATTAGACAAAAAAAAATTAAATTAAATTAAAACACGAAAAGAATAGTAAATGAGAATATGAGTAGAGGAAGAAAGAGAAGTCACCTGAGTTAGTTCTATGGTTGCCACCCCAGGTAGAAGTAGAGTCCAGACGGATC
Organism: Mucuna pruriens; assembly: GCA_025330945.1. Taxonomy (NCBI): domain Eukaryota; kingdom Viridiplantae; phylum Streptophyta; class Magnoliopsida; order Fabales; family Fabaceae; genus Mucuna; species Mucuna pruriens. The sequence continues at coordinate 602,235 of JAENHJ010000154.1, forward strand.
AAGAAAGTAGAATAGAACAATTTTATATATACTGTTGTTTTTGGTTTTGAATTTCTTTGTTTGTCTCATTCCAGATGCTTCCACCTGTGATTTTGCGACACGTGTACATAACATTTCACCATCAGTCCTATGCCTCGAGCCAAATGCAAATACAACTCATGTTTAGTTACCATAGTATACTACATTCAAATTCAAACTTCTCTCTTCAGTCAATGACCGCGCCATAATCTGTGACGGGATTTAAATTCGAAGCATGAAATTTGCGCTTTTGTTGTGGATTTTTAATAAAAGAGTGCTTAATTAATGCAGTAATTAATTAAATAATTATTACAGACAATTATGATTTGGCAAATAAATATGGGAAAAAAACAATACAAAGAGTGTGTTGTGGGCGTTCGGATGTGAAATGCGGGGAGCGTGAGCTTATAATATGCCAAGACAAAAAATCTTGGTGTAACGGTCAGAATCCCAAAGAAGAAAGTTTTTTCAAAATAAATACCTTCCAAGACAGATCAGTCTGTGGTGACACTGAGTTCCGTGGTGTCGAAATTATTGTGGTGGCAATCAAAATGAGTTTATAATTTGTGTAGTAATTATTTTTAAGGTTTTAGATTTATTAAAATAAATTTTACTTTTAGAGGAATCCTTTTACTTGTTATAGGCACGGCTTAAATATTTAATTTAATTCATTTTTTAATTATACAGCTGTCACAACCAAATTTAATTATACCGCTTAAATTTTTAGGATGGAAGTCGCCACCAACGTTTTGACAGAACATTTAAAACCAAGGTGGGGATAAGGGCTTTACAGGCATTATATGAAATGTTAGGAAGTTTTCTGTAATTAGGAAAAGACATCTGCATTGGGCTTAACAGTTAGGTAAGGCCAAACTTTTTTGGGTTAGGTTTCGGTGTGGGTTGTTCAATCATGGGATTCTTATGTATGGGGGATGGTTTGGTTGGGGGAACGACTTGAAAGGAATATGCCCGCTTTCACGCATTCTGGGCTTTTAAAGGATTCAAATCGATGTAGTTCGCCTACGAAGTTGTTGGTTAAGAGGGGTGTTCTGGTCAATACCAAATGGTTGTGTTTAGCAACATTTAACTTGACCTCGACAAGAGGGAGGCTTGGGAGGGAGAGGTGTGAAATATCTGGCTTGGGTTCAGAGAGGGGAGGGTTTGTGCGATTTACTACTAACCCGATATCTCGGCGAACAGGTGTCTTCTTCTTTGTGCAGGATGCTTCCTCCGACTACAGTGGAAAGTCTCGCCCACTCCCGTAAAAATCTCCGACCCGGCTCATTCGGCAGTGAGGTCTTATATAGGCCGCGAAATGGGCTTGGACCTTCTTCGATGATGAGAATATTTTATTATATTTTATATTTGAATTTTGAATATTTAATGCGTTTATCCTCCGATTCTTAAGACATTTGACTATTTTATATTTCAATTTTAAAAGTTTTAACCTGGTTTATCCCCGATTCTTGGGATGAGAGAATATTTTATTATATTTTATATTTGAATTTTGAAAAAGCTAATGATTTATCCCTAATTTTGGGATGAGAGAATATTTTATTATATTTTATATTTGAATTTTGAATATTTAACTGGTTTATCCCTGCTTGTTGATAACGTATAAAATCTTTGTGATTTTATCGTATATCGATTAAGGTTTGGGCTTTTATGATTGTTTATTGATAATATATAATCTTCGTGATTTTATTTGTTATCATTAAAGAAAAAAAGTTTCAATTGTGATTGTTTTAGGACGCTTTTAGGGTCTTCATAATACAGTTTAGTGATATTTAATCTGTCTTTTAAATGTTATAAAAGGACATATAACATGGTCATGACCCATTTTATGTCATTCATGAAAGTTCAGTGTTGAGAACTTTTTCCTAATTTTTAAGCTTTTTATGTAATTCGTTTTATATAAATTTATATTTAAAATTTCTAGGAGGTGAACAAACTTCACATGTACACCACATACCCATATCATGTACCAAGTTGTTTTAGGGCAATTTTTGAGTTGTTCTTCTACTTCCATAGTAATTAACAACTCAAGAATAAAAATCTGTCATTGGAGAATAACTTATTGTGCTATGCTTAGAGTTGCTTCACGTAGCAATCTATTCTTTTTTGTGGTCATCTTCGTAAATATAAAAATATAATATTGTTGTTAAGTTTTTTTTATGAGAAAAAGTTGACTGTAATATGTAATGTTGAAGTGAAAAAATACACTTGGTAAACTTTATTTTAATAACATATTATTTTATATTTTTCTATGTATTTTAAAAGTTATTATTAATTTTAATCTGTATTATTTGTATGCATTTAAAATTTTAAAATAATTTTTTTATTTAATTATAATTAACTATATATTTATTTTTATTTAACCATTGATATTAAATATATTAAATTAAAATTAAAATTAATAATAAAATATAAAAGAATTAGATATATTGTGGAGTCTACTTGAGAAACTTTAGTGAGTTTTTTTATTATAAAAAATTTGATTGAGTTGTTAAAATAAAAAAGATGAAGTAACATTATAGGAAAGTGTGAATTATTATTAAAAATATAATAAAGAAACTCATTTGAGTCGTTGTATTTAGGGCATTTATAATTTTGAAACTCACGTGAGATGCTATACATAATATTTTATATTTTCTTTTATCATTGTCAATGAATAAAAAATATATAATATTTTTATAATTTTTTAGATCTTTTAAAATATTATATTGTTTTTATTATTTGCAGTAACTCAAATATTTATATTTTTCATCCCAACCATTCTTGGAGAAATGAACCCCATTTTTTATTATTAAAAAGCCTTTCAAAGTGTATTAAAATACAAATGGGGTAAAAAAAAAAAAAAAAGAAATGGTTGCTTAATGGAGCAACTCTATAATGTTTTAATTGCTCTTCAATAGCTTGAAAATTTCTATATAAGTTGCTAATTTGAAAGAAGAAAAAAATAAAGTGAAAGAGCAACTTTGGCCTTAGTTATAACAACTTGAATATACCAACACATTTACACCATAAAAAAATATTTATATAAAAAAAAGTCTATCATGTGATAATAGAAGAATTCTACGATCTCGAGACCTCATGTAGCTTAAGGAGACTCAGTCTGGTCTATTCCTGAAAATAACACAATTTAAAATAAAAAAAGAGTTTGATAAACTTAATGGAGATAATATCATAAAAGTCTACGAGAAGTCAAGAACTAATAAGATGTCTTGCACCATGAAAGTGATATCATGACAGATTTTCATTATATCACTTTGTACAGCCATCAAAATTCATAATAAATATACTATATTTCGTTGTCATGCTCACTCTTAATAATAACTTAATTCATTCACAACATTGCATATTATGTGAACTAAATTCCACCTTTAACTTAGGAATAGTTATAAGTGTGTTTGGTTTCCCAAGGTAAAGTATTAAAATTGATTTTAACTTAAAACGTAATTTTAGTAAAAATATAAATATTAATTTAAATATGTTTTTAGTCCTGATAAAATAAATTAGTTTTAATTTTAGTTATTGTAAAAAAATTTAATTGATTTTTATCATTGACAATAATAAATGTACGTATAATTAAATCATATAATGGATTCAAGTCTCATTCATCCATCATCCTTAAAAATTCTTTGGTGACATGCCTTTAGTCAAAGGATTAGCAATCAACAATCATCAATTCTATGCTAACATGTTCAATGATCACTTTTTTTTTCCTTTAACACATTCTTTTATGGCTAAGTATTTAATATTATTGAAAGTAAAAGAAAATTTGTATTGATTAAATTGAATAATACAATTTCTAATCTCCCTTTTATATAGTAAAGATTACTTAAAGATAATATGAATAATCATTGTAAATAACTACGATGATCACGATCTTTTAGTGAGATATTTAGATATTTGTAACCTCTTAATCTAATGAGATATTTAGATATTCGTAACCTCTTAATGAGTTATTTATTATATCTTATCAGATATTTATAATATCTCCAACAAATATCAATGTGTTTACTTTGACTTGCACTTCTATTATTCTTAGCCATAAATATTGCAGCCGAGTTGTCACAGTACAACTTCAATGGTTTAGAAACAAAGTCCACAACTTTAAGTCTATATATGAAACTCTTCAACCATACACCATGCGAGGTAGCCTCAAAAAAAGAGACAAACTTAGCTTTCATAGTGTAGGTGACAATCAAGGTTTGCTTTGCACTTCTCTAAGATACAACTTCACTAGATAGCATGAAGATATAACCAAATGTTGATTTTCAAAAATCAACGCAACTGACGTAGTTCGAATCAGAATAAGCAATAACCTCCAAATCATCAGTCTATCAATACATGAACATGTAGTTCTTTGTCCCTTAAAGATACTTATTACTTTCTTTGCAGCTTTTTAGTAGTAAGCTCTTGGATTACTCTTATATATTCACAAAACTCCAATGACATATGCAATATCAGGTCTGGTGCAAACTTGAGCATACATAAGGCTTCCAACAACAAAAGCATATGGAATATTTTTCATTGTTTGATGACTAAACGGTAATGACATAAAATAAAATATATTGACCTAATTATAATTAGCGATGACTAATTATAATTGAATCTTTAAATTTTCTTTATTGTTTACTCACTTTCATAGTGTATTTTTATACTATCAGTGTACAATGCAATATCAATTTTAGTAAAATCTTCTACTAAAAAATTACACACAAAAAATCACACATATTTATTAATACATTTTTCATGAAATTAAATTTAATTATCTCTTGTGACTATTTTCAATCAATTTATTAATCATAGAAGAAAAAGATAAGTGTTACATTGCCTCATTATCTTGTTGAAGAACATGTTGTTCAACCAATTGTTGTTCGACATAAACTTGTTGTTCCTCATCAATAGCTTGATCTACACGATCATTTTCAACAACTTAGGAAACTTCAATTATTGGTTGTCTAACACTCGTTTGTACTTGAGGGATGTGAATGACCATTATTCTATCACTTGATCTAGAGGGTTGAGTCTCACATTGATCATTTTCATTAATAATGTCTTGAGATTGTTCACTCCCACTAATCAAGTCATTTTCAAGGAATTTTTCATTTCTTGATTCCACAATCCTAGTGTTATGTGTTGGACAATAGAATCTATACTCTTTTGACTTTTCAACATATCCAATGAAATATCCACTAATAGTCCTTGGGTCTAGTTTCTTTTCTTGTGGGTTATAAATCCTCACTTCAAGCAGGCATCTTCAGACACATGTATGTCACAAACTTGGTTTCCAACCTTTGAGCAACTCAAAAGTCCCTTCAAGACAACTTTGGTCGGGACAATCAATTTATTATTTATCCACTAATATATATGTTATCATTTTTAGTGCTTCAATCCACAACAATTGAGGAAGATTTGCATTACTCCTCATACTTCTCATCATGTCCATTAAAGTTCAATTTCTTCTTTTTGTCATACTATTCTAATCAAGAAAACTAGGCATAGTGTACTAGACAACAACCCACATTCTTGAAGAAATTTCGCAAATGGACTAGGTGCTTGTTCATTCTCAATGTATCTACCATAGTACTTTCCACCTCTATCAAACCTCACGATCTTAATTTGTTTTCCATATTGCTTCTCCATTTCAACCTTAAAAACTTCAAAGGCATCCAAAGCTTCATCCTTAGAACAAATAAGGAGAGATACATATATCGTGAATAATCATCTATAAAGGTGATAAAGTATTTCCGACTACTTGCATCCATGTTTGGACAAAAAATATATGTATGTATGATTTCTAAAAGTTTTGTGCTCCTCTTTGCACCTCTTTTATACTTATTAGTTTGTTTCCCTTAATACAATCTACACGTTTCAAAATCAGTAAAATCTAGAGTACTAAGTACTCCTTCATTTATTGATCACTTAATTCTCTCAATGGGCTTCATTTATTAATCGCTTAATTCTCTCCATGGAGATGTGTCATAATATTTGATGTCATAACATAGAAGATTCTTCATTCATAACACATTGTTTTAACCCAACAGTAACATGCATAGAATTATAAGCAATATTCTATAATTTAATTTCATAAAGACTATCAATTAATGGACCAAAACCAATAATTTCAGTTTTATTGGATAATGTAAAACTAGTGTCCAAGAAATTAAAAGGAAAAACCCAAAGGTGCAGCAAGTCTTGAAACATAAATTAAATTCTTAGAAAAACTTGGAACATAATTTTTTTTTTCTAAACTTAAAATAAAATCACTACTTAAAATCAAATTGCACATCTTAATGGCTTCCACATGTAAACTCATCCTTCAACCTAAATAGATGTATTACTCACTTTCCACTGATTTCCTTAGGTTTTGCATACCCTACAAGGTATTAGAAACATGGATTGTAGAATCAGAATCAATCCATCATGTGTCATGATTAGCACTAACCATATTAGATTCATAACAAACAAATGAAAGTTTGGTACCTTTCTTATCAAGCCACTTCTTAAACTTTATGCAATCTTTCTTCATGTGCCCTTCTTTTTGCAAAAGAAATACTTTGACTCTTTCTTTATAATTGGCTCAACAAAAATCTTGTCTTTATTTTTTACTTGATTCTTCTTGTTCTTTCCATAAGTGGTCAAGTTCACCTTCTCACCCCCTTCCATTATCAATCTTTCTTCCTCTTGAACACACATAGTCAATAACTCATTAATTGACCATTTATCTTTGTGTATATTGTAAGAGATCTTGAAAGGGCATATTGATGAGGTAGAGTGCACAAAATATAGTGAATCAGGAAAGATTCTGACATGATAACCTCCAATCCATTTAATTGACCCACTACATCCCTTATGCGCATGATGTGATCACACATACCTCTTGTCTTGGTGAGCTTCATGGATGAGAAATGCATTATAAGAGTACTACTAAGGGACTTGTTAGATATAGTAAATTACTCATCAATAACATGCATAAGATCCCTAACCTTATCATGTTGATCGATAAAATCCCAAATACCAACATGAACCCCAAATACCAGCATATATTTTAGTCTTATAAACATCAATAAGAAGCAATTAGACTTTTCCCATTTTCATAAAGATCATCAGTATCTAGAGAGTTGGTTTCATTAATATTTGGTGGTTCATCATTCTGAAATAGCAAAATCTATATCCATCTAGCCTAAGTGAAAAAAAAAATCCTTTCAAACCTTATAATTATCACCCCTTAACTTAAGAATATCACATTTAATATAAAAATATTTGCACATTGCATAAATGCAAAATTTAAACATTCACTTTCATTATTCATAATTTAAAACTAAAATTTTTGTTTACCAATGTAAATCATGTTTTAATATATGAATCTAGGAACATAAAACTTGTTTATGACTAAAGTCTTCTTCTTGATTCATGTGGGTAGATTTTATTATATTACATATAATTAATTATAATTAATATTTTTAATGTAATTTTAAAACTTAATATACAATCATAATAAATTAAAGATGTCGCGGTTACTTTTTAATTTATTAAAAATTATATTAATCACTTAACATTAATTCCTAATGAAGAGCTTAAATTGAATAATGCATAAATATTATTTAACATAATATTGTATGTGTAATATAAATTCATATACACAATTAAATAAATTATAAATTATGCATACAATTATCCAATTAATAAAATGGTATAAACTCTTTAATAATTAATTTTAATGTTCATAAATTATTTTACTTATATTTCATGCTTAAATTAATACCAAAATTAAATATACAATGAACTAAATTGAGTTAAATATTCAAATACATTAAAACTCATTAAATAACTCAAATAATTTTAAGAGTAATTAAACATGTTAACGGGAATAAATAATTTTAAACCATTATTACTGGTAAAAAATAGTTTACCAATGTGGTAAATTTGCATCTTAAGATGCAGATATGCATGTTCCACCTAAATGGAAACCGAATAGTATGAAGCCCAATAGTTTTCTCTATTTCTAGCATAAAAACAACATTTTAAAGCATAGAAATTTTCAAAAAACAATTTCTATGTGATTTTCGATTTTAGTTTGGACTAGAAGGTTCTAAAATACAATAGTCAATTTAAAAATTTTGAACTCCAAACATATAATAACATATAACAAGCAAAGGCAAATAAAAATTTTGATACTAAAGGTTATACTTAATCATTTGATCTAAACATGCTAATCATTAAACAACATTCAAATTATATATATATATATATATATATATATATATATATATATATATATATATATATATATATATATATATATATATATATATATAAAAGCTTAATTAGAAACCAACTTCCAGTTATTATTCTGATTTTTCTAAATCCTTACTTGCTCAAATTCAATTATATGAATTTTTAAACCCTTACTTATTTAAACTTAATTATATGATTTTTCTAAACCTTACTTGCTCAAACTCAATGATGTGTGTTTTATGAAGAAAGGAGTAGGCATAGTGGTCCAAAATAAAGCATGCTCAATTTATATAGTTGTGTCTATTAAGAATTCATTGGACAATTAAATGACACTAAACATTTCACTAAAATAATGGGATGTAATTGAAAAAAAAATAGACCATTCATTCATATCATATTCCACGTTCAATTTTAGACAATAAAATTAATATACAACTATACAAATTTGTGCAATTGATTATAAATTTGAATGTTTGGTAAAAAAAAATTTATTAAATGATTGGAATATCTGTATCGGAAAATTCTAACAATACTTTCATATATTTGAAAAAAAAAAAAAAAACTCACACCAAAATAAATTTAGATAGTTAAATAAGCATTTGTGAATAAAATAAATAATTTGTTTTACCCGCTTATAAATATGACGGAGATGAAGAGCAAGTACTTGTTCCAGTAGATACCCGTTATAAGAAATTACATAAATATCTCTAGTTATATATATTTGCATATTTTAATTTGTGTATTTTATTTTATTTTAATAGCAGCTTAACACCGATGATTTATCTCATACAGGTATCAATGTTACTATAAATATTCCTCTAGGAATTTTATAACCAGGTAAAAATGCTTTATAAGCAATTATATATATACAGAGAGATTAAATACTACCACTATAACATACATTAACTATTATACTATTGAGGCTGGCATAGAGAAGAGGCTAAGAGGGGATCGACTTAGCCCAAGATTGTTAAGTATAAAAAAATAAAAATTATTATATAATTGTGTAATAATTTTTTATATTATTTTTACATATAAATAAAATTATTATCTTTAATATTATGTTTTATTTTATTTATTTAAATTAAAATGTAAAACGTATAACTTTGTTGTTTTTTTTCTTCTATTACATTCATAAATTAATGTAAAATGGGTTTTAGGACACCCTGATGTATAAAAAATAGAGTAAATATATGATAATGTCTCATGTTAAATTATTATTATTTTAATTAGATAAAAAACATAAATTAAAAATAGAATTATAAAATTCCAAACTTAAATAGTGAAGCTCTTACCTTCACTCTCAATTAAAAATAAAAAATATCTCTCTCACTCATTTCAAACTACTCTTAATTTATCTTTATATACATAGATGATTTTCTTAACTATCTCTTTATTTTAATTTAAAATTAAATTTATATCACAATTTAAATTATTTTTATAAATTTAAAATATATTATATATTATATATTTAAAATATTTATTTATTATGAAATAATTATATTTATATATAAATAAATATTTATCTTGTGTAATACATAAACTAAAATATTAGTATTAAAACTAAACTTTAATGTATTAATAAAAAAACATACATGTAAGATTTGATATGAGATAATAATGTTTTGTCAATGATAGACAATAACATATAAATAAATTGAATAAAAAATATAATACATTTTAAAAAAATTAAAAATCATATTATTCATGTAATAAAATATATTTTTTTAATAAAATTATGTATCTATCTTTTATATAATATATTTTACTTTAATAAATCATATATATAAAAAATCTTATTTATTTCCCAAAAAAGGACCTTATTTAAGGTTTCGCCATAAACTCACAGGATGTCAGGACCAACTTTCACACCATCGTTAATTTTATATAAAAGATAAATTTTATTTATTCAACAATTGAATTATAATTTTATATTATTTTGGTAGTTTGTATTAAATTTTATTAAAATTAAACAATAATAAAAAGTAATCAAATAATTTATATTTCATTAATTTTTATAATCCTAATGAAATGATTAAGAAACAAGGTTGATAAGAATTCATATCAATTGATTTAAAAAATGAGTGAAATAGATATATGGATAAATACTTCAATCATTTAAATACTTACTTTTCTTAAAATGTTTACTGAAAATTTTCTAATTAATTTTTTTTATGAAAAGTCATCCTTTTTAAGGACGTGTTTGATGGTCATGACATGATATGATATGAAAATAACCTAAGATAGGATAAGAACACAATATGACCAGAGCATTATAAGGTTTAATTTTATCAAATGTTTGGTGTACACCAAATAATGATAGAATAAAATATTAATTATGTTATCATTTAGTTAAAATTACATATATTTTCTAAAATATGATTTTAATTTTTTAATCTTTTTAAAACTAAATTATATAAAAATATTATTTTATTTATGTATTTACTTTTTTTACAATTATAAAAATTATATAAGATTTTCAAATTTATAATTATTATTTAAATATATTTTTGAAAAAAAATTGTATAAAAATATTTAAATTTTAATATTTTAATTAATAATATACTTTAAATTTACATGTCAAAATTATTATAATATATATAAGATATTTCTGAATACAAAAATTATTATAATATAATATATTATATATCAATTAATATATATAACTATATTTGTTATTTTGTATATAAATTATAATATTATATAATATATAATATACTAGTTACTATATATAATATTATATTATTGTTATATATAATACAAATTAATATATATTACTATATATATATATATTGTTATTTTATATATAATAATATTATGTATAAATTATTGTATATTATATATAATAATATTTTATAATTTTTATAATATATTATATATTAAATGGAGAGAGAAAGACTTTATTATTTACTTACCCTTTCTAATCCAATTCTCTTCCTTGAGTTAAAAATATATTAGATCAATAGAATATAATAAGAGTTAAATAAGAATATCATACTAGTGTAATAAATAATAAATTATAATAAAATAATATAATTATCTTATTCTATTTTGTCTCACTTTATCTACCAAATGAGTCTAAGAGAATTATTTAGTAGAAATAAGTGGTATATTTGTAAAAAATTTAATAATAAATTTATACAATTAAATTTAACTGTTATGACCATACTAATCTTTTGTTTAGTATGGTTTTCTTTTTATTATAGTCATTTCAAAGGTTGTCATTTTTGTTTAGTACTAACTTCTACAATCAAATTATTAATTGTGTAATACTATGTGGCTGAATTGATAGCGATATTAAAGTAAATGTTTTGCACTAAAACAAAAAAGTTTGTGACTAATGAATGGAATAAGATTAAAAAATCGAACAATGAGGTTGGGTACACCTGTATTATTTGGACACTGCAAAATTTATGATTGAAGTTTGTAGCACCCTAAAACTGTCCGGCCCAAATAATCACAGTTGACTTTCCCTTAACCGATAACGATAAAATCCTAACGATTCTATTTAAACAACCACAGTTGACTTTCCCTTAACCGATAACGATAAAATCCTGGAAGATTCTATCGTTATCAACAAACAAACCACAATTGGCTTTCCCTTAACTAATAACGATAAAATCCTGAAGATTTTATACGTTATCAACAAACAATCACAGTTGACTTTCCCTTAACCGATAACGATAAAATCCTGAAGATTTTATACGTTATCGGTAACAACCGGAAACAATAAAATCTCTTGGAGATGGGATAAGATACATTCTCATCTCAACCACAGGCTATATAAGGCCTTGCCGCGAATAAGTGGGGGTCGAACAATTTTTCACCAAAAAGCACGAGAGAATTGGAGCACTACAGAAACACTAGGAACATCAAGAGAGAACAAACTTGGACAGAGAAGAGAAGACGACACGACAGGAAACAAGTAAACTCTTTTCTCCCTTCTAATTGGATGGTAGTTTAGACTCATAGGTTGAACTGCAATTAATGAATTAGAGAACTGACTAGTTAAGCCTCGTAGGAACCAATCTACTTAAAACTTTCTGATTTCTTCTCATTCTCTCTCACCCCTTCCACTAGGCCGAGAGCAGCTCGGCTTCCCCTGAGGCCGAGTTGATCTCGGCCTTCCCTTGTCCAAACCCTCATCCCACATGTCGGTCATGGCCGAGTTCATGTCGGTCATGGCCGAGTTCATCTCGGCCATTGGCTTAGCCTAGCCTAGGAACCTAAGCCAGAACTACGTGGACTTTAAATCCTCATACTCGAGGTACGTAGGCAGAGGAGGCACACTCTTTCGCAGTCTATTCCCCCAAACCAAACCATCCCCCATACATAGGATTCCATAGTATCTTTAGTAGTAGTCTCATTTCACAATCTGCGAATGTATGACACTCTTTTATTGCATAATTTTTATGGCATGAACTATTGCATGACATTACCATCTCTACCCACACCGAAACCTAGTAAACCAACTAGTCTTAGGTAACTGTTAGGTAACAGACATGTTGGGGGCACCCTGTGCCCCTAGGGTGTAACCAACTTCCGAACCCACCTGGTTCAAAGACCAACCTTATCCTTCCCTTTCTCAATTTTCCAGTGTTCCTAATCAAAACGCTGGTAGCGACTCCTCCCTAGGCCGAATTGATTTCGACCTACCCCTTAAATTTTCCATTTTCGCTTCGTCACAAAATTGATTGCGACAAAGTTTACAATGGATCATGTTGGGAATTAAATTGAAGTACAATTTTACAAAGATCTGTATTTCACTTATGGATGATCCCATATAAAATAGTAAATAATCTTCATAAAGATGGATGAATTAAATATTTTGATATACATTATTAGAATAGTATTATCAATTTTTTTATTAATTGAATTCAACATTTTGTATTTTATAAAAGTTTACTATTGTTAATAATATACGTAGACTTAAATATATTTTTTCTTTTAAATTTTAATTAATTTTATTTTTCGTCTTTAAATTTGAAAATTTTTTAATCATTACATCTCAAAAATAATTGATTTTAATTTGCATGATAAACAGAATATATATTATTATTTATTTTGTATATAGTCTTCAGGAACATTATTAATTTTAAATTTTTTTAATGTTCTTTTATTTTTAATTATAAACATAATAAGTAATTATTTTTTATTTTATTTGATACATAAGATGAATATTAAAACTACTTACTTTTAAAATGTAAAAATTAAAAAATAATTTTAAATTTAAAAGAGAAAAAATAAAATTAATCTAAATTTAAAAGATTAAAATTATATTTAAATCATAATAATATTTGATACCTAATGTGTTGGCCGGAAAATTAAAAACAATGAATCATAAGTCATTATATAATTTATTCTAACTTGATAAAAAAAATAATTTATTCTAAATTACGTATAATTAGACTGACTTCTGAAATCCCAAGAGGATTAAAATCCAAGGACCAAAATGTTATAATATTATAATGTGAATAACGAAAAAGTTTTTATTATTGTTGTTACGCGGCCACGCGGGTCACATATTCCAACAAATCCTTCCTATTTGGTGGTCAACATTTTTGGTTTTAAGCTCAATCAAAGGGGATAACCCTAGTTAATTGAGGAAAACAACCCAAAGAATTTGTTTCTGCTCATAATCATTTCATTCACTTTGTCAAATCTGTTAATAATTCATCTGATACTGTTATATGATATATGAGAACGAATATGACCCGTCTTAAATAGAGAGATAGTAGTAGTATTGAAATTGCCAACTAAACTCAATATCTGTTGCCAACTTGCAACCTAATTCTTTAGTATTGTAATCAACTCATGGAGAGAAAAGAAATACAATAACATTAAATTTCATTATTAAAATTTGTTTAAAATAGAAAAAAAAAATAATGCTTAATAAAATACGTTTAGTTTCATTTCATCCAATATTTTTCATTTCCCCCTCTTTAGTTTAGGAATGTGAGATAAAATTATTTTATCCGTTTCATCACATAAACATCCAAATATTAAAACAGTAATTTTATTCTATTTTACATAATTTTCTTTCGTTCCATTTTATTTCACCTTGTTTCATTGTTTCATTTTATTCCACTTATGACTAGATGTACAAATTCACATATACTTGATATATATATATATATATATATATATATATATATATATATATATATATATATATATATATATATATATATATATATATATATATATATATATATATATATATATATATATATATATATACGTACGTATGTGCGTATTGTGTGGGGGGGTTAAAGGTGGTTACTAACATGTTAAGTTAAAGGCAATTACCAATTTATCACAACAGTGGATTTGATTATATAATCTATTTAATAGAAGTATACCATTATTAATCAAAAGATAGTTTAGTATACAATGAGCGAAACAAAGTATCAACAAGGGATGGAGCTATTCAGTAGCTGGGGACCTTGGCTCCTGAATTTTCTGAAATTAATTTTTTAATATATTATATTTTTTTATTAAGAAAATTTAACTATACAAATATTAATATTTAAGTATCATTTATCTCTTTTTTAATAAAATATTTTATTTTTCTATATCTTTATTATAAAGATAATAAATGACATTTTTTTATTTCTAGATAAATATTCTATTTTTCTTTTTTTATAGTTTATAGAGATAATTAATTGTTTTTAAAAGATTTGAGTGTCACTCATTTTTTTGTTTGATAATATTTTTTGTATAATCCATTATTATAATTTTGAAGACTATATATTAAATCAGATTACTATATTAATCTTTTATATTAATTTGATTATAAATTAATTTATCAATTAAAAATTATTTATTACTCTTTACTAATGAGTAATGACTATATAAGTAATTGACATTTTTTAAGAGAAAATTTGATATCTTGAATGTTGAGAGACATTAACAAATATATATTTTTTCATTTTATCATTATTTTTATTTATTTATTACGGCTTAGGTTAACAATGTAACATTTTACGATCTAAAAGAAAATATTTGTTCAATGTTTGTTAGTTAATATTATCATAAAAGACAATACAACGAGTAATTAATTCATTCTCCTTTATTAGATTTTTACAAGACAATAGGACATTTTTAAAAACAATTATAGTTAATGTGTATAACAATTTGATAACTTGATAGTTTTAATTTTAAAATCATTAAAATATATATTTAGTTTATTTTCTATATAAATGTATTTTTTAAATATGTTCTCAAATAATTTTAAGAAATATATAATTATAAAATGTTTACATAAATTTAATATTTATTATTATTATTATTATTATTATTATTATTTTTCATTTTGGCCCCTTCAGAATTTGATACCTGGTTACTGCCTGGTTTCAACGTAAGACTTTTGTATAAACTACCTAAATTTTTACTACCAAGTTTATTGTTACTGAAAATATAAAAAGAAAGTAAAAAATGTAAAAGTTTTTTTTTTATTAGGATAAAAGTTTTGTTTTTATATAAATGAGTAAAATATATTTAAATTATTTATTATCCATGGTGTAAAATTGTTTACATCAACGATACATATTATTATAGTAATTAAGGAATTAAGAAAAATAAAGCAAATTATCAATTTAATTTATGAAATAAAAATAATAAGTTAATTTAGTCTTTAAAATTAATAAAATAATAAAATAATCTCTAAAATTATACATTATTAATTAATATTATCCTTAAAATTGAAATAAACACTCAAATTGATCATTGAAATAAGTAAAATGACAAATATTTTTGAAATTATAAATTATTAATTAATTTAATCCTTAAAGTTGTAATAGTAAATCAAATTAATCCCTAAAATAAAAAGGACTTAATTTTATTTTTGCCTTCAAACTTTTAAAAATTTGTAAAATTTCTTTCAAAATTTTCACACATTATAAACTTAATTCTATAAAACTTTCTTTTACGTTCAAAATTTCATGCATTTTATCTCTAAAATACAATTAAACTTTTCAAAATGATAAAAATATTAGAGTTGAAATTTATATATAAAATTATATTATATATATCATTACTTTATTTATTAATTATATTTTTATCTTTAAGTGAATATTTATATTTGTATGAAAAAATATTAAAGATTAAGATGATAAATTTATTTATTAATTTTTTATCTATAAGAATTGAATCATATAAGAGGTTATAATACTCACGTCTAAACTAAATTTCATTGATTAAATGTTTTTACTTTAACTAAACAAATATATAAATTATACAATTATATAAAATTATTTATTTTTTTTACATCTTTATTCTTTACTTACATGATAGTTATTCATAAATAGATAAATTTAAAAATATTCTATAATTTAACTGATAAATAACTTTATATGATTTAAAAAATAAATTTGTATGATTTACAAATATTATAATTAAAATAAAAATATTTAATTAATAAATTTATCATTTTAAATTTTAATATTTTTATATAATAAATATAAATATATATTTAAAAAATAAAAAAATATAATTAACAAATATAACAGTAATATATATAATATATGTTTTATAAATAAATTAAATAAGTTAAATGACTTATTAATTCAATAACGCAGTCACGTAAGAAAAGAAGAGGAGAAAGACTTTAACGTCTTTATTTTTTTTAATGTATAATTGTTTTTTAGGAGCAAAATGCAACATAATCTAAAAGTAGGAGAAAGAAATTATAAAATTATATAATTTTAAGATTAATATGTGTGAAAAAAATTAGAGGTATAATTTGAAAAAAAAAATTAAATTTAAGAGACACAAGTATAATTAAAATTTTTAGTTTTTTTTAATAAATTTAACATATTATTGTAATTTCAAAGATTAAATTGATTAATAATTTATAATTTTAGAAATTATTTTATTTATTTTAAGAATTAGTTTGATTGTCTATTACCATTTTATAAATTAGATTGATTGATAATATACAATTTTAAATATTATTTTGATATTTTATTAATCTTAATAATTATATTAACTAATTATTACAATTTTAAGACTAAGTTAATAATTAAAAAAAAACATAATATTTTATTTAACACACTTTTCAACACATCTTTAATTGTTATTTAAAACTATAAAGTTATAAAAATCTCATTTAATTAATAAATTTCATCTCTAATTTTATAACTATTGAATACATTTGAACTTAAAGTTTTTTATTTAGAGTACTTAAAAAAAACAAAAAAGATTAACAACATAAATGATTAGGTGAGTAGAAGGGTTGTCCATATTCCATAGATAGGTATTGGATAAGGCCATTTGGTCCCAAGTAGGCCGGGACCCTCGTACCCACATTCCTCACTTGTTGCTTTACTTTGTTCCCTTCCATTTCCACACTCACCTTCCCCTTCCATCTCACATGGGAAGGGGATTCACACTCTTTTCCTCCAAATTCCTTTGAAAATTGAGCTTAATCGAAGGTATTCTGGGAAAAGGAAAAGGAAAAGGAAAAGGAAAAGCTTTGCGATGTTTTGAGACGATGTCGTTTAGGAGTATGATCCTGGAAAGGAAGGGTTTTGAGGTGAAGTTTGGGTATAGCATGAGATGGAGGTGTGAGTCTGAGAGTGATGGCCTGAAGCAGAGTTGTTGGGCTAACATGCCACCTGAGCTTTTGAGGGATGTCCTCATCAGGATTGAGGCCTCTCAGGATTCCTGGCCTGCCCGCAAAAACGTTGTTGCCTGCGCCGGTGTTTGCCGCACTTGGAGACAAATCATGAAGGATATTGTCAAATCCCCTCAACTATCTGCCAACTTGACTTTCCCTATCTCCTTGAAGCAGGTCTCACTTCTCACTACACCTACCATATCTTCTTTTCTTTTTTAACTATTCTACTTTTTCCCATCCATCCCTTTATCTGCTTCTTATTGTCATCATGCAGCCTGGTCCAAGGGACTCTCTTGTTCGTTGCTATATTAAACGTAATCGCAGTAATCAAACATATTTTCTGTTTCTTAGTTTAAGCAATGGTGAGCTCTACCTGACATTTTAATTTAATGCCTTCTAAACATTGTGATACTTAGACTGGATCAGCACTCATCCTTTTTCCTTGTAGCTTCTACTTAACTACTAGTATAATATTTATTGAAGAACTGCCTTTTTCTTTTATGCTTTTCTGATGTTGATTTATTTTTATAATCTTGCAGCCTCAACTGATGATGGCAAGTTCCTTCTTTCTGCACGCAAGTGTCGACGTGCAACTCACACTGACTATATCATCTCTCTGAACTGCGATGATGTATCAAGAGGGAGTAGTACCTATATTGGCAAGTTGAGGTATTTTTTTGCTGATATTTAACATGACTTGTTTATCACTATCCTGTAGGCCTAAAATGACTCTTTTTCTCATTGATGATAGATCAAACTTTCTGGGCACCAAGTTCACCGTGTATGATGCACACCCTCCAATTTATGGAGCCAAAGTTACAAAGTCTCGTTCCACCAGGCTAGTTAGTCTCAAGCAAGTTTCTCCAAGAGTTCCTGCTGGCAACTATCCCATTGCTCATGTCTCATATGATCTGAATGTTTTGGGCTCTAGGTATTAATGTTGTTACTACAAGAGTGTCTTTTTTGGAATGGCAATCAGTAAATGAAAATCTTTGGTGATTTTTTTCTCTGTTATTGATTGTTCTCAGCTTTCCTTTCAAGAGGTGGCTCTATTGATTAGTTGTCAAAATGTTAACAGGGGGCCTAGAATAATGCAATGTGTTATGGATGCCATCCCTGCCTCAGCTGTTGAACCTGGAGGTGTAGCCCCAACACAGACTCAATTTCTTCATAACAGAATTGATACTTCTCCATCCATCCCTTTCTTTAGATCAAAATCAACCCGCATGGACCATCTCCCATCAGTACCTTTGACTTGTCAAAATGAGGGGATGCTGGTATTACGAAACAAGTCCCCAAGGTGGCACGAACATCTTCAATGCTGGTGTCTGAATTTCAACGGGCGAGTGACAGTTGCTTCAGTTAAAAATTTCCAGCTGGTTGCTTCTCCTAAAAATGGAGTCTCTGAGCAGGCCCAGGAAAATGTTATTCTACAGTTTGGAAAAGTTGGAAAGGATGAATTCAACATGGATTATCAGTATCCAATCTCTGCCTTTGAAGCATTTGCAATCTGCCTTAGCAGCTTTGACACCAAGATTGCTTGTGAATGATTGCTGGCACAGACAGGTAGGTATACTCAATGCTAATAGAATAACACCAATAAGTCTACCAAAAAACATTATTTAATAAGAATCAACATTTAGGCCTTTTGTGTAATATAAAGGCTCACGAAATTGCTGTTTTTTACTTGGCAGGTTTTAACCAGTCGTGCTGGTGGTTGGAATTCCACAAACAGTTTTCTGCTTTTCTATTTAGTCCAACTAAGTTTCAGACCTCCCTTCTTCCTTTATCTATTGTATATATGGTTGTTTATGTGCATTATATTTAACCAATGTGGATTTTTATGTCGTGTTTTTTGTGTGCCAGTTTGTAGACGGACTTTTTTTCTTTTTCTTTTTTTTGGCCGTGAGTTTGTAGATGACCTCAGTTGTGATTGGTTTGTGAGCTTTTCCGGCTGTTTTTGTTTGATGTCTTTGGCTTTTGCAATATATATGCTTTTGATGCGACAAAGACATGCAAGGAAATCCTAAATTATTTTTAGTGCAAATTTTGCTCTCAAATCTTGATTGATTGACACTTCATCCATACAAAAGGGAAAGGGTCGGAAAATGGTAATATAGCACATCTTAATGGAGCAAGGTATGGTTAAGAAGTCTCAATATCTTCTCCTTCGCCATTGTAATGCATATAATATAATCAACCTCTTGTTGAGGTATAACTCCATCATTGCCTCGCATTTCGGTTGCTAGCTTTTGTTTCTCTCCTATGACTAATTGAAAGATGATTGATTATCTTCAGGCCCATTTTGACCATTAGGCACCACTAAATGCCTGTTTTCTTTCACACGGGTTGGACACATACTTGGGCCTTGCAAGTTAAAGGAGTTCAAGCCCATACGTGTAACAACTTAAGCTTTTGTCTTTTCCCTCAGTGATCCCTCCTTAACAACAATAACTTGCATGTCTTTCATTTATTGCATTTTGAGTATTGGACTCACTTTTTTTTCACCATCTTCACGGGAAGAGAAGATGTACTTCTAGCAATATAGTATTTCTGATCCATTTTAACTGAGGCATTATTATCTCCACAATTCCATTTTGAATATTATCATCTGTAACCACTGTTGCTAGCGCACCAAAACATGATCCTCCCATAACGCTCTTACCTTTATCACCTTTGTTCTGTTGTAGATTGTTATCCTAACTTTATGTATCTCATTATGTCCATTGAATAATGTCCAAGGATCATCCATGTTCCTCCTTACAACGCTTGATGATAGTCAACCCCATTCTTTAAGCCTATCTACGGAATAATCAATGATATTCGTACCTCCTTCTGGCTGCCAAATTAAAGCTTCTGTAGTCTGGCAGATAGGAACTTTATCACCAAAAGTTTGACAATAACAGCTTTTATCCAGTGTTCTCTACCCTCTTTTATTTCTGCTTTTCACCCCTTAATAATAAGGAATATTTTGTACAGTCAACAAATAATCAATAATCATAATATAATATTATTTAAAATGGAAGGCTGAGATTTGCCAACCTGTAACCTGAATATTTTGTTTGATGAATCTGCAGATTAGTCCTTGAGCAAATTATAAGTATTTTGCAGGGAAGTCCTTTATTAATATCCATCTCTGAAGCCCTGGTGTTGGCCTTACATATTTTCTGTGCTAATATTCGCTTTTCCTTAGAAGGGAACAATGGTTCTAAGCTAAAATTAATTGCTTAAATTGTATCTTTCTTTCTCTTCATGGCACTAGGACTAGTCAGCTACAAATATCATATCATGTCTAGCCCAATAACCTGCCAAGGGGTAGCTCTTGACAATTTGTAGTTTGTTCTGCTTCATTGATTTCTTCTCCAATACTATTTTCATCTATAGCAATGGTGATGACTTCACTATGTTTCTTTTCTAGATATGTGTAGATGTGGAGTATGTGACAGTTCACAATTCTATCTATGGACCTTGATAACAAGCCTTTGGGAACTCAACGTTCTCAAGATTGTTGCTCCAAATTGTGAACAGAACAACAATTCACAAATTTTTGCATACAAGTTGAACCAATGATCCACTAATTTAATATTTTGACTAAATCAATCACTAATTTGAATTTAATAAGGTTGCATACAGGTCCTATGGATTAAGCTAGGATGGAAGAAGGAATACAAATATATTGAAATTCTGAAAACAAGACTTTGTCCTTCTGCTGTGCAACATGTGATGAGCGTAAAAGCTACAGAACAAAAGCCACCTTGTATAGTAAGACAATAAAAGCTGTGTTGCCCTGTTGAATCACATGTATTGTTGAACACTTCACAGACAATTTAGATACTTCTAATTATATTTAGTAATTTTCTATTTTCATTTTAAAAATTTTATACAAATACATGCGAAAATACTTATTATATTTACAGTGATTCATACTAATTTTTAAAATATTAATTCATTTTTTTAATATAAAGCACTAGGTATGTATTTGAAATTGGGAGTCATTTGAAGCTTTGATTAATCCAAGTTGAATCTAATATACCCACTCAGGAAGAATAGTAATTTCAATATTTGTTGTTTCATTCAAAAATTATATTTGAAACGTTAAGTAAAACACTAAAACTGAACTTTGTTGAACTAATAGAATTAAGTACATTAATTTTCTCTTTTAATTTATGTTTTTATGTCAATTATATATATAGTATTATAGTAGTAATTATCTCATGTGATATAATTTTTTTAAAATTTTCATATTCTTATATCCATATAATATGGGATTCATGTCCTGTGTTATATTTGTATTGAATTTGCGTGTGTTTGTTTGCACGTTAACAATATAATAGCATTTTTCATGTCAATAAGAAGCAAAAACGTAAAAGTTACTAACAACAACAATACATTTTGGCGTACCGAACACTAACTATACTTTTCAATTATACTCAATTTTTTTATAATAAAAAAACATAAAAGTTAAACTCATATTGATAATATATTGCTAAGAACACGTTTCACGAGACGCTAAACTAAAAAGTCAAAGTCAAGGTTAATTATCTTACAAGGTTCAAGCATATGAATAAAAGGGAAATTCTATCTTATCCCTGTAAATTTAAGAGTTACAGTTGGTTTTTAGATTAATAGTTGAGCTTTTTCTTTTTATTGTACATTTTAGTTTCCTTTGAACTTCTTTCTCATATTTCATTATGCTTTCCAATTAAAATGACTTTAAGTTTTGATGGGATCCGAATAGTAATTTTAATATTTTTTTCAATTAACAGAATAGAGATAAAAGAATCCCCATTGATAAAAATCTACACCAAAGAGTATAATTAATTGTGTAAGGGTACGAATTAGCCTCGGAAATTCTTACATTTTTTCTTTTTCATCTATTTCTACTTAGTTTCATGATCGATTTTTTGAAATAAATAAAAATTTATTCACTAAATAACAAAATAGATGACACCACAATAACTTAATAAAACGCTAATAATTATGTTTGTCTATAAGTTCTTTGGCCATGAGTTTCTTTAGATATGTTTCTCTTGTATTTTAGATCAATTGGATTATGTCATTACTATTTATGAATATAGTTTAATTAACCAGCAGTAAAGTGTGAGCAAAATATAAATGCATGTTTGCAAACTCATTGCAAAGTTAGAAACCTTATCAATTATATTATAAAATATGAAAATTATAAGTTATAACTACTTGTTTTTTATTAAACTTGAAAAATCACATATGAGACGTAAGATCAAATACGTTTTATATATCTTAAAAACTCATGCAACAATGATTAATTTATTTAGCTAATTGTTGAAGTAAAGGTATAAAATACGAGAAATTGTTAAGTTATTCAAGAATACCGTGTATTTATTGTTTCAATAATCTCTACATAATACATATTTAAATTTTCAATTTAAAAAAATTAATGATACTTAACTATATGTGATGAAACAATTAATACGAACCATGATTGGTCTAGAGTAGCACTTAACAATTTGTTAATTGTTTGGGACAAAACTGGCACCAAGAAAAAGGTTTTAGATGGGAAGGGAATTCGAGCAATGGACTTTGAGTTAGGCAAGCTTCAATCATATTTGTCGCATATGTTTTGGAGGCAAATCTCAAATGTTGTTGAGGATCACTGCTTACTTTCATGCGGGTTGGTCTAGTGCTCTTTTCCTATACTACAAAATGATGTTCCACATTATAATATAATAAGTATGGTAGACATTAAGAAACAAAAGCATAAGCCAAACTTATATAGCAACGGAACATATATATGCATGCTCTAAAAATGGAAATGGTTTTGAATTTATTATTTGATTAAGTTACTAAAAACACAAAGAAGAAAAAACAGTTGAGAGCTCGGTATTAGCATTTTATTGCACATTATTCATGGTGTCAACATCCCATGTCAGAATAGAACATGGAGTGTAGAATGATGCCCCCCTCATGCCAGCAATACTGTCATCATCAGCTAGTGCAGTTCATTTCTCACCACATAAATTTCTTTTTTAACAGAATTTTTTTTCTTACCATTGGATTGAAACACGTATGAGCTTGTTTGGTTACTCAGTCAATCAAATTTATATGAATTCTAAGGTGAAATCGGTGGATGGAATTATTTGGGACATGAAGTTCGATATACCATCTATGGATGCTTGAACATATAATGAATTATTTTTATTTTTGTTGTTATCATGTGATATAGATGTAAAGTATTTATTGATTTTATTAATGATTAATTTTTATTGAAAAATTTACATGATTATTTTTAATGAAGTTTCCTTTCTTAATTATATTTTTTATCTAAAAGTTCAAAAAATCTTACTTAAAAAATTTAAGTATAATTTTACTCGATTTAAGATAAAATAAACAAATAAATTTGCTGCAGACCATAATTTGCTTATAAACTCAGTTTCGATAGATAGACTCGTAATGTAACTTTGACACATGATTTAGCAAATGAAAGAAAATAAAAAAAAATGAAGAAAAATATAAGAGCAAGTGATGGTATTTGGTTTATTTAAGAGGTATGGTACGTATTTGGTTTAATTAAGAGAAAATAAAAAAAAATATATTTGTTTTGAATTGACAAAATAATTCGATTATTGCAAAAAATATTAACTATCAATTAAGGCATTTAACAATTTTAAATTAAAAAATACTTTAAAAATGTATTCAAGTGCTTCAATACATGCTATACTTTTGCACTTTTTTTTTCGGATTTTTTCTTTTACAAAGAAGAGATAAGAAGAATTTTAGCAAAGTTATAACTAATCAATACTGTATAATTAATATGACGTGCGAAGTAATTCCCAGTACAAGAAATACTATATGCTAGTATAGGATTATCGAAAGTTGTAAACATTAGTAAAATAAAATTGTTGGCTTAACTGCCAAAATATATTGGGTATATGTAATTTTAAATTTAAAAATACAAACATATTGACAA
Organism: Mucuna pruriens; assembly: GCA_025330945.1. Classification (NCBI taxonomy): domain Eukaryota; kingdom Viridiplantae; phylum Streptophyta; class Magnoliopsida; order Fabales; family Fabaceae; genus Mucuna; species Mucuna pruriens. Next base: position 627,065 of record JAENHJ010000154.1, read on the forward strand.
ACACTACTATTCGAAATTTATAAAAGAGTCACCAACGACTACGTAACATTTGTAAATTTGGTGTTATTTCACGGGTGTGAAATTTATCGATGGCTTAGTCTTTAATAAAGTTACTTAATATTATAATGATGACATAATTATTGATCATTTTAAAATTTAAAAATATAACGAACAAAATTTACTAGAGAGCAATTTTATTAAAATATGCTGACTCTCTTTCTTAATTTTTATAAATGTATTATTAAGTATTCTAAGATAATAATATTTATTTAGAGACAATTAAAATAAAAATTTTCAATATTTCGTTGAAAATTTTCAATCAAAATATTTTTTTTTTAAAAATACCAAAACGTAAGTTAATTTGAAATGGAAATATTAATAGTGATTAAATCTTATTATTATTATTATTATTATTATTAAGGTCAAATTATTGTTAATTGTTTTTTTCACTATTTCTAATTCTCGGATCATGAGTAATGATTGCTGATAAATTTTGATTTATCCTCTGCCAGCTCGTCTTTCTTTTTACTACGTATCATGTAGTAGTTTCCCCTCATTTTCTCTCAATCTCTTTCATGTAATTTGAAATATCTATGTTACTTATTTGAGTTGTTCTTTTGAGTATTTGTCAAAATCCATTTAATTTTTAACTTACGGTAGTCGTAGGTTTTTAGCTTGTTTACAATGTTATGATTATACTAATGTTTGCTCCCTTATTATAGTTATTATTTGAATGTATTTATTAAAAAGGGTAACTGAATGCATTGTTAATTAGGACAAAGATCACAAATTTGTACGATATATTTGTTAATTTAATTAAAAGATGTATATTTTATTACACGATTAGTGCTGTACAGTTTTTATGAAATTGTATGATATATTTGTTAATTTAATTAATAAAATGAAAGGGCATAACATTTGCGAGTACATTGTTAATATTTCTTGAAAGTTGTTTATAGTTATCAATGATTCGCCCATCATTAATTGTGCTCCTCAAATGATCAAAGGTCTAGTCATGGATAAGGATCACAACTTTTCACTCTTTTTATTAATGATTTCATGTTGTGACTCTTTGTTTGGTTGTATATTATTGATAGATTCAATATTTTTAGATGATCATCAGTAATTTTTCATGATTGATAATTTTAATCTATGAACAATAATTTTTTTCTTTTTGTAATGTTCTTATTTTGTCAGGTCTATCGAAGGTTGGTAGATGGAACTTAAACTCTTGATATCTTCATCTTCATCATTTATCCTTTTACCATCATCTTAAATAGACTTCTTTTTCTTCATAAACCAAAGTTCTCTTGCCAAACTTATTTGATTCAATCAATCTTTACCAAGTAACCACAATCATAAGTGGTGTGTGTGGTGTGAAACATCACCAATTACAAAAATTGTTACAAATGAATCCGTATAATAACACTATCAGCTCAGCAAATTAACTAAAGTTAATATTGTAATTTATGTACTCAAGCGAAATTTGATCCCTTACCAATAGGACATGGTTATAGAAGGAGAGAACCTAATTATGAGGATAAAGGAGAAGAATGTCAAATTTGAATAAATTTCCTCCTATTTTATTTCATTTAATGAGAGAAAACTTTCTTACGAGACCTCTACCATTTTTTTCTCTCCCTACATTATATAGCCTTTTCTCTCTTCTTTCTCCCCTCTTGTTTTCTTTTCTTATATTTCCTCTCAATGAAATAGATAATAAAAAAAATAGTAAGTATTTCATGCACTATTGAAAATTTTAAATTATATATATATATATATATATATATATATATATATATATATATATATATATATATATATATAAAAGAGAAGGTTAATTAGTTTAATTGACGAATGTTTATTTAATGACAAGAAAATAACAAATTAAAGAAATTAAGAAAAGTAAAAGTATCTTTTAAATGAATAATAAAGAGAGTATGCACATAAAAAATATTTAAAATTATGAAAAATATTCATAATTAATTTTAAATAATTTAAAATTATACAAAAAAGAGAAAATGAAAATAATATATATTTTTTCTTAAGAGAAAGAAGATTGAAAAGACATTATTTACGAGAAATAAACTTTTAGATCTCTTAAACCAATAGACATCAACAATATGTACTATATATGTACTATAACTTAACATATAAAAGTAGAAAATTTTCTTTTCCAGAAAATAATATCAATATGATACTCAATTGGAGAATTGGTGATGATTGATGAAGCTTTTGCAGCGATCTTGATTAACTGGGCGTGTGTACTGCGTTTGTCTGGGCCAGCTCATTAAGCCTCAAAGGACTTATCTAGGCCTAGAGACAAAAATGTAAACTGAATGGACCTACAAAGGCCCAGTAGTTGGTTGATTTTCATTTTCCCATCTTTGTTTGTGCTTTTGGAACGGCAAAAATGCATTAGTAGATACCAGATAATTATGTATGAAAACTATTGGCGATGAAATTAATTAATATATATGAAATCATATCGTTACGTCTAATATATTATGTCTTTTTGGTACAAAAATATAGAGTATGAAGTTTTATTTTGGAAGATAGGTTTCATTTTCCGCTGATTAAGCAAGCAACCAACGACACATGCAATCAGCTATCTGAGCTATCGATTTTCCCAGTACTGGTTATCAATTTGACTACAAATACAATGACATCCTCGTCGTTATCACGCTTCATTGGACAAAAAGAAAGGAAAAAATAAAGTAAGGATAAAGAAAAGGATGTGTAAGGGACCTAGAAAAATATAAATGCTCATTAAATATTAATAGACCGGATCTGATCTCAAGTTCAAGAATATTAAACTATTTACACTATTAATTCTAAGCAATGCAATGTTTTTTGGTTTATCGAAACAAGTTGTTTAGTCGAAACTAGGGAACAAAAGTAATTTAATGTTTCAGCTTATATAAAAATATAGTTGGAATTATCTTATTCAAAATATTGTAAATTTTACGATTTTATCTTTAAAAATTACACAGTAAATTAAAGGAAAAGAGAGTTTATAAACTAGACTTATCCTTCTAAGGGATGTGACATCTTTTTACATACTATAAATGCTCATTAAATATTAATAGACCAAACAGTGACTTACTTTGATGAGAGTTGAGAGAAGGAAAATGAAAGGTGTTGACGTGCTAGACAAGAAAATACTAAATCCATCCGAAATCACGGAAGAAATCCCATTAATATGAAGCGGTTGGAGTTGCACCCTAACCACAAGAAAGAAAAAATTGGAAGCAAAACTAGAAATAACTATAGAAAATTAGAAATGGCAAATGGCAAATCCGAAAGGGTATTGAAGGAGATTTGGAAATTATGAATATTGATTGAATTAATGAACAATAAATGGTAATTTAATTGTGGAATGGGCCTTGATATAGGATATGAATGAATGTAGTGGAGGGCTGAGAAAGGAGTCAATGTCAATAGGAACTGGTCCCCAAGAGAGGCTGAATGAGTGGTCCTCTTTTGAAGTGGTCCATTAGTGTCCAAAAGTAGCTTATCCATGAATCACAAGCCATCTAGTCCACCTCAGGCCTATGGACCACACTGGCCTTCAATGAACAGAAAAGCTTCACAGAAGGAGCATGCATAAATCCACAGGTGAAATTGATAACTCGAAGCTACAGCTTTAATTTATAACATCCTTCCCTTTCATATTTTTGTTTTCTTTTCTCTTTTTTAATTAGCGTGTTGGGGTGGGTGGTGGTGGGGGAGAGGAAAGATTTGAGAGTTATAGATATAGTTACGTATGGTCCCAACACATTTACAATTATAACAAATGATGTTACCTATTAACTACCTTATGTACCACACAATGTGATGGAACTAATTGGAACCTTCATACGGTTTCTCCATTATATATAATATATCTTCTCTCAGTTTTCAAAATTAATATATATATATATATATAAACATAATTGCCAGCAATATATTTCATGGCAATTAGAAAGAGATTGAGGAATAGATTTCAGCCTTCAACACAATGTAGCAAACTGACCCCAGCAAAGGTGAAAACAATTAATGATCCCAATTCCTCTCTTTTTTCTCACGTGTTCGTGTTAGTTAATTTATATAACATACGTCCCATTTTATTTTTATTTACAAAAGAAAATATAAGAAATATTGTACGTTAAATGCCAATGTTGGAAATGAAGACTTGTTGATGAAACTAAGTTACATGTTGGTGTGTGTGGGTGTGGATTTTTCTTCGGAGAAATTAACGAGAAAATCTTTGCATGTGAGATATAGATTATGTAATGAGCGAGGAAGCAAGGAAGGAGCGAATCTGTGAATGTTATGGTTCATCATACCCAAGTTGAATTGTCAAACAAAATGCAAAAGGATTGACTCTCCAATAAGCGTGCCGAATTTAAATTTGTCACGTAGTGGAAAAACTAAGATATAAAGCTTTTTAGCCTTTTAGAAAAGACTGTCCACATAACATGGGTTGGGTTGTGGCGTGGTCACACTTTTATATGTCTTCCTAACTAATAAGATCGACTAGTCAATGCTTCTTGCTTCCCCATCCCCAGATTTTTGTCTTCTAAATTGTGCCTGAAAATGACAAAAATTAAACTAATGATAGCTTTTTTCCTTCTCCAAAATATGAGATAATTAATCCTAATTTTCAATGTACATAAACACAAAGTCGGTTCTTGCCTGAATAATAATATCTTACATCTAACAAGTCTTTTCCTAATTTAATTGAGTCTTGGACATTAGTTCAATTGATTGCCTGAGAACTAAACATGTTCAACTTGAGAAATCTTGCTCCCCATTCTCAACCAATTAATAGGTTGCTATCCCTATCCTTTCCTATGCACCGCTCCTTGCATAACCAAATTATTTCCTTAGATTATTCTTTTCTTTGGGAAATGAGGTTGTTTAAGTTATACAATAACATAGTTACGGGAGACCATTAAAAATAGTCGACCAAGTGTTTTTTTTTTTTTTAATAAAAATTAATTATTAACTAAGTCGGTAAATATTTTTTATGATAATTAAAAAAAATTACAAGTGAGTGATGATATTTTCAATTATTTTGACTCTACCGTACCATAACCTGAGCTTGCAAAACTGATGGGAACAAGCTAGCCACCGTACTATACTATACTCGCCAATCGTAATATCGTATATGGCCCATGGTAGTCCTACAATTAATACTAATGGATGCTCGCATTTTTTTTCTATACATCTTGCCTCTCCAACACATGCATGTAGACCAGGATACTGAGATACTCGGAGAGATTAAGAATAAACAATAGTGACCGTGTAATTAACTAGACTTTTAAGTTTCGCTATTTGCTTGTACGATTTTATTTCCATTAATGTGCTTTACAAATGGCTCATGTCAAATTCGTAAATAAATTAACCTTGAGTTTTGTTAAATTCGTTCTTAAAATTTTTACAATTCATCCCCAAAGGAAAACTAAATAAGATATCACGACAGTCAAAACCAAACGAATGTAGCTATGAAAAAATGCACATGCATATTTGGAAGCATCTTTGCAATATAAATTGCAGTTTATAGTTTTATTTTCCATTTTACGTTTTATAAAGCGCGTGTTTTTCTTTTCTTTTCTTTTCTAATATATCTTTTTAGTTTTGTATCATATTTCTGGCCTATTATTAGGGACGAACCCATGTTGAATGGGGGACCCAAAAAAATAATAATACATATTAAAAAATGTTAAATCATAATAATTAAATATATTATATTGATTATCTAACTCGTGCATGTAGTACCTTCAAATCATAAACTTCATCAATGATAGATTTTGTATCAAAATTTTCAGTAATGTATATCTAAATTTAAAATATCAACAATCAGTTGGAAATTTATCTTTTATATTATTTTTGAACCTATTTTTATAATTTTCATAATTAAAAATAATTTCTCAATTGTAGCCATTGAAACGAAAAGAGTTAATATTAAACAAATTGAAAGATCAATTAAAAGATAAGTCAAATTATTCTTAGTAATTATTTATTTATCATATTAAAATAAATTCTATACAAAAGGGATAGAATGATAAGATTCATAGACAATAATATATATATATATATATATATATATATATATATATATATATATATATATATATATATATATATATATATATATATATATATATATATATATATATATATATATATATATATATAATTTTGAGGAAGGGAGGAAGGCCCACAGTTGCCCTCTCTGGATCCGTCCCTGTTATTCTCTATAGCAACTTTTACTCTTTATTTTCTTCATAACCATTTTTTTTTTAATAAATTACACTATTATTTTAATAGTATTCATAAATTTATCGATTTTGAATTAACTTAATGTGTCATGTATAGCTATATTTGTATTAATTGAAATAGAAAATCACTAGAAGAGACGAAGAAGAATAAAATATTGCCAACAAAACTATAAGATCAATTGCACTAAAATCAAATAAGTTAATTTATAAATGTTAGTCGATAAATCTACAAAACATGTAGATTTATTGGATTAAATTGATGAATAATTAAGTGAATAAATGTTGAAATATAATATTTTAGGAGTATTTGAAGTTAAATACTAGTATTCAGAGACATCTTAGACCTTAGTTTTATTTTGTTATATGTATGATAAATTTTGTGTCGAAAAACAACCCTAACCACTCCAGTACATACTCTTCCATTAGAGAATCAAGTCCTTCGAAGTTTTCATAGATAATTCATCTCTTATCTTTTTCAATTTCTTTATTTTTACTTCGTTGTTTATGAATTTTGAGGTTTTTTTAGGTTAGGATAGCATAAACTCTATTGAATCTTGATGTAATTTAGATCTTGAATTAATTTCATGCAATGTATGTTTTTAATTTTGTTCTTAATTCTTTTCTTTGATTAATCACCATTGAACTGATGATTAGGCTATATATTGGAATGGAAGTTTGATAAGAGGCTACATGTGAATTAGGAACCATATATTTCAAATGTCTAGAGATAGGATTTGATTTACGTATAATGTTATCTCATTCTACGAAGTAAGGTTCCATCTAAGGAGAAAAATGTTTTTACCCAGTAGTTTGAGACTTATTCTTGTATAGTACAATTATAACACATCTTCCTTAGGCACAACCAATTAAAAATATACGCTTTTAAAATAAAAAAGAAACAAAACAATATGTAACAGAAATATAGGACACATGATTCTCAATTATTTTAGGCAAAATATTATCCCTATATACTTGTAAATGCTTTATGAGTCTTTTTTTTTTTCTAACTCTAAACTCAAACATGTCTCTTATCTAATAGCTCTCACATTATACTACTTAAACCCATACACTTTTCTTCCTTTTATTTCATTAACACTTGACTTTAGTTTAAGAAAAAATCTCAATTTCACTAAATCTTAGACATGCTGGCTAGAATAATGGGAGGATTTTACCTACAATAATTGAGAATCATGTGTCTTATTTTTCTATTATAAATGGCTTTGTTGTTTTTTTTTTTTTTTGAGTAATACTTGTATAGACATAGACAAAAAAATGACATGGTAGACACATCCTTGGAAAAAACTAACAATACATAAAAATGCAATTATATTAAAAACTAACAACAAACTAAAATTTACATTATCTCTATGATGTTCTCCAAGATCATCTATAAGATTTCTCCCAAACCATGTCCTGACTTGGCTAAGTTTTGCTGCAACTCCATTAAGCAATTATTGGCTCTCTACAAGTGCCTCTAGATCAAGGCCTCTTGCCAATGGTCAGCAATCCTGGAGAGGTCCCTCGTTGTGACAGTTGCGAACTCTTAGCTCCATCCTGACTCTACACCTACATCACATGCATTCAGCCCTTTCCACGTTACAACTAAACTTAATGTTGCTTGTGACTAGATCATCATTGACATCGACCGCATCCATATTTGTTGTAATCAAGTCTACATTTGCAACTTTCACTGCGTATTCCAATTTCTAAATAATAACATTCATGGAAGGTGTGTTTATTTTTATTCGTATCATATGCCGTAACTGTTTGGCTGTGATTACAAGTGAAGATAGCCCGTGTCAAACAAAACCTTGATTAAATAAGTATGAAATATTTAAAAAGTTCAATACTCAAGTATGTTATATTATTTGTTATAAAAAAAATTTAGGTTTAATTTTTTAAATTTTAATTTCACCTATCACCCTCCTTAAAACACACATGAAATGAAAAATTTTAGATAGGTATCCCATATTCTTAAAAAAATTAATTGACTAATAGAACATAGGAAAAAAATCCTACATAAATAAAATATAAATTATAAAAATTGAAATTATTACTATTCATCACATGAGATATATGTAAAAATAAGAAATAAATAGGTTAGATTTATAAGGGATGAGTTTAACTTATTTATATGATATAAACTTATTTTTAAAGTATAATATGATAATTTATTTAAAAGTTTATTTTACAAGAAAAACTTTAAATAGGACAAAATTTTATCCTTCAACAATATTATAAGTTTATTCTCTTTGTAGGTCAAATTCTTAATATTTAGAAAGGTAAATAAATATATCATTTTAATATATTATAAATTTTAATATAACAATAAAAAAAATCATTGTTTATATTTACTTAAATATGCTAACTCGTGTGGCTTAAAGATTTTTTTAATAACATAAAGCCTATTTATTTAGTATTTGACCTAGTTTATTTAGTAAAAGAATCTAGGTTAGCCCAACTTGATGCAGGCTATGCTGCAACCATAATTGCGGCAGAAACGGCGAAAAATAGAAAAAGAAATTTAAGTTCTTTTTAGAGAAAGAAAAATGAATTTGCAATGGAGTCGTCACCAATGTTTATTAAGGAAAACATTAGAAAACTTTGGAAGGGATAAAACTAGTATACAAAAATAGATGTAAGGTTCAGAAGTCGATTATGTTTAGAGAAAGTATTAGCACCCTACGATGTCTGTCTTAAGACGTTTACCTTAATTAGACACGTGAAACTATTATGACTTATAAATGGTTATTTTTACCTTTTAAACGCAAATAGAATTTAGAATGATTGATGGAAGAGGAGAGATATGTTTTTTTGGGTTTTTAAACTTGGCAAGAGTTGCATCTTGCTCCTACCTATCTTCTTGTGCAATGGAAAATTCAAAGTTTACGTGATTCTGGCAAAGGCTTAGAAGGTAATTAGAAAAAGGGTAGACTATCCATTGACGTCCAAAAATGATTAGCGAGGAGTGGACTGTCCATTGACATCCAAAGATTTGGAAGAGATATACGCTATGGGTCGACTGACCAACTAAGTATCATTTGGTCAGCCAACTGTAACTTAACAAAATTTGCAGTAAATGAGAGAATGCTATGACCGATCGAAGTGTATCTTAACAAAATTTTGCAACAAAAGGGAGAATGTTATGGGTCGACTAACCGATTAGGTATAATTTGGTCGGCTGACTGCAACTTAACAAGATTTTGCAACAAATGGGAGAATGCTATGGAACAACTAGCCAACTAGATGTCATTTGGCTGACTGACTATAACTTAACAAAATTTTACAACAAAAGGGAGAACGATATGGGTTAGCTAATCGACTAAGTGTCATTTGACCGACTGACTATAACTTAACAAAATTTTGCAACAAAAAGGAGCCGACTAAGTGTCATTTGGCTTACTGACTATAACTTAACAAATTTTTGCAGCAGAAGGAAAAACATTATGGGTCGACTGACCAACTGAGTGTCATTTGACCGGCTAACTGTAACTTAATAAAATTTTGTAGCAAATGGGAGAAAGACATGGCCAACTGATCGATTAGGTGTCATTTGGCCAACCAACTATAACTTAATAAAAATTTGTAGCAAAAAGGGAGAACCATGTGCTAGTCCTCCCCAGAAACAACAAAAAATTTACATGGCAGTCGGTGGAGTAACAACAAACTGTGCCTTGTGCAAAACGGATGAATATGTTAAAATCTTACCTAGACATGGGATCCTTCATTGCTGCTAGGGTTTCTTTCTTCTCTTCTGACTGCCAACTTTTTTCAATAATTTCTTTGAGTGTTGTATCCTTTCCTTCTTTTTCTCCAACATTTCTATTCTCTGTCCTGGTTTTTAACAAAGCTTTCTAGCTCTTTCTTTTAAAATTTTCAACCCCAATTTTTCAGCCTTTGCTTCTCTTCTTCTAGTACTTTTTCAACCCCTTCACCTTTGTTCTCTCCTTCCTTTTATAGATCACCAGGGATTGCTCCTCTTTGGTTTCCACAACACTCCAACTGCTATCATGGTAATGTTGGGTGTTGTGTCTCGAGGCTAGGTTGTAGAGTAGTAAGGAGACAGAGTTGTTGGTGGGGTTTATAGCTGGAACACGGAAGGTATGAGTAGAGCGGTATGAAATTGTTGATGAGAAAAATGGAGAGGAAAACATGAGTTGGAGAAAAGGGAAGGGGAGGATAGTTTTTGTCATTCTTTTTTTTCTTTAAAAAAAAGTGATGTTTCTAGAGTAAATTATAACTTTTTGGACATCCTAACCTATTTTCACCCTTAAACGTGGTTCATGTCATCAAAATTGTGTCTTAGAAGGAAAAAAATGATTAATTTGAGAATAAAAAAAAATTGTTTCTATAGTTTCATACACGGGAAAGATACTTAATTATAATTTTTATTTTAATTAAATATTTTATAAACGTACTTTAATACATGTTCAGTCTTTTTATTGGATGTATCTATCATGTATCTAGTGTTCGTGTTCACACAAATCTTACTGTGTTTTATTTACTTTTTTGTTTTTTATCTTACTAGCGTATATTTTTATTGAATGTGCCTAGCTTAGACTGAATGTTAGGTCCGTGCCTATACAAGAATAACTTGAAATTTGGCTAGAGCTATCTCTTCTGGTGAGCTTGAATAATAATTGGATGAGATTAACATGTTACGTTCTTATCTATACAAGAATAACTCAAAATTTTGATACTTTATTGCATTTTGTTTTTGCACAGAAAACATTAACTATTAAATAATACATACACGCTTGATTATTTATATATTTTTTACCTAACAACTTAACTTTTAAGATAAATGCAACATATTGAATTTTTAATATTAATTTTGTGATCATAAAATTATTTGTTATTGAATAAAATAACAATAAGCGTAAGATTATAAAAATTTTAATGCATACATATTAAAAGTAATTTGACATAATTATCGAAATAAAGAAAACGAAATTATATTTTAATATTTATTATTTAAAAATGAATTATATAAAAATGTAAAATATGTTTTATTTATAGGAAAAAAATTGTAAATTATGAATCCTTAACGAGCAAACGTAATTTTCAGCAGCGCAAATATTATTGAAGGAATTAAAGAAAGAAATAGAAAGGAGATGTTGTGTGACAGGTTTGATATGACAGTGCAGGCCGGCGATAGAGGGTAGAGGCGGCACAGGCTTTTTTCAAAGCAAGCCCTTTCTTCGTCAATGCTTTTATTTTATTAAATTAAATTAAATTAAATTTTGAGGGTTTTTCTTTTTTGTTTCGGCAAACGATGGGGTCCCCGAAATTCCATTTCGGGCTTACAAGTTATCTTGCCGTTTATGGTTTCCTAGTTCGTGCCGATATATGTTGTTATTATTAGCCTTAATGTACATTTTTGCGGCAATGGGAATTGGCGGCATCAAGCCACTCAAAATTGGTCATTTTCCATTCAATTCTTAAAAACATGCCTCATTAAAGTGAAAGAGAAACTTCTGTCTGCAAATGCATACATGAACCTCTCCGACGTAGATTGCACTCAATATTTTCTTTTATTATTTTCCTATATTTTACTCCCTTCTAATTTTTATAATACTCCATTAATTAATTTATTAAAATTAAAAAATAGTTCATTTACTTAATTATATTAAATTTATATGTATACTTTTTAAGTATTATTAATATTAATAAAATATATTTATCAATTTAATTTTTACTCGTTATGCATACCAAGAATGAAATAAAATTTTTAAAATACTCTTCGTTAAAGATAAAGTTAAATTTTAAAAGAGTTTAAAGTAATAATATATTCTATTTATTATTTATTGTATTTTTAAATAATACAAATAATTAAAAAATATTTTTATAAAAAAATAATTCGATCCATCATACCTTCTAAATCGATTCTTATAAAAATAATCAAGCAAGAACATCTCTAATTTACTTCTTGTGGTATAGAATATAAAGAAAATTTTCTTTTATGGAAGTTGATTTAAAATATAAATAAATTTTAATTTATTTTATTTTATTTAATAAAGTTGTTTATAAAATATACTTTATTTATTGACAATTTTGTTTTCTAAATTTTTTTATTTTTTATATAAATTTTTAATAAAAAAAAAACAGTTTAGAAAACAAATTTATTTTTTAAGTATAAATTTTAAAATTAAGTAACTGTTTTTTTAATGTGTAATTTTTTTTATTTTTTTACTTCTTCGATATGGAAAAGAGTAGTCTTTTAAAAATGATGGTAAAAAATAAATTAATTGAACAAAAAAACAGTGAGAGGAAAGATTTATCCTAACATCTGCTTGAGCATTCATAACTGATAATCAAACATTGTTGATCACTATCGTATATCTATCATTATATGGTATGTTTGACTTCACAGTAGAAACAAAAAAAAATCATGTAAAATACATGAAAATATTGTCACAATCCAGTGTAACTTTACATTCACCATATATTAGAACACTATTATTTTTAACGTACTGCTGCACCAAACATACACCATATAAATTTCGCGTCCTAATTGTGAAATTGAATTTTTCTTATATTTGTATTTGGTAGAAGAATTTAATTTAAAAATATACTAACAAGTTTTTATGCTGTTATATAATCTATATTATCATATATAGTAAAATTATTAAATTTTATAATAATTATTTTAAAAGTTATATTTAAATAATTTTTAATTATTGATAATATAAAAAAAAATATCTTAACGATATGCGAAAATTGAACTCTTTGATTGAATAAAAACAGACAAGTCAATTTAAAACTTTTCATGTGAGGTTTTCATATGAACATGGTCCGTGCCTTTACTATTGTTAACCTGACCTTTTATATATATTAATTTTCAAATGCATGTATTGCTTTAAATATTATTGATAGCACTTGGTCACTGTTGAAATAAATTTTTAAAACTGAAGTTACTTTAAATAATAATAATAATAATAATAATAATAATAATAATAATAATAATAATAATAATAATAATAATAATAATAATAATAATAATAATAATAATAATAATAATAATAATAATAATAATAATATTATTATTATTATTATTATTATTATTATTATTATTATTATTATTATTATTATTATTATTATTATTATTATTATTATTATTATTATTATTATTATTATTATTATTATTATTATTATTATTATTATTATTATTATTATTATTATTATTATTATTATTATTATTATTATTATTATTATTATTATTATTATTATTATTATTATTATTATTATTATTATTATTATTATTATTATTATTATTATTATTATTATTATTATTATTATTATTATTATTATTATTATTATTATTATTATTATTATTATTATTATTATTATTATTATTATTATTATTATTATTATTATTATTATTATTATTATTATTATTATTATTATTATTATTATTATTATTATTATTATTATTATTATTATTATTATTATTATTATTATTATTATTATTTATTATTATTATTATTATTATTATTATTATTATTATTATTATTATTATTATTATTATTATTATTATTATTATTATTATTATTATTATTATTATTATTATTATTATTATTATTATTATTATTATTATTATTATTATTATTATTATTATTATTATTATTATTATTATTATTATTATTATTATTATTATTATTATTATTATTATTATTATTATTATTATTATTATTATTATTATTATTATTATTATTATTATTATTATTATTATTATTATTATTATTATTATTATTATTATTATTATTATTATTATTATTATTATTATTATTATTATTATTATTATTATTATTATTATTATTATTATTATTATTATTATTATTATTATTATTATTATTATTATTATTATTATTATTATTATTATTATTATTATTATTATTATATCATACGTACATACACGAATAAAGAGTCATTTTGAATCATAAAATAGGAACACGATGTGAAATTGTCTCTAAGTCGTGAAAATTTTAAAAAAAATTGAAAATGTAATTTAATAATAATTTAAGTCTAAAATTCAAAAAAATATAGTGACTAAAGGAAAGTCGCGACCTAAATCGTGACGGGAAAAATCATGAGATTTGAAAAAAAATTTGAAATGGAAAGCTGAATCCATCCTAGAGGAGGACTCGACTATATAGAATCGGAATCGACTTGGTCTATTCGGGAGTACAACCAAAACTGATTCAGTTTTTATAGGAGTAGCTACTGGCATTTTAATGGAAACATCGGAAACCAGGAATGGATAAGGTAGGTCGCGAATCAGAGACTGGGTAAGAAGTCGATTACAGACAGGGATCACATGGTACCCCCACACGTCTATCACATGATAATTACCTAAATTGGCTGCATGAACTAAAAGACTCTTGCACTATGTTGATAATTTGCTAAAAACAAAAAATACATTTACAAACAAAATAAATACATATTTTTGGGATTTTTTGGGATTTTTGGGATGATCAACTTGACAAGAGTAGGCATCTTACTCCTATGTATCTCCTTTTTTGTCGAAGAAATCAAAGTTTACGTAGTTCTGTGGTATATGAGGGGTGGACTACCCTTTAGGCATCCAAGTGTTGAGTGACATTTTAGGGATGGACTTTCTATTAGGCATCCTTGGGAAAAGGTCGAACTATCCGTTAGGCGTTCAACACTCAAAGGAATTTAAAAGAAATGGATTGTCCATTAGGTATCCATGGGGGAAGACTGAACTATCCATTAGGCGTTCCAGACTCAAATGAATTTAAAAGAAATGGACTATCCATTAGGCATCCTCAATATAACTGGAATGTGGACAACTGATAAGATATTTTTGGTGACAAAGACTAGTGGAGGACCAAGACTGACTCGACATCGAATATGACTAAATACTGAGACCGACTCGATCAACCGAGTCGGTAAGGACATGACCTTCGACTATGTAGAGCCAAGACTAGTTTGAAACTTCATATAGAGATGTACACTATGGTTTAGATGCAAAAAGGAGGACTGAGACCGACTTGGTCCATGCAAATAATGACTACATATTAGTTACCCTGGCTATTTTGATTGATGTTAGGGGTGCTGATGACAAACCTATGGCACGAGCAATCTACTTCATATTATGAATGTGTATTACTCTTACCTAGTACCTAGAGGTCTTAGCTTCGTTCCTCCTCTTCACTAGTAGCAATAACGTCCTATGATGCCTCCTTTCTCTTAGCTATCACTCACGTACGAACTTATAACACCTCTCTTCTGGTAAACTTCTGCTAATCTCTCTTTCAATCTATCACTCCAACTTTTCTACTCTTCCACTATCGATCTTTTTGCTCTCCAATGTTTACTTTCACCTCCAAATTTTTTGACCCTAAAATTCTTCGACCCTGAGTTCTTCGTTGTAACGCCTTTTAGGTCATTGGTGTGTCAGATCCATCCACGTGGATTGACCCCAGCCATCTGATTATTCACGTCTTTTACCTTGCCGATATCACATATCTCTAAGTCATATGTTTTGAACTCTATGTCGATCGTGGCACCGTTCCCGACAGCCATTTTAGGGATAGTTGATTCGTGCAGATTCTTGCCCCCTGGTGCTAACGTGACCAGATCAAGGGATCCACATTCTTGGAGTGCGTGGGATTCTTATCCACTTTTGCTTAGCCGGACATGGATCCTTCTCTCCTCTTGCTGGCCTGGCTGGATCAAAGGGTCCCTGATTAATCTGGTTGAATCTGAGGGTCCCCACTTTCTTGGGATGTGAGAGATTTTGTCTCCCTTTACTGACTTAACCGAATCTGGTGATTTTTGCTTACCTGGCCGGGTCTGTGAGGTCCACTTGTATGAGATGTGCTAA
Source organism: Mucuna pruriens (assembly GCA_025330945.1). Lineage (NCBI taxonomy): Eukaryota > Viridiplantae > Streptophyta > Magnoliopsida > Fabales > Fabaceae > Mucuna > Mucuna pruriens. The sequence goes on from JAENHJ010000154.1 coordinate 643,181, forward strand.
TCTTGACTTTTTCTTGCTTACTGGACCGGATCTGGGTCCCTTTTGCTTAGGTGGACAAATTTGGGGTCCCATAAGTAATAATATTAATATATACTTAGGGATTAAAATAACATTAGTTTGTTAAATTTAAAAACTTACTTAACATTTTAAATACTTTTTTATTTCTTTCGATTTAGAGACTGATGTGACAATATTTTCCAAATTCATGGACTAAAGTGACCATTTTACTTTATATATATATATATATATATATATATATATATATATATAGCGTTTCGAATGAGAAACTTTTACAATGAAAAAAAAATTCAATAATAATCTTGGCATCGCAATTAAAAAAATGTTGTGAAGGAACATGGATTGAGGAGTTGGAACCGAATCAGCCCAGTAGAGTGTCGAGACTGAGACCGACTCAGTATAGTTGGATCGCCACCGGCATTTTTATGGAAAACGCCAAGAAACCTTGGGATGGATAAGGTAGGTCTAAATATCAAAGGTTGGATTCGGTAGTTGATTACATGTCAGGGATCACCAAGCTTCCTGTCACGTCTATCCAAGGATAGTTACTCTTACTAGATGCATGAAAAGTAAAATGGTCTCTTACTATAGCTTTTGCCTTCCTAAAATGGAAGATATTTACAAGGTAGAGGAATTTTTGGGTGTTTTGGGATGAACAAACTTGACAATAGTCGTCTCTTACTCCTACGTATCTCCTGCTACAATGGAGAAATCAAAGTTTACGTAGTTCTGGAGGTAGTGATGGTTAGATGGAAAGGAACCGAGACCAACTCGGCTCAGTTGGGGTAGAGGGGGTCGATACCGACTCGGCCTAGGGTGAAGTGGAAGGAGGCCGAAATGGAGTCGGCCAAGTGGAAAGGAATGTGGGCCGAAGCTGAGTCAGCCGGGTGGAATAGAAGGGAGTTGAGACAAAGTTGGGCAAATGGTATGGAAGGGTGCCGAAACGGAGTCGGCTAGTTGGAATGGAGTTAGCCAAGACAGAGTCGACCAATTAGTGTGAGAGAGCTGATATATGGAGTCGATTGATTGGAATGGAAGGGCGCTGAAGCGGAGTCGGCCAAGTGGTGTGAAAGGGGGGCCAAGGCGGAGTCAGCCAGTTAGAATGGAAGGGTGTCGAGACGGAGTCGGCCCAAGGGCTATGTGTGTGTTTCGAAAGTGGGAAATGATGAACTATTTGTTAGGCATCCATGGGTTGGATGAACGTGGACTTTCCATTGGTGTCCAAAGAGCTTAGAAGAGTCAGATTTTCCATTGGCATCCACAGAGGTGGATTAAATATAGCGAGGGAGCTTAAGAGTAGACGATGAAGAATTTAAGATTAAATGCTGGAAGGGGCTGGGATCGACTCGGTCCCGTTGGTGTGAGCCGATCTCGGAGGAGCCAACTTTGATTCAATCCTAATTCTTGTCACATAGGAGCTGGTCCCAAAATTGGTACATGGCTTGGAATCGGCTACATGGGGCTGGTTCAGAGTCAGCTCTAGAATGCAGTACTTTAATGGGTTAGACGAGGAACTATATGGTAGCTTAGAGTTAAGGGCTTCTAAGTGGACATGCAGAGGGAGATTTCGACAATAATTACCTTATATTCAAAGATTATTTATTTGTTGCAGAATAGACGAACTCTTTCTGAACATCCTCTGCCACTACTTTCTTTCACTGCTAGCTTCTCTTGTATTCTCTAGAATGGGAGTTTTCACTCTTGAGATCATGATTCTCTCCACTTTTCTAGCTTCCTTCCTCGCTCTTCCTCTAGCAAAAGATCCCTTCTCCATTCAAGCTTGGGTCCTTTTATAGGTGCACCTCTCACCCTTAAGTCACCATCGCGGATCTTCAAGGAGATATCCTTCATTAATGTGTTGATGTTGGCTTCCCAAGTTCTCTTCCTAAAGTTGTTTCCGCGTCTCTCCTTTTGCATCGTGGCAAAGTTGAGGGTAGCTTCCTACGGAAGCCAACGACTATTAAGCGCTCCTCCCTGGTGCCCGTCTCCTGAATTTTCATATAATGACAGGTTTTGGGATGACTTTTTGCAGAAGCCGCGACCTACCATGCGTGTCTGCACAAGGTAGAAGGTGATGCGTCTAACCTGTTGCTGCCTTCTCCTTTGCTTTTTCTGCTGCCTTCTCCTTTGCTTTTTCTGCTTCCTTCCTTTTTGTCAATAGTCTTTGCTCCCCTTTTATGCTTTTTCTTTTTTGCATACTAGAAAAAATTGGGGTATAACAACAATGATGTTAGTAGTGGTAGTAGTGATAGTAGTGATAGTAACACTGACAATGACAACGATGATGTGGAAGCAATTACAACAATAATATCATAATATGTATCTAATTGAGTTTTAATCTTAATTGTAAATTCTTTTAATTGTAATATAAGACTTATTTCTTTTTAAATGTAGTATAACACTTATGATCAAAAGTTAATATTTTCTTATTGCAAAACTTTTTCATTTGAGATAACTATTTTAGACTAAATGAATTTTAATTATCATTTTCAATAAGTGTATTTTTAATTATTTTTCTTCAATAAAAATATTTTAGGAATTTTTTTGTTAACTTCTTATCTATTTGAATTTATCATTTTTGATATTTTTAATTCTAAATTAAATTTTAATAATTTTTTTAAAAAAATTATCAAAGACAGATTCATATTCTATTGTGCAGAGAAAACCGCTCCCAGTAACTTTTTAATTAATATCTTTAATTTTAAACAAAAAATAAATATAGTAAACAAAAATAATCCATAATATAAAATCGTACAAATCTATTTTTAATCTCTTTTTTTCTCTCTCAATTAAATATACTTTTTATTGACATTTTACTCACTTACTTTTAATTAATAAAAAAATTCCTCTCTTAATCATTTTGAATTACTTTTTATATATATATATATATATATATATATATATATATATATATATATATATATATATATATATATATATATATATATATATATATATAATATTTTAAGTGTTTATCATTTTAATATATCATCTTTTATTTTCAACTCTAATTTGATTTCAATATTTTTTCAAAAAAATCAATAATTAAAAATTAATTTTATGTAATAATTTAATTATTCCTTATAAATTTATTATATATTTAAATATTATATAAATTTTAATTATATATAATAAATATTTATTTTATATAGTGTATAAACTAAAATACTATAAAATATATATATATATATATTTAAAAAATCGATGGTTTAAGTATAAAATGCAATGTTTAACAATGGAATAAAAATTTAAAAGAAACTACGCTCAACTTGTATTTTTATCTTTTAATAATTGTTCTTAAAAAAACAATTAAAGAATTAAGAAATGAAAAGTTTTAAATATAAAATATAATATTTAATGAATAAAATTTAAAAAAATTACTTTTAACTTGTGTTTTTTTTATTATTCCTAGAAAAAATAGAAAAGAAAGTTTGGCCGCAATCTAGTTGAAATTAAATGAAGCAATTGAGTCGTTGATAATATCTTGGTCGCGATTCCAGTGGCGATTATCATGATTTATATTCAGAGAACATTTCGAACACCGAAAAGCAAATTAATTGAACCAGATACTTGGGAATTAAAATCCTTTAATACTAAAAGCATTGCTAAATGGATGGTTAGTTTCTTGGAAAATCAGTATTCCCCTTGATGTTGACTAGAAGGCTTGACATGATTATGGGTTATATATGTCTTATCTGGCCTCTCCCGATCAAAAGAAATTGCGTTGAATTCACAATTGCTTAAGGCTCTGCTGCTTCCTTTCTAATTGATTGTGGTCATCCATCTCGCAGTAAAGTAAAAGATGAAAGGGAAAGAAGAAATGATGGTACTAAACTCTAATCCTCCTTATCTTTTCTGACTTTAAGCTTGTAAATTTCAAATTGAATGATTAATAATCAGTCAATGATACCTAATTTTTGTAACGATTTTCCCAAAGTGGGACTCAATATAATAAATACACTAGTCAATGATATTCGATCTGCACCTCTATCTTATTACGTCTCGGTTGAGTTGATAGGAGTAGTACTAGATTTATCTATATTTTTTTAAGTAAAATTTTGGATTTATATTTTATAAATAAAAATTATTATTAAAAATAATTAATTAAATTTTTAAATAAAAATTAATCATTAACAAAATTAAAAAAAAAAAAAATACACGGTGCATGATGGATAAAAAAAAATACGGCACCTTTTATTCGTGCGCCTTTGTTTGGAGGTCAACAAAAGTTAGCTGCAGTTCCTGTTTTATGGCATGCTCTCGAAAACCCATCCATCAGTTCTGGGTTGTTTATGAAAAATATTCTATCAGTTCAATTTGTTCGAGATTTGAAAGTAGAGGATTATACCTATGCGTATGCATGCGAATGGAGATGAAAAAGCAAGAAAGAAGGAAAATAAAAAGGGGATTTTATTAAACTTTCACTAATCACTAATGATAAACTTGATATGATAGATACCGATCCACTAATGGAAAAGCCCCAGGACTGACGTAATTAACATACAATAAACGAGAGTTCCTACGTGCGAGAGATTAAAACTTTTTGGGTAAAAGATAAAAATTATTCGATTTTTGCATTTAAATATTGAATGATTGTAAAATCTTGTTATAAATTAATAAAATAATTATCTTGTATCGAGAGCACCTAATTCTCCGTGTTTGGCTTTGCTTTCGTTTGAACAGCAAATTTTGGTTGTCCAATTATACGCCCAACAATTTAACGGGCAAGATCACAAAGTCAATTTATCTTGAAATTGCCATGCTATGCAATCCATACCCTAACTTTATGCTAACTAAAATTCCCACGTTGCTTAATTTGCTAAACTTCTTTCTCAATAGCGATAATATTGTGCTATATCACATGCTCAGAGGCCTACAGCTTTCATAGCACCACACGGTAGCGTGCCACCGCCAATAACTAATTTTAATTCCTAAGGACCAATATTTCTATTTACTAAAGAAAAATAAATACTATGTATATTTTTTTATCCTTCCAAATCAAAAACGATTAGCTCATTCCTAATTACTTACGTTACTTATTCTCCTCTCTTGAAATTATCATACACTAATAACGACTAAAGAGGTCAGAAAACTCCACAATACTTCTGACACTCGTGCACTACATTATATAAATAAGAATAATTTGGAATTCTCTTATAGCCTTTTTTTTTTATTATTAATCTCCCTATTTACTGTATACGGTAATTGAATATTTTTTATGTTTCTAGAATATTAAATTTATTTAATTTTTTTAATAAAGTATTAGGATTTTTGTATACGGATATATAACATTGTTCTAAAAATAAATAAAAAAACAAAAAATATATCTACTCCTGTATTTTAAATTAAAATATATAATAAAAAGTTCGAAATCAATATTCCTTCTATCTTCTTTTACATAATAAAAAGTTCGAAATCAATATCTATGTCCAGCTTCGCCTACCATGGGTGTATCTTAATCGCTGAAGCATCAAGGTAGAAAATTCTGATATGTTTCCTTGTATTGTGTGATTGGGTTAAAGCATTTAACTTATACAAAGCTTGAAACACGTTTATAACAATATAAATCTAAAATGTACGAATTAAGCATAGTTGATACAAGTAAAAGCTTGAGTATTCTTACCGTACCCTTCACAAAATGTCCTAAAAATTGAACCTCATCGCGTTTTTCAATTTTTTTTTAAATTGATAATGCATAATTATTATATAGTTTGTTATAACTAAAATGAGGCGCTTATGTAAAAAAAAAAAAAGTAAAATGAGGCGTAGATAACCATGAAATATAGATCGGTAAATTAAATTATATGTGATTTTTTTTTTTTACTTATCAGGTATGAAATAAATTCTAGAAAGCACAATATAATGCTTTCAAATAAAAACATTTTTTATATTTGGAAAACTTTAAGTGTCTCGTCGTACTAAAAAAATAATTTTAAATCTACGTATTATATTCCTTTTACTACTTTATATACCTATTAAATAAAAAAATATTTTTTATATTTTAAAGATATTAAATAGATGCATTATTTTATTTAATAGTTTTTCATTTAATATTAAGAAGATAAATAAAATAATATTATGATAGAATGTATATTTATTAAAATAATAATGACAAAAATATATTGATCATCATAAATATTTTTCTTTTATTCTTTTTATATGACTTAAATTAAAACTTTACTTTGATATTTTTTATAATAATTAATTTATAATATCTTGTTTATTAGTTATTTTTTTACAAAACTATTTTTTACTATATTCATAGTTGAATAAATAATAAATAAAATATATTAATATCTTAAATTTTTTTAAGTCGAATTTTATATTATATAAATAGTATTTTAAAATTTTATTTTTATATATAAATAAATAAAAATAAAAAAAATATTAATAACGAGAGACTAAAAGAATTAAATTTAATAAAAATATTTATAAAAAATAAATATATGATATATTAATGTTAAGGATAATTTTGAAAAAAAAATATAAATTTATGGTATATTTGAATAAATTTTACCGTAAATACATACAGGAGAAAAATAAAAAAAAACTTATTCATAAGTTAAAATTAACTTATTTATAAAAATATTTCATATTAATTTATTTAAAAATTAATTTTAACTTATACATAAATTAATTTTAATTTATAAAAAAAATTATTTTATTTTTTCTTCTATAATTATTTATCTAAACAAATTGTTAATTTTGAGAAATGAGTTAACTTGGTCTGATAAAAAAGAAATGCATTAAAAAAAAAGAAATTTATTTTTTTGAAAAGAGTTGTTTTGTGTGGGATCTGTGTGTGTATTGGCGTTTGAGATTGAAGTGGGGAGGAAAGTTGTGTATACATGGACATCAAGTAATTAAGGCGAGTGAATGACTTGTGAATTATGAGCCGAAGATAAATAGAATTTGTCGGTAGATGGATGTTAACAGGATCGAGCTGGTTACAGCACCCATTTCCTGTTCTTTTACTATTCTCTCCCTATCTAACCATACACACCTCTCTCTCATCCACGAGTGCCGCCATGCATTCAGATCTATCATCTATCCCCATTCTTACTTGCTTCTACACTTCACATTCCTTGTGCCACTTTACGTGCTCCACGGGATCGCCATAAAATAACAAACCTAAACCATTAATAAACAATCAACAACAACATCACCAAACCAACACAACTATTTAATACCCCTTATCAAATCCAAGATTAATTACATTATTAAGTACCAAGTAATTCAATTACACCCTCTTTTAATTTCATTTATTATACATGTTTTCAGATTTTCTTTTTCACTAACATTTTAATTTCAAAGTAATATAATATGCTGTTCAATAAAGTCCAAGCCAATTCCGCTCGAGGGATTGAGAGATTCCCGGAGAGCCGTGCGTGGGCTTAATATTAAACCCATTAATAATCTCAATTGATTAATGTGTCTTTGAATCTTAATCACGATATCTTGCCCATAAAAATATTAATTATCCGTGCATGACAACTCAGCTTGCTCTATATTGTTTTATTCAAATTATTGGACGAAAAACGAGAAGGACAGAGAGATATGTGTAATCATTTACCATTGTAAGCGGAACTTCTTATTATATTATTCTTTGAAAGCTTTTTGCTATTTTGAAAACTATTTTAAAATGTTGCTATTATGAAAATATTTATTATCTTTCTTATTTATTTATTTTCATTTTTATTCAACTAATTTTAGTTAAAAAAATAAGAAAATAGATTATTATATTATAAAATAATTTATACTGATATTTAATCATAGACTATTATATACAATAAATTTATTAATTTTATAATAATTATTTTAAAAATTATATTAATTATAATTTATAATTAAATAAATATATAAATTATTTTACATGATTAATACGTGAACATTAAAATGTTAAAAAATATATAAAAATAGATAAAATAATTTTATACATGATTACAATCAGTTATTTATAATAAATTAATTAATTTTTATAATAAATATATTAAAAATTATTCATATATTAAATTATAATTAAATGATAATATAAAACTGTTTTAAACTCATCATTAAATTTATAAAAATAATATAATTTCCGATCTTTCTACCTCTGAACATGTAAAGATAAATTCGGATAATATTGTCTATTTATTTTTGAATGTCTTTGGATACAGGCATACAGCTGTATTTATAACGTTGGTTCTCATATATGTTGTATAATGTATTTAAGTTCATCACGCCATGCTAGTGAAACCCTATGATACCAATTACCAGGTGGAACAATGATGAAGGTCAATTGAGTCATTGGCCATTACGATGCAGTACTAATTTTAGCACTGATGCCGAGTTTAAATTAGAAAACAGGAAAAAGAAATCAAGAAAGAAATAAAAATGGAAATAAATTAATGAGAAATGGAGATATGTCGTTTGGATTATTAAAAAAATAAAGAATTTTTCACTTATTTGGTTAAGTGAAAGAGATAATAAAAAGTATTATAAAAATTGTTCTATGCTAATTAAAAAATCCAAATATATTAAACCTTTTACTCAATTGTTTTTTAACGTATATTTTATTATTGTTTTTCTTTTACTTTTATGCTATAAAAATATTTATATTTCAAGAAATTAAAAAATAAAAAATTATTGTTTCCTCATTTCATAATAATTTGGAAGAGGAGTTGTGAGTCCATAAGAAAGTTATCCTTTTCTGATTTTTCTTCTTAAACAAACTATAAAAAATTAATATTTCTATTTTATTTTCTTTCTCTCTATTTACCCTAAAACAAATAACGAGTGAGTATAAATATGTTATCTATAAGGATGGAAATAACTTATGTCAAGTGAGATTTTATCTTAAATAAGTTTTATTTATTTTATAAACTTCAAAGTTTAAATTTTATTTATTGTTTAACACAACTTCTTTTAAGATCTATCTTAATATTTTAAAAAGTATGCTCCTTGACTAAAATTTATTTAAATGTCTACTTAATTTATATTAATGTTTTCAAGTAGATAAATAAATTTATATAAGAAACATAATTTTTTATATAAGTCAACGGGTTTAAGTTTTTAAGCTGATAAACAAATATATAATTTTAATGTACTAAAGTAAAAATCCAATACAATAATATTGATAAAATTAAAATTATTATGTAATTTATATTTTTATATAAGAGAATCTTTAAATTTCTTAAAATCAAGTTTAAAACCCTAAGTTTGAGTTTGACGTATCACATAAGCAGTAGAAGAAATTATTTTCAATTTATTTAAGTTTATCGTATCACATAAACAGTAGTTAAAATAACTGATCAAACATATTCGATTTCGGTATCAATTGTTGACATGAATAATTTTCTTAAAAATTTTATAACTTTTGATTTCCCTCACCGTATACAACTTCTATCAGACCTTTTTTTAATTATTTTTTTATGTAGTCTATCAGACCTTGTTTCTTTTACCTTTGACATTAATTTCCTTCGCCGTATATATACAAGTTCTAATATAAAATGTGTTGTTGAAACATCTTAATTTTTTTAACAGTTAAAAATTAATTATATAAAAACTAATGATGAAATTTCGTAAATAACTTTGTTGAATAGAGATTGTCATTAAATGTCGGTATGCTTTATATATATATAATAATAATAATAATAATAATAATAATAATAATAATAATAATAATAATAATAGTAATAATAATAATAATAATAATAATAATAATGTGATTTAAACATCTCATACAAATTATTTAAATTTTTTTTATCACGACTATCCTAATGGGTTTGATGGCGTGCTGTTTGTTAAATTAAAACTCAAATTTTGATTAGAAATAATAATAAAAATGCTTGACAAACTGCACATAATTTTTTTTTGTTAAAAATCAATTCTATTCAACTAACCGACATTTAGAAGTTGATGTAACATCATTCAACTGAATTTAAAATTTCATTGGAGTTTTTTTTTTTATATCTATTTTTATTAGTAATTTAAAAATATCTCCTAATTTCTACTTTATTTCTCTTTGAAAGGATAATAAATTATTGGCTTGCTAAACTTGTTTTTTCTACTTGCATGGGTCATTGTTGGTTATCGCCAACTGTGCCAATTTAAGACCTTTCAGAGAATTACTTGTGATCATGGTTAAGGTTAATATTTATTGCTATAATAATATCATGCTATTAAGGTAAAAGGAGCAATAGAATCAAAGGTTAGTATTTAACTGTTTATACTATGCAGTCGAAAAAAGGGGTAATGGATATTAAATTTTAAAAAGAATTTTTGAATTGTAAGTCAATTATTGGGTATAGTTTTCAATTTTGACTATTAGTAGTTATTTAATTTTTGATAGTAAAAAAGAGACGTAAAGTATCATCCTTTATTGTTAAATGTAGAAGAAATGTTAACAAATTGTATCTGAAATAGTTACTAATAAAGAAAAAAATAATAAGAATTTAGTGAACAAATATTATATAAAAATAGAAACAGGAAGGTTTGGGTGATTATGTTGCATTTATTTGGTCGGTTAAGGACGCCAATAATTGTGGAAACATAGGAGTCTTAATTTGATGGTAGTAGATTTTAAGATTTGAAGAGCAACACTTGTATGATAGCTGGCTCATTCATACTCGTACCATCCATAAGATAAATAATGGAATCGATCATTAGAATAGATGCTAGCGTCATTAAAATGTGGGCCACGTCGGCCGCTCCTGTGATTAAATGAGTTCGATATAACTGTTGTGGAAACAAAAATGTTTGCCAAACACTCCTTCGAAAGTAGTAGATACGAGATAAAATAGAATGATGTAACGTGATCAAAGGAGAATATATAAACAATGTCAAATGACGATAATGTTCTTCACTTCTTTATAAATGATTATTATTTGTAAAAATAATTAACCGTGAATATATACATCTCAATGTTAGAGGATGAAAAGTTACATATGATTGGACGGCTATGATGTCATCATTTATGGACTTCCCCTCACTTGGCATCATTTGGATGCCAAGAAAAATAGCTTTCATTTCGATCAAAAAATAAAATAGGATAAAACCAACTTATATTATTATATGTATTTCTTTTTACAATAATTGCAATGAGATTTGATCTCAAAGATCTCCTACAAATTATTCAACTTTATTACTAGTAGACTCACTCTGCTGATTTTAACTTATATTATTTAAGTACAGAGATCAAACAAATATTATTATTTTAAAATATATTTAAACTCTTATAATATAATAAAATATAATTAAAATAATAATATATTTATTATTTTACTTTATCTTCTCTAGATTCCTTTCTTGTTCAACTCGTTAGTTATTAATACTAAAATCTTTTAAATAATATAAATTCCAAATTGGCACATTATATTAAATTAATAATAATTCATATAAATTATTCTTATAATTTACTCTTCATTTAAAAAAAAAAAATTTTGAATTTTCTTAAATAATAAAACTAAATTTTTATCTTTGACGTCTTATTTTGTTTTATTGAGATACATGACTTATTGTTTAATAATGGTATTATATATAGATATATAATGGTATTATATATAGATATACAATTTTTCTTTCATATATTTTAATTTTTAATTTTCAATTTTCATTTTCACCTAAATTTAGAAATAGCCGGGAATCAATAAATGAAAATTTTGCTAGTTGAGTTAAATAGTTATAAAACATTTATAACCTCGAGTATTTAAGCGTTATAAATGTATTGTTATAAGGAAGAATTATAGTACTGTAAAAAAATCACATCAATATCAAACGATATAGAATTATCAAACAAATTAAAAAAAAGAGTAAAATTAAAGCTAATATCTTCCATACAAGGGGAGTTAGACAATTTTTGTATCCAACACAACTGATAGATTTTAATTAAGTGGCAGAAATCTTTCTATTTAAAAAAAAAGAAGGAAGAATGCTAAACAAAATGACCTTTCTATTTTTCAAACTTTGCTATTTGAATATACTTATGCAATACGAAATTTATCTGACACACTTATCGTATGCTTTTAAGTAAGTTACAATAATATTTGATTAATATTATTACAATTTTGAATCCATCCAAAACAGAGTTTAAGACGTTGAATGCGTACATCAATGAATGGACAGAGGTTTATTTCAGTTAATCAATGATTTCGAATTCAGCAATTAAAAAAAAATTAGAGTGTAGACTTCGGGGAGAATATAATATATAAAATATTTAGGAAGTACTAGTATATATTAATATTTTGAATATAATGTGTGGGTGAAAATGTGGTCCCCAGGTGCATCCATCCATCACCATCTCTGGAGATGAAGCCATGCAACGGGAATCATGAGATTCCCTTCCACACCCATTACGGTAGGCATGATAACACCTCATCAAAATACGACGAGATGACTCGCGAGAAAAAGACCATCTCGTTCTCGTTCCATTCCTCTCTCTCAACGGATAAGACCATGATGAAACGCCGCCCATCGAACGACTCCAACTCGTCCACATCCACGTGTCTCCTTCACAATCGCCGATCCCACACTCTTCGCAAACCCCCCCCTCCACCCCACCTATTTAACCCTAGTTACTTTCTAACCTCCTCCGGTACAACACAAACTCCTTATCCTCCTCTCAAGACTCACCTCTCTCTCTCACACACACACACACTCTCTCTTTCTCTCTCTCTGTCTGGCAACTAACAACTACACAACACAACGTCGCTCTTCCAATGGCGTCTCAGATCTAAGCGCGCGCTGGTGCGGATATTCTTTCATTGACTTGGAAAACGACAGCGTTTGGTTTAGGGGGAGTAGGTTGTATTGTATTCTATTGGACATGCCGAGAGTAGCGTACTCGTTCCCTGAGGAGGTGCTGGAGCACGTGTTCTCGTTCATCGAGTGCGACAAGGACCGCGGCTCGATCTCCCTGGTGTGTAAGTCCTGGTACGAGATCGAGCGATGGTGCCGGCGGAGGGTGTTCGTCGGAAACTGCTACGCCGTGACTCCGGCCGCCGTCATAAAGCGGTTCCCGAAAGTGAGATCCATCGCCATCAAGGGGAAGCCGCACTTCGCAGACTTCAATTTGGTCCCCGAGGGTTGGGGCGCTTACGTCTGCCCTTGGATCAAGGCCATGGCCATGGCCTACCCCTGGCTCCAGGAGATCAGGCTTAAGAGGATGGTCATCACCGACGAAACCTTGGAACTCATCGCCAAATCCTTCAAGAACTTCAGGGTTCTCGTCCTCACCTCTTGCGATGGTTTCACTACTGATGGACTCGCTGCCATTGCCGCCAATTGCAGGTTTCTTTCGCATTCCCTTTCAACATTGCAAACTCAAATTCAAATCAGATGAGATTCGTTAAATTACCTTTTCTGCTCCTCTACTTTTTCAAAGAAAAAAAATATTCGACAATTATAAGGACTCGTTCATAATATTTAAATTATAAGGTCTTATTTTATATTTTTTCAACTACTATGGAGAAACAGAGTAAAATAACCTTTATTGTGGGACGTTTTGGTGAATCTGATAGAGCTGTTAAATTTCCTTTTGTATTTTTAATTAATGTGTCAATACTGGACCACTGTTAATGACAATGACTGTTTTTGTCATAATTTGGCTCAGCGTGGTTCAGTTTACTGCATTCTTATTTTGATAACGAGCCTGAAGAATGTTAGGTTTCTGACCTGGTTTGCACCTTAGCATTTTGTTGATAACGTGTTAATGAATTGTAGGAATTTGAGGGAGTTGGAGTTGCGGGAGAGTGAAGTGGAGGACATTTGTGGGCATTGGCTAAGCCATTTTCCTGATTCGTACACATCGTTGGTTTCCCTCAACATTTCTTGTTTAGGCAATGAGGTGAATTTGTCTGCCCTAGAGCGTCTGGTTAGTAGGTGTCCTAATCTGCAGACTCTCCGCCTTAACCGTGCCGTGCCTCTAGACAGGCTGGCCAACCTTCTTCGTGGAGCTCCTCAGCTTGTTGAGTTAGGCACCGGAGCCTACACGAGTGAGATGCGACCCGAAGTGTTCTCAAACCTGGCGGAAGCGTTTTCTGGGTGCAAGCAATTGAAGAGCTTGTCTGGATTTTGGGATGTACTCCCGTCCTACCTTCCAGCTGTCTATCCTGTCTGCTCCAGCCTGACATCACTGAACTTGAGTTATGCAACTATTCAAAGCCCTGATCTTAGCAAGCTTGTTAGTCAATGCAAGAGTTTACAGCGTTTATGGGTATGCCTGCTTTTTTTTATACCATTTTTTCCATTTATATTGTATGTTTGTATCTGGGTTCACTGTTGCAAAGCTGTGCTGTAAATTCGTATGCTGATGGAAAGGTATTTGTGAAATAGGTGCTGGATTACATAGAAGATGATGGCCTTGAAGTGATTGCTGAAACGTGCAAGGATCTGAGGGAGTTGAGGGTGTTTCCGTCTGATCCATTTGGGATGGATGGGAATGTAGCGTTGACGGAGCAGGGCCTTGTTTTTGTGTCTGAAGGCTGCCCCAAGCTTCAGTCAGTTCTATATTTTTGTCGTCAGATGTCTAATGCTGCCTTAAATACAATTGCCAGGAACAGGCCTAATATGACTCGGTTTAGACTGTGTATTATTGAACCTCGAGCTCCTGACTATCTTACCCATCAATCACTGGATGCTGGTTTTGGAGCTATTGTAGAGCATTGCAAGGATCTTCGGCGCCTTTCCCTTTCTGGGCTTCTTACTGATCGTGTTTTTGAGTATATTGGGACTTTTGGTAAGAAGCTTGAGATGCTTTCCGTGGCTTTTGCTGGAGAAAGTGATTTGGGACTCCATCACGTGCTGTCTGGGTGTGACAACCTTAGGAAGCTGGAGATCAGGGACTGCCCCTTTGGTGACAAAGCCCTTTTGGCCAATGCTGCAAAGCTGGAGACAATGCGATCCCTTTGGATGTCCTCTTGCTTGGTGAGTTATGGAGCATGTAAAATTCTGGGTCAGAAACTACCGAGACTTAATGTTGAAGTCATAGATGAAAGAGGACCTCCAGATTCAAGGCCGGAGAGTAGTCCTGTTGAGAAGCTATACATATACAGGACCGTTTCTGGGCCAAGATTGGACATGCCAGGCTATGTATGGAGAATGGAAGATGATTCTGCATTAAGGATTTCTTGAGTGGAATGAGCAGTTAATATGAGAATTGTTGTTGCAGGTACATGCCTAGAATGCTACTCAATAATGTATTAAAACTGTTTACCGGCCTATGCTGTTGTGGTTGGTGTTTGAGCTAGGTACAGAAGGGTATATATAAAGGGCTTGAGCTCGATTGCCATTCATTTTACACTTTGGCTGAGCTACGAGACACCAATTCTGATAAAGAGATCGGAACCTTGTTATATGTGGGCATAGGATAGTTATATTATTTTTCATATTACTGGAGTATTTTATTTTATGGACTATGCATAATCTATATGTATGCTACCCTGCTCTTTCGTAGTAAGATATCGGTGTACTCGTTGTCATTAACCGTGGGAAGGAATAAAATGTGTATTTATATTCTAATGCAACCCGATTTGTTGATGCATCTGATGTAATTATGCCTTGTTTTTTTTTGTTCTATTCAGAGTCGATTGGTGCTGTGCAATAAACAATCGGAATGACTAAATGAGAGGAGACAACCGAGTCTCCTGACGCGTGTGAATCGAGGAATGGCTCTACTGCTGGAAAGGTTTTTTACAGTTTAACAGAGCCGTTTAAGATTGTTTCCATCGGTTTTTACTTAAATAAATTTGCATCCAAGTCCATTGTTTGGCTTGATAAAATTTGTCGTTCAAAAATAGGGTTTAAAGCTGAAGATAGTAAAACATGCAACTTTACCTAAGTAACATTAATTTGTTACCTTGTTTCCAGTGAGGAACCTGTAATGATGTCATCAATCTCCATTATTAAAAATGAAGTTCTCTTTTCACTCAGTTTTCAAGGTTTGTTTGATTTAGGTTTTGACAATTGATTTTAAAAATAATAAAAACAATTTTTAAAGGATTGATATTAAAATTGTTAATTTATTTTTTAGAATATTTTGAAAGTAAATTTAGATAAATTGGTTGTTTAGAAATGGTAAAATAATTTTTTGAAGTGTAATTATAATTTAAAAAAAAAGGTAATTTTAGTTAAGAGTAAATTATCAATTTTATTCTTGAAATATTATCTTATAAGTAGAATCTAAAATAAAAGAAATTATTAATCCTAAAAAAGTCGAGTAATCCTTAAAAATATTAAATAAGCTCTAAATTTTACTTAAATACATTTATTGTTAGAGAATGGCTTAAATAAAATTTTATTTTGGGGACTAATTAAGAAGGAGGGTAATAGCAGACGAGATATTGGTGATTTATTATTTTGTTTATTACTAATTAAATATTAGAATTTAAAAGAAGTCAAGGGATATAAGATACAGTGCAACTTAATTTTTGTTGTCGGAAACAGTGGATCTGTGTAACCAAAGAGCTTTTATAAATAATTTTCATTTCATTTGAAACCTGTCCCTGTATATTAAATTATTGAAAGTTAGGAAAGCGAAATGAAAATTTCCTTCATTCTTGTTAGTTTTCTCTCCACAAATTTTATTTTGCTCGACCCGTTAAGAACCTCTGTTTGTTTATTTAGGGTGGAAATTGGTTTGTTGGAAGAATGGGTTTGCACAGTTGGTATATTTGGGATAGAATTTTCTTTTTATAAACCAATTCTTATCCTGCGGAAGTGTTTTAAGGAAAAGAAACAAAAATTAGAATTCATATTATCCAAAAAAAATTAAATTTCAAATTAAATAAAATTAGTTTTACATATAAGACCCACTTACATTAAAAAAATAATTATATTTATATTTTAAAAATAATTTTCTTTATCATTAAAATTAAACTTATTTTTCTAATTTATTTTTAAAATTAAAAATACAAATTATTTTTTAAAATTAATTCTACTGAAATCTAAAATAAAAAGAGAGCATTATTGTGTTTGTGCCGGCGAGATATTTTCCGGGTGCAGGCTTATCATCAAATTTGAAAACCTCGTATCCTTTTCAGAATGTAGTATTTGTTATATTTTAGATAATAGGAATTATATTATTGATAATATGTTAACAAATTACATAAACGGTTTATCCAAATCGAAGGAGTGAAGTGAAATGAAATGCCCTAAATTTGTGGGGATGGTATTGAAAATGGGAAAAAGGAAAAAAAAAAAAGAAAAAAGAAAAAAGGTTGGTGCAGCAAGAAGTAACTACGGTGGTAAATAAATACTACTACTTCTCAGGTGTGGTGTGACAAGTGCTTTTCATTGAATGTTTTATCGGGGAAAGAGAGTAGGAGAGCCTCGACTGGTGCGCCACGTGAGAGATTCGGTCACATTGGATGGCGTCCACAGCTTTTTGCTGCATTCACCTCTATTTTCTAAGACACACCACCACCTGATCATAAATCTCATATACTCAGTGTCCCAGAAATATTAATCAAAGGACATTAACCTCTTCCTCTTCTATTCTTTTCTTTACACACAACGCAACGCCTATCACTCTTCAAAAACTCTTCCTTAATTTATTACTATTTCTTTCTTTTAAAACTAAACTCTTCAATAAATGTTTGGTAAACACTTTAGATAGGAAAAGGAGGAAAAACAAATTGTATAATATATAATGTGACGTCATAAAAGGAGATAATTAACACTGTCTAATGAATGATAACATTGTTAAAGTGTCTATAAATAAAAATTAATTACCTTTTTCTCGTACTAGGTTTGCCGCAATAATTAACTTAGCTTTTATATCTCCTCGATGGGTATATTTCTACTGTGCTCTTAGAATATATATATATATTTAAGTAGTATAAATTTCATAAAATGTTCAGTTTTATGTGTATATTGTGATCCTTACTTTGATATAAGTAAATTGATGTGGTAGTCTTGGAGAATGGGTGGCCTGGGATACAAGGAATGAGTAGTAGATTTGAAAGAATATAGAGTGAGAGAGAAAAAAGAAGAAAGAGAAAAGGGTTAATGAAGGATAATCCCGGGCAGGACAAGTGGGCGAGACAGTAACATTACATATGAGGGAGTGAGGGACATCCCCACCAACTTATCTGATCAATAAAGAAAAAGGGAAAGGGTAAGATATGTGTGACAGTAAAGAGGGCTCGTTTCATTGGTTCATGATGGCCGCACGTTTCAAGTTCATGATCATCATCATTTATATTCCCTTATTACTATGGTCCTTTGATCATTAAATTCACTCTCTCATTCCCTGCTCCATATCATTCATTCTCATTTTACTGTTCTTTCCCACACTCATCATTATATTACACTGCCAAATGGATGCTCTATCATTAGAAAAGTTACAATCATGCTGCTGCTAACTTAACACTCTTATTTGCCTTTGCCATTCAACATGCTAAATTAATTTCATTTCTAAATTTCTAATTAACCACACCCAAATCATTTTTAAATAGTCCTCTCCATCATCATCAACCAACCACTACTTTATAAATAATGCATGGGAGTTAGCCCATGCTCCAATTTAATTAAATGAGTTCTTCGTTAAGTAAAAATGTTACGTACGTGAATGTGAATGTGAATACACTAGTCTTTCATTCATCCATCCATCCATGAGCATTATTCATCAATAATATTTACATATCAATCGTCACAGTCAGTCAACATCGCTGCAGTGACAACCTTGGAAGATAATTAATCAAGTAGGTGAATGCTATAAGTCTATAGTAGTATAGCCCATAGCCATCTGAATGTAACGTGGATCGAGTTTGAGATTATTCCCTGGGAAGGTTCTTTGCACTGAATTAAATGAAGGGGGAATTCATTATATGCCTCTCATTAATTGAATAGTAGTACTATTCTTATATCAATCTTTTTTTTTTTTCTCCTTTATTGGATTTGATTCAATGCTCTGGCCTGCTTATGTAACGTAATCAATTGCATAAATAGTGAACATTTTATTAAGGTGACAGCCAATTTGACTTACTTTTCTTTCTTGTTATAACTACACTTTCACTGTCCATCTATCATTAATTAAGAGGACCTCATTTATTAAATATTTGTCAAAAACTAAATAAACGAAAATGATAGGAAGAAACCTATATGATATTCACTGTTCCTAATAGTAGTATTTTATAACCATCCTGGCTTTCACTATCTTTGCACTACAAGAGCGGCTTCTTTTAAACCCTGAGTGCACACCCACTTATGATGATTTGATGCTTTACTTACGCATTAATATAATCTTTTTTCTTTTTTCACGGCAGTAATCAATTAATGCCACCGAAATATTACTTCTACTCATAACCACATGAAAAAAGTCTCCAAATAAACAAGTTATTGGGTGGATTTAATTTACCTTATTAGGTTAATTCAAATGTTCCAATAAAATTAGATTTTAACTGTTGAGCTAATTTATCTTCAATAAACAGTATGCTCAAAAGTTTATTCCCCGCGGCTGACGTTATTTTCCACACAAGTAAAATCAATACTTTCTTAAAACTTTTAAGTTTATAAGAACAGAACACTGACCATAACCACTAGTACCTAACTGCGTGTTTACTCCAAAGGAGAGAGACGGAAGAGGAGAAATTTTAATGGTGAAAAGAAGACCAAAAAAGAGGATTTTATTATTCTTTAAGAAGGAAAGAAAAATGTAGATAATATATTGTTTTTTCTTTGTAAATATTAATGAAGAACATAAGAGTTAAAATAAGGTTTTAAAACAATTTAGAGTGTACTTAAAAATTTATATGTATTTTTCTTTTAATACATATATTTTACACATTTCATTACCCAAAGTGACGTGAGTGTTGGATTAACATTAAACTAAAATTAATTATTTTTCAAACACATTTATAGTATTTTTTTTTTCTGAAATACTTATAGCATGTTTGATTGAAAGATTTTGTTTTTGTGAAATTTACAAAAAAAAGAGACGTGAAAGCAACTGATAATTACATCAAGTGATGTACATCACATTAACTCACTTTGAATATAAACACACAATTAGTTAGTACAATTTAAAAATTATAAGTCACTTTCTTCTTTTCAAATTCCAAAATCTTAATATTGAAGAGAAAGTTAAAATAGAATAAGAAAACATTTAGTTCAAATTTCTTCCCTTCCCTCTTTTCCAACCATACCGTAAAACTTTATTACAGAGCAAACATAAAGAGTTCTTAAAGATTGAATATTATATAAATGATTAAAATTAGAAATTTTAATTTAAAGGACATTACTACTAAAAAAAATCACATGCATTTATATTCTAATCTTAACTATAATCAAAATCTACCTTTATGTAATAAAATATAACCTTTATTGTTGAAAGTGAGTACATCTCCCATTGTTTTTTTTGTCTTGAAAAAATGCGCAAATTTATCAATATTTAGTGTTTTTATATTGTTTTAAATCTGAAATTATTAATTATTTTCAATAATTTCACGTTAATTATTTTCCCAAGTCCTAACTTTGTCAAAATAATAATTAGTTTTGATTTTCTTAGTTAGAACTTAGAACTTCTTTTTCATGTCTTAAAACCTCTACTATTTATACTCTTAAAAGCAACCCCTTTTTCTAAAGTCCTCTCTTTTCTACCTAAATTTGAGCTTTATATTTTTTCTTATTTATTTAATTTAATTGCATTCATCTCTCTCATAATTTTAAATATCTTTGAAACATTTTTCTAACTAATTTTAATGCGCACAAGATACTTACTAGTGTATGTATATATATATATATATACACGTGGAATAATTTGTGCCTTTCTATAAAAGTCAACAGTGTAACAATTATGCAAGACTATTTCATATCTAAATGGACATGAAGATACAACTCATTTTCTAGGGTAGTAAAGTGGCAACCATTGGAAAGATGTTTAAAACTGATATACAAGATTGAATTGAAAAGAAAAAGACAAAGATTGTGTTAGAAAGGTATGACCACTAACCACTGCTGAAACAGAAATTCCCAGCAAGATCTCCAACGTCACTAGCGATTTTTGCTTTTTGGGTCATAATGGTCAAACATAACGTTCAGTATTAACTTATCATGGGTCGGGCTAACTTTATGTGTTTGGGCCTAGACCTTACCGTAAATTTGGTTCAAATTAGGAATCGGGGTAAGCCCATGACCAGTGTCATCATAATTTGTTCCTATTCTAAATAGCCAGATTAGAAGCAGCCCATACAACAGGAGCTATAAAAGAACTCAACTCGCTGTAATGATAAAAAGTAAAAAGATAAAACCTTAATTACATTTAAACGTCTAAAAGTGGTTTATCTGATAAGTATTCTTCAATATTGACACACACACACATATATATATATATATATATATATATATATATATATATATATATATATATATAGTGCAAATGAGAGCAATCAATGCAGCAGCCTGCTTAACAATTGCTGGCATATATTTTCATACAAAATTGGAATGCATCAAAATTGTGACGAATACTTGTACAAAATACAAAAATTATGTGTATCACACCATGTACACAATCAAATGTGCTATAATCCAAATTCTCCCATCGTAAAGAAGCACATGGTTCCTCAGTAACTGTTCTTCTAATGATATTAGTACTGAATTCATCAAGTATATTTGGAGTTAAAAAATTAGCATGATGAAAATTGGAAGAAAAAAAAAAGGTTATTTTTTTAATGTTTGTTTGAGTAAATTTATCCATAAATATTTATAAAAGAAAAAAAATCAAATACACTTGTTTATATATTAAAATTAACTTGTATAAGTTAATTTGTAAAAAAATAAGTAAAAATTAATATAAGAAAACTTTTAGAAATTAATTTACGCGTAAGATAATTTTATCTTATTAAGAAGTTTATTTTATTTTATTTTTCATATTTTTTTCTAAGTGTAAATTAAGAAGTTTATCAAAACATAAAAAAATTTATTTTTTATCCTGCACAGTCAAGATTTATTGTTAGGTGAGATTTTATTTGAAACTTGAATTGTCTCCAAAATATGCTCTATTCGGTATTTCATGACAGGTTGCCGCGTTCGTGTCTTCTTAAGCATTTTCTCCGAGCTTCAGCTTTTTGTTTCTCTTCCTTCTTTGCCCAGATAAGTTCTTCTCTTTCCATTTTTCCTTTCTCTTTCTCTTCATGCTTCTTCTTGTACAACTCTTCCAAACTAAGGGCATTCATTTTATTCTTCTTCCTCCTCTCACCCATATCATTACCCTCTTTAGTTTCATTCTCATTCTGCAAAAGTAAACTGAAAAGGGAAATTTTTAATAGAGTGTTTAATTTAAACACACAATAAAGAATGTTTTTGAGAATTGAGAAAGAGTTGGAGGCCTAGGCCCAAGCACTGAAAGAGGAATTTGACCAGGTTTGCTATGGGCCTAGAGAATCTCTTTTACACGTGTCCAATTGAATAAACTAGTATCTTTTTTGCTATATAATTGAATAAATTAGTCTAGTGGTTAAGAAAGATTAGTAATGAAGTTCAATACATGTTTATTTCTTAAAACTATTCTCGGTTTTAGTTTTGTCTTTAAATTTAATTATGCATATTCTTCAATTTATAAAAATCAAAGTGAAAAACAAAAACCACTGAGGTAATACAAGTTTCGTAACTTACGTTTTGTTTGGTACCAGAAATAAATACCAAAATTAGAGAAAAAGATCTCTGATAAAAATAAAATTGTGAGAAATGAATAGATTTGATGGTTATTTATTATAAGAGAAATAAGAGAAAAAAAAATCTTTCTCCACTTATTTGATTGAAAAACAGCATTAAATAGACAATTGTATTGGAAGATATCTCATTGTATCACATTTATCAAGAATTGTCTTGTGTAGTATAAATAGTCATATAGTTAATATATTTATATAAAAATCTTAAACAAAAAAAAAAAAAGTGAAATTTGAAGTGTTCTTTCTGTAGTTAGAGATTTGGAAGGGTTTTTCTTTCGCGACTAGTTTTGGTTTGAATAAGATTTAGGCGATTTTCTGTTAAGCTTAAGCTTTCTTTTCTTGTACCAAAAACCACAGAAGGTCAGAGTTGAAACACCACATGTGGACCTTTATGAGAAAACCCTGAACTGTGGCTCTTCTGCAGAATACTCCGAAGCATTCGTTCCATTTTATCACGTACGAAAGGGCCAAATTACAATTTATAATAATTATAAAAACTAGCAATTCAAAAAACATAAAAAAACGAAAGAACAAGACTAATTTAATTGCTTTGCATTATATTAGACTATATAATGCTGTGATTCTTCTCCGCTAGCTTATACACATACTGCGCATTGCAATGTTTAGATGGGTACTCAACCCTTTGATTTACCCACTTGTCTCCTTTTGTGCAGATCTATTTGCCCTTCAACTTCACTTTAGCTCTTGAACTACTTGGAGGTCCATTTTCAGGTAAATTTAAAGAAGGGAGAAGCAAGAAAGCTCAGGTTGAGACAAGAGATGGTAAAAGACTGGAAACTAAACTGCCACGCTCCAACACCACTGGCTGTAAGAGACATGTTGTACACTTCGTGACATGACAAAGCTGATAATTACATGTGTGATGTAATTATTAATGTACCGTTATTTTTGTGTTTCATCTTTGACAAACCGACCCTTAATTCTCATCCTGCTTTCTGCCCGAACTTTTCGTGATTCATATCTGATGTGCTTGTCATATCTGTTTTCCACGTGAAGGATGTCAATTTAATCAATCTAGCAATACAAGTTTATATCAAGATCATACATATATGTATCTATCTACTCATATCTCATATTGGTCACACCCGAGTTCACTGTAATGCTGATGAAAGGACAATAATATATCACAATAGCAAAGTTAATTTTCTAGAAAACTCATGCTGGCTATGCATAATACTAAATAGTAATACCTTCTGGTTTTTTTCTTCTCTCTGTATCGCAATAATGCTGAATCTCTTTCATGACTTGTTAACTCATGTGGAGTAGGTTTAGGAGTAGGAGATAAGTTTTCAGCGTGAAAAGAATTTGATGGTTTCCCTTGGTTGTTACAATTGGCGTGAGTCCCAGGGATGGTAAAACTTGGATCTTCAGCTGAAACTAGCAAACCATAATCTCTCAGTGACGTATCAGAAGGAACAATTTGATTTGCAGGATCACTGCTTTCTCCATGCCAACAAAACACCCCTGCCTGCATGTTGGGAATTTCAGCTGTGCTACTCTTTTTTGTTTTTTTTTCCTTAAAAGTAATGTCATACACAGTCAACATAAAAATTAAATATAAGCTTTTACCTCATAGGAAGGAAACATATTAGCCTCTACGTCACGTTCAAAACCAGTAGACAAATTTCCATATTGCACTTGTCGTTCAGCATCTACTTGTCCGTGAATCAAGCCTGGCTCCAACTTTATCAGTTCACGGACCTGACTAAGAATTTCTTCTTTCTGTCTCCCGCACGCACCCTTGCGATTCTGATTCAATAACAATATTCTCATTCAATACACAAGGATTCTCAATATGCGCTTATTAACATCCAAATTCCAAAGCATCTAGAATCCTCCAAACCAATTAACCAGAACCAAAATAAATAAACAATCCTATATAAAATAAAATAAAATTTAACACTTTCCAAATGGAATTTGACGAGTTACACATCCTATTTTCACAACCAAATAAAAAAAAGATACTATTGCATAAGTATTGTTTGTTTTGTTCTTCTATCAGAATTGGAGTTTATCTGCGTTTAGTTGTAATAGAAAGACATCACTAAGTATATCTAAGTTTTGTCCATAAAAAAACTATCTACAAAAGAAAACATACTTGTGGGAGACTCTAAAAGTTTTACATAAACTAAAACTGTACAATGTGTGGCTTGGCAAGAGCAGAAACAACATTAACGTGAACAGACAGATGTGCACCTTATGAGATGAAGGAGTGGAAGCGATAAAATCTTGAAGACCAACAGAAGCAGGAGCATTCCAGACGTGGAAATCGGAAAGGGGTTGAATCTGGGAGGTTGGAAGCAGAGATTTTTCAGAGAGACCGAGAATTGTTAACAAGTGAGGGACGGAAGGGCAACCAGAGAAGCCGTGGAGGGGAGTCCGTTGGTGCGGCGGAGACAGGGCGTGGTTGTGGGTTTGGCAGTCACAGTTTTGGCACAGAACAGAGTTGTGAGTAGAACAGAGAAGGGAGGCAGGGGAATCGGCACACACATCACAGAGCTGAGAACGAGTGTGCTTGGAGAAAAGCTGGTTGGGAAAGTGAACTTTGCGGTCACAGAACAAACAGAGCTTAGCAGAATCGGCTCTGCAGTATAGAAGAGCAGTGAAGTCCCCACAATAGTCGCACGTTCTCTGTGGCTTTGGATTTGGATTTGAATTTGGATTTGGATTTGGAGAACCACTCATGTCTTCTTCCTCTTACCTTATATGCTGCGTTGCCTGCCAGACACAACCTGTGTTGCCGAGGAATCTAAAAGGTGGGTTTGGAGACGTGGCTTCGACCTTCGAATTATGTAGGAGCAAAAGCAGAGGATATAATCGTTTTCAACAACTACTACTTTCAAAAGGATAGTTGACTTCGTAAATACAAAGTACCATAATTCTTCTTCCTAATAATAGAAGGATGCGGGTAGCTTTCAAAGAGTGTTTAACTTTGCACTTTTCTCACCATTCTAAGTATGAAAGAAATATTTCAACTCACTATTAATTTTCAATAATGTAATGTCTCACACTCAAACTAGATATCTAGCCAACATGACAAAAATGATGACCACAAGAAAGCCACTCCTCATTTCACCTTTCATTTTCATTTGTTTTAATAGAATAAGTAACTCATATTTAATTATTAAATTAAAAAAATAAAAAAAATCAACTTTCTTAGAATTGTTTTTAAAATAAGTAAATCTCTTATACAAAGCATATATATAAATTTTATTTAACTACTGTCTTTAGGGCATTCATCAATAAATTAATAAATACATTTTTTTTATTAAAAATCAAAATAAAAGTACATTTAGTTTTTCTAATACTACTATTTGATATGGTTATAGCTTCATGTTACAGAGAAAATTAAAAATGGACAAAATTAATTTTCGATGCAGATTGAGTTAGACAAAACAATTTTTATTTAGGTCACTGCCATTGAGCCATTAGGCTAGATTAAAAGGGCTCATTTTATTTTATTTTATTTTTTGCATGTTATTTATATTTATTATAAGAAAAAATAAAATTATATAAAAATTATGTTTTAATAATTTTTGAATGAGTCTAATTAGTCGACTTATTTTAAGTCAAAATTAAAAAAGTTGAACCTAGTCTAGCTGATGGGATCATTAGGAGAACCTACTAGTGAAGACCATTTTTGGGGAAATAATCTAACCTAATAGTCTTTTTGGTTTATTAGGGTAGTTGTCTAATTGATGTTGTGCCTACTACATGAAGCCGAAAGAAAACATCTCAGTCCTAAAAAAAGAGAAGCTTTGACCAGTTAATCAAAATGCAAAATAAAAATAAAAAACAGTTTTGACTAGGGAATCTTCTCAAATCATGCCTCATTGTCATCCCTTTGGAAATCTCCCATGCGGATCTGGTGTTTTTATTTTTTAACCTTCTTTTTCTGCACACAAAGCAAATTCCCCTTTACTAAATTACCACTAAGTCATTAAATTGTGTACCTAAAAAGAGTTATCAGTTCTGAAATCAACCTGATGTATATCTGTCATTAAGAATAAAGGTTGCTGATAGGTGGAGTTTTATTCTTTCTGGCGTTATTTTTTTTCCCTTTTAGATCTCAATTAAGGTATCCTTAGTTCTCTACTAATTAATTAGGAGTTTAATACGTGGAAGAAAGATATATTCACTCAACCAGTAAATAATTAATCAAACTCAACTTGTTTTATATTTTATGAGATTTCATTTCATGGTGATATGTACAAATTTGACCATTTCTATTCTAGGAGAAGCACATGCAACATTTGATTTTATCCTAAGACATGGACTGAAGTTTATCAGACAGAAATAGAAAAAAAATACAAAATTAATTAAAAGGTTTAAAGGAGTATCTGAATTTACTTTTCCAATTAAATAACTGTTTCAAAACTTTGTTGATGGAAGTGGTGGAAGCTGGTAGAGTTGGAAATAAACCAAAAACTTCGTAGGAGCTCATGGCTTGGCCTACTAAGGTTAGGTGAGGCTAAACTTTTTTCAAAATTAAATCAAGCTAAAATTTTAATAAAAATTTATTTAGTTAAAAAAAAAGTTAGAGTTTAAGTAATTCAAAAAGTTTTTAGCCTAATAGATTGCTTAAAGTTAATATAAATATAATTATTTTGTTAGTATTAGTATTATATCAATTTTTTTATAATGTATTAAAATTATATATTTATTTAAGTATGTTACCATATATAAAAGTTAAATTATAAAGTTTATTAAAAAATAAATTTATATTCTATTTAGAAGTTGTGTATTATAATTTTTTTAAAATAAGTTAATTATAACTAAAGATATATCATATAAACAAGTTATTTGACTTATATAAAATCTAAATTGCTTATTTATGTACTCGTCCCATGTTAAATGATAGTAACATACTTTATAATTTGTTTATATACCTACGAGTTGATTAGCATATTAAAGGATACATATACTTAATGTTTTAATATGAAATATGTCTTTAAATAGATTAATAATTCAAATCAGATTTTTGAAGATGTCAAATAAATTTTTAAAAAATTATAATAAATAACAAGGTAGAGTTACATCTTGAATTATTTTAAATAATCTAAATCTATTTAAGAAAAATATAGTTGAATCCAGCTTAATTATACTATTAGAAAAGCTAACATAATAATTAAGAAATCGTATTAAGATATATTTATTTAAAGTCGGATAAAATTAATTTTAATAGTTAATTTAGATTATTAAAGGTAACTGAAGCATTATTTAAATTAATGTTAATTATAAATTTATATTAAAACATGTCATACAGATATTTTACTTTAGAAATAGTCTTAAAAAGTGCGTTTTACTTAACATTAAAATTGAATAAAGTAAAAAAGTATGTGGAAGGCGCGATCTAAAGACACAAGTCCTGTGTTACAAATTGGATTCATGTGGGATGTTCAAAGCACCAAAAACTAGAAGTACCCACTTGGTTAAGATAGTAGTACGATGTTTGGCAGGTTCATGTTGCAAATCAGCAATAGTGATTAAAGATAACAAGTGGGAAAAGATGAGATTAGAGTAAAGAAAAGGAGGGGCCAGAGGCCACTTCAATTCATTTTTCAGTACCTAAGTCCATATGGGGTGTTCGCACCCGTGGGCCCAATTTGCAGGTACAAAACTTGGGCTCCACCTACACGCTTGAATCATCTAAACGATTATTAATGCAACTTCCTAGGTCCACTTTCAAGACCAAAATTATAAAATTGGAAGTCAAACTTTCACTTCTCCATCTTTTCTGATGAGGATATCACTTGTGTAATCTTCATTATTTGTTGATTGCTTTATGATTCATTTCATCATTATATAAATGTTGAATTGTTGAAACTTGAAGGCATACAAATTCAAAGATGATATCCAAGGAGAGAATGATCAAATCAGTTTCAATGACTGAAACTGAGGAATAGGAATAGGATTAGGATTAGGATTAGGATTATGATATATCCAAAATCAGAGAATCAATCAACCCATCATATTCCATTTCTAAGATATTGGTCGTTCCTCGCTTTTTAGTGAACTACGTTTAAAGAGTAAAAGGGATATATATACATATCGCATGGGAAACAGTGTCATTAAATTTTGAAATTAAGCCAAGAGGATATGGCTATTGGCTATCAGTATATTTATTCATTCAACTGATTTTTATCCTGTAAAATATTTTTTCTTCTTGTTGTTGTAACAGTAAAATTAAGATAATATCTTATTTTCTTTGAAATATTTGGGGAAGTATAATCGGCAAAACTGGGAAAAGGGTTAAATTAGTTTATATTATAAAAAGTGTTTTAATACACTATTGGCATTTTTCTCTAGAGATCACATCCCACCAACTAAAACCATAATTCAATTCATTATTTGATTGCTACGGATATTTTAAAATAATTAATATCCATATCTTTATTGATCATTGAATTTACGTCATATATTCGTATTCGTGTAGGATTTATAGAAACTGAATATTTTAAACTATATTATATTTTTTATATATTTTAACCTTTCTAGTATAAAAATATGTGAAAATCACAATAGCGAATACAATATGTTATTTATAAAAATAGTTCAATTTTTAAATAGTTCAACTTTACGTAAATCGTTTTTAAAATAATTATTATAAAGAGTTAAAGTAATATTAATATATTTCAATTAAATTCTTAAAATTAAGTTGACATAATGGTAAAGTATTTGAGTAATATATACAAGATTATATATTTTAATTTTATTATCGCCATTATTGTATTTTTATTTTATTAAAATGATATATATTTTTAATTTGAGATTTATATTTATACATTATATTAAAGTTGTATACGTGTTCCTTTTGTATCCATGCTTTCTAGACGGGAATAGAGCATGGGAGGATCCCACCATAAACATCAAAGCCTCTGATGACAAGGGGTAATAACAGCACTCTTTCATATAAGTTAGTGTGAGTTTCTCGTGTTAAGTAATGAGTATATATGAACTCCTTCCAAAATTTGTTACCCTACCTAACTACCTTTCAATTTTACTTTTTCAGAATCTACTTTATAATTTTCAGAATAGCAATGATGTTATGATTAAGAATCGAGTTAAAAATTAAATTATTTTTACAATATTTAGTAGATTTTTTTTTCTAAATGTAGTAGAGCTGGTCATTGATTTTTTTTTTAAAAAATATATTTTCTTTCTCCTTCTTCTCCCTGATTTTTATAATCGTTTATACAATTTATAATTCGATTTAACTCCACGTCTCTATTCTTTAATTGAACTTGAATTATTCTTTGGCAAAGAAGAAGCGTTTTAATTTTAAGATCGTTTATATTCTTCTCCCTGACTTTCGTAATAGTTCATAGTTTGATTTAACTTTTCGTCTATGTTCTTTAATTGAACTTGAATTATTTTTTAGCAAAGAAGAAGCATTTTGATTCTAAGTATGACTGAGTTGTTCTCCCTGATTTTCATAATTGTTTATATGATTCATAATCCAAACCAATTTTACTCATCATCTCCTAGAAATATATGTTATTTATTTGTGAATTTTCTAACGAAAAATAATTTGCAGAAATTTTGTGTGAATTTTGCTGTGAAATATAATTTGTAAAAAATTCCTACGAATTTTGCTACCAAAATATATCCATAGAAATTTCTTGCAAATTTTATTACCACTTCAATAATCGTAGGAAATTTATTTTGCTGTGGAATATAATTTGTAAGAAATTCCTACGAATTTTTCTACTAAAATATATCCATAGAAACTTCTTACAAATTTTGTTACCACTTCAATAATCGTAGGAAATTTATTTTGCTGTGGAATATAATTTGTAAGAAATTCCTATGAATTTTGCTACCAAAATATATTCGTAGAAACTTCTTGTAAATTTTGTTACCATTTCAATAATCGTAGGAAATTAATAATCGTAGGAAATTTATTTTGCTGTGGAATATAATTTGTAAGAAATTCCTATGAATTTTGCTACTAAAATATATCCATAGAAACTTCTTGCAAATTTTGTTACCGCTTCAATAATCGTAGAAAATTTATTTTGATGTGGAATATAATTTGTAAGAAATTCCTATGAATTTTGCTACCACAATATATCCGTAGAAACTTCTTAAAAATTTCGTTACCACTTCAATAATCGTAGGGAATTTTTTTTGCGGATAAAAAATGGTAGAAAATTTCGTAGGTTTTTTTGCTTCCTACAAATTTATTTGAAAATGAATAATTGTAGGAAATATTTCATACAAATTTAAAATCCGCAAAAAATAATACCTACGAATTTTTTCGCAGGAAAATTCACAATAAAATTCATAGGAAAATTCGTACGAAAATTTGCAATAAAATTCGCAGGAAAAATTTTCATTAAATAATTATTATAATTGAATAAAATAAAATATATTATAAAACTAAATTTATTAAATTGAATATATTATAAAATTCTTTCGATAATCTCTATTCATAAATAAAATATATTTAACTATAATAAAAAATATTCTTAATGTAAATAAAAAAATAAAAAAAAGATAACGAAATGAAAAACAAAAAATAAGAATATTTTAGGAACTTTTTAAATATAAAGAATCGTGTATCAATTTGCAGAATTTTTTAAGGGCAGCCCACTTATGTGCCAGATTGGTTGTTACGGGCCCCACCACCATTATCCTAATGCTCCAAGATAGTCTTTTCTTGTCTTCCACCCTCCCTTTCATCTTTTTCAGATTCAAACAATAGGAAGCATTTTCTGCAAGCAAACCAAATCAAAGTTAGTCTTCTCTCGTCTCCTCCTACATTCGTAATTTATATATACCTCACTCCCACTCTCCCTTTCATCTTTTTCAGATTCAAACAATAGGAAGCATTTTCTGCAAGCAAACCAAATCAAAGTTAGTCTTCTCTTGTCTCCTCCTACCTTCGTAATTTATATATACCAAAGTTCGATTCACATTTAGAACAATAATAAGAATAATGCAAATGCAACTAACCAGAAGTGTTGCGAGCTTCTGAAATCAGAAAAAACGGTTTTCCCTCTCTGCATTGTCTTCGTCTCTGACTTTTGCACGGAATTGAATTCCCCAAAGTGAACGACGCTGAAACTCGCAATTACTTGGGCACCACCGCAATGACGATGAAGACGGTGATTCTTGCCCCGAGGAAGTGCCGCGTGTTTGGACTCTGGTGCTGCGTTTTGTGCATCACGATCTGCGCTAGGGTTTGCGGTGAGCCAAATCCGACAAGGAAATGCGCGAGAGGTTCTATGGGAGCATGCCTAATGTGTCTTCACCTGAATCCAACAATATCTTCTCCAAGATGTTCGATCGCGTTCTCAAGAAGGAGTTTTTCGAGAATGACCAGCCTGGAGATTTTCCTTTCCCATTCTCTATTTATTTAAAAGAAAAAACCAAATATAATTTTGTTTGTAGTTTATAGTTCTGTTTTTTTTCCTATTATTTTGGAGAAAATAGCTTGATGTTGGGTTGGTGTTCACACTAGATAACAGTTAGTGAAGAGTTTCAAAGCCAATTACGAACTAAAGAAACCCCAGGTAGCCTTACAATGCGTGACCAGGCGTCATTGTGGGGGATCACGCCTATTTATGGGGTGTGATGTTGTTCGTACCTTTAGAGTGCTAGTGGAAGGTGGTGTGTATCATGCTTTAACCAAGTGTGAGAAGATTCTAGACCTTCTTTAGTAAGCCTATTGGCTTGGGGCCCCTCAGGCTTCTGAGGTAGTCTGGTGATCATGGTTGAACTAAGTTATGTTGTCTTGTCTGGTTGGTATGCAGTTTGGGGATTGGCTAGTATACTTGGGTAGTGTGAAGTAGTGAATTAGTTGCTGTGTTGAATTGAATATGTGATAGAAAATGATGCATTTGAAGTTTTGGGTGTAGAGGGTGTGTTTGGAAAGAAGAAAATGCAGAGCATAAGAACCTTGTAATGGAAGAGGTGAGTGAGCATGTGCAGCGGAGATTGGCATGTGGGTGGATTTAATTAGACAATTCACCTCCCCCTTTGGTCTCACTTCAAAAGTAAGATGATAGGCGGATTCATTCTTTTCATCGTAAGATGATAAGTAGGAATAACAAATATGCGGATCATCTAGATCGCTTTTCCCTCTTGTTCTTCATTGTGCAGTGATGATGGAGTGCTGGGGGGTGTTATAATTATTTTGTTGCATGTTGCATACTAATAGCATCTAGATATGCTAGAAGGATCTATGGCAAGGTTTAAGGAGAATAGTGTTGTTTTTTAAGTTTGTGAAATTAGCAGTAAATCATGGTAGGAGAAACAAACTGTACTTGTTGAGAGATGTTGTTGGAGTTAAATTCATGTTGGGAGATGCACAAAAAATTGCATTCACCCCCTCACTGCTACATATTTAGTCACACAAAGTTCATGAATCTATAACTTCATTTTAAAAAAATGTAAAGACACTTCAAGTATTTTATAATGTATTTTTAATGGGTGTATTATTACTGGTGTGACATTGATATGATCTGCATTTATCCTTATAACCTTTTACTCTTTATACCAGTTGCTGCACTGTTACAATTTAACAGTCTTTTGTGTTTTGAATATGGATGTTGTCATGGATGATCTGTGAGTTTTATAGTTTGAGTGTTACTCCTACTTTCAGTTGTTACTTGTATTTTATTTTTTGGAGTTTGCTTGTGAGATGAAAAACTTTGGAAGATAGCAACTGGTCATGCTTTACTTCTAAAATGTTTTATATGAGAAGTTTCTTTTCTCCCAAACTTCTTGAGATTCAGTTCTCTTTTGGATTCTCTTGTATTCAGCTCGTATTTGCTTTAAGGGAGTTGCTATCTTCAATATGCAGACAGATTAGGCAAACTTATTGCTTTTGTACTTTCCTTTTTCCCCCTTTGTATATAAACTTTCTTGTTTTGAAGGAGATTCCTTATCATCCTCCTAGTTGTACTTCCTTTTCTCTCTATTGATTTTCTTTTTTCCTTTGAAAAGAAATACACTACTTTTGAATTATGAACTATGAACTATGTTTCAATTATCACAAGATTAAAGGAAAAGTTATCTTAAAAGAATATATTTGTTGTAGGTGGAACCAATTCGTAACCTATTTGTAGCTCTCTTTCTCTCAAGTATTGGAATGCTTATTCAAGTGCAATTCCTTTGAAACCATGTGGATATCTTGCTGGCATCTGTTATTCTGGTTGTAGTTGTTAAAACCGCTGTTGTTGTTATAGTTATGAAGGCCTTTGGTTATAGCCTTAAGACATCATTTATTGTAAGTTAATGCAGTCAACTTGTTGGATGATATATTATTATACATACTTTCATATGTTGCACACTGAATGCCTGTTTCCATGACAACTTAGGTTGGTATCTCACTTGCTCAAATTGGAGAATTTGCTTTTGTCCTCCCGAGTCGTGCTTCAAATCTTCACCTTGTTGAGGTTTTTCCTATCTCACTCCTTTGTGGCATTGTTTGACATTAATGTCTGAAGATTTTCTGGCTGCTTAGATTTTGTAATTTCCATTGGTTTTTGTATGGCCACCTGTGTGTGAGAAATTATGAACCAAATAGCTTTTAGTAACTAGTAAGTGACTTTGCATGTATGCATGCATGGTGCATACATATAGTGATTGGACAAAGCAATCTTTTTAGCAGCTCTTTATGCTTTGCACCAAAAGAAAAGGGCTGAAAAAGTGATTGGACAAAGCAATCCTTTTAGTAAGATACCTCTATACTTAGCTCTTGCATTCTAATCATTCACATGCTATTGCTTTATTTAACATGCTTAAATTTCATAAAATGCAGAACGTTGGGATACAAATCACAGAAATAGTGGGATCCCTCAGTTGAAAGAAGCAAGGATGCTTTCTTTTGAAGACCTTAAAAAGTATACCAAAAACTTTTCTCAAAGCAATGATGTTGGTTCTGGGGGGTTTGGGAATGTGATCTTCAATGTTTCTTTTAAGCTTAAGTGTGCTATTGTGATTTAGGGGTTTAGCTACTTAACTGATTAAAAAGTTTCCTTAAGTTTCCTTATGAGATGTGTTTTTCATTAATTAATTGCTTTTTTTTTATATATTTTGTAGTGAAAACTATTTTTTGATATTGTGTTGCGCATGTGCTATATGAAAACATAAAGATAGCATCTGCAAGTACCTCAAATCCTGGGTTACCTCCATCCTCTTTAATGACCTTTTTGGAAAAAGGTGCTGGATAGATAGTGCACTTGTTTTGTCCTCCACCCCCATAATGATATTGTGAAAAGAGCTGGCTAGGAAGTACATAAGTGCTTACCAGAATATAAATCATTTGTAACTAGTTGTGGTTTCTTAAAAATAAACGTTTTAAAAGTTCAGTCTTTGTAAAGGTCATTGGTGAAATTCTTCATAAAGAGGAAGAAGACATAGTGAATTGAGCTAAGTTTAAGAATATGGTGCTTCAGAATTTCTAAGGACCCTTCTTGATCTGATAGTTCTTATTTATGCTTTCTCTTAATACATTACCTTAGAGATCATTAAGTGCCTTTCTGAGTCACCTTTTTCTATCTATACCATTCATATACTAAGATTCCTACACATTTTCTTAAAATTAATTTGATATAAAGCACATAGATTATCCTTATTTGGATACATGGACACTAATCATGTACAAAATATTAAGCATGTGAACACCACATTTTGAGTAGTATTAGTAAGTGTTAAACTCCATATTTAAATGGTAGCTATTGTGGACAGATTGTAATAATATGCTCTAATTAGAAGGTTATGAGAACTCTACAACTACTTTAATTAGTTAGGAGGAACTACAAGATGCAGTTGACCCCATTATTAATGTGCCATATTGTATCACATCATTCATATTGGCATAAATTGACTTCTTTAATGAATATACTATGTTAAATAACTTCATTGGTATATTGAGATATAAATTTCAAAATTTTCTATTGGTCATTAAAAAATATTACAAGCTTTTAAAAAATTATTTACTAAAATAAATCTAACAAAATTTTTAGTTAATAAAAAAATTTTAAAACTAGCTAAAATAAGACATGAAATATAATCAACTAATGTTTAATACAACGTTTAAAGAAATTATTATCAAAATAAAAAACAATTAACATAAATTTACAATGTGAGTGGATGTATATCTATTAATATCGGGATTTCGATTACAACATCACATCAATAACTGTCTCTAATATTCTATAAATTTGATAAAACTTTTAAATACTAAAAATATATAAAATTTAATTTATATGAATATTAATTAAATTAAAAAAATTGTTATATTTTTAATTAAAAATCATGCAAAAATTCCTACATAATCACAATGTACAAGAAAATTATTTAGTAATAACAAAATTCTCAAGAAATATATTTACAAACTTTCATACGAAAAATTCGCAAGAAATGCTCATGATAAAAATATACCTGCGAATTTTCCTACAGACATATTTGTAGGAAATGTTCCTTTCCTACGAAAATTTTTACAGAAAATGCTCCTACTTGTATATCTTCTTGCGAATTTTCTTGCTGATTTTTCTACAAATTTTTTTGTGAATTTTCCTATGAACTTTCCTGTGAATTTTGCTGCGAATTTTCTCGCAGAATCCAAACACTTTCCTACAAATTTAAAATTGTAGGAAAATGTTTCCTGTAAAATTTTTCTATGAATTTTCCTGCGAATTTTTCTACAGATTATCCTGCGAATGTTCATACAAAATTTCCTACGAATTATATCCGCAGATAAATTTCTTGCCGGTTTATAATTTGCAAGAAAGAGTTATTCACCAACAATTTTCTTGCAAATTTAAAACCTTAGGAAAATTCACAGGAAAATAGCATGTTTCGTGCAAATTTTTCTACAGATTTTCTTGCGAATTTTCCTGCGAATGTTTCTACAGATTTTTCTGCGAAATATATTCGCAAATAAATTTCTTGCCGATTTATAATTTGCAAGAAAGAATTATCCACCAACAAATTTCTTGCGAATTTAAAACCGTAGGAAATTTCGCAAGAAACACATTTCCTATGAAATTTTGAGGAAAATTCATAGGAAAATTCGCAAGAAAATAACACATTTCTAGTATGTGTTTAATTGAACTTGAATTATTCTCTGGTAAAAAGAAGAACCGTTTTGATTCTAAGTATGTTTGTGTTCTTCTTCCTAATTGTTTATATTTTTCACAATCCAATTTGGCTCTACATCTCTATTCTTTAACTGAATTTGAATTATTCTTTGACAAAGAAGAAACGTTTTGATTCTAAGCACGTTTTTGTTTTTTATAGCCAAGTAATATGAAAATTAGTGTAGAGAGATAAATATATATTTTTTCCACAAATCTTTTAAAACTGGCACTCGAAGTGGTGGTATTATTATTTATGAAATAATTTACATGCATTCTATATGTGTGTCGCAAACCTAAATCGCCACAGGACGACAAGAAATTAAAAGGTTTGGAATTCGAGTCCTTTTCAAGGAAGGAATAGGGATTATGAAGTCGCCACCAATATTTTTATGGAAAATATCAGAAAATCATAGGTTAGACAAGGCAAGTCTAGAACTAGAGGTTGGATTCGAGAATTGGTTACGCATAGGGATCCCCATACGTCTACTACAATGTAACTACCCTGACTAGATGTATGTAAAAAGATGACTTCTACGTTATAGTTTATGCCTTTCTAATGGAAGATACTTACAAGGAATGGATAAAGGATGTTTTTTGGGTTTTTTGAATATATAACTTGACAAAAGTTGTCTCTTACTCCTACGTATCTCACACTGCGCAGAGAAATCAAAGTTTACGTAGTTCTTGAGGCAGGTATGGTTAGATGGAGAAGAGGGCCGAGACCGACTCCAGTTCGGAATGAAGACATGAGTTGACACAGAGTCGGATGCCATGGAGACATGATGAATTAAATTCGGAATGAAGCCGGATTGACAATAGAAGTGACACGGAGTCAAAATGGAGGATCCAGCACGAAGCCGAAATGCAAGGATCGACACCAATCTTAAGGGAACGACCAGGGGAAGAACCAAATGCTAATATGCATGTGTGCTATAAGTATATATGACATTTAGATATGCTGGATATTTATGTATGCATGTATGTGAAAATGACTGGGATTTGATTGCATGGAAGGATGGACACTTGGATGCTTGGAATGCATGGATTTTTGACGTTATTGCCGATGCATGGAGGTTTGACGGGGATAGTCTGATTGTTTGATATGAATTATCGGATGCATGGATGCTTGATGTGAATGGCTGGATTCATGGCTGTTTGACATGAATGGCCGGGTGCATGGATGTATGGTGCCAATGGCTAGATGCATGGATGTATGGATGTTTGACGTGGGTTGTTGGATGCGTGGATGTTGGCATGGATTGTCGGGTATACGCAAATGTATAAGGCAAATGGAAAGATGTGGAGTATGGATGGGGTACAGGGCATGAGTGCTTTACAGGGTAAGTCTTTATTTCCCTACAATTTCACTATCCCGAGACTTATGGTGGAGGCAGTTGGGTTTCTTTCGTTTTAGTCTTCGTCGTCAAGAGCGTCTAGTCACCATTATGTCACCTTGTCGTTGCTCATCATTTTTTGAGACCAGTTGGAGACTCATTGCTTTTGGTGATTTTAACGTTTTTCATTTTAACTATAATGCTTCATTTTTGGAAGGAATATAATGAGGAGATGGAGGGTGTTTTTGCTGTTTTGTAAAGGAATTTATGTGGGGTGCATGGATTTTGATAATGTTATGGTCTCATGTATTCATTTTGAAAAGTCCATCAATCAACCTTTGAGAATAATTGGGATATTTCTAAGACTGGGTTATCATTCCTTTTTGGCCATTTCTGCTCCCTATTCTAGTGCTTGATGGCTTGCCCCCCAGTATTGCAATTTTACCTAGACTGTCCTTTTTGGGTTTTCAGTCTTAGTGACCTTTTATATGATTTTGAACTCTAACTTTTGCCTAGGTTATTATTTTGAATTTTTAACCTAGCGAGTCGCTCCTTATTTATTTATTTATTTATTTTTATTTTTAGATTGGGTTAGGGGAGCCGAACGATTCGGCAGAGGTTTTAGTTTGATAACAACTTTAGGTGCTTAGGATTTACAGATTACCCTCATTATCCTTGCTGGGTTGAGTGATGGAATAATCAAAATTGAAACTGAGATATTAACATTAAAGATGAATTTTTGTTGGTATTTTTGGTTTAAATGTGGAAAGAGACATAAGAGAAATCATGGAGAATGTATTTCATTGATTACTTGGAAAGTAGCATTACAATTAATTTGAAAAAACAACAAAGTAGGAGGCTCTTCCTGGGATGCAAACTGATTAGAACTCGGCTTTTTTATTTAGTTGAATGGGATGGCCGAGTCCGAGTCCGTTTGTGGAGTCGGCATTTGAAGGTCTAGAGTTGAGGCCGTCAAGTTGCTTCTTCCTCTTCCTCCTCCTCCATGTCCCGGGGTTCGTTGGTATGGGATGTAGCTGCCTCCAGTGCAATTCTCCATGTTCTCATCCCTGCCTCGATCCTTTCTCTAATGAGGACTAGATCCGAGAAATTTGACGCCACGTTTCCCACCATTTTCTCGTAGAACAGTGAGTAGAGTGTGCCATTGGACATCGTTGCCATTTCATTTTCGGATAGAGGAGGCTGGATGTGGGCGACTAGTTCCTTCCAACTTTGGGCATATCCTTTGAAGACTTCCGTTTCTCCTTTGGCCATGTTTTGTAGCTGGGAGCGGTCTAGAGTCGTGTCCATGTTGTATTCGTACTGGTCGGGAAGCTTTTTGCCAAGCTTCTCTAGGTTTGGACATGTTCCCGCTTTAGTCCCAGGTACCAACCGAGAGCAGCTCCGATAAGGCTCTTTTGGAAGAAATGAATTAGCAAGGCATCATCATAGGCATGCGGAGCCATCTTCCTGCAATACGTGGTGAGGTGACTTTTTGGACAACTGGTCCCTCCATACTTGTCAAATGTCGGCACCTCGAATTTGGGAGGAACAACAATGTTAAGAACTAAACATAAGCCAACCGCATCAAAGTCAAATTGCTTAGCTCCTTTCAAGGCATCCAATCTTTTTCGAGAAACTTACAGCATTCTTGCGGACTGGAAGTCTTCACCTTGAGGGGGGTATGGGATGAGCACGAGCACTACTAGAAATGTGCTATTTTCCTACGAATTTTTCTACGAATTTTGCTCAAAATTTCACAAGAAATGTGTTTCCTGCGAAATTTCCTATGGTTTTAAATTCGTAAGAAAATCGTTGGTGGATAATTCTTTCTTGCGAATTATAAATCGGCAAGAAATTTATCTGCGGATATATTTCGAAAGAAAATTCATAGGAAAATCTTGAGGAACATTCGCAGAAAATTTCGCAGGAAAATTCCTAAGAAAATCTGTAGGAAAATTTGCAGAAAAATTCGTAGAAAAATTCACAGGAAACATGCTGTTTTCCTATGAATTTTCCTGAGGTTTTGAATTCGCAGGAAAATTGTTGGTGGATAACTCTTTCTTGCGAATTATAAATCGACAAGAAATTTATCTGCGAATATAATTCGCAGGAAAATCTGTAGGAACATTTGCAGGAAAATTTGCAGGAAAATCTGTAAAAAAGATTCACAGGAAAATTCGTAGGAAAATTTCGCAGGAAAGGGATCTTAATAAGGCATAAAAAGATGTTGGAGGCCTTGATGAAAGAGTAAGTAAAGCTGAAATTGAAACTGATGTATTGAAGGAAGCCTTGGCATAGCTAAAAGCTGAGAAGGATGCTGGTCAAGTTTAGTACAACCGGTGTTTAGAAAGTATAGCTAAACTGGAGACTATGTTATCTCTGGCCCAGCTAGATTCCAAGGGACTTGATGAGAGAGCTTCTAAGGCTGAAATTGAAGCCCAAAATCTAAAGCAAGAACTTGGCTAGTTGGAAGCACAGAAGGATGCTGGTCTTCTCAAATATAAGCAGTGTCTTGAGAAGATTTCGGTTTTGGAGGCCAAGTTAACCATTTCTAAGGAGAACTCCAGGATGTTAAATGAGCAACTTAAAAGATCAGAACTGCAAGTTAGAGCACTGAGAAAAAATCTTGCTGAACTGAATGAAGAGAAAGAATCTTTAACTGTCCTTTACCATCAATGCTTGGAGAAAATATCTAAAATGAAGAATGAAATT
Source organism: Mucuna pruriens (assembly GCA_025330945.1). NCBI lineage: Eukaryota > Viridiplantae > Streptophyta > Magnoliopsida > Fabales > Fabaceae > Mucuna > Mucuna pruriens. Next base: position 684,005 of record JAENHJ010000154.1, read on the forward strand.
TTGCGTGCCCAAGAAAATTTTGAAACACTAAATAGAGAAATTGAGAAAGGGACTAAAAAACTAGAGACTGCTGAAAAACATTGTGATATGTTGGAAAAATCAAATCAATCTCTTCGGTTAGAGGCTGAAAAACTGGTGCAGAAGATAGTTATGAAGGATCAAGCACTTCAAGAGAAGCATACTGAGATAGAGAGGCTGTAGACTTTGATGAATGAAGAGCATTCTCACTTTCTTGAAATCAAATCCACTCTACAGACTCTGCAGAAGTTGTACTCTAAGTCACAACAGGATCAAGGAAGTCTTGTTATGGAACTTAAAAATAGGCTTCAGTTGTCGAAGGACTTAGAGCTTTCCAAACAAGGTTTTAAGGAAGAAATGCAAGAGAATGTGGAAGAAAACAAGATTTTGAATGAACTTACTCTATCTTCCACTAGGTCATTATTAAGAAGGCAGCAAATGGAAATCTCTAAATTAAAGGAGATCAAAGAGAAACTTGAATGGGAGTTTGCTGTAAATGCTGAAGAAAACAATAGCCTTCAGCAGGAAGCTCATCAAATAAAGAATGATATCTAGCACTTGAATAATAGATATCACACTATGCTGGAACAACTACAGACTTTAGGTTTGGATCCTAAATGTTTTGCAGCATCTGTGAAAGATTTACAAAATGAGAACTCAAAGCTAAGACACAATGAATTAAACGAAAAGCTTCTTAGTTTGACAGTGATTAGTTTCTTCATAGAAACATCTATCTCAAAAGAAACGAGTGATATTTTTATAGAAATGAACTTCTATTACAAATTCAAAGGCATGTGGCAACTAAGTGAGTGATATGCCTTAGTAACAAAACAAAGAACTAAAACTCAGTTCTGTTTATTGGTAAAACATTGGCAGCAATTTTCTCATTCATGTTCGTGTAAATGTGCATTTATCATAAAAGAGTTTACTGTAGTGGAGCATGGTTATTGTAATAATTAATAAGAATTTAAAAAAAAAGAATGGATGGCTCATATGAATCAATCAATGACATTTTATGGTACTAAGAGTTAATTTGGTCCTTAATAAATATTATCACATTAAAACAAGGGAAAAGCTCTTCATGCTGCAATCATTTTGTCAAACAGATCATCAGTTCTATTTGTGGGAGAAAAAATAAAAAATATACTGTCAAATTGAAGATGTTTACACATAAAATGGAAATACCTGGACATGAGAAACAAAGGACAAGCTAGCAGCTTCAATAGTTAAAATAAGCTCATGCATGGACCAAATTCGCGGATTAGCTACCAAACCTTTAGCCAGTGAGGAGATGGAGCTCACTATTGCAGGCACTAAAGTTGACAAAGCAATCCCTCCTGCACTGTAGTCAATATATATAAGAAAAGATTTGTCAAAACTTATACAGAGAGAAGATGATAATGTTGTAGACTTGGGAAAGAGTGCCTGATTTATAAAAATAAATTGACCCTATAGCAATAGGAAAAGGAAATGAAACATATAATCAGTCATGTAAGTTTGAAATAGTTATTAGATCTACTCAGCCAAATATCTTAGCTGGGATTATAGAAGTACAAGAATAAGGCAACAGAAAGGGTTCAACCATCGTGTAAGCCTTCTACCAACCAATGTGGTTTCTCATAATCTAATATTCGAATGTATTAAATCGTCTCACAAACTGGAAAACATATTCTCTAAGGAAACTACTGTAAAAGTGTAAACTAGTTGCCTAACACCACTTTCCTTCAACATATACAAAAAATCAAGTATCATAAACTAGAAAATTTTAAATTAAAGTTGTAAAAAATAATAGGAATAAATGTTATATTAAACTAAGGAATCTGAATGCAATAAAAACCAATAAGGGAATAATGATTGGGTGAAAACACGAACTATTCTAATCAGAGTACAGTGAAACACTCTCAAACGAATAGAAAGTATATACATAAGAGAATTTGATCCCACAAAATAATAATCGAACATGAAAAGATCGATTAAAGAGACAGATAAGATAAGATGATACGAAGAATCAAATTAAAGAGCACACAGTTAGTGCTAGGTTATGATATTCAATATTCTGAAAACACAAGTCCATAGTAGTAGCAGAGAGAATTCTTGCCTGGGAAAAGTTGTTTTGCTTTGGTTTGCTTGCAAAAAATGTTTACTATTATTTGAATCTGAAAATAAAAAAGTAATCGAAAAAAATGAGAAATAGAATGGCGAAGACGGTGACAATGGAATGAGAAAGATGAAAGAGAGAGTGGGAGAGGTAGGAGGAGATGAGAGAAGGAAGACGATGACAATGGAATGAGAGTGGGAGAGCGGTATATTTAAGTTATGAAGGTAGGAGGAGATTAGGAAAATGCTCTTGGTGGTTGGGCCCGTAACAGACAGTGGGTCGAAAATTGTTTATTTTTTACCAGCCCGTAACATCATTAGGAAAGCCTTAAAGGTCCAGGTTTTTATTTATTTATTTATTAACAAATATATATATATATATTTAAAAAGTTCCTAAAATATTCTTATTTTTTGTTTTTCCTTTCGTTATTTTTTTTATTTACATTAAGAATATTTTTTTACTATAGTTAAATATATTTTATTTATGAATAGAGATTATTGAAAGAATTTTATAATATATTCAATTTAATAAATTTAGTTTTATAATATATTTTATTTTATTCAATTATAATAGTTATTTATTTAATGAAAAACTTTCCTACGAATTTTATTACGAATTTTCTTGCGAATTTTTCTGCGAAAAAATTCGTAGGTATTATTTTCTGCGGATTTTAAATTTGTATGAAATATTTCCTGCAATTATTTATTTTCAAATAAATTCGTAAATTCGTAGGAAATCTACGAAATTTTCTACCATTTTTTATCCGCAAAAAAGAATTCCTACGATTATTGAAGTGGTAACAAAATTTGTAAGAAGTTTCTACGTATATATTTTGGTAGCAAAATTCGTAGGAATTTCTTACAAATTATATTCCACAGCAAAATAAATTTCCTACGATTATTGAAGTGGTAACAAAATTTGCAAAAAGTTTCTACGGATATATTTTGGTAACAAAATTCGTAGGAATTTCTTACAAATTATATTTCACAGCAAAATAAATTTTCTACGATTATTGAAGTGGTAACAAAATTTGCAAGAAGTTTCTACGGATATATTTTGGTAGCGAAATTCGTAGGAATTTCTTACAAATTATATTTCACAGCAAAATTCACACAAAATTTTTGCAAATTATTTTTCGTAGGAAAATTCACAGGTAAATAACATACTTCTAGTAGTGGGGATAGAATAAATGTTTGGTTTTGTTGTTGAGCTGGGTCTAAGGTGGTATGGTGAAGAGTGACTTGAGGTTGCTCTGATGCCCCCCAATTGCAGCTTTGCATCAATTCCAGCCTCTCTAGGATTTGACCCACTTGTGCTTTTAATTGATTAATATCATTCCTTAATGCCTCCATCCATTTTGCCTTAGGAAGTGTCTTATAGGAGTGTTTCTAAATTTGGTCACTGCTTCTTTATTGGTCAGAGTTGGCTGTTTAGTGAGAAATGGAATACAAATGTGATGGAATGCAACCTAACATTAAATGCATGATGCAGATTATGATGCATGCTATTTTTTCTTCTTTTTTTCTTTTTCTTTTTGGATCGGTAGAAATGGACAAGGTCAGAACCAAATTGAAAATGATGCTGAGTCAACTTTGGTAATGACGTATGGGTGGAACAAAATTTGAAAAATGGCACGGAGCTAGATTGAAATGGAAACGGTCCGGAGCCGGGATGAAGCTGGCATGGGGGCCTAGACAAAGTTGGAAACATGGAGACGGCATAGGGCCGAGACAAAGTGGAAGACACAAAGCCGACATGGAGCTAGGACAAAATGGAAGAGGTGGAAACGGCACAGAGTCAGGACAGAGTTGAACAACTGGAGATGGCATAAAGCCGAGACAAAAATGAACAAGTGACACAAAGCCGAGACAAAATGAAATAAATGGAACCGGCATGGAGCCGAGACAAAATTGAAGAAACGGAGCCAACATGGAGCCGAGAATGATAACAAGGTGGAAGCCGAAATGGATTTGGCATTCAGGGGTGTAAATCAGTGTTTCGAATTTTAGTGGAAGCTGAAAGTATAAGTCCCCTAAAGTGTCCTAGAGCAGGTGGGTTTAGCTTATTAAGGGTCTATGTCCATTATGTGATTCTTACTGATATAGAGCTTCTATTCCTCACAATTTTGGCCTTCAGAATTCAGTACCCCTATTGCAGCGTCCCCACAAATAGGAAGTGCATCCTGGATGTGGATATCTATAATAGGATCACATTCTGGTTGGAACTTTCATGATGTCCAAGTTAGGAGGATTCCCGAAATGACTACCATTACTCATTTCTCACTCCTTAAGTTGCACTCAGGCTCGGGTATAAGGCCCCACTTAGTGTGTGAAAAGTGTAAGTACAATGTGTGCAATAGACTACCCACAAATTTGCCCCTACTGAAAAACAGAACAAATACATGCACATGTCTTCTATCCTGAGGTTCAAACCAAATAAGGCATGCAATGTAAGTGGAGACATGCAGATAAGAGCAAAAATGTAAACAAAGAGATGGAATAAGCAAACGAAAGGCAAAAGCAACAAAGAAGAAGTCATTAATTTTCATGCATCTAATTATACAGGGCTTGACTCTTAAAAATGTCCCCAGTGGAGTTGTCATTTGTCGCAACCTAAATCGCGACACGGGACGACGAGAAATTAGAAGGTTTGAAATCTGAGTCCCTTTTGGGGAAGGAATAGGGATTACGGAGTCGCCACCGGCATTTTTATGGAAAATGCTAGGAAACCGTAGGTTGAACAAGGTAGGTCTAGAACTAGAGGCTGGATTCAAGAATCGATTACGCATATGGATCACCAGGTATCCCCATACGTTTACCACAAGGTAGTTACCCTAACTAGATGCATGCAATAAGATGATTTCTACATTATAATTTATGCCTTTCTAATTGAAGATACTTACAAGAAATGGACAGAGGATGTTTTTTGAGTTTTTTGAATGAATAACTTGACAAGAGTCGCTTCTTGCTTCTACATATCTCCTACTACGCAGAGAAATCAAAGTTTATATAGTTCTTTAGGCAGGTATGGTTAGATGGAGAAGAGGGCCAAGACCGACTCGGCCCGTGGAAGTGAACAAGTGCCGAGACAGAGTCGGCTAGTTGAAGTGGAATGAGGCCGAGACGGAGTTGGCCAAGGGTGAAGTGGAAGGCAGCCGAGGTGGAGTGGGAATGGAAAGAAGGTCAAGATCGACTCGACTAGTGGGAATGGAAAGGAGGTCGAGACCGACTCGGGCAGTGGGAATTGAAAGGAGGCCAAGACCAACTCATCCAAGGGGGCTATGTGTGTTTTGGAACTGGGAAGGGATGGACTATCCTTAGGCGTCCTTGGGTTGGATAAAAGTGGACTTTTCATTTAGTGTCCAAAGTCTAAAAAACAGGCAGACTATCCCTTGGCATCCACGGAGATGGATAAAGTGAGCTTTCCACTGACGTCCAAAGTGTTTGGAGAGAAGAGTAGCTGGAAAGTTTAAGATTGGATGCTAGGGAATTTTAGAATTGAATGCTAGGAGGGGTCGAGACTGACTCAATCCCGTTGGTGTGAGCTTGTCTCGAAGGAGCTGACCTGTGATTCAATCCCATTCTGGTCACATAGGAGTCGGTCCCAGAGTCGGCACATGGCTTGGAATCAGCTACATGGGGCTAGTTCGGAGTCGGCCCTAGAATGCAGTATAGATGGGATAGATGAAGGGAAGCCGTGTGCTAGCTTTAGAGTTGGGTGGCCTTAAGGTGGGTAGATGCAGGAAAAGATTTTGGAAGTGCTTACCTTATATCCAGGGAGCCCCAGCTCATTGCAGAGTGGTTGAACGTCTTCTCAAGAACTTCTATAGTCTCCTTCTAGTTCTTCCGTTCGTCTATGAACTTTTGAACTTTGAACGAGGATTTTCAAAAACAATATGCCCAGAGGTTCTCTTGGTTCACCATGTTTTTTCGACCTCTTTCTCCACCAAAAGCCCAAAGACCAAATCTAAAAATCCCAAAAGGACCCCTTTTTTGTTTAAACATCGATACTTTTATAGGCACGCTCCTCTCTCTCGGGTCACCATCATGGATCTTCAAGAAGATCTCTTCCATTAATGCATTGGCGTCGACTTCCTCGATTCTCACCCCGAAGCTGCTTCTGCACCATGGCAGAGCTTGAGGGTGGCTCCCTTATAGAAGCCGCTGCCTGCCTCTTCCTCGTGCACCTACCCGATGCGGGAAAAGGCACGCCTATCACTGTATCCTTTCTCTACTTTCGTCTTCTTTTGCTTTTTCCTACCGCCTCTTTTTTGCCATTCCTTTCTTTCTTTGTTTTTTTTTCCATCCAGTAACACGGATAAAAAAATTGGGTACAACAATTTACTTTACAAAGAAAAGGGTAAAAGATTGACTATATTAAACTTTGACTAATTTTACCATTTCCTCGACCACAAACAAACTGGAAATTTGATAAATTAGTATTTTAATTATTTCAATTTAGTTTCATAACTTCTTTTCATTCATCTTATGATAAAGATTTTATATTGATAAGTAATATACTTAGAATAAAATATATAAACGAAAAATAATTCTTATAAAATTGATTATTGTTAAATCTATTGAATTATTATATATGTCTTCTATAAATTTTTTGAGATTAAGTTAAAATTAAACTTATGATTTTAATTCTCTACTTTATTATTATATTTTTGTTTTTATCAATACTGATTCAAACTTTAAGTGCAAGCGAGATTAGTTGGACTAGCCCACTTTTCCGTAGATTATATATTTACTTATGCAGTCTTCTTAATTGCTTCTACATCGGGCAAATTCGGTTAATTTCATTCTTTATTTATTATTATATCGACAATAATATCATTTTCTTCTATGAAGAAGGGAAACCACCTTCTTATGTTTATACATCTAGGATCCGACTTCTATCATTGATACTAATACTAATAGGAAATGAAACTTTACATTACTATTATATATGATTGATATTTACATATCATAAATGGTGTTAATTAACAAGTTGAAGTGTTATTATATAAATGGTATTGATAAATATTTAAGTTTAATTAAACTTTTAGTTTTATAGTTTCTCATTTTTAATTTTAATTTTTTAATTACATAAGTTTAATTTTTAAATTTTAGAATTAAACAATTTTAATTGAGCATAAGCTGATTTTGATATCATTGACTTTACATAGTGTTGACGGGATGGATGATTTGACTCTAGTGAGAGAATTTATGGTTTGAAAAAGATATAAGTGGGTAAATGTGTGAGGTTAAAACTTATAAAATCTTTCTTTTTCTTTCACAGTTAAAGTATTAAGTTATTTTTCTTGTTTAAGTTATAATATAAACATCATTATATAAATTAATTATATTTTTAGTCTATATTATTGTGTGAATTTAACTTTTATTTTTATATTAATTAAAAGTAATATAAATATTATAATATTAAAATAAATAATATAGTATAATTGATAAGATAGAAAAAATTTAAAAAGATGAGAAAAAATAAGATAAAAAAGAAGATGAAAGAAAAAAAGTAACTATATATTTATATTTATTGAGTGAAAAGGAATTAAAATTTAAAATAATAAATTTATTTATTAAATATTTTTATTATAAACATATTTTAATATTTTTAGCATTATTTCAGAATTAAATTCACTAGGTCCCCTAGTATTATGCGAATTTAATTTTATGTGATATTAAATCTTTATAATTTTAATTTAAAAAAATTAAAAATTAAAATAAATAATGTAGTAGAAAAAATAAGAAGAAAATGGAAAATAAAAAATGAAATAGAAAAATACTTGTATGTTATATTTATTGTATGAAAAATATATTAAACAATAAATTATATAATTTATTTCTTAAGTATTTTTATTTTATTCTATAAATTTAATATTTATTATTTTAAAACTAGATGTAACATTAAATAAGTATTTTAAACTAGTATTTTATAATTTTATAATTGTTAAACTAGACTTAACATATAATAAATATTAAATTTTTATAATATGTATAAATATTAAATATTAAAGTTTTAACAATAATGAACATTAAAGTTTATAATAGAATAAAAATAAATAAATAGTTTTTTATTATATATAAATTAGTATAATTAAAATAAAAATTAATAAATAAAATTATTATCTTCTATTTTAATATTTTTCACACAATAAATATTTTTTTAGAAGATTTTCATACAATAAATATGAATATAGAATGACTTTTCTCTTTCATCACTCTTTTATTTATCTATTTTCTTTTCATCTTTTTATTCTTTTCTACCACATCATTTATACTATATTATTTATTTTAATATTATAATATTTATATTATTTTAATTTTTAATTAAAATAATACAGAACGAAAAATATTCAATAAAAATTATATTCACACAATAATGTTCTAAAAATGTAATTAACTAATACAGTAATGCATATTATATATAATATATTTATATTATAACTCAAGTAAGAAAAATAATTTAGTGACTTTGATACTAAAAGGAAAAGGAAGTATCATTTATTAATCTTTGTTAATTTTTAAATCATAGATTTCTTTTCACACCAGTGTTAGTCATTGATCTGCGTCACTATTCACATTAGTATAAAAAGTTACATAACCAAAATTTTTTACTTTTAAAATTAAGGCACAATTAAGAAAAAATACAAAACAAAAATTATAAAATTATAAAAATTTGGAGGACCTTTAAAATAAAATCTCGCAAATTAAAGATTACAAGAGAACGGAAAGGATAATTAAGCCAAATATTTATAAAACATGTTGGGTGTTTGACACCGATGAACCAGGATGGTATGTTACCATATGGAGGCACAGTTAGTTAAATCCATCGACAATAAATTAATATATAATTAATTAAAAATAAATCTCGAATACTTCTTATTTTAAAAAAAATATAATTAATTCATTAATAAGAAAAATGTTTTCTTCTGTAGCATGATTTTTAGTTGGAAGAAAATAACGAAGGAAAAAAAGGTTTTGATAAAAATTTCTTGTTCGATAATTAAAAAATTTAAAATTAATAGGAGAGGAAAAAAAGACAGAAAATACAAACCTTCCATCTTTTATCTGCCCTCTTATTGGCCCCATCCTTTTAATAAAATAATATCATAAATAGGAAAATCAATTGTCAATACAAAAATTGTTATGTAATTATTTTGTTTCCTAAACTTTTAAAATAAATGGTTATTCTGTTTAGTAGTTTACAATCATTCCCTAGGTCTAACTCTTTTAAAATGAATAAATATATAAACTATAAAGTGAGTTTACGGTTGTAAGATGGTGTAGCAGTTTACTCCATTAAAATCTCAATTTCTTAATTTCGTTTTTTGGGTGTTTAATCAAAATTAAATAGTAGGAAGGAAGGTAATGATGACACCGTAGTTAAACGTACTACACTGTAGTTAAATAAATGAAGAAAGTTGATATTGATTTATTTATTTATTTATTTTTCAACTTCAATTCGATCTAGACTGACACTGACTGAATAGAAACAGAATATACATTATATAGTTCTTCAACTACTAATTCAGTTATTCGGCTTAATTGATTCGCCTTTCTTGTGTCTTGAAACAAATCTTCATGAATAAAGATTCATATCATGAGTATATAAAAAAAAGAAAGATTATGATGGTGACATACGAATAAAATTTCTTGTCCACTAAATCGCAACGTAAGGCATTACCTCAGCTTCAAAACCTAAATATCCCAATTGTTTCAATTTATTGGGGGTGATGGTCCCATGGAAGAGTCCCCACGACTCCATGGTCCAGTTATATACGTTGTTACAATCTGCAAGATATATATGCCCTAACTTTCAATTCATACTTTAATTACTTGTCTAACTTGTACGTAATTCAAGTTTTATTATATATTTTGTCATCACCAGTGACACTCATTGACCTCTTTAATTTGTTTCTGTCACGTACTAACTTCAATTGAACTCCTATAAAATAAATTATAGAAGCTGTACTTTTACTACATATTGACAGCTATTTCCCATATACTTGGAAAGCTAAGCATTTTCAAGATACCCTCAGATTTTTATTCATTTTCCATTTACACTTATACTTTTTCGGGTTCTTGTGTGTCACCCATAAAACAACAAATTTTAACCATATATTTAAAATGACAGTTACAATTAATTAAAATAATTTTAATTTGTATCTAAGTATATAGTTAAGATTAACTCATTTCACTTCTAATACGTCGCAACGACTTGATCTCGAGAGATCATTTTTTGGTTTGGTTTTTGGATTTGAGGATAGCCATGAGAAGGTTTCTTGCGTGGAGCTGAGGTATTTCTATTTTGGAGATTTAAAATCGACACACTTTTTAAATTGTAAAAAACAAAATTTGTCTTTAGTCAATCAACCATTTCTTAATGACTTCAAACTTCAAGAACAAAAGTGGATATTTTTAAATTAAAGAAATTAAAAAGAAGAAATTAACTAAATTTAAAAATTAAAAATATATTTAAAATTTATATCTAAAATTTAATATATATAATTATTGAGATAATATTAAAATTAAATATTAATGATTAGATTAATAAAATGTAAAATATACAAAGAGATTGGAATAAATTAAATATTATTTTATGACAATATTTAATAAATTTAATTATATTAAGAATATATAACACAATATCATATAATTAGATAGCTTAAGGGGTTAGTTGAATAGTAAAAGCTAGCACAGAATGAGTAGAAATCAGTGGTTTGAAAGTGTGAGATGATAATTAAATTGAGCAATGAATAAATGGAGAAATGGGTATATTGAGTGCTGTTAGTGGGGGAAACGAAGAGAATATATATAAGTAAATAGAAGATCTAGAAAGGAATGTAATGCCTTTCTTTTCGGGTATAAAGGTGAAGAATAAAGAGAAGTTCCCTGTTAACTTTATTAACCTATGGACAACGCAAAAAGATCGGAAAGTTAATGTCTGCTCAGAATAATGTTTTTCTATTACCTCAACATTCTATTCTCCTCCAGTCTGCACAATAATTCTTAACTACACACTCCTTCAAACTATTTATACCAAGTATTCAACTTATAAGTTCAACCATATTTATCAAACAAATATTTCATTTATCAACATTAATCAAAATGCTTCAATCAGTTAATTTTAAAATATAAATAATTTTTTTTTAAAAATACTCAATAAATATATCTACTTTGCTAGGAAAAGAATAGATAACTTACTAATAAATTTTATAATAAATAAAGAGTATAAAAAACAACTAGTAATTAATATATTTGAAACTAAATTTTATTACTTATAATTAAAAAAAATTCTCTCATTTATTTCACATATAAAATCAAATATAGAATTTCTTTTATATTTTTACAATATTTTTTAAATATTGTCAAGATTCTAATAATAAATGTTGTAAACAACAACAAACCAAGAATAATTTTTTTTATCCTAATTATAAAAAATAAAATTAACTTTTAAATATATTAACGATTACTTTCTTTTTATATCTTTCATTTATTAAAAACTCTGTTAATGAATCATCCACTCTTTTTCTATCAAATGGATAATTCATTAATCAAGTATTTTTGGAATAAAATTTAAATTTATGATATTATTAATTAAAATTAATTAATCAAATTATTTTTATTATATGTGTTTTTTATATATAAAACCAAACGTAGTATTATCTATTAATTTAATAATATTTTAATAAATATAGTATTTGAATCATGTTAGAGATGTCAATAATAAATATAAATTATTGTTAATAAATATTTTCTTTCTCAAAATTAATTTATTTTTTTATATTTTTTTATCCTCTTATTACGCAGTTATTTCCACACCACTTGTAAGAGTGGGATATATTTTTTTAAGATTTTATAAATTATGTTATCATGGGCATGTTGTTATCTTTAAATTTAAATTTTTAATTAAATTAAATTTTATTTTAAATTATAATAATGACTATTTTAAACTTAAATCAATTTGTAAAAATAATTATTATTATAAGTATGCTATTTTTTTAAATTTAACTAAATCTTATATTATTTTAAACTCTAACAAATTCTATTATTTTTAAAATATTATTGTTATAATTATATTATTATTTTAAATTTAAATAAATTTATATATTATTATATATTTTTTATTCACCAAAATAATATAAAAATAATTTTAATTTATATAATTGAATTAGTGTATACAAAAAAATTTAGCTCAAAGGGGTTAAAATACTAATTAAATATTTTTATATTAGCTAAAAAATAATAGTTAAATAGAGATAGGACATATAAGCACTTGAGATCTACTGTCATTTTCATGTTTTGGGTTTCTTAAGATGCTATTTTATTATTAAAAAGAAAAAAAAGGGTTCCTATACTCCTTCAAAAGTAATCTTACTTGAAAGATGGCTGAGTATTAGTCCAGTTTTTTTTATTTTTTTATTGTTTTGTTTTAATATTATTTTAAAACTAGAACTTAAAATAAGAGCTTTAAAAATAAAGTAAAAGTTGTTAAATAATTTTTAACTTTTAGTTTTAAATCTCCTTCTGAACTAAAAGCTGTTTTGATATATTTCTTTTATTTTTTTTAAATTTATTGCCTCATGCAATAGAAAACTATATTGATAAAAATGAAAATTATTATATAAATACTAAAATTAATTTTTTTCTTACAATTATGTAAATTTAATTTAATCAACATAAGTTTATTTTAATGATAATAAAAATACATAAAGTGTTAAAATATATACAGAACTAAAAGCTGTTTGATATATTTTTTAATTTTTTAAAATTTATTGCCTCATGAAATAGAAGAATATATTGATAAAAATGAAAAATATTATATAAATACTAAAATTAATTTTTTGTTACAATAATGTAAAATTAATTTAATTAATATAAATTTATTTTAATCTTAATAAAACACATAAAAGTGTTAAAATATATACATTTATATTTGTAATTTATAAATGTAAAAAATTATTTTAAAAATTCAATATGTCAATATATATTATATTTTATTTAATAAATAATATAAAAAATATTTAATAAATATATTGTTGTAATTAAAAATTTTAAAATTAACTACAAATTAAAAAAATATAATCTAAAATAAGTTGAAATAATAAAAATTCTAAAATATCAAATTTCATTTAACTATATTTTTCACTATGTTCAGTAACGTTCTTTTATTTCATAATAAATACATTTAAAATTTTTAATTTTAAAAATGTCAAAATTATTTTAATTAATACAAATTGATTTTAAAGGATACACAAATAGTTTATTATATATAATATGAATTAAATAAATTTATTATTAATTACAAAAGATAAAATCTATAAAAAAATTATATTATTGTTCAATAATATTTTTAGAGGATAAAAGATAATTATTTAAACAGAATTGAATAATGTAAATATATATTAAAAACTATTTAATAAATATATTGTAATTAATATTCAAAAACTTTACTTCAAATTATTTTTTTTAAAAAAATCTGAAATATAAATTAAACTTAAAGAATGAAAATTTTAAATATATTAAATATCAAAATTTTATTCAACTATATTATTTACTCACTTCAGTAAAGTTGTTTTATTTCATGTCATTGAATGTTATTTATTAAATATTTTTAACAGATCAAGGTTATGAATAATATATTGACAACTTGTGTTTTGGGATGTACAAATAGAACTTTTTTCTTCTTACAAAATTTTTGTCTTTTTCTTCTTTTTTCAGTTCTTTTGAACACTATTTATGAGACTTTTAACAGATTTTTAGCTTCAAGCGCAAGGATCTAAACAGACTATTGCGTAAACCTTGACGAAATAAACAAGATATTGAATTACATAAGAAATATTCAAAAAAATTATTTTAAGACATAAATTTCTTCTTTTATAATTATTTTTTGACAATTATTTACATTAACTTGTGAAATAGTCATGACCCGTATTTTAGAATTTTCAGAAAAGCCAAAACCTAAATGCTATGCTTTGAATACATAAAAGTGTCATATATTAAAATGTTGAGATATTGTGTTTTCCTTCATTAATTAATAGTTATTATTTATTAAACATTAAATTATTAGTATATAGATATTACAAATCTATACTAATAATGTAATATCATACTAATAGATAATTGTGTTAGCACAAAAATAGATATACACGAATTATTTTGTTAGTATAATGTATATAGTATTGTTAGTATTACTATGCAATGTTTTTATTAACATTTTTAATTTTTGTTAGATAAATGTTACGTTAATTGAAATAATATTGATGTCTAATATATTTTTTATTAGTATATATAATATTTTTTTTACTTCTCTTCGTTAATATATCACTACTAGAAAATTTAAAATTTGATGCAAAATAATTTTATAACTAATTTTAAAATCAATAGTTATTTTGTAGCTAATTTCTAGTAAAAATAATTAGCTACAAAGTTACTATAGTATTGATTGATAGTATGAAATAAGTAGCAAATTAGCTAAGAAAATAATCTTAGTTAATTTGTAATAAATTTTTAAAATTTGTAGTTATTTTCTAACTAATTTGTAGCAATAAGAAGTATAAATGAATATAACTTAAATTTAGTTAGAAAAAATAATATTCTAGTTAACTAATAGTTAATTAGCTAGGATTTAACTACTAATTTAAATGGTAGTTAAAATTAATAGAAAAATCAAAAAATTATTATAGTGTATAACATTTTTATAGTATTTTTCACTCATAATATTTAACGAATTAGAAATGTTATTTTACACGAGTTGTTGTTTGCAAATGGTTGATGAATATTCAAAATTAATGCAATATATTTTTTGTCCATGTGTAATATGAAAGCAAATCTTTTGATAACATGCATGATATATACTCCTTTTTATCTCTATTCATACAACATTTTGTGGATTCAGTTTCACCCTATTTAGTGTTTTTCGTAAGAAAATTGTTTTACTTTAAACTTGCCTTTGAGATGAATTGAAATTAAATTTTCAAATATAAATCACTTTATTTATTGAATTTTAACCAAAATCGAATTTAAAAGATTAAAGTTATTTAAAATTAAATTTTAAAATATGTACCCAAGTACAAGTTTGATGAGATAACAAAATTTGAAGTGTTTCTAAAGTGAGATTTTTTACTCAATATTAATGAAGAAGAAGGTTAACTATATACTATTAATTTGACATACTTTTTATTACTTAGTAAATTCACGTGGAATCTATATGCTAAATCATATAGATATTATTTCTTATTTAATAAACTTGCATTAATTTCATTTAATAATGAGAGTATGTTAAATAGTGATTCCCATTTTTATTTGCTACATAGTAATTCCCATTTGATTTATATATCACTTTAATTATATAATTACTCATTATTATTTTTAATATAGCTATATTTTTAATAGATTTTTATGGTGTTCTCCCGAGCACATAATATAGTCGAAAATAAAAAGTTTTGATTAAAAATTGTTTATTAGAATTTATTTACTAATGGTTTGTTGTTAATTAAACTCGCTTTTGTTAATATATATTCTGTCTAACTGAACTAGGTGTTGCTGGTATATATACTAATAATTTGATACATTATACCATTAAATAATTTTATTACTATAGAAATTTGATATTTAAATATATTTTATTGTTAATGGTTAAGATAATACATTTTATTGTTAGTGTATATATATAAACTCACAATATTTTTATGAGTTTAATAGTTGTGTGTAAAAATTTGTACACCATCCATCAATAAAAAAACATTATGTAAAAAACATTGTTAATATAAATTTTAAAATAGTTATTGTTAAAATAATTTTATAATCAAATGATAGCATATTTATACTATCAACCTATTTTTTCTATTTTTATCAACAATGTTTTTATAAAAATTCATTAGAAAAAAAAAAGTTTATACTAATGAGACTAATCAAACGATAAATCATTACTAAATAACGATTTTTTGTATTAATATTATATTAAAAACATCAATAACACTTGTTTTTTAAGTAATTTAAAATATTTAATAAGATGTATTTAATATTTTTTTATAAATACAGTAATTAAGACTTTTTTCTTTTCTGTGAAAATTCTATATCCCCTTTTTAATATTATTGCTAATGGATATACATGATTAAAAAAATATTCTAATTACCTTAGAATTTCTTGCAATAAGGAGATAGAACATATTTCAAAATGATTGCTATTTAGGGTTTTACATGAAAATTAAAAAATATTAAATATTTTAATTTAAAAAGTATAATGCATTCAACTAATGAAGTTATTTTTTATTTTATTATTTTTTTCATTTTACTCAAGGAATATACCAATAAATAAATGAAAAATTAAGAAAAATATCAAGGCTTTTTTTGTTTTCTGAAATGACAAAGAATTGATAAAAAAAAATAGAAGTTATAAAATAACAATTGTTTCTTGTATTTAAATAAACAACTTAATTGGACATTTATTCAATAAACTTTCATTACATGATAACTTATATAATAAATTTGACTATAAAATTTATTAAAATAAGTTTAAAAGAAACTTAATTAAAATAAACTTCCCTATAAAACTTATTGATATAAGATAGAAGATGCTTAAATTATAAGCTATTCTCCTAAGTCTAAACAAATTGTATACACTCTAACAAACACCATTAATAATCATCTAACTTAAGAATGATGTGGAAAAATAAAAGGACCACACTCCACAAAGACGCAGCTCCTCGATCTTCAATATAATTCTGCATGTGAGGCTCACATGATCAGGGTAGACAAACAATAGTGGGTTTGCATTGTATGAAAGATTTTTTCTATTTATGATGCGCGCAGATCTTACTTCAGAGAATATTTTCTTTACAAGGAAAGGAGGACGTACACATACATATTCAAAGTGCTTGCAATTATTTTCATGTTACGAGGATGACTTTGTTTATTGAATAATAATGGTAACGGTTAGAGATGGTAGAAAGAGTGAAAAAATCTAGAAAGCATGGAGAGAATGGTGGAGATTTTTTCTGAGGTTCATAAAAGGGTGCAACTTTTCAGATATGCATGCTTTTTAGACTAGTACCTTGTGTTCTCATCATCTGCGATTGTTAGTCTTAGATAACCAAAATTTGCCGAGTTTGGAAATAACAGTACGTGACTATAAACTTTCAATATAACATAATTTATTACTTGGACGTGCATCAATACAAGTATATATTTAAATAAAACATCATTAAGAATATTTAATTAGAACATTACATTATATATAGCTAATCAAAGTGCTAGAAATTAACTACTTGAGACATGGATCACGGCATAGACGACTATCCATTGTCCAATATTAATTAGGCGTAGTAGTTACTACTCTAGTAATAATTCGAGGCATAGTGCATGTTTATTAATTGTTCCAATAAGGTAGCAGGAATTGAACATGTGTTTAATTTGCATGTGTACTCCTCTTCTTAAGCTTTATATGGTTTGAGCATTGCAGTAAGATCGCCACTAAGGTGGAGGGACATGACTTCATTGGTGGACCCCACCAGTTTCCCACCGATGAACACTGCCGGAACAGCCGCAGATAAATCCTTTAAAGCTTTCTCCATTTCCTTGTCTTTGTCAATTTCATGAACCATAGGGTTCACCCCAAGTCCTTGGAACAGAATATTGACTGCATAGCCAAGGCAGCAAGAGCTCTTGGCGAAAACCACCACGCCATTTTCTCTGACCAACCTCGCAACCTTCTCCATCTTGATAGTGTGGAAAAATCTTTTCTTTTCTAGAGACAAAAAAGTACGGCAAGAAAAAATAAATGTAAAATTACAAGAGAGAGAGAGAGAGAGGAATGCCTTTAGATTACCTATTAGAAGTCCAAAACCATAGACCGAATCCAAAATGAATTCGATCTAAAATGGCTATATTGAGGAAACAGAAAACTATGAGGCTTGAGGTTATTTGAAATGAGCTGGTATGCTAGAGTATTTATAGGGACAGCTTAGGGAGTGCTTTCTTTGAACAAAGCACTTTCGAAAGATCAGGTCATGCTTTTTAGATGCCCAACTATATGTAAAGCGACTGTCGTGTAACTTTAGACTGAACAAGTTGGAAGACATCATTTACGTGCATATGCCTCAATTAGTAGACAGGCTATGACACCATAACCATATAATCTTAAGACTTTCTCAGCACACCCAGATGCAAATAATATCTTTCAGACTGACTAAGTGAAATTCGTTTGCCACCCGTGTACCACCATCAACCATTAGTGCCCTTTTCTGACTATGTGCCATAATATTCTATTATGAATATGCCTATAGATTTGTAAATCTTTGTTAATGTTTTGCCTATAATTAATTTTTCTAACTCTTCTTTTACCTCCATCTGTTTTATATATTTTCCTTACTAGAACTTTGACAGGTCTTTTCCACCTGCTATGCCTATAATAATTTTTTTTTCTGCAATATTTAGGACTACCTCAATCTTTTCTCAAAGCTTTCATTCCTATTTCTTTAGTGCATTTATTCCTAATTTAATTTATCTTATCTGATATGTTCATTCATTCATTGAATATAACATTTTTGTTTTGTAAGTAGACACGGTGATAAATCCAGAATGAATTGTTTACTTGTCGTAAAATATATAACTACTTGTTTAAACTCTCCAATGGTGGCCAAGATTTTGACAAGCGTGGATGAAATATGTGTAAAAGACATTCTAATACTACTCTCAATAACAATTTCAAGATATAATAAATGCATACTTCATTTAATGATGTTGCTAATATTTAATAGAAGGTAGAAGCAGGTTGAACTTCTAGTTCATTGTTGTATTGATGTATCATAAGATGGTTTTCTTATCATTATTGATTGACAGGAAAAATAATTATTTGAATGTTATGATTAGAACTTTAATTCTAAAATCTTACTTTTCCCAACTAAAATTAGTCTCTATTTTTAATGGTTAATACTTCACATCTATCTTATATATATAAAAAAATATTTTTTTTTTATAAAATAAAGAAAATGATAACAACAAAACTCAAACATAAAATCTTTTACGTGCTATTAAAATTTCTTACTACCAAACTAACCCTAGCTAATGATTCATAAGGTGGTTTTACTACAAGTCGTACCCCAAGCTTTGTATGCCAGACAGTTGACCGAAGTTAACATCTCTACTACAGTCTACATATCTTGATGGTGAGCCACTTTGGGCTGATGAGCTCAAAAGATGGATTGGGCCAGAAGCCTGGTCCATAACAATTTTCTTCTATTCTACTTTGACTTTATTCTCCGTTGGCTTTTTACCATTTAATACTCACCTCCTTACAACACTAGTTAAAAAAATTGGTAAATACTTTATGGGAAAATAATCTCTCAAAACTCAAATGTAACAAAAGTGTAAAAATACTGAGATGCTGGTCAATTTATACCAGATTGAAGATTCTCATTATCAATCGCTTTGAATCCTTATGAAGAACCAGAATGATTGAGACTGAGATGGCTTTCGTGGGACTCTATTTTGCGCCCATCCATTGCGGGACACATACAAAGATGCAGCACTTGCGTAATGCTCTCACATGTGTAGGGGAACACATGGATGGACCTACACGTGTACGGTTAGAGTGAAAACCTTTTTCCCTTTGAGAAGAGGAGGGAATGTATGAATTCCCTTCTTTTAGCAGGAGAACAAAAAAAGAATTCCATGTGTCTACCAATTCAACCGCATAAAGCATCAAGAGTCCATCGGGTATATATGTACCCGCAGAAAACATTAGTTTTAATTTATGCATAGGTTAGCGTTAGCAATATCAGTATAATTATATATATGTGTGTACATATTATATAAGTTTTGAGCATATATAAGGATTAATATTCATCAGTGTGCATGCTTGATTGCACGTAGTGCTCATGCAGATAAGTTATTTTAGAAAACAGTGCCTATCAAAGAAAATCATCATGTTATGTTGATATGGAGGAATAATTGAGGGATAACAAACACCTATTATTTTTCTTTTTATAGCACCTATTATACCACACTTTTCTCTCTTAGAATCTCTAAGCGTTGAATAAAATTTGGTGTCCCATGAAAAGTAGTAGCATTACCTTTTAATCTCAGGCCTAGGAGCTCATGCACGCCATGACTACGAGGTTCAAATATTATGCTACACCTTAAGTTATGCGCCTATGAGATGTGATAATCCCTTGCACCAGGTGCCCAAATTGAATGGTTAAGAATAAACACCTAGTTACCCCTCATAACTACTTGGAATAATAGTGATATTATTTCTGTATGTTGGCTTTCACGACGAGGGGTATTATTCCTTTACAGCAAGTTGCATGGTGAGCTTTTTTTTTTTTTTTAGATATATAAGGTTTAGTGCGAAAGACTCTCTCCATGCCCATGGGAAGCAGGGGCGTTTCTACAAAATGTGTCAAAGAGAGATAACTAGCTAAAAGCAGATAAACTTTGATATACACAAATGTATTAATAAATTCTAAGATTATTTATTTTTTATAAAATAATTCAAATTCATGTATATATAAACCCTCCCTTTTATTCTGCACTCAATCGGATCCTCTGCAGCACCACAATCCTTTATTAATCATTACATAGCAATCCAACAGTCCTGGTTTTTGCTGCAGAGAAAATCTTGCTAGAGAGGTAGAAGAGGATCCAAACTCATTCCTATTCTAAAAAAAGTGACATAAAGATGAGGTAAATTCCTAGATTCAAATTACTTCCTTTTTTTTTCCTTTTCTTGTTCTTCAATAAAAAAAAGTGACAGGTCAACTAAAAAATTAATAAATACAAAAAATGTAAATTTTCAACAATGCATACTTTTTTGAAGAGACATAAAGGACACAAAAATGAGAACAAGTAGTGATTTCTATCCTAAAGGACCTAAACCACTAACAATAATGAAGATTTAGTGATATTACATATATTTTTAGACATTCTTTGTCAACTTTTTTGTTAATAGGGTCTGAATGAAATTTCACCTAATAATGAAAATGAAAAGGTAGTTAAAAAAGGTCGGGCAAGTGAGTTAGTTTACCACCCTAAATATCATGAAAATGAATAATACAATCAAGTCATCTTAGTTGATTAAGTTGCATAGTACAAGAGTTCATCGCCAATGCATTTTATCACTCCTTTCCCGTCTTATTCCTTTATCTTGTAAGCCTCTACTATGAGCCTCTCTATAGGCTTTGTTTGATTCGATGGAGAATGAAAGGAACGAGTTAAAAGAGAAGAAAAACATCTCATTATTCCATTCTTGCTACATTAGGAGTAGCCCGACAAAGGACGGAAATGGGGACTATGTATGAGTTCCACTCGATCGAGTTAGTATTCTATTCAAAATTTAGACGGAAATAAAGAGGAAGAAGATTCTTTTATAAACAAAGATGAAAAATATTTTTATTTATATCACACATTCTTTTTATATAATTTTATACATATCATTTTTCTTTTATATTATTTTTCACACAATTAATAAGAGTAAAGAAAAAAAATTTCTGTACTAAATAACTTCAAAAACCATCTCATTTTTTCATTTATTTTAATTTCTTTTCTAAATCAAACATATTCTTAAAATAATGAATAACACAAAGGTAAAATATAAAGTCACTAGGATGCTGGGCCAATACAGTCATGGACTTGTATATATAATTTATAATTTTTAGTCCTAGTAAATATAGGTAAATTTGAGTTTGAGTCCTCTGAATTCTTCTTTTAGTTTTGGTTCTCATAACTTTTATTTATTTTTTAAAATAATTTCTATAATTACTTTTTGATAATATAACATACATTTAAATATGTAATGTCATATATTCTTTTAGAGTGATTGTTGATGTCATATGATTAGATGCAGGTTAAAAATACCACCAAGTGATAATAAAGCTTGTTTTAAAAAAGAAAATATATAACGAGCAAAAAAATAATAAAAATTAAAAATAAATAAATTAAACTTAACTATTTATAAAAACTAAAAACATACGTAAACTTATTTATAAGAGGTTGAGCTTAAACCTATTGTTAGCATTATATCAAAATCATGCAAGAGTACATTTGGGTACACATGTTCCAAAGCATCTATTACTGTGAATCAAGAAATTATTGCTTCGGTAAATGGTCATTTGATGATATGTAAAATAAAACAGATACAACCCGAAATATTAAAGGTTTTAGTTTTTGGTTTTAAATATAAATTTTAAAATAAAATAGGTTCTATTAAAATACAGTAGAGTTGGTTTTAACTTAATTTTAAAACCAAAACAATTAAGTAGTTTTGGAAGACAAAAAAAAACTACCTAAATTGCAAAAAAAAAATCAATTATTTTATTTCTTTTTCAGAATGTGCGCACTATAATTATTACTATTATCATCTATGTTATAAAATCTATTACTCCTATTTAATGACATAACCATAATCAGCATTACTATCTTTTTCATTATAATTATCATTATATTTTTTTGTTACTGCTATCAAAATTATGGTAGCCACTGTTACTATGTAGCTATAATTATTATTATTACAATCATGGTTATTATCACTTATATAATTATTATCGCTGATATATTGTTATTGTTATTATATTGTTATATATGTGTTTTTATTATTACCGCAATTATTATTGCTTCAATGCTGGCTATTACCACAGCCACCAATATCATTTTCCTTCCCTACTGGTCTACCGGCATTGTCACTCCTGTCTCCTTGCATCCTCCACTTGCCCTCGTCCTAGCATTACCCCATTACCAAACAATATAAAACCAAGAACTAAGAAGTAATTTGAAATGAAGATTTGGTATTAAAACTTCAAACTGAAAATGATACTAACAGGAGTTACAGGACCTGGTTAAGGTTGCAATTATATACAGCAGACCGAAGGCAAATTAAAATTAAAATATATGGCGAAAAATATAAAATGCCCCAAAACATGGTGAAATTATAGGGGCCGAAATAGACATGAGAGGTTATCAGTAGATATGTAACAAAAGCCAAAGTGCTTCCTAAATCGAAAGTGTCGTTACGCGGGCGAGATTTTGATCGGAACTTATCCTAAGGGAAGTGGAAGAAGATTGTATGGGAAGCATGTTTTGTTCTAAACCAGAAAGTTAAAAGTTGCATTAACAAAAGTAGGAGCAGTTAATTTTGTCCCACAGGATCAAGTTTGATAACATGGTAGCAAGGCATTAGCTATAGTAAGTAAGCCAGGCTTTTAAAAAAGACATAAAAAAAAGCAAGAGTAGATGTTTTTTATACAGAGTTGGTGTTTGATAGAAGCTAAAGAGGACACTCAAGAAAAAGAAGGGGTGTCCCTAGGTGGTTGATAAAGGAGGTGAGGTTGTTATTAATGGAGTTGTTGCTAGAACCAGATGGCCTTGGCAGCCATGAGCATTTGTTTGAGAGAGCCATCAACATGGAGGGATATGACATCCTTGGAAGAGCCAACAAATTTTCCACCTATGAAGACTGCTGGCACAGAAGGGTTACACCCCATGCTCCTCAAAGCCCACTCCATTTCCCTGCCATACGCATCCTTATCTAGCTCATGCACCGCAGGGCTTGCTCCTAGCTCGTAGAACAGCTGCGTGATGCTGTGGCACATGTAACACGAACTCTTTGTAAATACAACTGCTGCCTTCTTTGATGCCAACTCTCTTACTCTATCCATTACTTCAACTAAATCTAAGAGGCTTTCTTAATTGTTTTCCTTGGTGGACTTAGACATTTCATCTCCTCTTATTTATAGGGGTTGGCCTAGTTAGTATAGTGGACTAGCGAGTGCATTAGAAATAAAGTAAGAAAGTTAATTCCCTCGGATATTTGTTTGGATAAGAGAAATGCTCCCTGATCATTTGATCGATGGTGACTCTGACATGGAACAAGTTGCATTTAGCATCCCACTGTTCATGCAAGTGATAATTCAAATCACTTGGGGTTCCCGTACCAGCAATGGGTGCAGGAATAAGAACAATGTGTATAATTTATTAGACTGAAAAACTCTTTCGGCCCTTGTTCGCAGCATCAACTGGATTATTCTAATGCAAACTTCTCTGAGGCAGATGGCACAAAACAATGTTGCGTTGTCAACACAATCAACCGAAAGAATGGAATCCTATATCCAATGACAATTAGTATTACATTAATAATGCTACAAGTCAAAGGCCCCCCAAAGAGTTACAAGTGTCATATGCAACACCGGCATGATTGCCCATATTTTTATAAAGGAAAAGATAATAACAAAAAAAGAGGAAAATGATTGCGCTAGTAATTTAGATATTTAACTGATTCCTCAGTCTATAATCATATATC
This sequence comes from Mucuna pruriens, assembly GCA_025330945.1. NCBI lineage: Eukaryota > Viridiplantae > Streptophyta > Magnoliopsida > Fabales > Fabaceae > Mucuna > Mucuna pruriens. Next base: position 708,417 of record JAENHJ010000154.1, read on the forward strand.
TCTTAATTACCCTCCATATATATTATTATGTAGCATGGATGTGAATGATGGTGGGTTGCGAGGCTGATGTGGAGATAAGTGTTTATCCAATTCGTTTCCACTTAGGTCCCCGCATCAGATTCATGGAATACCAAAACAGTGCCAAGGTCCGACAATCCTATGTGCATATGGCCCCTTTGGGTATGGAAGGGATCCCTAACTCTTCTTAAACACCTTTCACACAGTGCTGTCAGATGTCATGAAAATAACAACTGTGTCACTTCGTCAATGATCTCAACTTCCCACCGTATAAATTCCTCTGCTAATCACGTTTACTTTGCCACAATCCTTCTTTCATAAACAATACTGGATAACTATACAAAAATAACCTTTCTAATTCAAATCTTATAAACAAAAACAAAATTGAAAAAACAGATCCTATTATAAAGTTTTCATAGAAATTAATTACTAATCAAACTGATAAATATTTTTCATTTATAACCTAATAACTTAATAAATAAATAACATAAGAGAACTAATTTTTCCAGTCACAGTTTTATCTCACTAAACCATGCTAATCTTTATTACCTGAAGGTGGAATTTTAATTTTTGTGCAAAATTAATATAAAAAACGCTTATAGTATATATTGCGAATAAGTTTTGTCTTCAAAAAAATACTAGTTACCGACATAATTTCTAATTCATTTTTTTCAACACATTTTTTATCGGTCAATGAAATGTATTGGAATTGAACTTGCAAAATAAAAAAAATTAAAAATGAAATAGTAAAAAGGAAGAGAGAAATATACGGTGAATATAAATTAAAAAAATTGCTTACAAAATTAGAAATATTATAAATAAGATTCGTTAAATGAGGATTTATTAATACGTCATTTTGTGAGTACAAGAAAATTTCAAGTAATAATAAAGTGTATTGGAAAAAGTATGTTTGAAAGTCTTATGTTAAGATTCTTTAAGAATATAATTACGACACTTTTAACAAATATCACAATGACCTTTGTTAAAGAATAAAATATAAAATATCTAATAAAAATACAACATTTAATGCATTAAAAAATTTAGAGTTATAGGGTTTCCAATCTTTATTAAAAACTAAAATTTTATTCATCATTATTTAAACTTTAATCTTTTTATATATATATATATATATATATATATATATATATATATATATATATATATATATATATATATATATATATATATATATATATATATATATATATATATATATATATGTATTAATTAAAGACACTCATTAATATTTCTTATTTATTAATTAAAAGGGAATAAAATATCAACATGCATGAATGTACAGTAAGAATTTGGTGGAAGGTATAATTTAAGAATGTGGTAAGATGAAATGAATCCATCTCCATGCTTGGTTGGGTCAAGCTGAGAATAAGAGATCATTCTTACAATGTAAGAATAAATATTCTATCAAGTTACGGAATCTCTATTCTATTTCACTAAAATAAAGGTAGAGATAGCTTAACCCATTATGTCTACTTTTTCTGTCCCAAAATTATTTTGAGCCAAATTGTATTTCTCAGTGGAAAAAGTTTTATACTAGAAGAGATATACATCAAGTTTAAATCTATAAATAAGAAATTATTGTTGTCATTTTTTTTCGGTTAATTGAAACATTTGAACTATAATTTATCAATGGTTCATATTAGAGAACTAATAGTCATATCGATCAGCGTGTTAAGTCTTATAAAAGTATAGTTCTTTAATGCAATTTCTTTATATTTCCACTGATGGTTCTTTACATTTCAATTTACTTGCTTTGATTCTATGATTTCTACAAACTTATCGCTTTCATTTTACATTTCTTACAATTTTATTGATTTTGATTTACATTTCATGCATTTTAAATTTACTGCATTCCTTTATTGCTTTTCTTTGAATTTATGTATTTCCATTTCAGTATTTTATTTTAAAGTCTTTACTTTTTTTAGCACTTTAAGTTTTCAGCACTTTAATTGCTTTCATTTGAATTCATGCATTTATTTTTCGTTCTTTTATCTTCTCTTCTCTGCAGTTTCTTGCTTTTCGATTACTTTTTAGTAATTTACATTTTCGTGTAATTTTTATTTTCTCATTCTGTTTTATTGCAAACTTTCTTTTTCGAAACTCTTTTAATCTATTGTTTTTCAATTTTTCCTCTGCAGTCTTCGATCTTTTTTCGAATTTCACATTCGATTAGAATTTTTCAATGTGTTACTTACAAGTTTTCACACTTGCTCAAGTTGAAAAAATCGAAGTCATAATTTGTGCGACTGATCCTATCTTGGGATTCACATTAAGTTTGATCATGTCTTTGAACCTATTTGATGAAATATTAGGTTTGAATATTAAATTTAGTATTTTTTAAATTTGATTTGAGCTTAGCTTATAAAAAAAATCTTACAAATTAAATTTTTATCGAATTTGAGTATATTTTAAAAGCTCGAATTAATTGAATATGAAATTTCTAACTCAAAACTTTATAATAATGATCTTTATTGAATTTAAGATTGATGGACTCAAATCCTCTTAATTAAATATAAGATTTAAATTTTAAATTTTGAACATAAGCTAAATCTAGATTTTTTTTAACTCAATCAAATCATATCAAATTTACATTACTTGAATTTATTTATTGAAATGTAAAATTTGGGTTTTAAATTTTAAGTATATATAAATTAAATTTAAATATTTTTAGTTTATTCTTATCATCGAACAAGTTAGGTTTAACTTGCAAAATTTCAAAAAAAAAAAATCTGATCCTTTTCTTTTTCTTTTTTGCTTTCATTAAATATCTTCTTATCATAGCCTCTAAAGAAGAACATTACATTTTGTTAGAATTTTAAAAAATTTATAAGATTGACAACAAGTTTTTAAAATTAGAAAAATCTGAAACTACAAACTAAAAATTGATTTTAATTTTTAAAATATTAAAGTATTTAAAAAATCCAAATGAGTCAGGCCTAGGTTATCTCAGGTATTTGTTACAAACTATTTACTTTTTAACTCTTGTTAATAGTATTAATTTTTTTTTATTAATTGTTGCAAATTTGTGACAGCAAAAATTTATTGATTTCTTCACAAAATGAATAGTTTTACATACCTAGGTGATTGAATCCGGGTTATATAGGAGGATTTCAGGTAGAAAAAACTGTTGGTTAGGACGCATGCGAATGACGTGACAATATAGTAGGGTCAGGTGAGTGCAATTTTTTTCATGTGCCATCAACTAGCTAGTGACTTTTTTTTAGTATAAATGTATCGATTACTGATGGCTTTATTATGTTTTTTGTTTTTACTAAAATAATGTAATTTAGCTTCAAAATTATTAAACAAGTGAAATTTAAAAAAAAAATATTTGATGCATAAGTTTAAAAAATTTACTACAAGACATGTCTGACTTACCCCAATTTAATAAAATTATTGAAAGTGGCGTTAATTTTGAAGTTGAATTGTACTTTTAATAATAATAATAAAAAAAATGCTTTATTAGCAATGAGCTGGAATGAGGCCCATAGTGTACTTGGCATTGTGTGTAATACGACTAGTATAACGTAATTAATGATAACAAAGGCCCAATGAAATTGAAATCCATGAAAAGATGAGTGGAGCAATAGCTGCTGATTGATGACATACGCAGATTCACAACTGTCATGCTAGCCTAAAGTTTTCACGTGAAGATTAAGTACTCATGTTCCACTAACAGAATCCCTTGACATTGATTTGCACATTGTATGATTGCGATCAATACAAATGTGTTACCTTAAAATGTAAGCTATTACGTAGTATATCTTTACCTTCGTGTTTTTTTATGAAGTGCCTTTATTGAAAAAGACTAATATCAGTATTTATACTTAAAATAGATCAATACTGGTAAAAAGTTTCAAACTAATTAGCCAGAGATAACAAATAGTTTAATGTGCTATTATGTTTTATAAAAAAAAATGTAAATTTAAAAATAATTATCTATAATTAATACTAACTAACAGACATTGACATATTTAAACAAGTATAAGCATTATAATATTACTTCTCGATTTTGGAATGAGTATTCAAATATCATGTTCGATCTAAAGATAATGAGACAGTACCTTTCACAACTAATTTATAATTTGGTAAAGTCAATATTATTATCTATAGTCTGTTTGTCTTTGGTTTAGAATCAAATGGACTGTAGACCCTCTCAAATTTTAAATTGAGTCCTACGTCTGAGTCTACAATTAATGAACCAACAAGCTCATAGATGTCAATTATGCCACAAGTTAACACACATTGAGTTTAATATCTTAGACGTCCCTGAATAATTGCAATTAATATGGACCGTTAAAAAATTCGAAATAACGTTCCCAAACTTTTATTTTATTTTTATATCTAAAAAAAAGACAAAATATATTATTTACGACTTAATTAAAAAGTTTTAATTTTAAATTTATTAAAATACAGTTACAAAAGAGTGTCCAAAAGTAAATACATCTTGTTATTTATATTAAGATGGAGTGTTGGAAAGTACAATAACACAATAAGTATTAGTTTTTCTTTTTTTTTTTATAGATAACAGATTTTTTTTTAGAAAGTAATTATATTTTTACCAAATAAAATTATTATGGATAACAAAGTTTTTCCTTCAAATATTTAGAAACATAATATAAAATTTAAGCAGGTAAAAAATATAATATAAACATATTCATGTGTCTTTAGTTAGTGTTTTTTAGTAATTTCAAATTTTCTTACAATTTTTGTACTATTTTTCCTATTTATTTTCCATGGTAAGATTCAATTTTTTATATTTTTAAAATACTAAATATATTTATTTTTATTTAATATTTTCTTTATAATTTAAAAAAAAAAAAGAAAATTTGTAAGAAGATGTAACATTATTATTTTTACAAAATTTATTGATGGCTGTATTACAAATGAGCTGAAATGAGGCCCATCCAAGAGTATATTAAGAGTATATTAAGAGTTAAGACTAATGATAAGGGAGATGTTATTTATGCACCTCTTTTTTTCTCTTTGCATCATCATATTTTTTTGACAAAAAATATATTTTCATAGAAACCAGTTTATGTAATATATAATAAAAATTTATATATTTGTTTTTTATAATAAGGGAAAAAATCTCTCACACATATATAAAAAAATGGAAATGAGTTTCGTTCTAACCAAAAAACAACGAAAACTAATTTTGTTATATATATATAAAACATGGATAACAAAAATTAGTTTTTGAGTATTTGATATACAGAGAAAATTTTCCATCAAAAATAGAAAAAAAAAACGAAGCTTAAAACTCAATAAATATGACTCTTTCTGATTTTAGCTTTTACAAATTTTTTTATCATTTTTACATACTAACATTTTCTTAATATATTTTTTTAGTTCTTATCACTTAAAATTAATAATATTAATTAAGTTAATTAAGGTGATGAAGTAAATTTTAAATTAAGATAAGTATATATATATATATATATATATATATATATATATATATATATATATATATATATATATATATAAAATTCAATTAATTAATGTATTTATTATTTTATGTAAATAAGACAATTATATATAATTTTATTTTTAATATTTTTTGAATAATAATTTTATTGTTTTAATATTATTCTTATTTTTTAATTTATTAATTTATTTTTAACATTGCATTTTTTAAAATTATAATATATTTAGAAATTTATAATTTAATTTTAATATATTATTTTATATTTTAATTTATTAATTTTGATTGATTATAATATAATTTATTTTATTATATTATATTTCAATTTATTTTTTCTTTTAGAGATAAAATTATTTCTTGAGATATATTTTAAAAAAATTATATTAAAATAAGCTAAAATTAATAAATTGAAATATAAAAATAGCATCAAAAGTAATATATTAAAATTAAAGTATATGTATATTTTTTTTAAAAAAATCCAATATTGAAAATATATTAGTGAGTTGAAAATAAAAAACAATGTTAAAAATAAAACTGTTCATAATATATTAAAAAATAAATTATAAAAGTATATTATATGTAATTATCTTATTTAATAAAATAATAAATACATTAATTAATTGAATTGCACACCTATAAACTATTTAATTATCTTAATTTAAAATATTATTTGTTATCTTAATTATTTTAATTAATATTATTTATTTTATTAATTATGTCAACACTAAACTAACTATTGTTAGTGATAAGATATAAAAAACATAATTAAAAAAATATTAGGAATATAAAAATGACAAAAAAAATTATAAGAACTAAAATTAAATAGAGTTATATATGTAGGACTTGAAATATATTTAAATAAAAAATTTTAAAATTAAAAATTATCATACAATTTAGGGCAACAAAAATTTATACAATGTGGAAAGTGCAAAGTGTTGTGCGAATAGAACATGGGACATAATGATAGCAATGAAAACCATGAGTCGAGATAAACATATGCAAATTCAACACTTAATAGTTTTCACAGGAAGATTAAGTACTCAGGTTCCGCTAATAGAAATTGACATTGAGTTGCACATTGTATGATATGTATACCTTCCATAATCTAATATTTTGAGCCACATAGAACTCCATATTTAGCACATGTTAAACGTCAGGGGAATATAAGTTTTAAAGTCGAACTTAAGCATAATCTATCTAAATCGTTAACAACGAGACAGTGACAGATAATGTCAAGCGACTAGCAAGTACCTTAATCTGTAACACATGCCTGTATGCTGCAAAACCACTCGGCTTCTGTATAGTGTCTCGAGAAATTATTCGATAGTACTAGATTATTGATGTTTATAGTCTTTCTGTCTATTTTTATTTTTATGTGACATATATTTAAATTTATAAAAAACTTATTTATATTTTAATGTGTCACATAAAAATTAATTACAATTATATCTACTTAATAATTTCTGGTACTTGACACGTTCTTCCACCACTTTTCCTAATATTTTCATTCCTTTTCTATTTTTCATCTTTTCCTTAATCGCTTTTACCATATATTCCTCTTATCAAACCATTACGGATCTAAAAGGACATGACATTATGGTTGAGTTGAGCCGGGATTCCAATAGAAATGTTAACTTTAAGTTGTGAGGTTTCTCGTTTACAAATCAAAAAGAGAAAAAAAATATTCCATAATTATGAAAACAATGGTTCATAAATAAACGGAACAACATAGCTCTTCACAAGTTGTTTTTTTTTTTTGTGAAAAGCTCTTCACAAGTTAGAACGAACAATTTTGCAGTTCCATCCACCTTAAGAATGTATTTTAACAATATACCTTGACATGATGCTTACCTTCTTTTTCTTAACTTGTCAAGCATTAGTGTCCTGTTTTTGTTCCTCAGTTTCTTCCATTCGAATCAAACAAAACCTATATAGTTCATTCAAACTTAAACACTACAAGTCAGAGTCTTAATATGATCGATCATTTTTTAATTAATGTTATTAATCCAGGCCGGTTATTTCTTGCTTTTGGATTATAACGAAAGTGCAGGTCTTCTATCTTCATCAAAGGAAGTGAATCTGAGACCATATATATGCTTTTGTTTTATAATTCAAAATTGTTAGTGTTATCAACTATATCACATGGAGTTGAAAATATAATCTGGATTGTTCTTTTTCTTCTGTAATCTGTAACATGAATGTAATATAGTCACCAAAGAGGAGTACTAAAAATTATATCACGGTGATAAGATGTGTCATAATTATATCACTTTTTAAATCATTTGCTTAGTTGTCTGATTAAAATAAAGTCACGGTGCTCCACCTATTAGACCGCTTAAACTTCACTCTTTATTTCATATTTTACTTCTTCTATAGTATATGATAACATGCGACCAATAATGATAGCAATGAAGGCCCGATGAAAACTATGTAGAGGTTAGTCGAGCAATGCACGTGCAGATTAAGTACTAAGATTCCGTTAACAGAATCCATTGACATTGATTTGCACATTTTATCATTGCAATCAATTCAAGTGGGTATACCAACCATAATCTAATATTTTAGAACTCCTTATTTAACATGTTTAAAAGTAGAACTCCGTATTTAATATGTTTAAAAGTATTACCACAAATAATCAGGGGAATATAAGTACTCCTTGGCATCTCAAAAAAAGTTAGAATTGAACTTAAGTATAGTCTAAATAGCAACAACCAGATGGTGACAGATAATGTCTAGCAACCTTAATCTGTGGTCCACTTCTTCTCTGTTTGTGTCTCTTCCTTAACCGCTTTTACCATTATTCTCCTTATCAATCATCACAGTTGTAAAGGAACATGAAATTATGGTTGAGTTGAAGGAAGATTACAATAGAAATGTTAGCGTTAGGTTTCATATTTATGAAACATAAATAAATATGAAACCTAAATAAACGGAATAACGAAGAATTTTATAATTTCAATTTGTTTTAATTTCTGTAAATTTTAAAAATGTATTTTATTTTTTGATAATTGATAGAGTATTTTTGAGACCCTTATAGTTAATATTGATACATTGGTTGGATATTGGTTAATTTGACTTCATTGGGTTTAGTTGTTAATTTATGTTTATTTTTGGACTTAATTTTTATTAGGATGTCATATTTGAAGCTACATATCTCCAAATTGGACAATCTTGGTGGCTCTAGAAAATTAAGACAAAGATCTACAATTTCTCTCTTTTGGACTCAACCCAGTTCGATCATCTTTAATGTCAAAAGTTTGCGTGAAATTGTGGCCTCTACACTCACTCTATTAAGTCTTTCTTTGTATATTCTAGCCCAATTTTTGGACCTTCGTGAGCCTTTCGACTGCGAATTCCATTAATCTAGACCACCTTTCTTAACATTCAGAACATGTAATAAATAGTAGTTGGTTAGTAGGATTAGGAGGATACGTTTTTAGAATTTTCTAAATTGAGTTTTAGGAGGTTTCTTGGATTGTAAGTTTCTTCTATTTCCTTTGGTTCTTATTTTATATGGTGCTGCGTTTTCTGTGACAATTGCCATGAAAAACTAAGGTATCTTATCAATTCAAGGTTTCAACATTGTAATTTGTTCTGAGTTCTTGAATCTTTCCTTATGCAAATTTTATTGTATTCTTTTCTTTTCAATTCTTGTGTCGTTTTCATGATTATGATTTCACTTGAAGTTTTGGATTGTATTATGTTATGTAATCGATTAATCGCCTAAAACCAACAAATTATGTACTTAAATCCATGCTAATTAGGGATTGCGATTATGATTTTAATATATATGGATGAATATTAGATGATTATCTAATGAATCTTGGGTTGATGTAAATTTGCATCTTTATTAGAACCATGATAACAGAATTGCATGATTGAATCATTGGATTAATATTACATAATTTTATTTAGTTATATTATGTTTAGTTAAATTTTGCATAATTCCTCTACATGATTCTATTTACATATAACCTCTCCCTCCCTCCACTCCTTTTTTGCATTCAATTTGATTTCGGTTCAACAAGATTAAATATTACATGATTGTGTCATTGAGAGATTCGACTTAGGTTAGTCATACACTACAAAATTAAGGAGAATATAGTGATTTTGATAGTGTTTCAACACCATTGTCAATAATATACCTTTTTTACTCTATCATTCAATCAAACAAAACTTTAGTTCAAACTTTAACACTTCAAATCATAGTCTTTAAGATCGATTGTCTTTCTTTAATTCAATGTTGTGAATACAGTCATTTCATGTTTTGGGGTTATATTAGAAGTGCATGTCTTTAATCTTACACACGAGGAAGTGACCTAATTGTGTGCTTTTCTTTTTAGTTTAATTTTGTTTGTTCATCAAATACCAAACAAACTAATTTGTGAGTTGAAAACATTTACACAAGTGAGGTTGTTTTGTACTTTGAAAGTAACTAATGTGATGAAATGTGGCGTAATTAGATAGATATGCCTCATGCACGACGATGAATCTTATTCTTGAAAAAAGTGTTGGATTCATTGGATTTACCTCAATAAATATGCAATGTAGTACAAAAGCACAAATATAGGGAATCCAACGAAATTTTCTTCACCGATTTTATTATTTTCCTATTATGACATCATTATAACACAACTTATATATAGCCCTTTAACAGAGCTCAATTTCCACATACCCAAGTTTAAAAGCTTTTCATAAGCTCATCCATTATTGAACTTTATTACTTTAGCTATAATGTTCCTAGCTAATCATGGAACTAATCACAAGCATAGTTTACATTCAAACATTTCTATAGTTTTCTGATAAAAATAAAGGCATGGTGGTCCATCTATTAGACATCTTAAACTTCATTTATTTCATATTTTTCTTCTTCTAGTGTAGAAGCATGTTATGTTAGCACTTACGCATCTCCATCACCTGTTTTTATTAGGAGAAATAGATTGATATTAGTTGTAGATTCAACTTGTTAAGCACTAAGTGATTATTTAAGCACATTTGCATAACATAGTTGGTGGACTCAAAAATTATTTATAATGATATATAATAGTTGTATAATAAATAAAAAGTAAAAGTAGATGTATTATGAGATTAAAAAAAATAATGTATAATAGTAAGGTCTATTTAAGATGCGTAAGAAGTAAAAAAATATGTTAAGTTGGAGAAGACAATTGCTTAAATTATAAAAAATAAAAATAAGTAAAATGTAATAGTGGAACTTAAATGTATAAATAGTAAAAAAAAAAAAAAAAAAAAAAAAGGAGATGGCATTAACATTTGGTATGTTATTGCTTTGATTGTCTTTTTTATTTTTTTTTTTAATCTTCGTCTGTTCCATTTTACCAAAACCAGGTGGGTTCAAAGTATAGCTCCAAATTTAGGTTTTTTAAGTAAAAAAAGTCAAGCCAAACCGTAGAATACTGATCCATATAAAAATCAAGTCCAACTCATCCAATCCATTTTCCTTTTTTGTTTTTTTGGTCCGATGGGTTGGACTGACTTATTTGTCCGCTCTAGTCCCAAAATACCATATATTTGCGTTGGTAAAAAGCAATGGGCTCCAATGACGAGGAATAGGGAAGGGCTAATTAACATTACGAATTGTGTGTTAAAAAAACATAATGAGGTCCAAATTTTGGCCTTTGGTAGGCCCTTTTCAAACCAAAAAAATAATGAGTCCAAAATAAAAGTAATTTGAAACTTCATCTCAGCAGACAAAATGCAATTTTGGACTATGACAGTAATATTGTACTTATGCATGCTATGATGTTTGAAATGTGACTTTCTAATATATATCAGTCGAAAAAAGAATTGAAATATGGAAAGTGGATCTTTTGCATACCAATAAGCTTCATGATTACGTGTATTCTTGTGCAACAATAATTAGCATGCGTGACGTCTCCTAGCGGCAAATGTATATATTCTCTTCATCTTTCTCCTCTTCCTTTTTGAATGATGATGTCGCAGTTGTTCAAATTAAATAAGAACGCATGATGAACAAAACTTGTACATAAACATAAGGATGTCAGAATGTCCTAATGACTTAAAAAGGATATTGGCATAACAACCTAGAAAACTCTCATATTTATTAGAGGTTATAGTTAAAATTCTTTCTGTTCACCAAACACCACCTATGACCAATCTTAAACTTTTTGGCTGGGCTGATTATTTTTTTTTTCTTTTTGGTTGGGACCTATTTTACAAAAGTGATTAGGAATTCAGTCCTCACCGGCCCATTCTGACAAAGTAGGATATTGTCAGCAGGTTGCCAAAGACGCGTGTTCTCCTAACATTTTAAACATCTGGAAGAATTAATTCCTTTCGTTAAGAACAAAAACTAAATGGATGCTTCTCTGGTACGACAAAAGGTTAAAGTGAAAGATGATTCTAGATAAATTACTCTTGTGTTGTGGTTGAGCTGTGCTCGTTTTATAGATAGAAAATGTGATTGCCAAAATATGCTATTCTGAAAGAGTGGTCAAAATTATGAGGGAAGAGTGAAAATAATGTGCACTCCAGTTATTCAAGTTTTAACTTCCATACATTTTTATTATAATAACCGTGAAGCGATTTATAGTAGAAATAATTTAAACAGTTTAAAGATTATGTATTTATTAGTCACTGTTTCACATTAAGAGTCATTACTTTTTTTTTTTTGTGACATAGAGGGGCGAAGGGCCGAAATTAAAGCATGTAAATCATCATGGCAGAGATTGACTAATAATGCCTACTTCATACTTCTGTTCATATTAAGATCTATGAATGATAAGTGAAGAAGAGAGAGATTACAAAATTTCTTATGAAAGAAACTGCCATCAATATAGAAAGAGTACATGTTTATCTAAACTGCTTAATAGAAAAACAATTTTTAATTTAGGAGCTCTTACTAGCTACTAAAATTGAACGATGTAACTTATCATGAGTTATGGAAAATCTAATTATAATATTCATAGATAAATGCATTAATATAAATACAATTCCATAATTGATAAATAATTATTTAAATAATATTTTAATTATTAATTAATGTTAATACACATAAATTAATCAAACTCAAGATTTTCCTGTTTGATTAGCATTTGTCAATTATTAAAGTATGACAATTATTATATAAAACATCAATTTATTGTCAAAGTATATGTATTGTATTTTTTATGTACAAAGACGGTAACAACATTTAAATTTATGATTTTGTATAAACAATCCAAATCTCTTACTACATTTGTGTATTGTACTTTAGTCATTATTTTGTATTTTTTTACACTAAATATTATTTAACATTGAGAGGAAATGAGAGAAATGTTTAAGATTTTTAAAATTAATGAAAAGTAGCATTCTTTCATGAAAATGTGTTTATTCCTCAAAAGATACAACTATGAAAAATTATATTCCTTCATTGAAAAGTGCAAGATGATATGTAAATAAAATCAAACTTCATGTAGAAAATGACACACAAAGACACAACAACAAAAAGTAAAACATAACAAAAATAGTGAGAAATTTATTCTTTATATTTAAATCACTTCCTTTCTTCCCATATGGGTAGAAAGAATTAAGGAAACTATTATTTTGTAAATTACCATTAATGATAAGTTGAATTGTAAGTGTACAAACTATATCAAGGGACTTCATTGTATACTTAGATACTTGAACCTAAAGCTTAGTGTTACACACATGCATGCATTAGATGCTTGCACATTTTCTTTATTATTTCTTCTTTGTTGCTAGACTATCACCATCAATATTTTTCTCTTTAATATTTTTTCTTTGTTGCAAAACCATCACCATCAATATGTTGCAACAAAATGTAGGTATGATAGATGATATAATGTGATAGGAAGAAAGAAATAAAAAGAAAAAATAGATATTGACGTGTTTGATATATAGAAGCGTCTAAATATCATCACTCAACAAAAATTTGGAGATTCTACTTCACTAGTTAGGTCACTCTATATATACTTTGCCAAAGGGAGGATATTATCACATGTTTTATTTTGTTTTAGTTTTTTATTTTAAAAAACAAATAATTTTGAAAATTTACTTTCTAGAAAAAAAAAGTTGTTTAATAAGTATTATTTTTTTTGGTACATAATAAGTATTAATTTAAAAGTAATTTTACAAATGAGAAAATTAAAAAGACTTGCTCAATAACTTTGTTTTAAGAAAATGTTTTCTTGTTTTCTAATTATTTTTATCCACAATGATAGATCTAGAAATTTTAAGTTGTGGGAACAATGTTCAAATATATAAATTGGTATTTTAGTCTATGAATTGTACATGATAAATATTTATTTTTATATGATTAAAATTAAATAAAAAATAATTTTTTAATATAAGTTATATGATAATTAAAATACATAATCAATAAATATATTCAAATAAATAAACATTTTAAATTGTATTATAAGATTATCTTTTACTATTATTTTTTTAAATATTAAAACTCAATTTAGAGACAAAGATAAAAGAGGATAAAACCAACGGTATTAGACTATTAAAGTATACATATGTTCATATAAAGATAAAAGAAAAGTCATTTGAAAAATGTATATAGTATATAAAATACACATTTAAAAGAGAGAAGAAAAAATATCAAGAATGCCTAATTGAGAGGGTGAAAAAAGTGAGAGAATGAATAAATGTTGTGGGACAATATTAATGTTATGAATTAGTCATGTTATAAAAAACTCTAATGCATATCTAAATTAAAATACAAGTCGAAATGTCTAAATATAACATCATCAATGGAAAAATTATAATTTTATTAGTAATATTATAAGACAATTGTGTTGGATTGGATCGAATTGATTAGTTTTGAAATTCATTAATCTAATATTTAACTCAATTATAATTGAATTAGTTAAAACAAATGCAAACCAACAACCAACATGCTGAAATATTGTTGAGTTAGTTTAAGTTAAGTTGATCGAATTCATCATGATCTACTTGTACCCCTATTTAAAACATTGTGGGTCGTATATATGTGAATTTGTCTTGGCTTATCCACGTGTTTCCTTATTTCTAGAATTAACAAAAAAGGCAAAAATTAAAATAGAAACAGGCTGTAGTTGTTTTTGTTTTTTAATTTTAAAAACAATTAAATTAGAAATAGTTTTTAAAAAGTTACTCAAAAAGATTTTTTATTTTTAATTTTTTAGAGACAAAAAATCATTTTTAAAATGTTGGTATCAAACAGGACTTTAGACTCCAAATATGCTTCACAAGCCTCACAAGTTTGAAATTTTCAAAGATTATAGGAAGCCTATAAAAAATTTCAAATTTTTCTAATTAAGAAGAATATTAAAAAAAAAAAAAAAGGAAATCAAAAGGTCATGATATACTACTGTGCTTTAAGATCCATTTTACAAGTTATATGAAAAGTTATGCATGTATCAAGCTGCTTGTGTTTTAGTTCCTAGAAATATGATATTAACCATTGAGTAGTATAGTAGAGCAACTGTGTTTGATAACCTAAAGTTCATCCTAACACTAAAAATGAAGACTCTAATCTTGCATCAAATGTGCTTGGTAATAGAAATCCTCTTTTATAAATTTTCTCTTCCTTGTCAATTTCACCTTTTCAAATAAGCGTAGGATAAAATTGCACATAACACTAACATTCGCCAATCAACAATGGTTGTGAAAAAATCCTGTGTTTGAAATAAATTTCATTCTATATACACTGTATTCTGCATACCCAAGCACAGTCTAAAATATTATTGAGGATAAAAGAAAAGATAATGTCGTGATTTGATGCTTATGCACATTTTAGTCACTGTAATCTGAGATGGTCACTTGGATAGTTCAAATGACAACATTATGAGGATCAAGTGACCTTTCGCTATACTTTTGAGCCGTTTATCTGAATTGTGGAACATTCTAAGATATAGAATTTGGGACAAGGAGCCACGTGGAAAATTCTGTTGCTAGAAGAATATGAATAATGTCTACATACGACAATGTAATTTTAATGTTATCGTGCCCGAGAAAGAAAGGAAACATCTGATTGGATGCAAATCTCAATTGAGATGATAAACTCTCAGCTTTCAAATAGCAAAGGAATCACCTCTTGTTTTCCGCATTCCCATTTACAAATACTACTCAAATAATGACTACAATCACTGACTTTGTGTAGATGGTATTTTTAACATGTTTAAAATCACCAACAAGCATATATCTTCATTCAAAGCTGCCTTTAAGTTCCTGATCAAACTTTGCTAATTCTTTTGTTGTCTTTTTAGATTTCGCAATATTCAAAAATCAGAACAATAATGAACTGTACCTGTGAAATAGAATTTGAGCATTCTTCATTAGGACTCTGTATAAGATTAAAATTGTGTTAACAAAAGATGCCTAAGAAAGGATTATGGATACTGAACTAATCGTGGAAGCAAATAATGGAAACCTACCTACATCCAATACTTTTATATTTGCAGCACATAATATTGAGACGCTAACTACTTTTATATAGTTAAATAACTCAATGAAATACTATCCATAGAATCGAAGATTGAAAGGAATATGCCACGGGCTTGTGCTAAGTTTGCCACTCTGATAAAATTCATATGCTCTAAAGCACAGAATATCTTCTCAGCATCTTCCCCTATATAGTACAATGTGGAGAAAATGGAAAATTTGGTGGGCACCCAAGTGTGGCGTTTTCTGTTCCCATTTTCTATGCCATCCTTGTGTAGACTTTCATGATGTATCTGGACTAGATTAACAAAAATAAGCAAATAGCTATCGGGCATAGATTACATTTAAATCAGCACCTGCTCCCTCCAACTCTTCTATCATCTTTCAACAGGCCTTTAATATTTGGGATTTTTTGAACTTGATGCTAATCTTGTTAAGAAATTAAAAGGTATGTGTGGATAAACTTCTTCCTAAGTACTTATAGAAGAATCTAATAAGAAAGAAAAATTAAATTAGCTTCTTTCTGAGCTAAAATTAGTTTATACATAAGCTAATTTATAAAAATTCTTCATATTAACTTCACTAAAAATGTATTTTAAATTTATACATAAGCTAATTTTAGCTTATGGAGAAGCTTCTTTCATTTCTTCTTATTTTTCTTATAAATATTATCTAAACATATCCTAAAAGTTGCTACATTTTCAAATCCAACTCCTCTCCAATTGTCCATGTTCCATGCAAACACAATAGGCGGCTAAACTGTCATGTGAAAACAAGGAGGAAAAAAACACAGAAGGGTGCTAAATTTCCATGCACTTGTTTTAACAATATGTTAGTGACTAAATAAGTTTCCGATGAATTAGCCTTATCCTGAGATAGTTTTCACAATGCAGTCTGCAATTTAATGTATTAATATTCTATGACAAACTGACAATTGCACATGATAGAGCTACAAGCTTAACATAGCCAAGATATGGGTTGGATACAATGATGCAGCAAGAAACTACTCATCATTCACTTTGGCAAAGCATTTGGGTGGTTACTATCCGGCAATCAAAGAGGGAATATTGGGAATCCACTAATGACAACTTTTAGAACGTTTATTCTTTTTCAGATGTTATTCTACATGCACAACTATCCAGTGTCATCTACCAGAATAAACCAGCTGAAGCTAATATAAATAGACCTTCTCTAGAGCTCAAGTTCAGCAGTGCAAAACAAAAATTCTTCAAGCCACTTGTACCATAGTTAAGAGTTAACCAACTCTTACTCCTAAATACTCAGATTTTGCAGCAATGGACATATTGGCAACTTTGATTTCTGACAAGCCAGTGGTGATCTTCAGCAAGAGCACTTGTTGCATTAGCCATTCTGTGAAGGCTCTCATATGCAGCTTTGGTGCCAGCCCTACAGTTATCGAGGTTGACAAAATGGCAAATGGCCAGCAAATAGAAAGGGCACTGATTCAGCTGGGTTGTCGCCCAACCGTACCAGCGGTGTTCATTGAACAAAAACTTATAGGTGGTGCAGAAGAACTCATAAGCCTCAATGTCCAAAACAAGCTTGCCCAGTTGCTTTTAAGGGCTAGAGCTATATTTATTTGGAGTCCATAACCATGCAATGCAAACTCACCTCAGATCAAACAAGAGGCTCTAATCTTCTTAAAGCTAGTAATATTACTATGTAGTTCCTAGCTATGACAACTATGTATCAGAAGGTTTAGTGACAGAGCTTCTTCTAGTCTGTTTGTACTCTTAATTCTTCGTTTCCGGTGCTAGTGCATAACTTCATTCTCAATTTGTATAATGTAAGTCAAGTCTATGACAGACATGACTATGGGCCATGGCATGCACGTGTTAACAAATGCAAGGCTCGGTTATAAAAGGAAATATATAGTGATTTTCTTAAAAACTGGCTTTTGGAATTTGGATGAAAATTTTAACATGACACAAGAAAATTGACATATACCCACCCTTCATATAAGGAAAGAAATAATAAAAACGATAGTGTATTTTTTTAAATAACATAAAGATTGGATATAAGTCAGACAAATCTAAAGAAATGATATAGAATAAAATTGTTTGTATTTGAGTTGTACTAAGTATCTCGATTCAAGTCCAAAATTAATGATGTATATTAGTTTATTAAACCAAAATTATAAAGACAACTCAAGTTGCTTGATCCATGAACAAGTTATAGTGTATTTGGTTTTTCCTTGGGAATTCCAAAATATGATTTGAGCAAATGTTATGACAAGTTTTTTTTTTTTTTTCAAATTATAATTTCAGAGTTTTAAAATGACAAAATAAATGCCCTTGACCACTGAAAGCTCCTTAGAAAGAAAAAATAATTAGGGTAAGAAAATCTAAGCAAACAGATTTTTAATTTGAAATATGAAGAAAAAAAAAGTGATTGATCAAGTAAATATGCAACGTTAATCATTCGTGTAGGTTACGTTTTACTCCCTCAAGATTTCTTACATTGTAATCTTAAAATAAATAAACAAATAAAAGACTACAAACCCATTCAATTTTGTTTGTTATATATGCACAATGCAGGGAATAATTTTTATACCCAAGTGTTCACCAGCTTTTATACAAAAATGTTGTCATCTACCTCAAATTCTTCTAAATAAGGTGGTTGCAGGACCCCAAAACACTGAATTATCTGTCAAGGACGAGGATAGCCTAGCTTTCTCATACATATTCCTGGGTGTATACGTGGGAGATCCTAATAGAAGGGACAGAGTGAAAGGAGAAAAGAAAATAAATACGCACATCAAATTCACAAGCAGAACCGGATGTCGAGGAATCCATAGTCCCCACTGTGATGCCAAGAACTGACCTCGCACTACCCACCAGCTACTTTGATCTGCACTTATCTCTCCAAACGCATATGCCACAGTACCTTTCAGTTTTGCTGGAAAGGCCCAACAATAATTGAGCTTCAATATATACATATACACATACACATATTTATGGAGCTTACCTTATTAAATTTTTAGCTCGTACAACTATATATACAACATTATATATAAGATTACGGATCAAGTTACTCCAAGAGTAACTTTAAATCTCACCCTTCATGTTTTTTTTTTAATCTACTAGTTCTAGACCGTTATATTTACGATTAAAAGTTAACTAGTGATCACGTAATTAGTGGCATTACATGGGTTGAAATTTTACTCCATAGAATGAAGAGGAAGAGGATATATACAGAGGACGGTGTTGACATAAGAGCAATATTAACAACTTGCATCACGGTTGAAGTAGATTGATTTACTTATAATAATTGTATGACTTACCAATATAACAGGATGCATGCTACATTTAGTTCTCAATAATTAACAAAACACATTACATTGGGGATTGGGGGAGAGGGAAGCATATAAAAATTTCAGATTCAGACATACCCAAGTGGCAAGAAGGAATCTTTATCAGGTCTCAGACATAGGAGGGAACGGATGAACTTGGAATTTCTCCTGATTACGCTGCAAAATGACACCGTCATTTCTACGCTACGGTCCTAGCCCTAGATCAGTCTCGCAAAACGCACCGTTTGGTTGCCTGAAGTAGCCAATAGCAAGCATTATATCGATACGACGTCGTGCTTACAAAATAATTGTTCAAAAATCGACTCCACTGGGGATCGAACCCAGAATCTCTGGTTCCGTAGACCAGCGCCTTATCCATTGGGCCATGGAGTCACTTGCTTAATCTACGTAATATTTTAGTAAATATCTAATTTAATTGAAAAATCCATACTTGTTCCTTTTGAAATGCGTGATATAGTGATTCTGATACTCTGTGGTCTGTATTTTGTATTCAATTAGAGATATGATAAATTATTAAGAAAACACAGCTTACAGAAAATTGGAGAAGTATATACTATTCCATTCAAAGACAATATAAATACAAATCCATCACTCATTTCAATTCTCTATATTTTGTTCATAAGCATTTTCTAAAGCACTTCTTTGTGGTCGTATTTATTTAACCATACGAGATTAATGGGTTCTCTAAACTCCAAAAGCATGTGTGAAGTCATGTTTAGTATATATATTTACATTCTTCCATAAATATGTATTTGCTTTTGGGATTGTTCAAAAGTTTTTTCTTATGAAGTGGGGGTTTTGAAAATATGATATAAGTTTTAAAGAGTTATTTGTATGCATAATTGATTCACATAAAATTAATACTCTTTTATTTTATTTTGATAATAAAAGGTGAATATTCCATGTCATAAGAATAAAAATCATTTTGTAATTCAACTATTAACTTCTTGTCTCTCTTTTTTAATCATATTTTTTCTTTGATCCTGTGAACTTTAGAAAACATTGGTGAAATGTCAAATGCTAACCAAATAATATTAAGTTAATATAAAATAAGAAATTTAATAGTAATATTTTAAAATCTACATTCTTAAAAAATATAGTTATATACTTTAAAGCAAATACCACATTAAGCAATGGGTAGTTGGGTTTGGTTGTTGAGTATAATCTTGAAGTTAGATGTTATGTGTAAAAAAAAACTTCATTGGAAAAGGTAGTCTCACCGTACTAATAAATGTTTACAATTCGAACAACAGTATCTCTTATAAAATTACCTGCAATTCTAGAAAAAAGAAAACAAAAACAAAAATAGAACCGCATCAATTATTTTTGGATAGATCATAAGTTACTACTAATCATTCGAGAGCAATGTTTTCTATCACAAAAAATTAATTATTATATGGATTGGATAACTGCATGTCAATCATTGTGATATATAATTGAAAATTTTAATTTACGAAAAGAAGTTAATAAAATTTAATTACCTATCATATGAAAAATTAGTCAAAATTATAATGATCTTGAATTATATAATAGTTTCTCCTCTAACATATTTTTCAATATTGATTAAAATTTATTGTACATCATAAGATTTTATAGGTAGCCCTTCATATTTAATAAGTGTTACTTGTAATTTTAAAATTTCTAACAAATTTTAAATAATAAAAGTATTAAAAGAAATAGGTTAAAAATAATATTCTTAACCCTCATATTTAAGAAATATTAATAAAATAATAATATTTAAACATATCATTTTATATGCCTCATTATCCCTCGTTATTTCTCTTTAAATCTCTTTTCCATCGCATCATTACCTATATTTCTTTTTTGATCTCTTCTTTTGCAAGAATTAAATAGGCAGTTAGATGTCCAACAATCAATCTTTTGATATTAATATATGATGATGAATTTGGTAGGGATATTTTCCCTTCCGACCACAATGGTAGAGG
This sequence comes from Mucuna pruriens, assembly GCA_025330945.1. Lineage (NCBI taxonomy): Eukaryota > Viridiplantae > Streptophyta > Magnoliopsida > Fabales > Fabaceae > Mucuna > Mucuna pruriens. The sequence goes on from JAENHJ010000154.1 coordinate 729,574, forward strand.
TTGAGGTAAGCCCAAGGTCATCTTCAAAAAAAAAGTTTGAACTTAATTAAGAGCATTTATTGCATAAAAAAATATTATAATATCACAGCTTAGTCCAGTATGAATAATATATTAATTAAAATAAGATAAAACAATCTGTCGGCGGGGATGCTAATAATTAAGAGCGTGACAAAGACGTTTCTCTACGTATCAAAGTGAGTCATTATACGGTTTCTCACGCCATTAAGGTGTATATATGAATGTTGTAAAAATTATGAACCAGAGGATACTAGTTTAACTGAGTATCCCATCCCAGCCTGAGCCTGAAAAGGTTTGGCTAATGATATATCATTGGTATTACCAAAGCAAGGAGCATTACTGAAAAAGCAAAAAACACTATCCACTAGAAAATAGTGAGAATAATGCCATGCATCTTACATGCTATAGTATACTATACTATACATATATGTACATATATTGGAGTCACGAAACGGAGTGACGCCTTCTCTTAGGAAAAGGGAAGCGAGTCTCAGAAGCATTTGGCTTAATACTGTTTAACCGAAATAGAGCATTGAGCTTGCTTAGTTTTTTGGCGAAGGATTTAAAGAGTTTATTGGCGGGGTGGGACCTCACTAACTCCTGCTTCATATTAACATGATCTTTCTCCAAGTCAGTGAGCCTCATTCTCATTCTTGCAACTTCAAGCTTCAGCTCTCGGTTCTCCCTTCTCACTGATGCATAGTTGTCTCTAGGGGAAATGGCTCCACTTCCTGCACCACTTCCTGAACGTTGAGGGAATTGACCGTTAAGTCCTCCAAAGAAGAATTGGTTGTGCCCTCCATTCATAGCATTTCGAAGCCTTATTTGCTCAAAGTATAAAACCTGAACTGCCATCTGCACTGGTAGCCTTTCATTTTGTGCTGCATGGCTGCACGCTTCTTGAGACATTTTCTGACAGTCAATGGTTTTGCACAGCCGGTACCTCTCTGAGTCCTTTATGTTTGGATGAACCTATATATAATCAAAACAATCAACCAAATTGGTAGCTATAACTATGTAATTTTATCCCTCAAAATATCTTCAAATTTGATTTTTAACTTTTTTATATTTACTACAAGTGACGTAATTTTAATATTCCTCAAGAGACTAAAAACATGTGTTTCTGACCTTCTGGAGGCCTATGAAATGGAAGCAATTTCTCACCTTAAGGAAGATGTCAACAGCTCTATAGAGTCCATCACTCACAATACGTGCATGATCTGGAAGTAGTTCGGCAAGGGATATGAACTTTGATGGCAACAAGTTAGGGTCTAGTGCTACTTCAGCTAGATAGTTGTCCATCAATTTGGATACCTTCAGAATTGAGCTTTGTTTTGGAGATCCGGGGTTGTCATAGTCATAAACCATTTCACTTTCATCTCTCAAGTGACTATTATCCTCTTCGTCCTCCTCATCCAAGTTGAGAAAATTGGAAAAAATCCTCAAAATTGAATCCGTGTCATAAATAGTGCCGTGTGTGTTTTGATGTAAATTTGTTGGGATTAGGATGTCTTCGAGAATAGCCTGGTCAAGTTGTAGACCAATCCTTCTCTCCAAATCAGATCTGCAAGAAGTGGAAGCTGATGCAGCTATTGCAGCTTTCAACAAACTTGAGAGAAATGCCATAGGAACCGAGCTTTTCCTTGATTGAGTTGGTAGCAAGCCAGCTATGGCTTCAACAATGACTCTTTGTTTCTTCTGCAATTCTAAGTCTGGTAAACTTCCTTTCACTGCTGAAGGGTCCCTAATAACAATCCCTTGAAGAGAGCTATGTGCATAGTTTATCAAAATTTTGCTGATCATGTCTTGTTTCAGCCCCTTTGACTTCACTGCAGACAAAACTCGTTGGAAGAAATCAAGACTAAGAACATTGAGAGATTTCCCCCACCATTCTGAAGGTGTGTCAGGTTCCATGTTTGAGGTGGTTTTAGAAGGGAAGTTGTGGTCCAGTTTTTGCAAACCAGTGGTGAGTTGCTCTTTGCATGCATTATTTGCAATTGCATTGATTAGTCTGCTGACAAGGCCAATCTCTTCTGAAATGGGAACAAGAGTTTCACAACGGTGAAGAACAGATATTGTGCTTGATATGTTTGGGAGCACTGTCTCCTTTAGATATGCATCAGCTCGTGTCTCCAAGTTTTTGTCTGTGAACTCTTCTGTCATTTCTAGAAAATGAGCCACACATTTTAGCATGGCAACATTGGAGAGGCTGAACTCAACATTGATTCCATAGCAGAATTTGGCAGCCAACTCAAATGCCTCTGCACCACCTGGCACGTTTGGGAGACTTATGCGTGAAACTTTTGAATCTTTTGCTTCCAACAGCAATTTTCGAATCCTTCCACTCCTAGAAACAAGAGGAAACTGTACAAAAAAGAAAAATGCAAACAACTTAGGACTCGCCCTATCATCTCTCTCCTTTTTATTCTTTTTTCTTTTAAAACTGATTAATGCATCATAGAGTATTATTATGTTCATGATTTTATTACTATCTAGTTTTTAATGTCTATTCTAGTGTACTAACATTGAGCTTGAAATTCTCTTCAAAGGAGTTACTACTTACTTATGCATAAACAATATTCATACACATGGTTGCTATATTCTGCATAAAAAAAATGCCATTTATTTACTAATTAATGCATACAAGAGTCAAAGAACACTGTGCTGAATATGAAGTAACATATCAGAAAGGCAAGTTGTAGTTTCTTTACCTTGTGAAGTGCAAAGGTTGAAGCTCCTACTTCGATGGTGAGATCACTAGAGACATCAGATATCGGCCTGTAATTTACAAACCTAGCTGAATTATTGCATGGCGTAGTCATGGAAATTTCAATATAAAGCAAACTGCTGCTACGCATATTACTACCAAAATGAAATTATCAAAGAACTTGAAAGAGTTTTTTTTTGTTGCAGCATGTATGTGCAATTAAATGTACAAGATGGAATTCAACGTATGTGTCTTGCACACCACAAACCCCAAGACAATGTAATCTTCCAAGATCAATTACGTAGGTGAGAATGGCCCCTAGCTTAATAAATACAGAATGAGTGGGACTACTTTTGCAGTACCTCAGACAATACGATTACACGAGCTTTATGTCCAATTTAATATTGCACGATTGTTTATGTTGTGGAACCCATTAATTCAAATCATTGACCAGTGACCACCATATGTAAGAAAGGAAAACCATTTGAGCCACACATGCAATGTCATGTTGATGTCTAAGGCTATTATGCGATACGTTTTTAAATTTTGGGTTTGGCCGGCAATATTATTAGTGAAAATGAGATCTCTTGTTCATCGTAGGGGGAAATTGTATTTTTTTTCTATGAAATTTACAAAATTAAATATTTTTAAGTGATCTAATATAGATATTCTAATAAGTCTAATAATAATTAATTACTATAATAAACTTTGATAAAAGTTAGCTTGGTTTACTTATATACAGTATTTTAATAATTTGGGTCGTTAACGTGGGCCAATATATTTTTCCGTAGTCGGTGAGGTCTTATTATTAACAGCATTTCCGTACTGATTCAAAACTCTCCAAACATATCCTTAAGGGCCTAAAGATAACAAAAGCACGAGAATAATTGACAGACAAACATGAATTGGCGTTTTCAAAGAAAACATATCAGGATTGGACATTCACCACGCAGCACCATACCGTTGTCTAGTTAGTACAGGACTACATCAAAGTCAAGGTTACATGTTACAGCTTTATCCACCTATCTCAGTATCTAAATTGTACCATGAAAGCTAAGAGTGTTACTTTCTACCATAAAATTGCACAGGTTGAGTAAGGGCCATGTCAGATGAGAAGTTGTGGAAAATTGGAATTTGAATGAATATAAAAGAGATGAACACACACACGAGCAATACGACAAGACAAAATGAAAGTTTCCCAGGTGATGTTCCTACTCTGAAACTGAACTTTCACAATCCTACAGGAAAAGGACAGTTAGACCCACCAAAACGAAACCGCTGAGAATTAACCTTGTATCATGAACCATCACCGTGGACAATGCAATACCATGTCATGAATCATTAATCCCAAAAGCTTAAACTGATAGGTAATACACATGAAGGGTTTTATATTTTTCTAGCGTGGAAGACTTGATTCCAATTATGTGATCAAAATCTAATTGTAGATATGTGACAATGACTGTACATGGAAAAGAAAAAAGACTTGTTTTTAAGTTTATGGTGCCTCATTAGATCAATTTCTATAAGTGACTACTGTCTGTCATTTTGCACATTAATTGAAGCCTCATGATCACATTTATTCATGTACCTTGGGAAAGGAAAAATCACCCTTATGAATCAAAATACTACTTGCACAGATTTATTAAGGTGAAACAATCATGGTCAAAGATATAGAATAATACCATTCAGTGGCATGCCTTATGCTTGAACTTGGACGAAAGGTCCTCTTCCCTGAAATGCTAGGCTTCAATTCTCCAACAGTGACAACTCCCATTTCCACAAAACCTGGCAATTGTAGATCCCACTGTACCCCACTAATTAAGAATTGTCACTCTATCAGTGAAGTGACTATGCTATGCTAGCGTTCAATTCCATGCCAGTTAATTAAACCAAAGCCACGAGAAAACTGTGCGCATCATTCTCTTGGGTGATTCTTTTGTGTTGAGCCTCTTCCTTCTCTATCCGTAGAGAAGTGAAGGTCACATGAACTCATGCAGTGCTAAGGGAAGGAAGGGATGGAGGTGGTTTTGAAATATACTTTATGTTTATAATGAACTTATTCTAAAGTCAAGGAAAACGCAGGTGTGCTTGCACTTTTCGGTGAAAGGTAGAGAGCAATTGGACTTTTCTTTCTTTTTCATGGTTTTTGTCTTAAGAAATTGCAGGAATCCGGAAGCGTTGCACTGCTTTTGGGAGTGGTAATAATGGCTACCCAAAGCTACACTCATAAATTAACTCCTGTTATGTGTAAAGACCACAAAAGTGGAAATTAAAATGATGAGTTGGATTACATGACACAACGAGAACCGTGGTATATATATTAGATATGATTAGCTCAGATTCGTGTTATGTTATGTTATTGACTAAAGTGACACAAATGAGGAGTGACATAAATTAACTCCTATTGTGTTGTGTTATGTTATGTTACTTTAAAGATCTGTTTTGAAAAACCTAAACGATGACTATTGAAGTTTAGTGTATTGTCTAAGTCAGAAAAAAAGGACAAATGAGGAGTAATTGAACATGGATAAAGAGCACCTTGTGTAGTTGTGTCATCTCCGGAACCAAATTATCCTAATTTCCTATCCCCTTGTCCTTTTCAATTAAAAAATAACACTTGAAAAAAATAAAACTAACAACCAGGAAAGAGAGTGTTACTTTTTTTAACCATGTGTTACTTTTAATTGGAGAACAGGAAAAGGACACGAATTAGAGACAGATGAATGTAATAGTTCTAATACTGTACGTATTAAATGAATATTAGCTCATGATATAGACACTAATGTGATCATCACAACCACTCAATGTGACAACAGTTGGAACAATCATGGTCTTAGATTGTATCGATCTGGTATTCATGATGAGGCCATCAATTTTTATTGTATGGTTGAGTAGTCTGGTAGGTAATCAGCAATTTCATACGTTTTGATTAAGTGGGTGTGGCCTTCATTTCATTCTATCACTTTGCGTTTGATAATTTTGTTTCATAAAGGATCAATTTATCTGAACCAAAGTTACAGACTTTACAGCTTCTCATTCCAAAGAAATAAGTACCAGTTGGCAGGTGGTCCTATGTAACTCTGCAATTTATTCCTATCTGACTAGAGAGAACTAAAAGCATCAAGCAGCATAGAATCAAATAGTAAAAGAATCTTAAATGTGCATAACTTTATATCACTTCCTCCTTCATGGCATGCCATTTCTGCTCCCTTGTTATGGGCACTCTGACTTCAAAGTGGACCAGGTGTGTCAAAACTAAATAAAGAGTGAGAGATCCCAAAGCACAACTATGATTTAGTTAGGCCAAACTTTTTTTTAGGGTGATGTGCTACTAAAGTATTTCTTTGTTTGATGCCATATGATATTTGTTACTCTAAATTTGATTTGCAGGTTAAGGCACAGCAGATTCTTGCATCGAGTCTGGAGACATGGGAATCAATCTGCATGCACTAATTTCTTTCAATTAGTTTAGACTAAACCTGGGAATGATACTATTCAGGAAACAGCTATTTTCCTTTCACTATTCCTTCCATTTTAATGATATAACTTTTCATGGTAACACATAATGTCCAAGTAAACATATTTACCTTTTTCTTCTATTTTTCAAATTTTAAAAGTAGCTTTTGTTGTAGAAAAGCTAAAGTAGATGAAACTAATAGGCTAATAGGTAGCTCTATTCTATTAAAGTTGTAGGTATCAATTATGAAACGGTTGTGTGAAGAATCAATTATGGAGGTTCTTTGATTTAAAAAAGGCATAATAAACGGTTAGCTAAAAATTACTTGTTTGTGTATGGCAGCCATTAGCCATATAATGGGAAGAGGACAAATGGGACAGCCACAGCAAAAGTGGTTTTTCTCTTTTTCACACACAGGGGTGTGAAAGAGACTGGATATGATTAGTGAAGGTGTGGAAAGATGGTGGCCACAATCATGATGTGCACAAAACATGTGACCCCATCTGTTTAAGGAGTGGGAATGCACACTAAAAGTCCACCTTCAATCGCAGGGATTAATGTCTATGCAGCTAACCTTGTACCCAATTCAAGTTTCAATTATACTATAACTCTATTTTATCAACAACATGTGCCTTTCTTAACATTTCTCACTCTCACGCCAGAGGTCACTAACATAATTACTCCAACTTATATTATCAAATTTTCACTTTTTTTTATCTACCCTCTACTGTCCATTTTTTTCTTAATATAAATGCGCCTCAATATTCCATTCCCACCTACAAACTTAATGTACTTATATTAATTCTTTTGAATTTTAAATATATATAACGTTGAAAAAGAAAATGTTGGGAATTCGCTAATAAAATCATCTCATATAATTGTCAAAATTACCTTTTTATGATCCATTTAAGTTTTGTCAAACTTATTTTATTTAATAATTTTTTTATAAATATTGAGTATTTCCAACCTAATTGTTAATAAATTAAGTGTAGAAACTTTCGAACACTTTAAAAATTAGTTTAATATACTTTTTAAATATAAATAAATATTAATTATAAGATTACATTTCCATGAAAGTTTAATTTATCAAAACTTTGAAATATATGATCAAAATGATATCACACGATTTAATTATTAAATTTATTTTATGTACATTTTATAAAAAATTATTAATTAAAATAAGTAATTTATTCCAAAAGAAAATGGATCCCTTCCCAATAATAGAACATCTAAGATGAGCATTGAATCTTCTAACTAGTAAATTTTAACATCATTAAATCAGGATGATCAATGGGAGAAGTTGTGAGCAATTATTACTTTCAAGATGAATATAAGAAAATATAAGATCTTTTTTTTTCCTTCACTTCTCATTAATGCTTCATTTATTTTTCTACATGTTCTTTTTTTCTTATTTAATTTTTGGTTCCAAAATGGAGAAGTATGGATCATGTAAAAGGAGATCTTATATAAATTCACTTGGATTCCATAAGAAAAACATGGTAGAACACGAGTTTGTGTTAGATTCCTTAACTAATCGTGCTTTTCATTTTAGAGATATTTGCCTCACCACAAAATGCAATAGCGGTCTATGTCCCAAAAGAACCAAACCACGAGAACAAACAGTTATAGCCACTACATCTCAACCATTAGAAGAATGGAGAATAATTAACACTAAATTTCTTCTTTTGTCTCAGACCTATTCACTCATTACCTAAAATGCTAAACATGTCCCAAATGAACCAAGCCACTCCCATAGCCATCAAAAGAATAGGAATGAATGAGCCTTTTTTATCCCTGCACGTGAGTCACGTTCTTGTCCTCCCCTATGTTTTTCTTCCCAAGAAAACAAATAGAATCATCCCCCAATTCTATAGCCTTTTTTTACGAATTCCAAGTGAGGCTAGAAAAAAAAATTTATATATATATATATATGTATCTTTTACATAACTCATACCTTATTTTGGAATTGAAAATTAAGTGAGAAAAAAATAACAAAGGCTGAAGAAGAATCACCGACAACAAGAAGAAAGAAGGAGAACATCTACATTTTATTCTAAGTTTATTGTAAATTATAAAATTTATCTTCTATTTTCCCAAAAATGACACAATTTTAGAATGTTTAATTGTTTACTATAGTAAAAGATATTCCCAATGTTTACAAATTCATGTACGAAAAACATTAAATATACAGTGACTCTCTTTATAATTTTTATAAAATGATCGATGAGATTGTTTTACAGTATATAAGTACTTTTTACATTAAAATAATGATAATAATTCTCATAGCATCACTTTTTAAATTTTTTTCTAAATGTAATAATAGAATAAAAAAAGATTTTTTATTTTTTATTTTTTACACTAAAATGAATATTTTAATAAAAATAGTTATAGTAGTATTTTTCTACCTTAAATTTTGGGTGAAAGTAAAAAAGAAAAATCAACCAAAATAAAATAAAATAAAAAATATCAAGTCAAACCGAAAACACTACAACCCAATGTAAGGTTAGGTTTGGACATCAAATTAAAAGACCAAATTAAATTTAGGTTTTTTTTAACTGGCATGTTACATCTCATAGCTCACAATGGGTTGGATAGTATGCTTTGTCATATCTAGCAAAGAAACTTCTACTACCATACATAAAGAAAGAGAAGATAAATACATACTTTATTTTGATATTCCTAGCATAATAGAAAAAATATTAAATATACAAATCATTCATATTTACAAAGAAAGAACTCTTACAATTATTATTTGACACAATACCTTTAAAAACCTCAAAGTTCACGGAATCACAAATTTTTTGTTGAATTGAAGATTTATTGCTCTTATTTATTTACTCCTAATTATTTGAACAAACATTTCATGTAATATAATATAGTGTAAAAATACTCAATTGTAGACTATCAGTTAGTGTATGCAAAGATAGTGCAAAGTTCACATTTTTTCTTAAAACCTTGAGTTTGTGTATGAGTTTGAAGAGATTTAAAAAAAAATACTTAGGATTATGCTTAGATAGGAAAGTAAAATAATACTTAAGTTTATTACTTAAAAAATGAGAAAATAATACTTATTTAGTATGGAACATTTCTATAAATCTATATTGTTTTAGTGAAATATTAGTTAAGTCAAAGACGAAATGTAATATTGAGTTATGAGACAAACTAATACCAAAATATCATATATCATGTTCTTTCTTATCTTATGACATTAACATAGACAGAAAGTTGACATTGTGATTTAAACTCTTTTGTTTTCAAACATAAAAAAGTTTCATAAAATTGAACTTCATTTGTTAGATGATTGTTATTCCTTATGTAGCTTTATCTATTTATGTTGCTCGATCTTTTCAAAGCTTCAGTATTATTTGTTCTAAAAAATAATTTAAAAATATTTGTAAAAAGATTTTTGAAACATAATTTAACCTTGTTTTTTGTGTTTTCTTTTATCTTTACAAAAAATTTACACTTTTTTTTAGTTATTTTGTAACTATTTATTTAAGTAATGGATTTATTTGAATAATGGATTAATTGATATGTGAGCAAGTGATATGATATAAAGATACATATATGAAGTTTTCTATAAAAAATATGTTTTTAATTACGAGATATATTAGACAATATATGTACAAAGTTATAATACAACATCATTAACGTGGATTAGCATAAATTGTCTAAGATTTAATGAAAAAATTTTATTTGTTTTTATGAATACAAGTTTGAATCTCTCTAAAACCATTTAAAATTTTACTAATGGGATAGATATAAGGTACACCTTATATAATGTGCCCAAATTTAGAGAACTTACTTTCATCTTAATCTTATGTAACGTTTCAAGTGGTTCATCATGTGATGACAAATCACAAACTGGTAAAAGAAAATAGATGATCTATCTGTTGATGTTGTGATTCTTACATAAATTTCAATGCTCAAGTTAATAAATATTTAATATGATAATAATATAATTAAAGATTTTATTTCATACTTAGATAAAAAAAAAACAATGTTATTATTTATTAGGAATCGGAGGAACACTATATCCAAGATGGATACCTACTTGAATAAAACAATTTCCTAAACGAAGAGTTGGTTCCAACATGAAAACTAAGTAGGATCAACAATTAAAGCGTTTCAAGTAATTTTTTATGGTTTGATGATGCAATTGATGAAGCTTTTCATGTTCCCTAGATGGCGGCATGTGTTTTGAGCCAAGGTGAAATGTTTCTGTATTTTAGGATCATGCTCAAACACTTACTTAATAAATCTCCTTCTTAAGGAAAATCTCCTTACACACAATTAAAAAAAATTACTTACAATTTAAAATTATGAAATAATTATATAATTTAGGCATTTTTCAATCCTCTGGGTATGTCATTAGTGCTCTGTTTGATGAGATTAAGAGTACATCCCTTTTCTACTGTTCTATTATGCCCCCTAGAAAAAGAAAATAAACTGACAAAACCACTTGATACTATCATTAAAATTAATTTTTTTATTTAAAGGAGAAATATTAAAAAAAATACAAAAACTCATGCCTACATTATTATCAAATGTAAAACTTGTACTGATTCATTATTATATGTTTGAGATTGCTCAATTATTTTGAATGACATGTAACTCGTTATAGAATTTTTCATTTATAAGCAACTGGTTTGAATAGAAAGATAAAAAAATATATATATAAATAATCTTAAGAAAATTCCAAGTATTTGGATTTCAGAAATTGGATATAAAATTATTTTTTATTCTCTTCCAATTATATTTTAAATAAGAAAAATAACATATGTATTAACAATATTAAAAATTTTTATCTTATCATTAAATTACAAATACATATGATAAGTTTATCTATTTTTATAATAATTATTTTAAGAATTATAACAAAAATAATTTTTTATTGATTAATAATATAAAAACTTCTATAATGGTTTAAATTCTTTAAATAATATCATACTTATTTTGACAACTCACTGCATTAAATAATTTTTCTGTATCACTCAAACAATCATGTCGATTTTATTAATGGAATATATAATTAAATATTTTTGACAGTTAATTATGATTAATTATTTTTGGGCTACAAAATTTTGCTTGAATTAAACTTTTTCTTCCAATAGTACACATGTTTTGATTGATACATAAAAAGCTGCTAATTTTTTTTCACCAGCAACTTTTTAAAAGCTATCTTTTAGCATTATTATTATTTGATTACAGATTAATTCAAAAGCTGTGGAAGATAAATACAATTACTTTTGTCTTCAACCAAATAACTTTGTTGTCTCATAACTGTTTTTACAATTTTTTAACAAATAAATTATACACATAAATAATCTTTAACTAAATTATTTGTTCACATTTAATCAAAACACACAAGTTTTTTAAAATATCTTTAAGTAAATTAAGTAATGAATATTGTAGAAATATTTTCTATAAAAAGTAACCTAAATAAGTTAAATGAACTAATTTGTAGATAAAAATAAAAAGTGATTAAAATAGAATATCTAAAAGTGATTAACCAAATTTTCTAACTCACGAGTAAAATGAACAGAGAATTCACAATTAGGGTTGGTTTTTTGTAGTCCTAAAATCCTGATCCACAAGTTTCACTGGCACTAGACTGTGTTTGTCTCCACACACACACACACGAACAAGGCAACAAATCAAGAACAGGAACCTGTCTTGACCCACCACCCTTTTCTAATTAATAACATTCTTATCTGATTTAATGCTAAACCTACAATATATGGAAACCTACAACAAATGCTACCTATACGAGATTATTGCTATTATTACAATAAAAACGTATGCAAAGCACGATTTCACATACTTTTCTAACATAAATTTTTATTACTAAATAATTCTCAAGTGAAAATTTATTAATAAAGAACGAAATCTATATAATTTAGTCGGGTCTCTATAAATATCACTTAATAATAAAAAAAAATTTGAGGAGTGTTTATTTATAAGGAAATGTGTTATTAGTATTTCTATTATTATGGTTATTATATCTAAATTTAATCAATTGGTTCTATTCAAATTTCTTTTTGTCAGTTTTATACTATATATTTGTAGCTATATACTACTGTTATGGTACAATTCTGTACCTGAATTTAATCGGCTTTAGTGAAATTTCGATTGTTGATTTTAAATAAAAAAAAAAGTAATATATGTATTTTCATTGTAAAAGAATTTAGACCGATGTGAATCATAAATGGTCATGTACAAAACTTTTTCATAACAGTAGAGTATAGATTTTAAGAAGAAATTGAAGATAATTAAAAATTATACTAACAATGATTTAAGATTGGATATCAGTTTATAAAACTGTATTTTAATACATGAGTATTAAATCTTTATAAACATGTATTATTAATTTTTAAGATAATGATATATTTCGTTGCATTCTTTTTTTTTTTTTACTATATAAATTATAAATTTTATGTATAATAAAATTATTGACTTTGATAATAATTAATTTAAAAGTTTTATTTTGTGTGAATAATATAATTTTTTTACATTAATAGTGTATAAAAAGTTAAACTCTTTTACTATCATTTAGTATTTATATATATATATATATATATATATATATATATATATATATATATATATATATATATATATATATATAGATATATATATAATATTAATTGTATTCAATATTTTATTTTATATTAAATATTTATCTCAAATTTAATTATTTACATCTTTCATATTAAAAGTTCTTTTTCCGTCACAAATCTTGACTACTTACACTTCAAATTATTTTTTATAATTTTTAATTTTACTTATAATTTCTTTCCCAATTTAAAACTACTTATATTTTCTATTTATTTACTCAAATTATATGTGTGTATGCATCTTATATTTTTAATTTTTACTTAAATTAAAAAAATATGTGTACTATACAATTACATATGCTAGTCTTCTATTATTTTTATACTTTTCCCATGATATAAGTATGTACTTTTTGTTAAAGTATTTTAAAACATTTTTTATTGGTAATTTAAATTTAATGAAAATCATGAAACTACGAGATTTATAGTATTTTTTATTTATAGGAATTGAAGATGTTGTAAAGCGTTTATAACATGCATTGCTCAACCGACTAAGTTAGAATCTTCCAGTGCAAGATTTCTTATTTAATAACAAAGAGTATGTTTAAAAAAATTATTAATAATTAACATTAATAATTGTTCTAAAAGTCCTTTCAAAGAGAGGATTTATAACGGCCTCTTATAAAGAAAAGAAAAAGACTTAACAAAATGATAAAAGAAACACAAATTACTTAAAACATTAATAAGTAGCTAGATTACTTAAATAGGGTTTATAAATATTGTAAAACTCCTATTACCATATTCGTTTTTACGATTTAAAAAAAAATTACAGAGTAAGTTATGAGATCTACATGATAAAATGTTTATTTTATATAACTAAAATTTATAATAAATAAATAATTTTAATATATAATTTTTTATTTATAATAAAATAATTTATATTGTGATATAAGATTATTTTAATTATTGATAATTCCTCTCAAAAAGATTAAAGTTTAATTTAAAAATAAAGATGAAAATAATAGATTAAAAAGATAAAAAAAATAATGAAAATATCTGAAAATATTAAAAATAATACTTAAAAAAATTCATTCAACATAATTATTATAAAAAGGAAGAAAAGAGTAAGAAAATGAAAAAAAAAAGAGAACAAAATAAGTTATCTATTGATATATCGATATACTTTCTACTGTAGCGTAACTATTACAGTGTAAAAGTTGTAATATAATAAAAATTTGTTATTACAATAATAATGTAATAATAATCTAAATTTTAAAATAGTAGAAAAATAGTATAAAATAAATAAATATAATAAAAGATACATATAGTAATAAATAATAATGATAATAATTTTTAAAATATTATAAAAATAAGATATTTATACCCGTGCGAGTGGAAGATTAAATTTGCATGGTGCATACCCACAATATATATCCATTAGCTTGACTAACTACCTCAACTGTAGTGAATTTCATTTAAACGTATACTCGCTTTATTATTTCTTATTACTAAACTTTATTATTATCTTCTTTGATAAAAAAAAATTATTAACAACAGATCATGAAAATTCTGCAAAAATGCCTACTTTTTAGCACTTCGATGCTTTCAAGTATCATCTCAACACAATTAAGGGCTTCCGTTACTTTTTTAACAACCACATTAAAAAGTCTTTTGGGATTCCGAAAGGAATAATAATGTGTTTGATTCACTTTTTATAACATTCGACTCACGTTAAACAAGAAGCTATAAAATACATTTCAAGCACTGATCCAAACATGCATTAAATCTTCTAACTACATATTTTACTATTTTTTTATAAGTATTCAATATATTTTATATTTTTAAGATATTAAATATATTTTTATTAATATTTTTTATAAAATAGTAGTAGAAGAATATAATATTACTCTTACAAAAGACTTATAACACGTTGAAATTTAGATTAATATTCTCACTTAAGAGTTAAGAAGTGGTATTTACATTAATATCCTCACTAGTAGAAATGCGTTTTCATCTCTTTTCATATAAATAAATCACACATTTTTTCATTTTATAATACGCACCTTTTAAACTTTTCATCTAAAATCAGATTAATATTTCTTAATTATTTTACTTAAAAAATAATTTTATTTTCTTAAAATTCTGGCACTGCTCAAATATTTTAAAATAAAATATTAATAAATTACCAATAAAATGAATTTCTATTGGGTTAATTTATTACAATTCAAAATTTCAAACATTTATGTGTTTATATTTTTAATTTATTATTAATCATATTAACCTTTTAAATATTTTTTTATATATTTTTATAATTTTATTCTTATCTAGATTTGAACATATTCGTAAATTGCATGGAATATTTTCCAATAAGCATCCACATTATTAGAGTTGGCATAATATTAGGCTTTAAATTTTAAAATTAAATTAAATACAAAGTTTTTAACCCAACCAAATTATAACCCGATACGGCCTTAGGTCCAAAAAAATCCAAAAAGTCGAACTTAAACTTCATTTGGAGGTGGGGTTGCGAGTACTAAAAACTGATACTCCCTTCTCCCCCATTTGAAGAGGCTAAAGTCTCACCAAATTGTAAAAAACTCACTCCCTTCTCCCCCATTTGAAGAGGCTAAAGTCTCATCAGGAATTCAAGATATTAGATTGAGAAAAAAAACATACAACCATTAATTACTTTTGTTCGTGAATCAAGAACCGTTAGTGAACACAGGTATTTATCCTATCCTTGGTGATCCAACATCATGTAGATCCTATAGGTATAAGACCAAGTGTTCTTGAAAGATGCATGCTTCTTTGTTATTGTATTCCTTCTAACAGCATGTCCTTAAGAAAGTTATTTCTAACGGCAGGAACTAGGATGTGTGTGTCTCACATTCAGACAATGTTAATAATCATCCCACAAACTTCATAAATAATAATAATGATAATGATGATATTCAGAAGAGAGGAGGTGTAGACAATATAAAGTTTTCTGTTGAAACTTTATTCGAGATACTAATATAATCAGATGAGATGAGCATAAAAGAGAATGACCTAGTAAAGGCTCTAAACAGGATTGGATGATGAATTCTTAACAGCGATAGTGAAACTTTGAACAGTTGCCATCAAAATACTGACTATATAGCCAGAAACAATGGAGGCTAGTGAAATCACATCCAATAGATAATGAGGAGTCATTTTCAAGCCAGATCAACGTATCTCACCGCTTTGTCTGGTGCTTCTACTACTGCTTAGAGGAGCAGAACTCTGACTTGAGAGTTGCAAATCAGATGTTGAAACAGACCCACCTTGTGAAAAAATTAAACCAACAGAAGTACCAGAACTATTTCCAGAAGTTATTCTGGCTGAAAGGGATTCCTTTTTGGACCCTGACATCAATTCAGGCCGAAGCTCTGAAGATGTTGAAGGAGCCAGATGTGACAGCAACGACCCAACTGGGTATGGAGTAACTGGCACATCAATGAGAGAAGATACCGATGGACTGTATCTCATAGATCCCAAAGGATGGTCAAATTTGCACGTGGAGCCAAACTTGCAATGCCCATTTTGCAAATAAAATGCACAAGGTTGTACGCCCTGTTTTCTAAAAAACGAATTAATTAAGAAAACATCCCAATAATAAAAAAATAAAAAAGTAAAAAAAAAAAACACATAAATTGCAATGCTGCAACAAAACATTAGAACGTGCTTAGGAACAATTAATTCTTCCACGTAAAATTAATGCTTCAAACAAATAACATAAATCCTTTAATCAGCCACTAAACTCTAAACACTTATATAAATAAGAGGAAAAATGAATTAATTAGCTAAATCACTTGCTACATGTGGTGTAACTCCATTGTGGTCACAAGTGTGCACAACAGCATAGGCTGTTGCATCTGAAGTCTATGCAGGGCTGCCTGAATTCGAAAGGAGCAACTTGTGCTGTTGTGTATTCAATAGCTGAGTAAATATCACTTTTCCTTAAAAGGCATAAACTAGTTGACCACAACCAAAATTTACACCCAGTGTAACGATGAATCTAAATCCTTTCTGCTGTAGTCCCCAGTTCAGATCCTATATTTCCATCTCATATCCCCCAAACATGATGTAACATCAATCATGCAAAACTCAACTCAAGATAGAATGGAAACTACCATGCTACAAAATTGGCATCATGTACATCATCACTACATTGGCATTTTCAATTGGAAACTGGAAAGCCTTGACCATCACTTCCAAACTAGGTTTCAGTGAAGAACCATTCAAAGATGATATCCATATAAAGCAGTCACGAGATAGTAAATATTATATTTAAAACAGAATTTTTAAAATTTAGACATATGGAATACAGCAAGTCACATTAATACCATATTAATTTAAAAGGAAAAAATAGAGTGATTAGCACCACTACATTAGGACTGTTATATGTATGTGGAAATGGAAAAACAAATACAATCACATGCTTTTATTCAACAGCTTTAGGTTTTACGAAGTTGGTTTTGGACGTGAAATGAGGGCTTCAATGACCAAGTCATCATGAGTTCAATCTCTATCTTCATTCTTCTAAATAAGAAGTTGAATTCCACATCTCAAGCCAAAAAGGCTCATGTGGAGGGCATGATACATATTTATATATATATACCATGTGCTGTCAAGGACCAACTCTGCAATTGTGCAAAGCAAAGTTGAAAATTGTCTCTTACTCCAGATCAGCTGCTCTCCATGTTGATCCTAGTGCAACTGAAGCCAGGTTATGAGTTAATTGCTAAGCATGGATACTTCAATACTACCAGGGCCCAAGGCACAAAAACTAGACTACCTACAGATTTTGATTTCTAACAAGAAGGAAATGCAATGCAAGTAGTGTGCCCTGACCAGAATAGATGTGTTATTCACATTTGTATATATGTACATTTATATGGATAACATCAGAAATTATAACAGTAATTCTGCAAAGTACCATACAACTTAAAATCTAAATAAATCTAAGTTAAACAGACAATTAAGCAAATAATCAAATCAAGTGAGTAACCATACATACCGGACGTAGGGGAAGTCCAATGGGGCTAAGAAGTGGCCGTGCCACAATATGATCCCGAGGATGATGATATCGACAAGCTAATCCAAATTTACAGTCCCCTGTTCTCAGATAGTATTGGCATTCAGGTTCACCAGGTCTCTCAGGAAATAATTGATCCTTCAGACTGCTTCCAGAAGGGCCAGTAGTAGAGGACATTGGAGTATATGGTCTAGCAAAAGCTGATGTTGGTGATGACAACTGGGTCACTCCGTATAAAGAAGTGGCCCCAACAGCAGGTTGAGTGCCAGGAGATAGCACAGGACTTACAGGTGCCTGCACCAATTTAAAAGTGTCAGAACAAAACAACTGCTAAAATGAAGGAAAATTTGACATTTCACTACACACACAGGCATGTCCGTCTCACCGAATAATGACTCCATCCAGGAAATGGAACAACCCCTGGGGAAAGAAGTACGGGACCATAAGCCCCTTGTACATATGAACCAGGCAATACGGGAGGCCTGGCCACTCTCAAGCTTGTGGAAGCTCCTCCATACTGTTCAGGCAGAGGAACCGTAGGAGACTGCACCTGTTGATAAAATTGAGGTGCAGATGCTGGCAATGATGTGCTAGCAGGTTGAGGATGATGGAATTTACAAGATACACCAAATTTGCACTGCCCCGTTTTCAAATAGTAGGAGCATTCTTTCTCACCCTGTTTAAACAAAAGGCATCATTTAACCATTGCATATTGCTGTCGGTTACATCAAGGAGAAGAATGGCAAAAACAAAGAGTCATACCGGCCGTAACGGGTATCCATAAATATTTAGTGGAGCTTGGCTTAAATATCCACCTCCATTTTTTGGATGGTGGAATTTACAGGATGCACCAAATTTACAGGTTCCAGTCTTTAAATAATACTGCTCATGAAATACAGCAAGAATTAGTATAACCATACTAAATTGGAAAGATCAGAGGAAATTATGGATTTTACATACAGAAAATCATTCAAGGGGGGAAAAAAACTATACCTGACACGGAGGTTCCCCCACCCGTTCTGGGTAGTCCCCCGTAGCTCTTACTGCCGCAACAACCTAAGCAGCATTTGACTCAACTAAGTCAATTAGTATTCATACACTTTAGCAATAAGATGCAATAAAAAAACTAGTCATCTCCATTCTTCTAATCCTTTTTGGTTTATGCAACACAAAAAACCAGTTTATCGCCTAAACTGGATTCTCAGTTTGAAATGACACTTCACATGGAGAAAGTCAAAAAATTGAATTCCGCCATTCTCGCTAAAAAAAAACTAACTACGCAATAAGTGAACATTCGAAGACAACATAAACCTTCAAAAATAACCTAATGCAGACATCTTCAGAAAAAAGGCATGAAAGTGACGTCTGCTACTAAAACCAAGAGCAGCAAAAGACTCCTGCATGAAATTCTAACCTAATGCAGACATCTCAAAGTGATGGAAAGTGTTACCGCAGCACGATCACGAGGGTGATTGTAACGACACCTGCTACCATATCCACACACCCCGGTTCGCATATAATACACACAATTGGCCACCCCGGGACGCTCGGGGTAAGATTCGCCGCCACCCAGCGTTAAATGCCACATCGATTCTACACCACCACCAAAATCAAAACCCTAATTAGAAGCAGAAACAAAACCCTTAACTTCCACATTAAGGAAACCCTAACAGAATGGGAACAAAGCGAAGCAAACCTTCGAGGGAAGTGTCGGTGCCCGGCGAGCGCCATTCGTGTTGGTTTACAGGGTTCGATCCATTCCTGGCGGGGCCCCGACCGTACAAGTCCATGAAAGCGGGTTAGTGTTTGGTTGTTTGAAACGAAGATTCCCGTTGCTACTAGAGCGATCTAGAATGTTCTATAAGATCGGAGAGCTCGTATTGCTTCGTGGTTGCGAACCAGAGAGAGAGAGAGAGAGAGAGAGAGAAAGAGGGGTTTTTCACTTCACTGTACAGAGCGTGCGTGGGTAGTGTTTTGTGTGTGTGTGTGTGTTTTGTTTCTCTCTGACTAGGACTGTACGGTATGTGGTGAGGTGTGCTGGCCTTTTCAGCTCGATTTTCTTTCTGTATTAATTTCGGTTTTTCTTTGTTTCATATTTGGTTGTGTGCGTACCCGCCAAATAGTGCAAAATGTTATGCTTCGCGGAATATCATCATATTTTAAAACCAAAAAGGGAGTGCAAACTTAACCGGTAACCGACACTCCTCCTTCCTAAAATGACGCAAATGTCCTTTTTTGTTAAATAATTAATTTGTTACAACTTCATTTATGAATCAAACCAGTCGACTTGATTTATGTATAGTTTATAGACTGGGTCCGTATATATATTATTAATGTATATATTATATTTTTTAGTTAATTACATAATAATTTTGTTTTTAACATTTGAAAAATAGTACACGCATCTTACATGCCTTTAAGTTAGTGCCCAAAAAGTTGATATCTTGGATGCGATTTTCTAGTTGAGGGGAGTGGAAGAAGGTTAAATACAAAAATTTCGACCATGAAAGAAAAAACAAAAGTTAAGAGGTGGTTAGAGAAGGATTGCACTTGGTGTGATGTTTGGTCACATCTTTTATACTTTTTTTAGTATTAACATGATGAGAAGAGAGGAAATGAGATGAGATAGGATAGCACAGCAATGGAGCAGTTATATTCAGGTAAAAAAATGAAGGATTTTAAATTATTTCCAAGTTATGAGGAAGCTCATCGTTTTATGTTAGTTATTTTTTGTCTATGTTGATTTGAATATCGAATCAAGCTGATTGCTTTTATTTCTTGTGAACCTATTAGACTTAATTGAATCTGAGCTAGGTCAGGTTCAAAACAGATCTTATTTTTTTGTATGAAATAAGTAAATAAATAAAAATATGTCATATAATCATAATTTTAAATTTTATTAAATATAAAAATAAGTTAAAATAATTTATAATATTAATAAATAATAACTCGAATGTGATAATTAGATTACATTAACAATTAAATAAAGTACTATTATATTAAGTTCTGTAATTTTAGCTTTGTTAAAATGTTCATCTGATTTGAGCTAATGTTCTAAAAATTGAATTATTTATGAGCTTAAATTAAATCAATTTGAGTTGGAAAAAAATTGTTTATAATTTGAGTTGAACCTTAAATTGAATTAGCTATTGTTATTATTGAGTTAAGTAAACTCAACTCATTTTCAACCCATATTTGATGGAATGATTGAATAAGAAAAAATAAAAAAATATTAATAATAAAAATTTTGCTTAATTAAAAAATTAAAAGATGAAAAAATTGTTTATAAATATCATTTAAAAAAAAATTCACTGATTTTCTTTGGTCAGTACCAATTAGAGGTACAGTTACAGTCACGGGAAGATCAGTGAGACAATTTGATCATTTTAGTTGTAATTGGTGACTTTTTTATTGATCTGTTCAAATTCTACACCGTTTGTGTTTCTTTTCTCTTCTTTTTTTCTTTATGTGGGGACAAGAAAAGGTTTATTAATGAAATTTGAATTTGTTTGATGTCCTATTTAGAAACTCAAGTAATTATGGAGCCATAAGTACCGGTTCAGACTGTGCGGCTCTTTTATCTTTTATATATTATTATTATTATACTTATTACTAATAATTGTTAAACTTTTATATTTAGCCCCACTTAATACTTTTGTGTACACTACCAAATTAATCAAGCCAACTTTCAAAAGGAAAGTTTTTATAAAGTATAACAAATTTATAAAATTTGATGTAAATTAAAAATTAATTATTACTCATTTTGATTTTTGTTATAAGACTCAAATTTAGATTTTATCTTAATCTTTCTATAAGAATCAATTTAAAACGACTCATGGATTAATTTGTTCTTTTTTACAAATATTTTTAACTATGAGAATATTTTAAAGACAATAATAAGTAAAATATCTTAATATTTTAAACTATTTGTATATTTAATTTTGTTTTATATAAAAATATTTTAAAAATCTTACTCTATCTATTTACATATATAGCCAATAAAATTAAAATAATAAATATATTAATAATGAAAAATTAATAAAACTAAAATTAATAAAAAAAATTTATAAAAAAAAGCTGTCTTATTAACATTAGAAATAACTTTAAAAGAACGTATAGATCTAGAACAAAATTAATATTACTACTTAAATAGACTAATTTTTTAATACCAGTAAATTATTTAATTAAGTCTTATTTTAAAAAAAAAATTGGAAGGAATGAGTATTTAACTTTTCAGGTCTACTTATTTCAGGTACTTCTACCACCCATGCGAATGCGTGAGTAGAAACACATCTACACCTTTTTAACACATTCATTTTATAATAAGCATCTTTCAAAATTTCCATATAAAGTCAGATTAATATTTCTTAAATATTTATTATTAAATAATTATTTTCTTGAATTATTTGACACTGCTCAATTATTTTTCAGTAAAATATTTACAAATTACCAAATAAAAAAAATTCTATTAGATTAATTTTTAAAATTTACTGAAATCAAAATTAACATTTATATTTTTAATTTAACTTTTATTAATCAAATTAATATTTAATATTGATTTTATTAATATTTTAAATATTTTTTCTAGATTCAGAAATATTTGTAAAATGCATAAAATATTTGCCAATAAACATAATATGTGCATAATTGCATATAATACATCGGCTCGATACTGTTTTACAAAAACTAACAACCTCTGTTTCCCTCCAAGAGTGTAAGGTCAAATCGCCAATTTGCGCATTAGATATACAAGAGTATATATCTATTGGGATGAAATCACCAAAAAAAAAAAATGGGTTGGACGAGTAGAGAGAATGATACTATATGTAATTTTGGTGAAAAAAAAATAAAAATAAAATTATTCTATAAACCTGTTAAGTATGGGGGGAAATTGCAAGTACTCAAAAGCAGTAGCAAAACTGGAATTTAGTGTTAAGCCCTCTCTCTCTTCATCTCTGTGCGGAGTAGGAACTGGGCTCAGTCTCAAACATGTAGAAATGTAATAAAATAATAAGCACACAAACGTCATAAATCAAGGTAAAATAAAAATATTCAGGAGAGGAAGAATAGGCAATATCAAGTTTTCTTTTGAAGCTTATTTGAGATAGTAATATAATCAGATGGGGTGAGCATAAAAGAGAATGACCTAGTATAGGCTGTGTAAACAGGATTGGACGATGAATTCTCAACAGCAATAGTGAAACTTTGACAGTTGCCATCAAAAGACTGAAGACCACGGACAGAAGCAATGGAGGCTTGTGAAATCACACCCAATGGATAGTGAGGACTCGTTTTCAAGTTTGCACTAGCTAGGTCAACGTATCTCACCACTTTGTCTGGTGCTTCTGCTACTACTTGGAGGGGCAGAACTCTGACTTGAGAGTTGCACATCAGATAGCGAGACAGACCCACCTGGTGAGAAAATTAAACCCACAGAAGTACCAGAGCTGTTTCCGGAAGAAGGTATTCTGGCTGAAAAGGATTCCTTTTTGGACCCTGACATCAGTTCAGGACGAAGCTCTGAAGATGTTGTTGAAGGAGCCAGCTGAGACAGCAAAGACCCAACTGGGTATGGAGTAACTGGCACATCAATGAGAGAAGATGCCGATGGACTATATCTCATAGATCCCAAAGGATGGTCAAATTTGCACGTGGAGCCAAACTTGCAATGCCCATTTTGCAAATAAAATGCACAAGGTTGTATCCCCTGTTTTCTAGAAAACAAATTAATTAAGAAAAAATCCCAAATAAATAAATAAATAAATATTTTGCAATGCCACAATACATGAGAATGTGCTTAAGAACAATCAATTCTTTCACATAAAACTCATACTTCAAACAAATAATATAATTCCTTTAATCAGCCACTGAACTCTAAACACCGGTATAAATGAGAGGAAAATCAAATATATGAATTGACAGGCTATAATCACTACTGCTACATGTAGCTTACTCCAACGTGAATAATTGTATTTGCTCGTGCGTTGTAGTCACAACTCACAAGTGTGCACAACTGCACTGGTTATTGCATCTTCATACCTGAATTCAAAAGGAATAACTTGTGTTGCTTGTAATGATGAATCGCTATGATGCACAGATATGATACATGTATCAAATACAATATGTATGCACAATTATTCTAAAAAATAAATAGGATACAATGCATATAAGATACATATCTAAATATGTTTAAAAATTCATAAAACATATTAAATATATAAATATATATTTACAATTCT
This sequence comes from Mucuna pruriens, assembly GCA_025330945.1. NCBI lineage: Eukaryota > Viridiplantae > Streptophyta > Magnoliopsida > Fabales > Fabaceae > Mucuna > Mucuna pruriens. The sequence continues at coordinate 753,605 of JAENHJ010000154.1, forward strand.
GCAAGTTCAAATTCAGAACATAATTCTTGGACATTACTGAAAACAAACAAAATAAAAATTATAAATCATTGTTATTATAATAGGAATAGTATCAATCTCATTCCTTACTGAAATCATGCATGAAGAGGACAATTTCTATTTTTGGTTCATCAAGGACAATGCTTCTATGTTTTTATATTATACTTGCTTTTATGATTTATATGTTGCTGTATTCGATTTCCATAACTTTTTTAAAGGCTTGAATACTTCACAGATACGTATTGGTGAAGTATCCAAGAATATAGGTATCAAATACGGATACATGAAGCAAATTGATGTATTAGTGCTTCATAGATGAATACAAATCCTTTCTGCTGTAGTCCTCAGTTCAGATCTTTCTATCTCATATCCCCACAAACATGATGCAACATCAAACGTGCAAAATCAACTCCTAGAGGCTTCTAGGCCTAAATAAAGTTTTCAACAACATGTAAAATCAACTCAAGATAGAATTGAAACTACCGTGCTACAAATTTAACATCATGAACATCATCAATATTTGGCATTTATAGTTGGACACTAAAAAACCTTAACCATCACTTCCTAACTAGGTTTCATCAACACCATGGGTTTCCTATACTGAAGAACCATTCAAAGATGATACTCAAATAAAACATGTATGTGTGTATTGCTAGCTTTTATTCAACAGCTTAAGCTTATAGGAAGATTGTTTTTTAACATGAAATGAGAGCTTCAATGACCAAGTGATCATGAGTTCAATCTTTATTATCCCCATTCTTCTAAATAAGAAGTCAAATTCCACATTTCAAGCCCAAAAGCCTCTTGTGTGGACTGTGGAGGGCCTGTGTGTGTGTGTCTAAAACCAATCATGTGCTGTCAAGGACCAACTCTGCAATTGTGCAAAGCAAAAGTCTATTATTATCTTACTTCCATGTTGACCCTAGTGCAACTGAAGCCAGGTTAGTGAGTTAAATACTAAACAGAGATACACCAATACTATCAGGGCCCAAGGCACAAATAGAGCAGATTGTCTAGACTACCTACAGATTTTGATATCTAATAACAAGGAAATGCAATGCAAGTAATGTGCCCTGAGCAGAATAAATGTGTTATTCACACTCTTGTATATGTACATTTGTTTGGATATCAGAAATTATAGTTGTAAAGTATCATACAACATAAAATTTAATTAAATCTAAGAAATTAAACAGAATTAAATAACCAAATCAAGTGAGTAACCACATACCGGACGTAAAGGAAGTCCAACAGGGCTAAGAAGTGGCCGTGCCACAATATGATCCCGAGGATGATGATATCGACAAGCTAGTCCAAATTTACAGTCCCCTGTTCTCAGGTAGTATTGGCATTCTGGTTCACCAGGTCTTTCGGGAAATAATTGTTCCTTCAGGCTGCTTCCTGAAGGGCCAGTAGTAGAGGGCAGAGGAGTATATGGTCTAGCAAAAGCTGATGTTGGTGACGACAACTGGGTCATTCCATATAAAGAAGTAGCCCCAACAGCAGGTTGAGCACCAGGAGATGGCACAGGACTTACAGGTGCCTGCACCAATTTAAAAATGTCAGAATAAAGCAACTCCTAAAACGAAGAAAAAATTGACTTATCACCACACACAAACATGTCCCTCTCACCGAATAATGACTCCATCCAGGAAATGGGACAACCCCTGGAGAAAGAAGTACATGACCATAAGCCCCTTGTACATATGAACCAGGCAATATAGGAGGCCTGGCCACTCTCAAGCTTGTGGAAGCTCCTCCATACTGTTCAGGCAGAGGAACTGTAGGAGACTGCACCTGTTGATAAAATTGAGGTGCAGATGCTGGCAATGATGTGCCAGCAGGTTGAGGATGATGGAATTTACAAGATATACCAAATTTGCACTGCCCCGTTTTCAAATAGTAGGAGCATTCTTTCTCACCCTGTTGAAACAAAAGGCATGGTTTAGCATCGCATTATTTGCAATCAATTACACGAGGAAGAAGAGCAAAGGAAAGTATCATTATCTCACCGGCCGTAATGGGTTTCCATAAACATTTAATGGAGCTTGGCTTAAATATCCACCTCCATTTTTAGGATGGTGGAATTTACAGGATGCACCAAATTTACAGGCTCCAGTCTTTAAATAATACTGCTCATCAATAAGACCAAGTATTAATATAACCACATTATATTGGAAAAACGAGAAGAAGTTTGTGGATTTTTACATATAGAAAATCATTTAAGGTGGGAAAAAAAAACTATACCTGACACGGAGGTTCTCCCACCCGTTCAGGGTACTCCCCTGTAGCTCTTACTGCCGCAGCAACCTAAGCCATAGTTGACTCAATTGAGTCAATTCATATTCATACACTTCAGTAATAAGACGGAATAAAAAACTAGCCATGTACATTCTTCTAATCCTTTTTGGTTTATGCAACACAAAATTCAATCCCCCCTTCATCACTTAACTACGCGTTAAGTGAACATTCGGATACAGCATTAATCTTAAGAAATAACACCAACAATAACGCCTAGTACCAAAACCAACAGCAACAAGACTCTTGCATGGAATTCTAACCTAATGCAGATATCTCAAAGTGATGGAAAGTGTTACCGCAGCACGATCGCGAGGATGATTGTAACGACACCTGCTACCATATCCACACACACCTGTCCGCATATAATACACACAATTGGCCACGCCGGGACGCTCCGGGTAAGATTCGCCGCCACCCAGCGTTAAATGCCACATCGATTCTACACCACCACCAAAAAACAAAACCCTAATTAGAACCTACAAACAAACCCCTAACCTAGCAGAACCTAACTTCCACGTTAAGGAAACCCTAAAAGAATGAGAACGAAAGGTAGCAAACCTTCGAGGCCAGTGTCGGTGGCCGGTGTGCGCCATTCGGGTTGGTTTACCGGGTTCGATCCATTCCTGGCGGGGCCCCGACCATACAAGTCCATCAAAACGTGTTAGCGTTTGGCTGTTTGAAGTGAAGACTCCCGTTGCTACTAGAGCGGTCTAGAATGTTCTGGAAGATCGGAGAGCTCGTGTTGCTTCCTCGTTGCGAACCTTAGAGACGGACGGGTTTTTCACACTTTCACTATAACAGAGCGTGCCTTGGTTAGTGTTTGTGTTGTGTTGTGTGTGTTTTGTTTCTCTCTCCAGGACTGTACGGTATCTGATGTGGTGTGTTCACTGTGTTGCGCTTTTCAGCTCGATTTTCTTTCTCTGCTTTTTGTATTAATTTCGTTTTTTCCTTCTTTGCGATTTGGGTGTGGGTGGAGTACCCGCCAAATAGCGCAAAATGTTATGTTTCGCGGAATATCATCATAATTTAAAACGAAATAGGAAGTGCTAACTTAACAGGTAACCGACACTCCTCCTTCACAAAATGACGCAAATGTCCTTCACCTATGGTTTCAAACTCGTGCTTGGTTTACCAGAGCTGATACCACTCGTTGTTATTACTTATTACAGTTGCAGTCACTGGAGGGTAAGTGGGATAATTTGGTCATTTTAGTTGGAGTTCAAATTCCAAGCTGTTTATTTTTTCTTTTCGTTTTTCTTTCTCGACCTGGGGACAAGACAAGGGTTGTTAATGGAATTTGGAATTGTTTGATGTCCTACTTAGAAACATAAGTAATTATACCATTTCAGACTCTCTGCTCTCTATCTTTTTATAAATGAGTATCATTATAGTAATAGTAATATATATATATAATTTTTTATTAGTTTGAAATTTTTATATTATTAACTAATTAAAAATTATTCCAAATATAACTTTTAAAATAATTACTAATCTTATTACACGTAAAAAATTATAATTAAATGAGTATAGTGCGTGACTTGTCAAATGAGTTTTTTTTATTATTTTAATAATAAAAATTATAAATTTAAGTTATATAAACATACAAAATAATTAAAATTAAAAGTTAATTAATAAGTTCTATAATTACTTGAAAGAATGATGTATATTTATGTTTTAATTTTGACTATTTAAATACAATTTAATGATTTAAATTTATAATTTTTATTTCCTACGATAAAAAAAATACTTGATATGCACCTGTATACTGGACTTAACACGTGAGAATTTGTATTTATTATGATAAATTATGTATGATCAAAATTAGAAGTCAATTTGTAGGTCACGTCATCAATTAAAAAAAGTCACGTGTTTATTTTAAAATTTTATTTTATATTTATATTTTCTTAATAGATTGTAAATATTCTTTTACTATATACAAATCTAATAGATGTGGTAATATTATTATATGCTACAAAAATTTACATTCAAGTATTTAACTACAAACATATATTCAAATTTGAGAGTTATAATAAATCCAATTGATCGTGATAAAGTAGTTTTTATATATGTGGACAAATTTATAAAATAAACTGATACTGAAAACTAAAAATATATGTCATGTAATTATAAGTGTTACAACGTAAATCTATATGTTCAAAATAATCCAATTGCTTTGATGATAATAAACATTGTGAAAATAGATAATATATAATGATTAATTAGTATTTTCTAGTTCAAAAGAACTAGAAGGAATTTATTGTCCATGTATGCACTCATCATCCAAATAATATATTTAGTGTTTATAGAGTCATTTATTGTCCATAAAACATTCTCAGGATTCATAACGAGAGTCACCGTTTAAGTGACATTATACATATAAAGAAAAGTTCACCGTTCAAATGATATACTAAACTTTCATATGATGACTCAATGTCTATAGAAGAAGAGCTCAACGTTCATGAAGAAGTCTACCATCTAAAATCATAACGATTGCATTGTTCAATTCAACAAGTATCTATTAAAAAATATAAAGTATTATTTAAATTATCTAACCTATCATGTGAATTATTTATTTTAAATGTACAACTTGAAATTATGATCAAACGTTCATATATTACCAAATACATTATTGTGAGGACGTGACAGATTCAAATCAACAAATGGAGACATGAAATTTTGTTTATTACAAGTCAAGTTTGAATATTAGATCATGACTCAAATGAGAAGACATCAATAAAAGTTTAATCTTTCATCAACAAAGGTCAACATATTAAAATTCAGGGAATAATAATTTTTTTTACACAATCTTATATATATTCAAAAAAAAAAGAAGCATATGCAAAAGCTATACAAAAATCAAATTTATGGCATTTAATGCTGATTCAACCATTCCTCGTGTGCAAACAACATTATACATGTTATAAAAATGAAGATTCATCAAACTCGGGATACAATAAACAATAACAAGAGAGACTAAACAATGTGAAAAAGAAAGATTAAGTGATATATTCTAAAGTTGTTTTGGAATATTCTGTCATTATTTATCTATAAAGTTTGCTTTACTTGGCAAAGCAAAGTATATGTGTATTGTATCATAATGTGTAAATAGAGTTTGTTGTAAAAAGTCATTAAGTTAGTGTAATAATTTGAAAATACAAAGTGACAAAAAAATATTTGTTTTTTTTTGTAATTAGAATACTTGGAGAGGTAGATAATACTTGTTTTTTTTTTTAATTAGGTAGATTACGAGGGTTACAGTACTTGAAGAGTGAGAGAATACTTGTTTGTAAGTCAAGTAAACTTAATAAAATTCATCCGTTTGAAATTATTGAATGTAACTCTATTAAAAGAGTGAACCAGTATAATATTTGTGCGTGTGTTTTTTTCTTTTATCCTACACTTTATTATTTATGTACTTTTTTTTACGATTAAGGTTTGGACGCATTATTTGAATGACCATATTAAATAGTGTTTAGATTTATAAAAAACTTTTAAAAATCATATACAATTCAACTTATTCAACTTTCCAGTATGCGAGTTACTTATACCTTCAATAAATAGATAATTAAAATTAAAAATAATTAATTATCACATAAATACTTTAAAATTATTTACATTTATATTTTAAATTTGACCATTTAAATATAACTTAATTGTTTATATTTATTATTTTTCACAATATTATCACGTAGCTACTTAATGTTATGTTAAATTTTACCAATTATTATTCTTATTTTTTTGCAATAACAACAGTATATATAGATCATGCTTAAAAAAATTGCTTTATTGAAGTATTTATAGTCGTGACAGGTCTTAAAAGAAGCTTAAGAAACATACAATGAAGAAACGATGAAAAGTACAAATATTAAACATTCTGATTATGTAACTTGTAACTTTACTAACACTTTAATACGAGGGAATTCTGTTAAACATATAAATCGTTAATCAATGTTATTTTTTTATCTGTCAATCGAACACTATATCAAAGAATTTATAGTATTTATACATCATATTCAATCAACTATAATTATTGATTTTAGATCTTAATTAAAAAAAAAATCTTTTATAGAGATTAAAACCAAAATTTATTATTTTACACTAATAAAAAATATATTTAACCCATTTTAAATACCCGTACAACTTTGATTCTTCCCGCTAGTCCTCCAAGTTACATTGTTATTAACTAGTTTCTTCCATTTCCATTCACAATAATGAAAACCAAATATGTCAAAATAAAATTTAAAAAAATACGCGAACAATATTTATCACAATCTGTACTTCAAAGAAAATTCAAAAAGATATAAATAAATTAACTTAAATCTAAGTTTTATTATTATTCTATTTTTTTTTCAACTTGTACAGTAGTAAAAGATTACCTAATAAAAGTTAAATGATCAATTAAAATAAATTTTAAATAAAGTGATGTAGATTACCGAATAATAACCATAATTTGACAACAAAATAATTGCACCAAAATAATAGTGACTCAGCAACAAAATTTAAATTTTAAAGCTTCGAATAGTCACAACAAATTTTACAACTAAGCAACATCAATTAACAATACTAGTGATAAATAATTAAGTTATTCAATAAATTGGAATATTAGATAGCATCCAATTTAGGCAAATGCTTACAGGAGGAGGAGAAACAATCGACTTTGGCCGCTTCTTGGTCAATGGATAAATATGTGTCCCAGCAAGCCAACATTCCTCAAAGTATAATGTCATGTACACCCTATAAACATTATCAACAAAACCTTTTAAATTGTAGTAAAAGTATTAGGTAATAGTATGATGAGTTTTAAGGCTTATTTTTAGAGGTTAGGTCTACATGATTACAAGTAAGAAGGTTGCCACCAACTCATCTTTAATAATATTTTTAATTTTAGCCAATCACAAATTTTATACATCCAACCAAGATATTCGTGTATGGTACGAGTCCCTCTCATTTTTATGTATATTTAAAATACACTTATTTATAAAATTAATTTTTAAATTGAGACTTTAAGTTAAAAAACACAAAGAAGATCATAGTTTTCAAGTAAAAATTATAGTCTCGTAGATATTCTAATTTTATTAGAATATTTGTAAAAATTATATGAAAATATCATTTTTAAAGATTTTAACATACGTTGAATTTTAATATTTTTATAATTAAAAAATGTGAAATGATAAAATAATGCAATCATTTTACAATTATATTGTAAAATAAATATTTTTTTATAATATTTAAAGTTTGACTCATGCTATGTACGGGTATATTTTTTTTTGGGGTCACAATAATATTAGTGCAGGGTTTTTGGTTATACATTCATAATTATTTTTTATATGATAAATTTATGATTAAAAAATTGAAAATAATTTAAATTATGTTAAATATAAATGTTTTTGTAATTTTAAAATGTGAAGTGATAAATTAATTCAATTATTTTATAACTATATTATTAGTGAAAATAAATTTTATAATTTTATAATATTTAATAAGTTTACAAATAACATTCTGGATAATTTAAATATAAAAATTCGATTAAATTAGGAAATCAAAATATCACTTACAATAAATCATTATTTCAATATCTAATAGACACTTCATATTTTATTAGCACTTAGGTAAGATGAGTTGTCATAGGTGTTTAGTACTGTCTTTTACATGTCAGAAAAAAAAATACTAACTATTAAATTCTCTAAAGTAAGTATTTTTTTTTTCTCCCAATTAATTGTGGGAAATTATATTAGTTATAATAAATACTTAAAAGATTGATACTTTTGTCCAAATATTTCAATCATTTTTCTATTAAGAACTTATAATCATATTATATGTCGTAATTATATTAAAATTAAACTTATGACATAATAAAATAAAGCATATTAAAATTTAAAATAAAATATTTAAATTTACAAAATATTGTATATTTTAAATAAAATAGTAATATAAAATGAAAATTATTTTAGTTTCAAATATATATTATCTTAGATTTAAGTCTTCATTGCATAATTATAAATTATATCAAATATTTTTCTTTAGAATTTGATTAATAATATTCAATTTCCAAATGAATGAAATATTATTTATATGAATTAGCTCAGCTATATTTGACAAAATCAGTTAAAAAAAGTTAAAGAATTAAAAAATTAATAGGTAAAAGTTGTTAAATTAATTTATTAAATTACAATTATTTAGTATAATTATATATTAAAATATCTCGTAAATATGAAATAATAAAAATAAATATTTAAAAATGATTATATATATATATTATACCCGAGAAAATATGTTAAAGTGTGTGGTTAAAAATAATATAATAAATAATATAAATAATGTAATGGTTAAAATAAATAGTATAATAGAAAAATATTAAAATACATGAAAAAATAAAATAAACATATAATCTATTAATATCTTAAAATATAATATTAAAATAATAAAATAAATAATATAATGATAAAAATAAATAATGTGATATAATAATATTAAAAAAAAAAGAAAAAAATTATTATTTATTATTATTAATATATTATGTAATAAAATAATAAAGACATGTCATACCTGAAAGAAAAGTAACAAAATAATAGTAATAAAATTCTACCTTGTATTGAAAGAATAAACAAAAATATATACTAAAAAAGAAAAAATATAAAAAATTAGTTGATAAAAGTTAAAATTTAGTATTTTAAAAAATACTATTTAAAGTTACTTTAAACTATACTATAAACTTGAATTTTTTTTTACTAAATATGACTAATAAAGTCAAATAAAATTGTTATTTACTAAAAAAATATAAAAATTAGTTGAAATAACATGACATTTAGTTTTGTAGCTTATTTATTTGTAAAAAAAACAATATTTTGTAATACTTAACAATCATAAAAAATTAAATAACAATACACAAAAATGCATAAGAAACACTAATCCACCAAAGAAATAAATTAAAGAATTTTAGTCTAACAAAATATAGTAAAAAAGAAATTAAATTTTTTTTACAGGTTTTTATTTGAGCCACACAAAATATAATGCCATGTACATCCTATAAACATCATGAACAGAACATTTTAAATTGTAGTAAAAATATTAGGTAATAGTGTGATGAGTTTCAAGGATTATGTTTTGAAGTTAAGTCAACATGATTACAAGTAGGAATGTTGCCATCAACTCATGATTAATCATCCTTTCAATCCAAGCCAGCCACAATTTTTTTCCACTGAATGACGTGACAAAAGGCAACAATAAAAAAGTTTTAATAATCAAAAGCTAACCAATTGAAAATTTCACACGTTAGAAATGAATGCGAAATTGAAACACACATTTAATATTTTCAAATAAAATATAAAACACAATGATGACGACACGTTGAAACACCACTTAATGAGCCATGTCTACTAGTTGCAGAAACTGATTTTGATACAACCACATAGTTTATTTTAGCCAATTCTACAATGGAGGAGACCCATCTTCAATTTAAATTGTTTAATTATATTATATGAATTATTTAATAATAAAATAATATTTTAACACATTGTGATTTTGAGTGGTTTAAAAATTAAAAATAATTATTTATATAAATAACTATATTTTTAATTGCTTTACATTTGTGTGTACAGAAAAAAATATAAGATGTTGAAAAAAATTGTAAGTAAAGTAACTTATTCATAATAATTTTTATGAAAATAAATTTTAATTTAATTATCTAAAATTAAAAAACATATATAAACTTATTTAAAAATATAAAATGAGTTATTTATATATAATTAAGTATCTCTCGTTAGAAACTCAAAGTGGGTGAATTAGTTGTTGATTGATTTTTGCTAATTCCATTTCATTACACGTTGGTCTGAACTTAAGAATATAAAGTTGTGGTCCTATCAACTAACCCAAAATTGTTCTCTTACCACCATTGGATATAACAAGGTAATTAATTGCCTTCGCTTTTGGACAAATTTATCGTGGCTTTCTAATTTTGTATAAGACTTAATAGAATGCCAAATATGAGTAATGGACAATTCTATAGATTAAAATACGATAATACAGTCTCGATGTAGTCACATTCGCTGACAAGAAAGGTGAGGTGCTGTATGTATGCAGGCCAACAAGGTTTCTTTTACAATTTTCAAAATCAATCTTTTTTTTTTTTAAAAAGCTATAAATAAATTTTGAAAATAAAGAGGAAACACACCCCAACTATTAATTGTCATTCAAGATTCTTGGTACACGCGTGTTATTCACATTGTTTACAGATATTATTTAAAAAAAAACTAGGAAAGAGAATACATTCAAAGAGAAATTGTAGAAGAATGGAAGTCAAAAGATGGGAGAGAAAAAATTAATTAGTACTGTTTAAAAAAAATAATAAATTAATTATTTTAATTAAATTAGTATTATTAACGAAGGTTAACTTGTGCTGTTTTGCATAGAAAATCCATTATACTTAATACACTCAAATTATTCGATATGTATAATATATTTAATAATATTATTAAATATAAATTATATATATTTTTTCTTTTAAAAGATATGAATATTACATTATTATCTTTTTTTGGTTAAAAATTATATTTTTATTTATTAACAAATTCGAGTATATAATATTTTATTTTTTTTAATTTATTAAAATTTCATTAGTTTTTGTTTAATAAATTATTATTAAGACATTTTTTATATTAACATCATTTTAAAAATATAAATATTACACTGTCATTTTTTGTACTAAAATATATTTTTCTTTTCTTAATAAATAAAACATTCACTTGTGCTAAAACTTAATATTAAAAATTTTATTTTATTATTTAAAAAATTATTTTATAAAATATATTTTTATATAGAAAAATATAAATATATATACCTGTAATTTATCTCATAATTTTATTTGTAGATATTATTTTAATAAAAAAATTAATTATTTTAAGTTTTATGATATATTTATAAAATATTATCAAATCACGGAACAAGTGAATTTCTAAATCACAACTTACTATACATTTTAATTAAAATATATTTTAAAATTTTATAATGAATATTTTTTAATAATATTAAATTAAATAAATTAAATTATATATTTTAGTATAAATGAAGAGAGACAATTTAATAATTATATTTCTCATAAGAATATGATATATTTTATTTTATATTTTAATATAAGAAGAGAGAATAATATAATATTCGCATCTCATATCAAAAGAAAATATAATTTATTTTATAGTGTTAAATTAAATATATTAAATTGTATATTTTAATATAAAAATATAATATTCATATATTTTATGAGAGAAAAATATAATTTAAATTATTATTTAAGTTAATTATATATTATATTTTATAAATATAACATTTAATTATGTAGTTGATTTTAATTATATTATATCAATAATATTAAATATAAAATTAGCTACTTATATTTTTTTGGTTAAATGATAAAAAGGTTGCTACAAAGTTAGAACACTGTATATTAATTAAATTTCTACTATTAAGTCGATCGAGCATAGTAATGTGTTGACTAACGTATTGATTTAAAGGTTTAATTAATATTTTATTTTCAATGTAATATAATTGATTGCAAAGGTGAATCTTAAATTGATTTTTTTGGTGTCTTACATATCCAATACTCTAATTAAATGAAACAAATATGATTTAATAACAAAAAATCTCCATTAAAATTCGTTAGATAAGTTGAAATAAACATGGATGCATAATTGGATTAAAGAAATTAATGATAAGAAAATGATGTAAGTTTCGAGCCGGTTGTAATTCCGATTGTTATATTGTTACATTGACTGAAGATTCGCTACGCACTGGGCATATGGCATGATGCTGGTGACACGTGTCACACCTCGCACATTTGCGTTAGAACGACGTGATCATGAAGATGAAATTGAAGTTCTGGCCGAAAGGTATACGATTCGATTTGGCGCCGCTGCAACTATCGTATCTATAATTAAGGAAAAACGTTGAAAGTTAAGGAAACCCTAGTTAGATTTTAGAATTGTAAGAGAAATAGGATGAGGTTTATATTCAGAAATCTGAATCTCGTATACCGAACATGCATTACAAGGCTTTCTTCTTCAAAATTTCTTCCTCCCGTGTTGGAATCACTTAATTCCTATCCATTAGACTCTTTTTTAACTGAAAATCCCGCATTCAAAATCCCTAAGAGATGGCATTTTGGTCATTCTCACCACGATGACCACGATCACCACCACCACCATCACAAAGAGGGAGAGAACATTTTCAGGTTGGGCCTCGCCGCTGATGTTGGTTTAGCCACCGGAAAAGCCTTCACCGGCTATGTTACCGGGAGCACTGCCATTATCGCTGATGCTGCGCATTCCATATCCGATGTGGTAAGTGGTAACTCTCATTCTCACTTCCTTAGTGAAACTTGTCGTGAAACAATGTTCATCCTCGTCGTTTGTGTCGCAGGTTCTCAGTGGCATAGCTTTGTTGTCTTTCAAGGTTGCCAAGGCGCCCAGAGATAAAGAACATCCATATGGTCGCTTGATTTGTATCTACACTCTACTCCATTTATCTCTTATGCATCAAGTTACTGTTTATTGCATATTCTGAATGATAACATTTCATTCAGCGCTAGATGTAGTCTAGGAGTTGTTTGGATATAGTTCGACTGCTTATCTGTTCGTATACACTTCACATATAATAATAATGGTTTTAAACTGTGATTGAGGTCGCAGTTGCAATTTCGTGCAATCCTTGATGTTAGGGAAAATTGAAAACAAATGCGGCTGCAATTGCAGTCGTGGAGACCCCAAAAACATTGATGCTGCAGTTGAAATTGCAGTTGCAAACTGTTTTTAAAACCTTCATAATAATATAATAATCACATAATGCTCTTTTGTTTTGTTATTTTGTTGTGTTTATCACTAGACTAATGCTTTCCATTTGTGTGTTATTTACTGAAAAGTCTGTGTTATTTATGATTATATTTCTATGGCTTTGGTATCTCAGGACATGGTAAATTTGAGACTCTAGGAGCTCTTGGAATCTCTTGCGTGCTTTTGGCAACTGGAGGTGGCATTGCATGGCATGCTGTAGACCTTTTGATGGTATTGAAATTCAAACTTTGATCTATTTGTTGCTTCACTTATTCTATGAACAACGTGATTTAAAGAAACTTTGATTGAGCATTTTGTTAGACTGTGTATGAAAAGTAGATATTTTGTCATCTTTTCAATACTTTTAAGTTATTGTTATATTATATACGTGCAGGGGTTGTTCTCATCTAGTCCTGAAATGGTTAGCCAGGCATTGACACCTGGGCACGAGCATAGCCACGGACATGGTGGACATCACCATGGAATTGACATGGATCATCCCATCCTTGCTTTGAATATGACTATTGTGTCAATATGTGTTAAAGAAGGGTACTGCTATTACTTAATATTATCTTGTACAGGGTTGAGGGGGTCCTAGTATTCATGATGCCTATTATAGTCACATATGTCCTATGTCACTATTTTAAATATGCTGACTTTGACTAATCCTTCAATGGGCGGTATCTTATACTTCTCCACACTAGTGTAAGAAACAAATCAATAAAGTTTGATGCAATCTCAAGCCAATGGAGACAGATACAAAAGGATAATTACTAAATAGGAAATCTTTAGAGAATGACGTTTAATTGAATGAATCTCTGGAAAAATTAATTAAGCTATTGTTGTAGTTATGTTAGCCCAGGCACTTTTTTTTCCTAGGGAATGTATTCCCGTGGCCTTAACTCCTTGACTTTTCCTCACATGACAAGGTCTAAATTGAATCTCTTAAGTTTTGGTTGGGCTTCTGACATCAGGACCTTGTAATTTAAGCTTCATTCCTTATTTCCTTTTCTTTATTGATGGCCTTTATGCTTTGATTAATACATGCATGACTAGGTTTTGTCTCTTCTCCAAGACTTCAGTATCTTATTTGCTTGGCAAATCTGTAGGCTTTACTGGATAACAAAACGAGCTGGTGAGAAGCAAGGCAGTGGACTAATGAAAGCAAATGCATGGCATCATCGTGCAGATGCAATTTCATCAGTAGTTGCTCTCATTGGAGTTGGTAAATAACTTGGTTCTTTGAAAGGTTACTTGGTCTGTTATTCAGTAGAAAGTCCTATAACGTTTGCTTCTAGTACAAGATATGTCATCAATCAAGTTTACTTGCTTACAATTGATTAATAGTTGTGTTGTTGGGTCATGATTATTAATCATGTGATATTATATGATATTAATCACATAATTGCATGTAAGTTATAAGTTATAAGTTTTTTATGAACATCTTTAAAAAAAGGAAGTGGTTATTTGTGCATCTAACACTAATAATGGTCTAATTTATATTTTTAACAATTTTTATTGTGTGTTTAGATTTATGAATTCACGAGCTATTTTTATTCATCTATTTATTAGTATATTACTAATGGATTTCTGCTGTTGTTATTACCTAAATTGACATAACTAGAAGCATGGTCACTCACCTTTATAATGGCTCTGAAGTATGAAGCTGAGCTTAAGTTATCTTATGTAGACATCTCGTTTGATTTAGTTGAATTGATCAGATGCTACAGTTTTGTTTAACATTAAAAAAAAAAGACTAAAAAATTAACATATAACAAGTGTTGTGTTCATTGTCTACAGACTGTATCCATCATTGGTGTTTCAGTTATTTAATTTACTGAACGAGCCTTTTTTCTACAGTAAATTGTCATAGTATCTTAATTGTTAAAATATAAAAATTATCTTATATTGCATCATATTTTACCATCCATGACCTTGGAGTTATATTTTTACCAGAGTCCATTTTAAGTCCTTAAAGATATATAATACAATTAGATGTTTAAGGATTAATTTCATACTCTCAACTCAAACGTCCAATCCCATATATATTGATTCCTCCATCCATTTTGGTCTAATATGGTTTACATTAAATGCTTACCTGTAACAAAATCATAATGCTTGAATATTATTATAGACTAATAATCAAATCTTCAAATGCAAACTTCAAGATTTTTGTTAACGGTTTTAGATTAAAGTGGATTGACAGACTAATTTATTAGGGGTTTGAGTTACTAAACTGATAAAATTAATTCCTGAAGGAGTAAATGATAACCAGATGTTTCTTTCAAAGACTAATAGTTGGCTTAATTCTTTTTTTTTTTTGTCTTCCATAATGACTGCTTGCTGTAAGACCCTAAGCTTTAATTAAGTATAGTTTTTGCATTGCCCAGGCTATGATTCTGGATACTTGATCCATTTATGTCTTGGGTCTTGCTTACACATTCACTAACCATAGATTTTCATCTCCATGTTAGGAGGGTCTATTCTTGGAGTGAAATTTCTAGATCCCCTTGCCGGACTTCTTGTCTCAGGCATGATTTTGAAAGCTGGAGCTGAAGCTGGTTACCAAAGGTACCTATATCTGTTTCTCTGCAATTTATCTTTGCTTGCAAGTTTAACTGATTGTTTTATGTTATCGAAACTATTTTCTTTACCCTGGTGAATACATGCCAAACACATTTTGGAACCTAAGTTAAACATATGGACACTAAGTGTGATCCTCATACATGGAAACAACAAAATATAGAACAAACCTACGCTGCACATAGACATGTTCTGGATACCGAGAAATTAGGTTATATTTATATTGTTGGATATGGCATCTAATTAATGTAACCAGTCTACTTGTTCTTTCCTCAACTTAAGAGGGAATTTACGTATAAAACATTGTTTGAAGGATGGCTTTGTCACTTTGGACTAATCTCTTAATGATGTACACTTGACATATGTATTTAAATTGATGGATTGTTTCTTTACTACATACTAATGAGCCCAACTAGATATGATGGCTAATGCAATGCAGTTATTTAATAATTCCATGGATGGAATTTACTACCTCTTTATCTATGCTTAACGAAAATTGCAATTTGGGATATTGTTAAGATAACAAAGAATATAAATGGGTGTAAAATGTATGACCACTTGGGGTAAATTGATTATGCCTAAACCAGGGGGGTTAGAAAAAAGTCTCTACTCCACCAGAAGTATCGATAGGCAATTTTGATGATGTCCAAACTTCTACCTCTAATTTTATTGCTGCTTTTGATCAATTATCAGTGTCTTGGAATTGGTGGATGCTGCAATCCCAGCACAACATTTGGATCCTATTAAACAAACAATATTGCAAGTTGATGGTGTCAAGGTATCTTTTTCTCCAATATTCTTTTTAGAATATTTTGGTAACCTTGAAACTTAGCATATGATTTATTTTCCAATGTCATCCTTCTACTTGAAGAAATGTATCAAGTTCTGCTTTAATTTTTTACATTCACTTTAACCAGGTTTACATTAGTGTTATTCTGGTGTTCTGCATACAAATATACGAACTTAGATTACATTCTTTTCATTTCTTTGTATATATTTTTTCCAATTGTATGCAGGGGTGCCATCGTTTAAGAGGAAGGAGAGCTGGTTCGAATCTGTATCTTGATGTAAATATTAAGGTTAGTTCTCTTGAATTTTATATTCTTTATGTCATATACATTGTGTCATGAACTCGTGATTGGACTGCATGTGTCAGTTTGCAGGGTTTATTTTTTAGTTTTACCTTGCAGGTTGATCCTTTTTCTAGTGTTAGTGCTGCACATGACATTGGTGAAAATGTCCGTCATCAAATTCACAAGTCTCATCCTACCGTGGTTGAAATTTTTATACACATAGGTATGTTTTATAGTTTTATAAATTTCTTACCCTGGCTATTGCAGAATTGTAGTTATTTTTTATCACAATTTTTTTAATATTTAACATAGTTGTTAACAGAAGTTACTTTGTAGCAGGGTGATTCAAATAGTGAATCATCAAAATCTAATTTTTGAATTGTAAATTGCAAATTGCATTAAATTAGTTTAGAGATACAATAAAAAATAACTTGAAATATATCATATAAATGATGTATAATTCTTAATGTTATTATTTTAACTAGGAATTGACAAAAGTACCAAAGCATAACCTCATAAAACAAAATCATAAATTGTAAGTCGTATGTCAGAACAAAAACAGAGTAGTGAATCTAGTGATATGGCCAGATAAGATGCCATTTACTTTGTCAAGCCTCTGCTTTAGAAGAGTGAAAACAAAGTAATGGAATATGACCAAATAGGGTGCATAAAGTGAGTGACAGTGTCAAGCTCGTCTATTTTAGAAGAATGAAAGCTAAGCAATGAAATAATCTGACATGTTTTGAATTAAGATATAATTATTATTGTTGGAAATTATATAATGGTAATTGTTTCATTTACCAAAGTAGCCTAGATACATTGTAACCTAGAGGTAGAATTAATTAATATTCTCTTGTAAATTGTGTTTTGTATTTGTTAAGTTTGCAACCATCATGTATATAAATCCCTCAAGGCTGAGTGTATTTTTCACACACCAACAGTGGCTGAAATAATATCTCCTTCGATCTCAAGTTGGCATCAGGACAGGTTGACGCATCTCTGTTGTACATCCTTATTGTAACCATTGCCAAGGCTGAAATGCAGTATTTTGTCTTTGGTTCTTCTGAACCAACCCAGTCTACTCTATTCAAGCACTGTTCATCACTGGCACTGTTCACATGTACGGTTCATCAGGGCATTGTTTATATGATACTCAGATACTATTTAAGAGTGGATTTGAAAACTCTTGTTTATCTACAACTTGCTAGATACTATTCTGTGTGCATTTTCCTTCCACAGTTGTAGACAAGTCTTAATTACAAGTGTTGGATTTTGGGAAAAAGGACAAATCCCCTCAAAATAATTTTTTTTCTAATCAGTTAATGAATATAAGAAGTATCTTCAACTAAAGGCTGCTCATTCTATATCTACCTCAGCCTCAATGGCTCAGTCTGGTAATTCCTCATTTTTGTTTCTCTCAAGTTTTGCCTGTTGGATCCTAGATTATGGTCTCTAGTGCTTTTGGTCATTTTGTTGGCAATCCTTCTTTTTTCTTAAACTTATTTCCCACAAAAAAATCCTCACTTTATCACCCCCGTAGATGGTTCTAAGGTTAAAGCTATTGGCATTGGCCAAGCTAATCTTCTTCCATCCTCAACTTCAAATTTAGTTCTTATTCTTGATTGCCAATTTGATTTAGTTTCAATCAGCCAACTAATTCGTTCTCTTACTCTTTCTGTATACATCACAGGCGTACGGGAAAAAAGATGATTGGTACAAGCTTTGAATTACACAGACTCTATTATCTTCAATCTTCTATTTTTTGTATTGCCATTGAATCTCCAAATCTCCTTCATTGTTGTTTGGACCATCCAAGCCTAAATAAGTTTAAAAGAATGGTTCCCAGTCTCACCATTTGCAGTCATTTGAATTTGAATCATGTCATTTCAGTCCCCACTTTTCTCATGACATTTCTTCTCAAGAAACACTCAATTCTTCTCAAGATATTTCATCCCGTCCTCTCATTACCTATTAGCGCTGTCCTCATAAGGCTGCTCCCGAGTCTGGTGCTTTATCGCCTGCTCCAATATCTCAAGTTGTTCTTGCCTAGACTTTACCTCCACTTGACTGTTATCATCTTTCTCCAGACTATTATGCTTCCACTACTGCTCCTGAGTCTGGTGCTTTATTGCCTGCTCCAACATCTTAACTTGTTCTTGATGGGGAAAAAGCAATAAGGCACATGCAATGATGCACCAACGCAATGAATATAAATTCCCTAACTTGCAAGAATCTCTAAGGAGTAACCACAAATAAGAATGATAGTAACAATGAGAAAATAAGAAGAATCACGCAAGAGACACCAATATTTTTAACATGATACAAGAGTGTTCAAGTCAAAAACAGTATTTGTTCATACAACCAACCAGTACAAACAAGTAAGCAAAACTTGCAGATGAAGAACAAAATGAAGGAACAAGAAAGTAAAGAACCTACAAAGAAAATATACTCTTGATTTCCATGAAGAAACTAGAATATTGAATTGTAAAGCAGTTGATACTCCCATGGATCTGAATGTTAAGCCTTCTCTAGATCAACAAAAACTCTTTCTCAGACCCTAATAGATATTGAAAATTGGTAAGAAAACTCAATTATCTTATGGTGACTTGACCTAACATTTCATTCACTTTAATGTCATGAGCCAGTTCCTTAATTCTTCTCGTGTTGATCACTGGGGTGCAGTGTCCAAATTTGAGATTCATTAATGGATCACCTAGAACAGGATTAGTATATGCCAATAGAGGGCTTCCTCTCCTATTGAACATCAAATACAAGTTTTGCATGATAACGGTGAAATCTGATATAGGATGGACCGACGGAGAGTCCTGGAAATTTATGTGCAGAGTATATAACTGATTCTTTTGAAATTTATTTTGTCAATACCAGTAACCTTTTTCTTATTACTGTTGAACCATTGCTTATGAATAGAAAATGCTTAAACTTGTTATGAATGTCAAAAGGCAGATTTAAACCTGTCACCATTGGTCCTTCTTTCTTTCTATCTTATTTCATTGACTATAGATCTGTACATGGCAAAGAAATGCCTAATTTTCTATTCATGCTGCCTTTATTTTCAAATTGCAGCCTTATGACAACTAAAATCCACATATTCCCAATGATATATTGCAATGAGGTTCTAAAATCTAAAACTTTCTGTAGTGGATGTCATGTAATGTGCTATTTTGTATCTTTTAACTCTAAATTTGTCTTATTTTTATTTCTCTTTTGTAGATCCTACAATGTCGCATGTTTTTCCCAGCACAATAGATCAACAAGATAGTTGCAGTGGAGACACGAACTTGAACATTATTGTTCCTGCTGAGGATAGTAACATTAAAGGAGTTGTTTCTGATATCATCTCATCAAACTTTCCACAGGTAAACATTATATGTGGAAACCAGAAGACAATCGAAATAAGTCTTAGTTTGGAATTTGGTGTGGGTCTTTCATCTATTGGGGATCTTTGATTTTATTGGTTAGAAGTAAACGGATTATTCTGCATTTGTTCAAGTTCTCTTAGCCATAAAATTTGGGGAATTAAATGGTTTCTATTCTCTTACTGGTACATGTGTCATATCAAGCTTTTCTATTTCAATATTAATTTAAGGTGGCGAAAAGTAAGATGATTTCATTGTTAATGGAAGTATACTTGACTTTAAAGGTAGGTTTAGAATTACTTATTAATTGTCTCTAGATGGTTTTCAGATGTCAGTTGAGCGCATAACACGTCACATGTTTCAAAGCAAGATAATTCTTCAAATTGAGGTTTCCATGCCACCTGATATCCCAATTCGGTAATTTTTATTCCCTATCATTTAGTTTGATTGTGAAAATCGGGTCAATCTCTCGTGACAACTTTTGTTTATTTACCCACAGACATGCAATGGAAATGGCAGAGCAAGCTGAGAAAGAGATTTTGAAGGCTGTCTCGAATACAATTCATGTTGGCATTCAGCTACGTTTGGGGAAACCATTCCCACAGATCAATCTTACTTAGAAAACCATCCATGGATGGTAGAAAAAAGCCTATTTTTTTGCTACTCCATGCATCATTTGTAGTATAGATTATTACAACATTACTCTGTTGCAATTCCTACCTAGTCTGACACAATTTCATACTAGCCAATGAAATTGAGAGGTTCGCAGGAGGTGGAAAGGTTAGGAGACATACTAGAACTGAACATATTTGCGCCCATTAGACGTTTCATACACTGCTGAGTTCCTTCGGAGCCCTGCAAAATTGCTGAATATGGTAAATAATGAACCTCCTGGAGTTATACAGTTTTTAACGGCAAATTTATGTCTTTGTTAGCACCTTGTATGTTCAAAGTTTCTTCATCAAAACATAAAACATCCCCCCCTCCTGTGTTGATTAACATCAGATATTTTTGCATCCTCCCTGCCCCAATGTTAGAATTGAATTTAACGGGTTAACATGTGAATTGATCAATTTCACCTGTTTTATGCAGTAAGCACATATGACCATAGAAATATTGACATTTTATGAAACATGTATAATGAGAAAAATGTTATCTTTCAAATAATGAGAAGGTAAATATTGGGCTAAAAATGTAATCATGCTTTTCACATTATACAAGTCACAAATGGCATGGTCTGACGTTAAGACAAACTTTGTCACATAATCACAATTGATTATAAATTAATTTATTATTTCAACCAATTAGTTTAACTACTGAAAATCATTTATTTATTTATTTATTTCAATTACTATATCTTGTTAAGAGGAATATTAGTATATATATATCACTATAATTTTTAATTCATGATCTGTTTATAAAATGATTAAATTGATTGTTTAAAGAATGAATCTATAATAAAAGCGTGTGGATGTATTAACAAATTTTTTTATGATATTGTTTAGTCTTTAGGGGTAGACCAGAACAATGTTTCTAAAATTGAAAACTGAATTAATAGTTAAGTCAATGAAGATATGCCTTCACTGTTTAACTGTTTAATTGTGGTTAATTGATGTTTACGAATACATTGTCAAAGAATACTGATAGTAGACGAAATTTTCTTATATACATAAATAAGGTGGTGAAACTTAAGAGTTTGCATAAATCTGTAGAGTCAAGACTTGACTCATACGAATTTATGTAATAAAAATATTATAAAACCTATAATAATAATTATAAATATATAATATTATATAAAAATATGATATAGCTATATAATTAAGTTATACATATTAATGTCAACTCATAATGTCGTTAAGTGTTCGAAACATAGGCGAGCGAAACCAATGTCTTCTAAACAACAAAGTGAGCCTTAATCGCACTTTCAAATTGCATTAAGGAATGCTCTTTTACTCTTTTATTTAGGAAGGAGTTTTAATATGCAAGTTCTACACTCCACTTTTTATTGTATACAGTACACAATTAGGCAAAAGTAATTGGACATAACATTTTTTAAATGAATTGTTTAGATTAATTACTTGATATTTATTACTTTGTAATTTCTCTTATTTTATAATATCATATTTAATTTTCCTTTTGCCTAATTGTGTACTGTATACAACTTTTGAATCTCTACTGCCTATGAACACCACCCAATACTCCAGCAATTTGAGTACAATCGAATATAAAATTTAATAAATTAGACAAAAAATTGAAACAGATAAATTTAAATAGAATATATTGTTTTGAAATAATTTCACGAATCGAGTAAATTGGTCAACTTTTATTAATTTTTGTTTTTAATAGCTTTTCACCAGTTCAAAACCTACAAAAGTAAAAATACCGTGATAAGAAAATTGAAAAAAAAAATCTCTACTACCTTACTGCGCAGATAAAAACTTAGAAAGTATTGTATTTTGAAGTATGAATCTTAGTTCATGAGCAGAAAAAAGAAGTGTTTTCCTCAATTCCTTTGTGCCAGAAATAATGGATAAATAGAAAGAAAGCCATTGATCAGATAATTGTAGTCTGATTAAATAAGTCCACATCTATTAAATTCAGAAATGGGTATCATCACTTCAATGGCACACTATTCTCTTTCTCTTCCGCCATATAATAATCAATTTTCTGATTTTTCCAATATATAATAACAAACCAACGAAATTAAAAAAAAAAAAGTAGAAGGCTCAGAAGGATCCATTGGTAGTTTTGTAATCACAAGGGAAAATTCTCTATTCCCTCATAAAATAGGTAGTTCATACCATCATTGCCTCCAAAACACTAAAACACAATCGAGATAAAGAAAATAAAAAAAGATGAAAGAACACGAACAAAAAATAAAGCGGCAAGTGTACAGAGATTGACAATCGGAGAAAAATAGAGGTTATGTTCGCGAAGAGGCTGATGAACTGTATTTAATTAGTGATTCTGCTGTATATATATAAAGAAGTGTTCAAATTAGGGTTAGGGTTTTCGGCCTGTTGGACTGCCCCTCGGGCCTCTTTTATATGGGCCTCCCTAATATTGGCCTATTGACCCATCAAAAACAACGCTGTATTTTTACTTTCGGCTTTTCACGGATTACTGATTTTGTGCCGCATGCCATTTGACTGGTATATAGAACTTTTATATTTTAAATTTTAAATATTTTATTAATATTTGTTATTTTTTTATCTGTTCTATTATATTATATCACCTATATATTTATATCTTTTTTCTTTTTTCTAGGTATCCATTAAAATTAGGTAACTTCTGCTTTTTTCCCCCCAAAATAAAATAAAAATAAATTTAGGTGTCTCATGAATGATTTTTCATATTAATTTTATGAATATTGTAAATTAGTAATCTATTCTATTGCTTTCAATCCAAAAAAAAATAAATCCTATCTTTTCTTAAATGATAAAAAAATAAATTTCAATACCATATTAAATTTGTTACGATATATGAAAAGTGATATAATACAGCACGTATTTATAATTTCTCAAATTTTGCTTGCTTGCAATGCCATGTGCTCATGAACCAAGCAAATATAACTTAGAAATATCACCATGACTGTTGTACGGTTCTGTAAGTTCCTTATATTTATTATATTAAGAGTTTTACTTTTGATATATGATTAGTGCAGAACTTTTTAAATTATTATCTAATCTTATATAACACCTCTTCTATTGAATATATAATTTATTAAATAATATAGTGATACGTGGATGTAAGTGTAATTTTAAAAAAATTATATATAAAATAATTTAGACAAGTGTTTTAATCATGTGTAATATTTTATAATTATTATATCTTTTGTTAGAATCATAATAAAAAAAATCTCGTGAGAGATAATCTTCATCTTAATAAGATAACTTAAATAAAATATATAAATAAAAACAACTTAAATAAAATATATAAGTAGGCGCATTATTGAGATAAAATGGTTGAAAAATCTGTTGCCATACATTAAGCTACAAAGTTTGAAAAGCTCATTTAAAGGAAACATTCTATTTTCTTTTAGTCTAAACTGGCCATGGTTTGCGCCTCGTCTCAAATGTCCCAAATGGATTTGTCCAAAGCCGAATCCCGAAAGTGATTCATAATCTGCAACCTCTGTTGGATTAGTGCTTCTAACTCCAACCTTTGCTGTTGTTGTTTCTGTGGTGAAGTTGCACCTCCAACGCCCAAGAAGTCATGAACCGTTGTGATGTCAGCACTAACACCAAACCTCATTGGATATCCTTGTGCTACATCTCTTCCATGGATGAAAGCACCAACCTCTTGTTGGACGTTCTTGATGAAGCCTTGGCTGTGGTCACTACTTCCCACGAAGATGGGAGTGAACATTCCCATATCAGATATGAGTTGGTTGGCAGGCACGTGTGGTGGATTGAAGGGGTGATAGGAAGAGTTAATGCTGTTGCTTGCAGTGACACCAATTTGGGCTGCTTTATGCAACAAAGCTGTTGCAGACATGTGAGCCGAGGCAGAAGCGTAATTGAGAACAGGAGAGTTGTTGGAGCTGAGTTGAAGGGTGGAAGAAGAGGGATGATGATAAGACATGATTTTTGGACCACCAAAGAGTGTACCTGAAGTGGTGGAGAACATCTCCATGGACTTGTTCAATTCGGGTACACTACTGTTGTTGGAACTGCTGCTTAGAGGCATTGTGCCCATGAAATCCGGCAATTCATTATTTTGCAACTTTCCTGCCATTATGCCACTCGTTAATCCTCGCTTGTTTTCTTCACTTAATGCGTCACAAAAGGCTCTGTGTGTGATGAAACTGTCTCTTCTGCAAGTTTCAGATAAATGCACGTGTTCAATCTTCACATGTACCAAGCCACTTCAATGCTAACTAACAGTTACGAGACAGCATCTTACCATTTAGATAACATGATTTTTTTTTTTTTTTTTTGTGTTCTTCGATATATAAGACAGCTAGAAGAGACAAATTAAATGATTACAGTGTAAGGTTATGGCTCCACCTAAATTTAACACCAAAAATGTAGAGCCACATCAACTCAATGCTGTCCTGTGTATTTCGTACATACAATTGCAAATGTAGCAGTTGTGTTTTGATAGTATTACTCAAATTCTATATGAGTTGATTATTATTTCTTAGTTTTTTTTTACTACGATATATATGCTTAATGAAATTCTTAAATTTAAGAATTAGTTGATATTAACGTAGCAATTCTTATATAAGAATGTTCCTAACATACAGTTTTTAATAATTATGAGATAGTTATAATTAAAGTTTTTAAGAATAATATCGTTAGAAAAAAAATTGTTAAAATTCTTAAATTTTACCTAACATCATCGGAGTCACAAAAAAATAAAAAGTTAAACAGCTCCGCTCTAATTACAGTGTTAGAGATGCTCGTAGACTTAAAGAAGTGAGAGTTATTGGAAAGAGTGGACCACACCAAATGAACAATAATGGAGAGTAAATGCTATCTGTCAAATCCAGCATGTGTTTTATTTATGAGCACAAACTACCATGAAGCATTATCTAATGAAAAATATATGGGACGTGACAACACTTCTTCCTGTTTCTCTGTAACAAGCAATGCTGCTGATATGTTATGAACGAAATAAATTAGCATAAATAATAGCTAACCCTATAAAAAAGGAGAAATTAGTAAGTGGGTCCGTACTACATGATTAATATTAATATTTATATATTATATAATACATAATTAAATATTTTAAATTAACAAAACTTAAATACATATTATATAAAAATTAATTAAGATCGTAAACATGTGATAATTATAGACTAACTAATAAATTTTTTCTAAAAAAAGTCCCTATGATTGGCTTTTGTTGGTAAAATTTGAAATGGGTTGAGGTTGGTGTTAGTAATAATAATAATATTAATGTGTACGTACCTGGAAAATATGGTTCCGCAATCACATTTGTATTCCCTTGTGCCACAGGTTTTCTGGTGGGCCTTCCAATCAGATTGGACTGCATATCTTTTGGAGCACTTGTCACATTTCCATTTCTTTTCGCCATGTTTTCTGTTGTAATGTTTTTTTATGCCAGTGAGGTCTCCTAATGCACGAGCTGGGTTATGGTGGACGCATGATGGTTCCGGACACACATAAACCCTTTTCTTCACCTCTTTGCTTGCTCTCTGCCTCAGTTTCCATGGAAGATTGTGACCTCTTCGGTGCAACTGAAGGTTTTGGTCCCTCTGAAATCCTTTGTTGCAGATCTCACACACGAATCTATTTGTTGCCATTAATGTGGTTGGTGATAAAGCAATAACTTCTGCATTCGGATCTGTTACATAAAATTCGTCCCTCATCATCACCATGACTTGGTCAAAATAATACCGATGACGATCAAACAATCACAACAAAGTCTGATCCCACTGGACAAGATCAGCTACATAAATTACACAATAATATTTAACTCAATTAAAGATCAAAGTTTTAGAAATGTATATTGATAATCATAATAATGTATTATTAAATTAGAATAGAGATTCACAAACACTTTATGATTCTATCTTCTATTTCTCACTTTTAATCATATCATATTCCTAATTATACCCACCATTTTCTTTTTATCTTTCTACATATCTACTAAGTAAGAGGATCTACCCATCATTTTCATTAATTTATCACTATTAGAAAATTTAAAATTTATTATAAAATAATTTTATAATTAATTTTATAATTAATTTTAAAATTATAGTTATTTTTATAATTACTTTCTAATAAAAATAATTAACTATAAAATTATTATAATATTAGTGGTAACATGAAATAAATAGTAAATTAGCTAAAAAAATAATCTTAATTAATTTGTAGTTATTTTCTAACTAATTTGTAATATTAAGAAATATAAAAA
This sequence comes from Mucuna pruriens, assembly GCA_025330945.1. NCBI lineage: Eukaryota > Viridiplantae > Streptophyta > Magnoliopsida > Fabales > Fabaceae > Mucuna > Mucuna pruriens. The sequence goes on from JAENHJ010000154.1 coordinate 780,659, forward strand.
TATAATTTAAATTTAGTTAGAAAAAATAATATTCTAGTTAATTAATTAAGATTTAATTATTAATTTAAATGATAACTAAAATTAATAACAAAATAAAAAAAATCTTATTATGTATTACGCTGCTTACTAAACAAAGTCTACACTCTGGATACTTTTAATGATTAAAAAAATAAAAAAATAAAACTTTTTACGTTTTTAATATATTAAATATTATTATTTTTAATTCCATAATGAGTTCTAGCTAACTCATTAATGCAACCTTAGTTACTGTATTTTGGGTTAATCCAACTTCTAAAATCATGAAAGAGGGAGCAAATTAATTGCCATGAAGGAATAAATGAGAGGATGCATATAATTGGAATTACTATTATTTTATATGACATAATTTTTTCGTTGCTAAAATAGGTTCCAGCAGTATTGGAACAGAGAATAATAATAGGTTCAATAAAGCAGCACTTTTTCACACTTACAAAATTATCCCTAATAACACAGCACCAAACCATCTGTCCAACTATAATTCAACGTTTAAGCTTGCAAGGACTACCTAGTAGAGTTTGACCAGTAGAGCACAGCTAGCATGTACTATTACCATTTCAAAGCATAATTGAACTTGTCAAAAGCACCTTGACTTGATTTAGATTTTAGTTTCCTTAATCACACCATCAGTGAATGTAGAAATTTGTATTTGGCAGTAGTTTTCCTATATATATTGAAACTAATTCAAACATGATTAAGTTAAAATCCAAATATGTTGAGATCAATTAAATTATATGCGCAAGGGAAAAAGTGAAGCTGAGGGTTGAATATTTGCCTGGGGTTCCAGGTAGGTTTCTTCTCTTCTTGGTTGCCTGTTGTTGTTGATTAGTGGAACTTTTGCTGTTGGAAACACCAGAACTTGTGCCATGGGGGTGATTTTGTGGTTGTTGCTGCTTCTTTTCTTCATGAACTTCTTCCCCAGTGTTTTCTGTGGAGAAACTTCCTTCATCACCTGAAATGTTTGACATTTGAACAAAAATACTCTAAAAGTTAATAGAAGCTTCTCTTGTTAGTGCTGGACCTTACTATAAAGCTGTGGCTAAATGGTTTTCTGATGTATTCTAAGCAAGGAAATTAAAATGCTCTCCCTACTAGAGGAAGACAAAAACGGAGGGAGTTATCCTTGGTTTCTGTTGAGGAATTACAAAGCTGTTGCTGCCATGAACTAATATTGGAAGTAGGTCTTTCTTTGGCCTTATATAAATATATATAATCCCCATATGAAGGCAACTACTAGGTAAATGCCCCTAGCTTCTTGGTATTATGGTAATATCCTAAACAACAACTAATTTCTCCCTTTATATTTTACATGTAATTCGTGCTTTCCAAGGAAATGTTTCCACACTTCAAATATATACTACATACATATGTACTCTTTAAAAAAAAAATCGCATTCATTAGCAGATACAAATGTTCTATGTTATATTACTTTTATTAATATAAATCTTATTTAATAAAAATTAAATTATTAATATAGACATTATATGCTTATACTCAAGATATGCTATATTATACTAATATTTAATATGCTGATAGCATATATATTAATTTTCTATAACAAATTTTCAATAGTATGATATATTATTTTAGAGTTTAATATATATATATATACATATTATAATTTTTTATACTATTAATTAATTAAATATTATTTTTGATATAATTTTTAAGATAATTATTAAAAACTAACAAATTTATCATTAATAATATTTTGTGATAGGATAACTAAATATGAATTATTTATTCATCATTTATTGGTGTATAAGTCACACCGTTGTACAAAATAGTTTAATTTTCATTCTACCAAAGTTATATTAACGAGTATATGTCATTTTCTTTTTGGTATAGTGATAATTCTTATTACATTTCCATGGAAAATTTTCTCTATATTTCAGAAATTATTTACGCCATTGTTTGTTTGTTTGTATGTTTTTTTTTTCAATGATTCTATAGTATAATTGTAATTGTAATCAAGAAAAGTACTAAACTACTAGCTAGCTACTAAAACAATTTTTTTTTTATAAGTTCTGTTGTCTAAAAAAAGAACATTTTTAATTACTCCCCCCCCCCTAAAAAGCACAAACTAATCAAATGAATACTTAGTTACTGATAAGTTAATTATTAGCTATTATTTATCTCTTGGTTAATAGAGTAATGCATTTTTAAGAAAAAAATGACATTAACTAATAGTTAACTCATTTGTAACCGATTATAAGTTAGGTGTATTTCAAGTCTATAAAAATCATTATCATTAGGTGTATATTTTTTTGGGTAAAAATTATCTGTATAAATTCAAGTGTATAAATATGATCATCATCATTCTGACATCCAAAATAAATAAATAAATAAATAAAAATCATTCTTAAATATATGCATATGTTCGACCCATTTTTATATATGCTAAATGTGTGACTGACCGATGACTATGCCATGAAATCTTCCGCTCATAATTAATTTTCAACAAAGCTTCGGCATAGGACAGTATTAATACTACTCCAGATATTTCGTACTGTTGCTTTGCATCCAAACAAATTATGCTACAAGATGAACAGAAAATAAGTTTCAGGTTTCTGACATAATGGGCTTTAATTAGCTAATGTCTGAATATAAACTGAAACAACTATAGGTAGGCAGGTAAATAAATTTATTTATTTTACTGGACTGTTATTAGTTCTGTAATTTGAGTACTTAACATTTTAAAAAAGTAACTAAAGTAATATAAAATAACAAATAATCATTGATAATGTGAATCAACTTGCACAAAATTATTTCAATATTTTAATCTCAGCATTCATTTATTTATATATATATATATATATATATGAGATTAACACTCCTTACTCTTTTTTTTTCAGCCTAGCATGAGATTTTTTTCGACAATGTTTATTTTATTTATGAGAAAAAAAATGTTTCTTAGTACTTTTAGTTAAACGCGGGCAACATCTTTAAAAAAAAAAAAAAACTTGGTTAAGATTTCTGAATTTTTTTATTGATAAATTTCGTCTTTAGACTTTAACAAACATGGAAATTTAATCTATTGTCTCTAAATTTACATATATTTTTTTAAAGTAGGAAGATCTAAATTCATATGTTTTTTTAAAATTTGAACATGGATAAGAAAATACAAAAACCTTAACTACATTTAACAAAAAAAAATATATAAGAATTTAAAACACAAATTTCTCTTTGATTTAATTTTCTTTGCAAAATAGCTCGTTATTTGCTGATTTGGTCATAGCCAATTTGATGGAAACGAGGGAAATAAGTATCTTAAAACAAAAAATGGAAAAAGTAGTTGGTAAAGACACAAAAGAGGGTTGCTGACGAGTTAACCTAGCTAGATCAATTTTGCTTTTATTTTATGGCACAGCGACATTAACTATGAGCGTCCTCTCACCTCCTTAATATTTCCTAGTTTCACTAACGCCTAAATATTACACTTTCTCTCCGACTTTTAAATATACACAGAAAATTACTTAGATATGAATGTTAGTATTACTTATATTATTTTAGGAATATTTTATTGTTAAAATGTTGTCAATATTTTTATTAATAATATTTTTTTTATATATTTACTAACAATGAAATGTTGTTAATTATATTTTTCAACATGATTCAAACACAACATGTTTTAAAATATTACAAAAATTAATAGTAATTTTTTTTTTATATTTTCGTAACATTTTATAAATATTGTAAAAAGTCATATATATATATATATATTTATTTATTTATTATAGTGTGTAACAATATTATTTTCAAGGATTCATTATTCTCATTTCATAATATTAATATTTAATATTGCAAAAATCATTTAAGATACAGCAAAATTTTCTATGAATCAAAAACACTTTTATATATATTAAAGGTCTATTAATTACATTAATTAGACCCCTACAATAAATTAATTTTTTGACCTCACAAAGTTTAGGAATATAACCCCCATCATTTAGTAGCTACGTGCTTTACAAAGTGTTGTGGAGAACATGTATATGCCTAAAATTTTCATTTATGGTGTATAGATAAGGAAGGTACAAAGTTTGTTATTTGTCTCCCCATTACTATTTGGCAATCATGTAGTGTATAGATAAGGAAGGTACACAAGTTTCTTTTCCCAAAAAATATCTGTTAAGAAATTTTCTTAACTAATCGATATTTGATCTTTTAATCCAACTAACGTCATTTTATCATTCTATTATAGTGGAAATTCATTACATATATAGTACCAAATTTCATGATACCTTTTCATATATAACACAGCAAAAATATTTACATTAAACCCATTAACTTAAAAATTTTCAATAATTTAAACAGACAAAAAATATTTTTTTTTGTTTAATTGAATGTTATGACTAGTTATAACAGATTTTTAATAGTTTAACTTAAAGTATATATATTTAAACATCAGAAAAAGTTTCTTAATATAATATTCTTATATCATATCTCTCCATAATGTGAACGCTCAATATCACACTTCACCCATATCCATATCAAACGAATTCTAAATCATATATTAAAAAACTTATGACAATTTTCATGAAAATCATAGTTCAATCATATACTCAACTATCATCACATTATAGTTTCATGCAAAGAAATCAAGAACATAAACATTTATTTCATAAGCAAACTCGTGGATAACATGGATCATCTCATAGTATCATCATTTAACAATTCAATAATCTATATAAATTACTAAACAAGCTTTAACTTCAATTCTTTTTCTTCTAAGGGCTCATTTTTTAGATTAATAAACTCTCGTCGTACTTAACCTTAATTAATAAAACACATATATATATATATATATATATATAACCTAGTATGAGAGTGGTTAATTACAAGCTAAATATCATTGAATTTTTTTTATAGTAAATGGATTTTTTTATAACTACTTGAAGCAGTCACAATCCCACATAGAAAAGTTATCTTCTATCTTTTGTTTATGTTGAATTGTGCTGCTCCCACACACTCAAAATACTAATTGTAAAATAAAAAAAATAAAGAAAGAAAGAGAGGCACAGACTAGAATATCAGACATGAGCTAAGCTTCACATTTTCAGTGAATAACATTTGAAGGCTTTCCATCTCAAACTAGTAATATAATCGATGAGAAAGACCTCTTTGAAATTATCGATAGAGAGATCGATATATTTGATGAAGCATGCATACTCACATCAATATAAGGACAGAAGCAATTGCCAACTTTATATCAGTTATATCCTACACATTGCTTGATTAATCTAAACCCAAGTTACAATGAGGTTCCACACAATTTCTGTTTCCTGCTTGTTCAGAATTATTAATTGTTATGGTTGCTAATTGACATACACAAAGGAACTCTATGGATAAAACCAACCATATGGATTATTCTTTCCCATGAGCATATCTTATAGTTCTTTGACGTTTGTGTTTTGTTTTATTCAAGGCCATAGAATTAGTGTTTTGATATGGAAATGTTTCGTCTAGGCAAATAATGCGCGTATTATATCTTGTATATAGTTTATGGGGTTAGGTCCAATTAAAAAGACTAATATCTTGTAACGTAGGAAATTAAGGTTTGAATTCTTTATACACGTGTTTGACTGTATTTCAAACATAATTTGTTCAGACTGTATTTCGAACATAATTATTTATGAAGGAATATATACGTGAGAAGTAATTTTTTCAACTGTCCCTTTATTTATCACTTTCTTTATCCCTCAAACTTTTTTTAATTAGAAATGTATTATTAAAAAATATAAGAAATATATTCTAACCTTCCTACATACAGGTCATATCAAGTTAATTAATCAATAAACTCGATAATCCAAATTAAATCAATCAAATTAGTTTAAAATATTTTAGACGATTAATTCATTTCGTTTCAAATTCAAATATATTAAATAGATTATCTAGTCTTGCTTTTATTTATTTAATTTTGTTAAAAAAAGAAGAAGTGCCAAAACTTTTTTTTTTTTTTTTAAGAATTTCGTTTAGGTCTTTTTTTTTTTTATTAGAATGAACACTGAAGCTAAACAGGAGTTTGAACAATTTCTTTCCATAAAAAATCTCATCCGTATATTTTGTTATCTCTCATCTCGGATTATTGTATATTGACCCATTCAATGACAGAAAACTTTGCGGGAGAGGAACTGAGCTAAGCTAAACAGAGCCTTTTATTGCCCAACCAAAGGAGTCATTTAAAAAACAATACAACCACTTACATTTTGGTCCACTTGATGGACCAGTAAATTAGTTTGGGCTGTAGGTAATTCTGCACAGACCCATTTGCCAGTACCATAAAGATATGAACTTCGATTCAAATAAAAAAAGAGCCCAAAAGAAAATGTCACTTCAATAAATGTTCCCGTGTTTGGCTGTTTGTGGTAAGGGAATGTTACTTCTAAGTTAGATTTAGGCTGAATCTATTTGCACAGTTTTTTTCCTCTTTATATTTGTCATCTTTTTTGTCTTCCAAAAACTAATTTTGGAATATTTTTTACATTCTATAAATTAATTTTCAAAATGCTAAAAAAAGAAGAAACAGGAAGGTGCAAGAGAAAAAAGGAGATGCAAATAGAATTTCTCTAGATTTAGAGTTTCTTTTGCAACCTGTTTGGTTGACATTCACTTTGATATATGAATATAGTATATTTAGATTTGTACTTTAAAAATATATATATATATATATATATATATATATATATATATATATATATTTTTTTTTTTTTTAAGTTCTACTTTCCTTATTTTATTGTGTATGCTACTTGCTAGTATTAGACCTTGCAATGCACGGAGACATAGATTGTTTGTATGAGAATTTTTATCTTTATAAATGCATTCAAAAATAAATTATATCTAGAAATAAGATAAATAAATTTGAAATATTAAGTGATAAATTTATGGAAATTAAAACAAGAATGATGATGACAATGATAATAGTAGTAATAATAATAATAACAATGACGATAGTGGTAATTAAAACTATTAATATAAGCCTTAGCCTATAATCCAACTTAGCTTACCACGGGTTCGAGTCAAGTTGGGTTGGTAAAAATTGATTTACCTAAATTGTGGGTCATTTTGTTTGTAATTCACTAGTTGGTTGATTCTTGGGTTAGGGTTTTTTTTTAGAATACAACTTACTACAATAATTCACCAAGTAATTAAAATAACATATAAATCTAATAATTTAATTATATTATAATCATAATAAAGGATAATAGCACACTGATATTTTTATATATAAATATGAAATTGGAATGTGAGTATTACTTTCTAAATTATATATATAAATTAAATTGTGGAACATATTATAATTAACTTAATGATGCTTTGCTTTTTATTTAGTGCCTAAAATTTTTTAACATTTACCTTTGTATGTTTCTTTGGTATTTTATTTATTAGATTATAAGATAATTTTAGGTTAGTCAATTTGTATAACTTACTAACTTGTAGTAAATAGAGTCGAGTTGACTATTTTTTGAATTATAAAAAAATAAATTAAGTTAAATGACCTTACTTTTTGACGAACCTGTGATGAGTGAACTTAAGTGAGTTAACTTAACTCATTTTGAAAGTTCTACTTGTGGTCACAATAATAATAATAATAGTGTCAATTAAAATAGTAATAAAAGATAGGCAAGAAAAAAAATATAATTATTAAATGAATAATTTTGTCTTTTGAACCTTTTATATTTGAGAGAAAAAAAATTGTCCCTTATTTATCAAATAATAAAAAATATAAAATTTTGTACGGTTCATCTTCACTTTATATTATCTTATAATCTTCTTTGGAATCAAACGTTGAATAATTATATTTGCATATGCTGCTTATTAACAAATGAAACGGACCTGAATAGCTTCAAGTCTTACACCAAAGTTGTTTAAACTTTTATGCTGAAAATTCTTTTGTTTATAAGAATAGGGATTTAAAAAATAAAGTTTATAAACATTTAATGGTGAGGGTTAGCCGTTGCGGAAGATTCAAAATAATATAATAGCAGCATAGATACCCACTATATAATTGAGTGGGAACTAGGTAGATATGAAGGGCCAAGAATCCTAACCAAAGTGGGAAGGAAGGTCAGCTTGAAAAGAGAAAAGATTTGGAATGTATGAATTTCTTTAGCTCCATCATAGATAGCTTTAATAACCCTTTTGGGTTTGTCAAAGTCTCTTTCGTAGTTCTGTACCCAAAACAAAAGTCTCTTTCCCAGTCATGTGCCTACGCCCACTTTCAGGCTTATATTTGTTTATTGTCCCAAGTTGCGACAAAGAATCCGAGATCAAATCTTAGACTAACTCACTCATTATAGGCCTGTTTCACTTCTTAATTTATTAATTACTCCATTCAAAATCATATATTTAGTTTCAGGTCACAGGCTCGTGTTTAAATTGGCACTCCACTACTTAGGAATTAATTTATCAACATACCAAATTATTCAAATTCTGATGCTCATGAAGTCTTCACATCTTGATGATTCCACTTGTGTCAAATTAAAAACACTGACATGACCTATTAGTTGAAATCTTGAAGGTACTGGGTAGATACTCTCTTTAAACAAAGACGTTAGAGAAAGAAAAGTTTTTCTTAGGACTTAACAATAGTAGTTAAATCCACTGATCCACACAAGTGAGGGCCATAAGTATGTTTTTTTGGATTGTCTGCTTCTCAATATTATAAATATTCATCTATCCCTGCATATAAGCGCAACTTTGCTATTCTTAATTTAAAGATATATGAAGGACCAGTAACAGGACCACACACCATGTTCCCCTAACAGTGATTTCTATCTCTTCCCTTGACGACTACATGGGATAATATTCCATACCCATAAAACTTCTTTGTGCCGAATTTTAATAAGAGTAAGCAGTACAAAGGCATCCATAATCACACTTCACATACTTTCACTTTATTTTGTAAAAAAATTTGCTCATACTCCATGTTAATTATTGTTTAGGAAATGGTGCACTTTTTTTTCTCGTTTCTACAAAAAGTTAAATCAATATATATGATGACATTGTGTGATTTAATTATGTTGATAATTTTACTTAGTAGAATAAGATTTTTATTGTTATTATTGTTAATACAAAGTATTTTCTTTTTCCCGGATGTTTGGGAAGCTTCCTAAAATTTTATTATTTTATTTATCTGTCAACACTTTGAGCCTAACTAAACTAATAGGAGGTCTCATCAAAAGCAACTTACTGATCGATGATACCCCAATTTAGAAACTTGATTCTCATTTCACCCCCTTCTGCTTTAATTTATTTTAAGTTTGATGACAAAATGAGGCCTGTTTTGAATTTCCAAAGAATTAATAACGACCTCTCTGATGTTTAATTAAAATATATGCATCAAAAATATTTCCATGATGATTATGCTCTAGGTTAAGTATAACTATTGCGGATCTTTTCATTATTATTAATGTTATCATATCTGTATCATTCACTTGAAACACTGATAAGATCATACAAGGTTGCGTCCATGAACATATGAAAAATTGAAAGTTGGGTTCCGTTTCTCGGAATCATTTTAAAAAACAATATAAACTTTAATTTGTTGTAATATTCCTTTCAGAGAAAATATTTAGACATTAGACTTAATTTAGAGCAGGAAACAATTTCTTCCCATTTTTTGCTTCCTTTAATTTTGATATTATTAATCCGAGTATTGGTTCTGATCCGATTAAGGTGCTTCGAATTCATACTTCACATATGAAATACAAGCATCTAGGTATTAGGTACCATAGTGTTGGCTGTCACATAGGCGACCACACATCCCTTTAATAAATGGTAATCTAGGAGCGACCGAATGCTTTAAGAACATGCCTTCTAAATTAATGGAAGTCATAACTTGTGTCATTTTCATGTATATGTAGAATGTGAAAAAGGCTTTCGGCCTAAAAAAAAAGTGAAAAGGAGTTTTGAAGAATCATGATTGTGATGAGGACACGTCAATTAATATGCGCCTCATGAAATAATTTAAATATCTTGGATTTGCAAAGGATCAATCTACCATTGCGACCCCATTTTTTTTTTTCTTAAAAGGATCTGGTACATGTATAATTTTGGAGGTTAGTTAGAAGATAAGAGAGCGCAATTGAAATGGAGAAACACAATTTTTTATTTATTATGGAGAAAGTAAAATTCAGTACAACATATGTTGACACTTGGTTTCATTAATAGGCTGTTCATCTTAAGTGACAGTTTTTTTTTTTTTTTTTTATATAGAAAACACATGTAGATAGACAATTTCTTTTGGGTTAGGTAATAGTCATAGGTGATAATTTTTTTATTATTTAATGCAATTATATATTTAAGATTCAAATTTACATTAAATTAGAATAATTTCTTACCAATTAATTTACACCTTCACACACTTAGAGGTATCTCAAAGGACATCTAACATCTCTTAAGCATGTAATGGAAGTTGATATTAGTCAAATTTTGATGGAAGCCAATCAAGCTGTTGATTTCCCAGCGTGTAATATGGTACAGCGAAGTTTATGATAAATATAACGTGTTTTGTCCTTAATTTTGTTTTTTATGTAGGACATATCTAGTAAGAGGAATTATTTTTATATAAAAATAAGAAAAATAATTACGTAATATAGCTATTTGCTCCTTAATTTCGTTCTTATATGTACAGGCACGAAATCTCATACGAATTGCAGTGATTTCTGTATTTTTTTAATAACATTATTTGTATCCAATAGAATACAAATACGTGCCATTTGTATCTTTTCGCGTGAAATAATTTCGTACTAGTTAGCAGTTTTTTCTCACCAAACGCATCTTCGATAGATTGTGAACGAAAATTTACATTAAGTAAATTAAGTATAGAAATATAATTTAAAATTGTTTAATATATCACAATTATTAATATCTTTTTTTTTGGTAAATATTAATTAATGTGTTGCATTAATTAATTTGTTTAAATACATTAATGTGTGCACTTAATTTTCGTCATTTCAAATTTAACCCAAAGATACTCTTACAGCTTTTAAAAAAATAATTAAAATAATTTGTCTGTATATGATAGAGTGTAGCTAGCTAGGTAATGCGACAATTTTTACTTAACCATGAAATTCTAGCTATAGGCTTGGGCGTCTCACATAGCTACAGCACTTCGAAACATTTATTATTATAGCTTAAATATGTTCGATGCTTCTACAAATAAAGCAGTTTTTGTTTTTAGTATTGTAATTTTCTTTTGGTTTTATTAAAATTTTTCTGCAATTTTTATCCCTCTCCATTTTTATTTTTGCGATTTTAGTCTTTTTTTTTTAATTTTAAAAGTATATAATTTTAGTCCCTCTTTTATTTTTAACAGAGATGTTAACGTGGATGAAGTATTCAGCTGACTAATAGACATGAAGTACATGTTGCTAAGGGGTTGAAATAAGTGGTATAGGAGGATTTGGATGCTTTAAAATCAGGAGGCATATAAAGTGATTAAAGTGAATCATATTCTATGTTAATTAATTTTAACATTTTAATTATACTGTGTATCAATCTTTTAAAACCATTAAAATTAATTAATAGTTGAATTAGAACCATTAAAATTAATTAATAGCGAAGATAATTCAGTGATACTTTGTACTTTAAAAGATTCAAATTCGATATACGTAGAGTTGCTATACTCGCAATAGCCAATAAAAATATGGGATGATTTTGGTCCTCTGATTTTTTATTTTGTGATTTTGATCTCTGCATTTCTAATATTAATTTGGTCCATTTGTTACAACACTAAATCACTTTACACATTTTAATATATAGGGAAAAACTGTTTTATAAATTACAATTGCAGGAAATATATTTTAACAAAGTACTTTTGATTTTGAAAATTTTCAAAAATCAATAGATTGATATAATATTATTTAATTAAATTAAAAAAGTAATTGCAAAAAATATGTTGATTAATTATAAAAGTATAATTACATTTAGAAATTTAGTGAAATTAAAAAAAGTTATCATCATTAATAATATCATATTTCAATCATTAAATATGTATCCATTTTCTTTAAAACAATAAAATTTTATAAGTGGTTAAGTTATAATTAAAATAATTAGTATTAAAAAATATAAATTATCATTTATTTAATTTTATAATATAATATTATTTATTTAATACACGAAAAAAAATTATGAAATATCACAAAATCTTGCTGACAATATATCAAATAATTTAGATTTACATATGTTTTTGGTTATTCAAATTTGACCCAACTTTATTTTACTTCTCCCAAATTTGAAATTTCTTTTCTTAATCTCTATATTTTAAAAATAGTTAGTTTTAGTTTCTTATTTTACGTGATAAACAAAGTATAAGTGTCATCATTTGTTACATGTATAGTAAAAAATCAAAGAACATTATTAATTCTAAAATTTCTATTTTAATATTTTTTAATTTTTTATAAAATATGTAACAAATGATGACTTATATTCTATTGGTTGCATAAGGAGAGAGACTAAAACTAGTTATTTTAAAAATGTAGGAATTAAAAAAAATAATTTTAAATTTAAAAGATGAAAAATAAAATTGACTTAAATTTAAAAGATAAGAACATATTTAAGCAAATGATTTATCTTTATACAACAAATTCAACTTCTTATTATTAGTAAACTAATATTTATACAAATTCTCCTTATATGAAACACTATTTTATCAATCAATTAGTTTCTAAAAATTTTAAAACCAAAAATAGTTTGTCAAAATATATTTATCCCGATTGAAACTGAAAATATTTTGCAATGCATTTTATCTTAATTAACATATATATTCCTGTTTATTAACTTTATATTTAATATATTTAGTATAAATATATCAAACATGTAAGTGGCTCACAGGCTTGTCCACTTTAGTAGCTAGCTATACATTAGCACTATGTGTATCACCCACACCATACGGCTATGTCAGCATCTTTTTTAAGTATTGGATGACCATTTAACGGATGGATTAAAATTTTGTAATTTTAGACAGTAGAGAATTAAAATTGTGAAACTAAAAATAAAACTAAACTCGATAACATTTCTATTTTCACATCAACAATTTTACGTATAACAATCACGTCAGCACTTTATTACCATGTTAGCATGTTTGTTAAGTATTAGATGATAAGTTAATGGATAAATTAAAATAAAGAGTGACCAAATTTGCCGGTTAATTATACTAGCTAAGGGAATGGAAAATGTAATAATTTTATTTTATCATTGCAATGTTCGTGGTTATTTATTTTGGTTTTTTGTCATGAACTTACTATCCGTTATATGTTTTATATCTCTACAAATACATGATGAATTTTGTTTTTATGTACCTGTAAAATATAATGCTTTTATTTTTAATCCTAGCAAATATAATATATATGTTTTTTTGTTTTTTTTCCTAACTTTTACGCCGCTATAAATATTTGTAATTTAGTTTTTGCTGGCGGCAGCGACGACAAAAACCAAAACAACTGAGAACGAATATTATACAAATAAAAAACAAAACACACCAAGTAAAACCGTAAAATGCCATATATTCAGCCCATTATTATTATTGCTAAAAGAAGTGATCCACATTTTTTTTTTATTTTTTATTTTACCTGTGGGATTTTTGTTCATAATAAGTAATCCAACATCAGAGAATTTATTTTAAATTCATTTCTAGGTCGTAGTTTGTAACACGTGTAATCGTGTAAAACAATCCATAGCAACGTGCACTCATATTGTCCACAAGTTCAAATTAATCTACTATTTACTGTAGGTAATTCGAAATTATGGACAGCATTCATTAAAGTGATTAATTAAATATAATAAAAGATATAAAAGGAAAGGGATGGCATTGAATCAATTGAAAATTGGTAACAAGATATAAAAGGAAAGCTAGAGGCTAGGGGACCACCTTGGATAGATCTCTTTAGTTGATAAATTTTGAGTCAATTTGAAGGATCTCGGGAAGTTGCATTGCCCCACGAACAGTATGAGATCCATATATATATATGTAAGCTCATATATCTCAAAAGATATAAACCTAACTCTCAGCAACAAAGGGAATTTGCCTGCCACTGTGTACATGTTCCCTTATAAAAAACTAACCTAAGTTCTGTTCATGAAGTGCCGTATGTAATCAATGCAGTTTAAATAGGCACATGGTGCGCATACACATAGACATGCATATTTTTGCATAATCATGAGATAGATGAGCTAGAATATATATATATATATATATATATATATATATATATATATATATTGGGTACTTGACCAAGCTGAGAGCAACGTGTCTGTGTTTGACAGGACTAAAGTATAGAGATGGGTGACAAAAACATAGGCAAAGTCTCAGAGAGAGAAGGCTTTAAGTACAAGTTCAGAGCTTCAAGTGCAGGTGCAAGTGACACCTGTCCAGAAGATGGGGTGATTAAAGAGCAAGATCGGTTGCTTCCAATAGCCAACGTGGGGCGCATCATGAAGCAAATCCTTCCTCCTAACGCCAAGATCTCGAAGGAAGCTAAGGAAACCATGCAGGAATGTGTCTCCGAGTTCATTAGCTTTGTCACTGGGGAAGCTTCTGACAAGTGTCACAAAGAGAAGCGCAAGACTGTGAATGGCGACGATATTTGCTGGGCCTTGGCTACCCTAGGGTTTGATGACTATGCTGACCCACTTAAAAGGTACTTGCATAAGTATAGGGAATTCGAGGGGGAGAGAGTCAATCAAAATAAGGCTAACAATGGTTATGAAAACATATAATTAATTAGCTAATCAACTTCCTCCAATTGCTACTTCTTCTTCATCTCATCTTCTACTTTAATTTCTCCTCACATTTCAGATGATATTCAAGCTATTTGTATTGTATCCTTATGTGATATATATATATATGACTCCAGTCATGTATGCATACACATGTGTTTTAGACCTGATCTTTTTCGTCAGGGTTGAAATTATTGGGTTTGACACTAGATGCATACACAGTAGCTTCATAATCTTGTCATTTATGACTAATCTTTGTATTTGTCTATCCAATAATAAGCTTCCAAAAGTCATGAGCATCAATGTTCTCCCACATCATCGTGACTTGTAAATTGGGAATTTGAATATTTAGGTTGAACTCTCCATTGTTCTAATTCAGCGACGAGTAAAGAGATGAGTACTTATAAAAGCCTCTGCTTAAGTTAATTTCTGTAAGAGATTGAGAAAATAGGAGAATGGAAAAGAAAACTTAGGTACTCACCTACTATGCTTGGGAGCTGGACTTCAAGTAAAGGAGAGCTAGGAGCATCAGGGAGCCAGAATGATAAAACTAACCATAGTACACATAGCTAATAGATAAATAACCTCTTCCTGTGATTTGAATCTTGTTAATCGATCACTATGTATTTGTCAGCTAATCGAGATGCAAGTAAGGATTTCTCCATTTCAAAAACTGGTTCTTTTTTACCCTAAGACAGAATATGATGGATTTATTCGATGAAAATATGTTTTCTTGTGCATTTGAATATCTGATTTTTTATGCAATTAGCATAGTTGTATTGACGCTAAGGGATTTTGTTTGGTCGAATTGTTTTGCTTATTTTCAAGTCCAATTGTGCTTTAATTGTTTCTCTTTTGTTTTGTTGGATTTAAAACCCTCAATGTTTAGAACCTAGTTTTGTTTTCTTCCAATCATTCTGCTTATGTACAAGTTTGCTCCCGTTTTAATTGTTTATGCTTTTCTAGGGTCTGAAATCCTCACTATTTAGAAGCAACTTTAAGCATCAATAAATCTGAGTAGAGTTAGTTGAACTCACTTAAGGAAATAAATAACTCAACACCCTTTTTTTTTTCTTCTTATTCACAGGAGTCAAATCCACAATCTTGAAAAACTAAAATCTATACTATTCGAAGAAACAGAGGTGAATTAATTACTGAGGGTTTCTAGTAATAGTTTTGATATATTATTAATTTCACTACTTCTAACTTTCTGTTTGATCACTAAAGGATAAGAAGACTAAGTAGAGAGCGTTTATATATATATATATAACACAGTTATGGTATAATGAAATATAAATATGCTCAATTCATTATGCCCAATTCTCAATCAATTCAAACCAAGCTCGAACTGAGGCCTATTTGGTAGAGTACAATTTTGATACAAATCTTTACAAGCTTGTTTTTTATGGGAAAAATAAATTTTATTTCACGAGGCCTATTTGAATTGAGTACAATTTTGATAAAAATCTTCACAGCTTGTTTCTGATGGGAAAAAAATTTAAGGTATTTGAAGTAAAATTAAGGTTTTCACTTAACTCAATGCGCTAGTTACGTAGGACATTATTAATTTTCACTTCAATAATACTATATTCTTGTCATAAAGGTATCCCACACTAAATGGCCGTACGTATAGAATACGAAGTTTTTCTTACGCCAAAAACACTCGTGAATTTATTCCTCACAAATAAAATTTCATATTTAATAATATATCCATGATGACGCAGTTGATTAATTATTCACTGAGCACGGTGATTTGGTGAAAGTGAAGCGATTATTATAATTTGGCATAAACTATGAATTACTATTGATGGCCGAATACTATAACAAGTTTAGAAGCTAAACTAACCAAAGCTTTTATGATCGGTGGGCACGGTACACATGGAACCCCCTCATAAAAAATAGCATACATCACAGTTTTTCTTTTTATTATTATTTTTTTTGAAATTATAAAATGATATGTGGGCGCGGTACACATGGAACCTCCCTAACAAGATGTGTGTAGTCTTCATAAGCCACATTCACTTGCCTATCTATCAACAACTTTCCCATTTCACTTAGTCATTACAACTTGTAAGGCCTAGAGTGAGCAAAGGTGGGAATAACTAGCTTCTCCACTACCCAAAGACTTTCTACATTCACCCTACTCTCCTTATCTATGATGATAGAGCACAAATTTCCCATCACAAGGCACCTAGAGTGAAAGATACTCTCTCTTTATGTTTCAACCTCTTCAACGACTTGGTTATTCATAAACCTTCTCACAGTAAACAAGTCTCCTAGTAGTGAGAATCATCACTACATGTGTTGGCCTCACTAGTGGATGAGTGTTTCTCACATGAACCTTCACTCTTTACCTCCCATTCTCTCTTAAGATTATCCTTCAAGGTGAAACTAAGATAAATTTATGATTTAAATATTTTTTAATTCTTATAAAATAAGTGAATTTTGGTATATATTCCGATAAATTCTCTATAAATATTTATAAAAAAGAAAATAAATAAAATAAGTATTTATAAAGAAATTTATTCAAACAAATCTTGAATTTGTTCATTATAATATTTTTAAAATTTGAAATGATTGATTTTGATTTTTATAAAATGAGAGAATTTTAGTTTTAATTATTGTAAAATATTTTTTTGTTCTTATAAAATGAGTAAATTTTAGTTTTAATTCTTATAAAATATTTTTTTTGTTTTCATTCTTTTAAAATTTAAAATAATTATTTTTAATTTTTAATATTCATTTTAAGATAGATAAATAACATTTATCCTATGGAATCTAATATTTTTTTTTGAAGACATCATATGATAACATGGTCCCACATATATTAGTGAGTGTGACATGAGATCACTTAATCTTTGATCTTTCATATAGAACATATAAATAGTTAACAAATGTCACATAAATAGTAAGATCAAAATAATAATTTCAAATTTTTAAATGATGAAAATAAAAAAATTGTTATAAAGAATAAAATTAAAATTTGTGTATTTTACAAAAATTTGAAAGATATTTAAGTCTAATTTATTAAGTTATATAATAATTATTTTAAGATTTATATTTAGAATAATTATAGACTAAAACCCCAAACCCTAAAATTTTATTTCGTGGCTATAATTTAAAAAAGGTATGCTATATAATAAGAAAAAAATTAAAAAAGGTAATATAATATTTCTATTTTTACCCAAGTGAATCCCTTGAATTAGCCTAAATTATCATGCTTATGATTTTATTATTCTTGACTGGTTGATATATATAAATGGAAAACAACAATAAAGACAAGCCATTCTGTCCACGTGGCTGATGTTTGTTTCTATTCCTTGACTTTTGTCGGAATCTTCACCCAGTTACTCATGTAGTCCAGTATCCAACATATTTGGGCAGCGGGATATGTTCATAGGTAACGTAGTCGAAATTCAAAACCCTAGCAAAAATCCTGGGACCACATCTTCTGGCTCTACCTCCCACACCCACACATGTTTTTGTCGTATATATTAGATTTGAACTCCATCCAGTGATTGCTGGGTCTCAATGAACCTGACACGTTTAATTTATTCGGAAGAATTTGGATCATCTTCGAACAAGTGAGGACGATTCTGTGTGTTTGTGTGTCTATATATATATATTATTCGAAAACAGACACAACAAGAAGCAAGAAACGGTGTCCTATGTTGCTTTCACAGCGGGTATGTGTAAAAAATGAACGAGAACATGAGTAGTTAAATTAATAAGTATGGGAAGGAAGTTCTCGGAAAAGTTGAAGTATATAAAAAAAAATTAGAAAATAAATTTGTGTTGCTTTTCATTCATCTAAAACCACATAATATCAATAATTGAATAAAAAAAACTTAAAAAATTACATATATCTCGGCAACAAAGTTGCATTAAGTGACTACCAAAAATCGTCACTTTTGGAAGATTTAGCGTTGGCAATGCGGTGGCCACAATGTCATTAATAAAGTCGACAGAAATTTTTTGTGTTAGACAAAAAAAAGACTGTTGTTCAAAAACAAGCTGGCGTTAAAATTAGTGACAAACAATCTTGAACACAATGTTTTTCACCATTTTTTTTCCTGTTTAATTTCTTTTTTTTTTTTTGCCGTTGAGCCACCCTATCCTAAGTCATCCATTGTTGCATGAGTTTCATTCACTGCCACCAGAAATTTCAACCGCTATCGCCCTAAGAAATTCAATCAAGAATAAGAAAAGGAAAGGGGGGAGAGCCACCGCCTTGAAAATCTAGCTTCCATTGAGCTGCTTCAGTCATTCCTATCCACTGCGACAAGCTTGTGAAGAAGAGAGAGAGTCACCTTCATTGTTGCCGCCAATTATAACAAGCATCTACCTCCCATGAGAGTTACTGTCTCCTCCTACAACTGGAGCCACCACCATTTGGTGCAACCACTGCAAGCTCGGGAGCCAATGCCAATAGCAATGATGAAAATGGGAGGGAGAGAGAAGGTCACAAGTGGTAAATAGATTTATTCTTAGTATTGGCAAAAGCTCATTGTGACATTCTTTCATGGATTACAGAAAAAATCACTAAAAACATTATTATGGTACAATAACAAATTAACCAACTAGCAATCAAGGAGTAGCACCTGACACTATTATAAAAGGATCCTATAAAAGAGAAATTCTCAACTGCTAATGCAAGAGATAAAGAAAGATATATCACTAAAGTTGGAGTATGAATGTTGAGAATGCCTAACTTGGAGAGGATGGATTAATGTGAGGTAACATGAAGACCTTTAGTAAAGATGTCTGCTAACTGTGCAAAGGAAGTAATAGACATTAAATGAATGAGATCAACTTGGATTTTCTCCCTTACAACATGACAATCAATCTCTATATGTTTGGTTCTTTCATAAGATATAAGGTTGTGTGCTATGTGTATTGCAGATCGATTATCATAGTAGACTTGAGTTGGTGTTGGTATAGGGATCTGAATATCACATAACAAATAGAACAACCATTGTACTTCACAAGTTAAGGATGCTATAGCACGATATTTTGCTTGTGAAGAAGATCTTAAAATAGTGGTTTGCTTCTTAGACCTCAAGGCGATTAAAGATCCTCCAATGAAGATACAAAAGCTAGTTATTCATCAGCATGAATCCAAATAGCAAGTCCAATTTGAGTTAGCAAGAGAGAGTTTCAGTTCTGTTTTAGTAGGAAAGAAAGTCCTTATGCTAAGACATTCTTCAAGTATTTAAGAACTAAGGGCAACATAGTAATTGTCACAATCTAGGCCACTACTGGGTCAATGAGAAATAGAAGTTTGGAGTCTACATTCCTTTCAAAGAAGGAAACATGGAAACTAGAGTTGCCACCGGCATTTTCAAGGAAAACACTAGAAAATTTATGGTTGGATAAGGCTAGTCTTGAGAACCAAAACTCGGATTCGGGAGTCGGTTATGCATAGGGAAAACATTGGTATCCCATCACGTCTATCTTAAGATAGTTACCCTAACTAGATGCAAGAAATAGGAAATGACTTCTATACTACGATTTTCACCTTTCATATGTAGGGAAGAGTGAGTATTTATAAAGGGAAAGAGGAAAGATGTTTTTGGGTTTTATGAACTTGACAAGAGTCGCCTCTTGCTCCTAAGTATCTCTCAATGTAATGAAGAAGTCAAAGTTTACATAGTTTTGGTTGAGACTTAAATGGTTATATGGGAAAGGCCAATATCAAATTGACCATAGGGAAGTGCTGACGAAGTATTGACAAAGGTAAGATGCTGACTAAGAGTCGACAAGGGTATAGTGTTGACTAGGTGTCAGTGGGGAGTTGACTCAAAGTCGGTCAAAGTGTGCTGACTCATAGTTGATGGGTACCTGGATATTAGGTAAGCTTCGAGGCACGACCGATTTGGAATCGTCCTACGGATTGAAGTATGAGTGGACTCTTAAGTTTTGGAGGTGAGTGTTTGTCTATGGAATAGGACTGGACATTACACACAATATGTTTACATTTAAAAGTTTCTAGCGTTTCACTTGGTATTCAGGTGTCTCGTTGCTGTGTTTGGGGGGAAGACTGATCTTACTCTTTCTTTTTCTTCTCAATACTTCCTTTCTCTCTAGAAAAAAACTCTTTCCACTCTTTCTCCTTCTCTCATAAATGTTTTTTTCGACCCCTTTTCCTTCAAGTTCAACTCCTTTTATAGGCTAGCTTCTGCTCCCATGATCTTTCGAGGAGATCTTCCACCATTAATGCAGTGACTCTTCGCAGGGCCTCATAAATGTCACGATGCCCTCCACAAGGCTCCTTCTAATTAATGCGACAGCTTCACATTCAATGCAGTGGTGACCTCTCTGCTTTTTCTTCTGACCTTTGCAACGGAAAACATTTCCTATGTCTCCAATTATCCGCGAGATGGCAGGTCTGAGATGACTTTTTGTAGAGGCTAGGGCTTGGCATGCGACTTCCTACCTGTTGGCACCTACCCGAGGCAAATTGGGGAGTGTGGGCCTATCAGGGCTCGCTTCCTAGTATGCTTTTTTAATATTCTTTGTATTTTCCCTTTTAAGGGAGGGGCATCAACCTGCCCCCTTCTTCATCTCCTTTTGTCTCCTTCCCTTTTTAAATCCCAGGAAAAAATTGGGTGTCTATAGTAATGTATATCCATTGGCTTGGATATGAATTTGACAATATGTCAAGTCGTGTAGTAGTAAGAAATAACAACTTCCCAATTAGTTTTCTATAACTAGTAACATCAAAGAATGACTTCCCTAAAGTGGCTTGAAGTTTGGTAGAAGGATCAATGGGGATAGCCACAAGTTCGGTAGCCAATAACTAGCTTCTAATAATAACTCCAAAGTATATTTTCTTTGATTTACAACAATGTCATGTTTTGACCTTTTAATTTCCAATCCCAAAAAATATCTTGTTGGTCCCAAATCCTTGATTGTGAATTTGTCATTAAGATAAGCTTTAACAGAGTTGATAAAATGAACATCATTGCTAGCCAATAAGATATCATCTACATAAAAAGTAAGACAATGAAAGATGTGTTTTTCCTCTTGATAAATAAAGAGTAATCAACTGAAGATTATGTGAAACCGAGAGATAACAAGGCTTGTGTTAGTTTAAAATACCATTGTCGACTTACTTGTCTCAAACCATACAAAGACTTTTTCAATTTGCAAACCTTGTTAGGATGCAAGGACTATAATCCTAAAGGAAGTGTCATATATAACTCTTCATGAAGATCTTCATGGAGGAAGGTATTACTTACGTCGAGTTGTTCCAACATCCAACCATGACTTGAGGCAAGGGCTAGAAGAACACACACAATCATCATTTTGGCAAATGGATTAAAAGTCTCAAAGTAATCAACTCCCTTCAATTGTGTAAATCCTTTCAAAAAAAGTCTTGCTTTATACTTATCAATGGTACCATCCACATGGTACTTGATTTTGTATACCCCATCTACAACCAATAAGATGTTTTCCTAAAGCACTTAATTCTGCAACCATGGCCTTATTACATGATTCCATGGTGCATGCCTCTTCATAAGATTTTGGTTCTTGCAAGGAACTCACAATCAAGAAAATTTTTCTATAGTTAGGTGAACATTTATCATAAGATAAAACAAAACTAAGTGGGTAATGGGAATGGTAAAAGGAAACAAATCATTTCCTGAATATGTGTTGGTTGAGTCATAAGTTATCAAATTACAATGATAATCCTAGAGATAAGTAGGAGGATGCTTTTGTCTAGTTGAACGTCTTATAGCCTGTTTTGATTTATCGTTATGTTGATGCACATCCATCACAATTGGAGGTTCTTGTTGTGCACACTAGACTGAGATGTATTTGAAGGATTTGAAGGTTGTATCATGAAAGAATCCTTAGTCTCTAGTAGATGGGAGTTTGACAAAACATTTTGAGGAACAGTGCAAGGAAATTGGACAACTTCAGATTTTAAAGGAAAATTATTCTCATAAAAAATGACATTTCTTGAGACAAAGACTTCCTCAGTGTTCAAGTCATACAAAAGATATCCTTTGGTCCCTCTTTATATCCTAAAAAGATTGATTTCCTAGCTCTTGGACTGAATTTAGATCTATGAGCAACTAAAGTGGAACCATAGGCTAAACACCCAAAAACCTTGAGGGGAACCAAAGTATGTGGTTTATTATAAAGTAGTTGATAAGGTGACTTATTTTTTAGTGTGCTACTCAAAATTCTATTGATTAAATGCACTGCATGTTGGATAAGGGCTAGGATGCTTTGATACAACTCATGAGTAAAAAGACTAGATGAACTTTGATGATCTTGTTTACTAGAAATCAATATTGATGCAACAATAGAGTTGTTAGCGTTAGCTACTGACTGACTTTGGTATCCAGGTGGGAACCCTTTTTTGTAGTAACGTTGCTCTATAGTGTGATTTAATTGTCCAAAAATAGGTGTACACTTTGTTGAAATTTTGACCTTTGCCAACACTATATCGACCTCTTCCTTTAGCAAAGGTTCCTCTTGAAAAATCACCTCTTTTGTCGTATCCCCCAAATGTTTGATTGTTCACCATGTTTGAAGTAATCTCGTTCGAAACTATTTTGTTATCTAAAAGAGGATAAAACATAGTAGGGGTTGAAAGTTGTCTCTCATGTTATAACTAAGGAAAAAAAAACTTTTGTGATAGAAAGAAAGGGATCAAGCATTAAATTTTGAGATTTAACATGATAAAATGGATTGTTCAAACCTTTTAGGAAACAAATAATATAATCTTGGTCTTTATAAGTGTTGACCAATTTCATAGCTCCACATGAGCAATGAGTGGTACAACTACATTTAGGAAGAGGTATGAAATTATCTAACTCATTCCATAGTGTTCTTAACTAGGTGAAATAATCTGTGATAGAAAGTTCACCTTGATGAAGTTTATAAAAATCCTCTTGAAGGTAAAAAATGTACAACAAGTTGGCCTGTAAAAAATGGTCTTGTAGGTCCTTCCACACCTTTAGAGCTTTGTCTATTCAAAGAACAGATTGGAGGATTGATTCAACAACCATGGAGCGATGGAGTCATGCCAACACCATGTTATTACAACGTTCCCAGACCCTGTACAAACTTGAGCTTGTTCTTTGATAAAAGAGCAAGCTTCATGGCCCTAGCCCAAGAGTGGTAGTTTTGGCCATTTAAAAAGGGAGTAACCAGAACAAAAGATAGATTTTCTTTTGGATGGAGATAACGTGGGTTTGATGGGTCATGGATAGAAGTTGAGCTTTGATGTTCCATTGTTATTGAAGAAAAGGTTTAATATGAAGAAAGAAAAAGAAATCAAAGGGGTTGCATGTTTTATGTTTGAAGAAAAGCCTATATAAATGAGTATAACTCTTTCCAAAACTATGATACCACCTTAGTATTGGTAAAAGCTCATTCCTCAAGGTGACTTTCTTTCATGAATTACAAAAAAAGATTACAAGGAATGGATAAATAGTCAGGTATGGAGAGAGGTTCAACTTACATCCTCAATACAAGACAAAAAAGAGAAAAACACTATTATGGTACAATAACAAATTAACCAACTAGCAACCAAGAAGTAACATCTAACACTATTCTAGAAGGATCCTATAACAAAGAAATTATCAATTACTAATGCAAAATATAAAGAAGGATATATCACTAATATTTATTAAGTAATGACTAAATATTGGTATTCAAATTTCAAAATTAGAAACGAAAAGCAAGAATAAAAGATGTTCAAATTAGATTTTAATTCAAGTAATAATAGTTATGACTATCATCTGTAAAAGAAATTTTCATAAATCATACTTAAATAACGACTTAATCGTCACTTCAACTAATAATTTATTTTCAATAAAATCAACAACAACCTAACCTAATGACCCTCAAATTTCAAAATTAGATATGAGAGTGAGGGACAAAAGGCATTCAATTTAGATTTTAATTAGATTTAAAATTGAGAAACAATGATGTATTTCTTGTTCTCTCACCTATTAAAAAAATAGTATTTCATTTTTTTTTTTGCGGTGAAAGGTAAATTAACATTTTTTGGGATTAAACCTTAATGCAATTTATAGGGTGTCAGATTTATATAGCTAGAAACATCAAAATTAAAATGCTGGTTTTTCTTAATTAATCCTTGAGCAGATGATTGTATGATTAAAATCGCCTAAGATCCTACCT
The DNA here is from genome assembly GCA_025330945.1 of Mucuna pruriens. Taxonomy (NCBI): domain Eukaryota; kingdom Viridiplantae; phylum Streptophyta; class Magnoliopsida; order Fabales; family Fabaceae; genus Mucuna; species Mucuna pruriens. The sequence continues at coordinate 805,574 of JAENHJ010000154.1, forward strand.
TGAAAGAATGCATAATATGTATTGTGGAAACAAATAACGAATTTTATAAATAACGTGTAACATACTAGGAACACAGTTCAATGAATTAGAAATTAAAGGGATCATATATGGACCAATGAATATTTTGGGTGTGTATATATATATATATATTTACAACTATACCACGCTAATGAAATTTTTGATTGCTCGTGTCTCGTAATAGTAAATAAAACAGAGAAAAAACCGCAACTCGCGACAAATAAAGAAATTGGCGGATTTCCTTCCTCTCCCGTTGCAAAAGAACATGTCTATACCTCGAGGAGTTCAACTTTGATTATGCTTGTACCTTTTTTTATGTAAGCAAAATATAATAATTAAAGGGAGTACACGAGCAAGCTCAGTAAAGAAACATCTATGAAATAAAGACAAGGTTCTAATGCATTCAATAAGTATACACCAATCAGAAAAGCCTATATATAAGAACAAATTAAGATGCTAGTATTGATAACAAACCAAGACCAAGTTCTAATTTTAATGAGATCCAGAAATTGAAGGTATAATTGTTAAAGGCTATACTATCACGAGACAACCATATACTCGACATTGTAGCATGCCAAAACATCCATCCAAAGTATTTAATGTTCTTTCCTCTAGCTAGCCCGCAGCGATACTGATAACAATTAGATTAATAGCATCATAAGGAAGAACAACCGTAAAACCAAGCCAAGCATATAAGGAAGACCAAACCTAATGAACTACTGGGCAAGTGAGGTTTGTCCAGGCTCGACCTCTTTTGCTCACAGAACACAATGAATTCCTTGAAGATATGTAATTATATGTATCACGTGTTTCCTCAACAAAGATTAGTCATTATTTTGTTAAAAACTTTACACCTATCATGTCTTACGGATATAAAAAAGAATCTAGCATTTTGGATATGAAAATATATTTTTCCTCTTTTATTTTCACAACCATCCCCAAAGAAAGGATCTCCAAATCTGAATCAATGCGTTGAGGACTCCCTTATGAATTTTGAAAAACAAAAGTAGTACAACGAGATACTACATAACACCGAATTCTCTTATGTGGAATTTCATTTAGGTGGAGTCTAGGTAACCTCTCCAAATCAATGTTTTCGCTATATATAGGCAAGTATTAACATATATTTACTTTCTTTTCCGTCTCTTTTTCATCTCTTTTTATTTCTTTCTTCTTTTCCGTTACATCAATTATCCCACCCATGGCACCCATATGTCCCAAAAGGGTTGTACCTATCCATTGAACCATAATACAACCTTAAATTTCAGTATTGAGGGATTCAACTATAATTTACTTGAGCCAAAAACTCGAGGTCTTGTATCTTATGTGGTAGGAATTTAATTAGGTGGAGTGTATTAACCTCTTCCCATTCATTATTTTGATCCGTTGAAACTTCAACCATTTTTAGCATTGGATTATCCCTTTACGTGCACATACTTTGCTATGTATGTACATGTACAGTTTTCCCAACATCGGACTTTGGTTTCTGATTTCTTTCTTCATTTTGCAAAGCCTGGTGCAAATCTTTACAACAGAGGACGTCCTTTGTTTTGGACTTCCAAATGGTGTAAATTGAAGAAATTAACGTAACTATCGTTGAAGTTGAGGTTCACTCTTCCATTGTGAATGACACCAGTTAAACCGTGTAATAAGTCGGAACTCTTGATACCACTTAATTATTTGGAAAGATAACAAATTAATATCTGTTTAATACAAAACTAATGAATAATTTATTATTTTTAAATCTAACTTTTTCCATATTTTATGTATTACAATGAGACAATACTGAAAAAATATTTTCTACTTATAAAATAATGGGAATACATGTACAGTAATAATTTTTAAAAAATAGTGGCTAGATTTCCTTTTCTTTTTTCTCAAAAACTCTGTTTTGTTTTTTCTAGATAGATGTTTTGAAATGATAGATGACAATCACTTTTATAACCAACTTCCTACCTAATTTATGGTCATGCTAAAAGGAGACTTTTTTCTCTTTTTAATTTCTCTTCCAATGATTTTCTTTAAAATCTCCTGTGTTTTATTTATTTATTCTTTCTATCCTCCACCAACGAGAGAAATCTACCACGGTGGATATTGAGGATACAAAATAATTTTAAAAGTGTAGGAATAAAAAAAATTATTAAAATTTTGATAAAATTAAAAAAAAATTATATGATGCAATGATATTAAGATATTAGAAAAGGAGAAAATAAGAGATTTTTTTATTTGGGAAAATTTTTAATTCATTAGATTAAATATATTTTTAGTTTTTGCATAACAAAGTTCATTTTTGTCCCAAAAAATCAATTGTTGTTTTTTTTACTTCTATGAAAGTATGTTAGAAATGGTTATTGTCCTTCGTAAAATTAAAATTTAAATATGACACATTTTCATAAATGAAAGACAAAACAACGAATTTTTTTTTTATTAAAAGCAAACCTATTGTATTATTTTTAAGGACTAAAATCATATTTTATTTTATTAATAAAAGGTCAAATCTTCGTTAAACATGTAAAATTTGTATTGTATATACTTTGTGTATAATTTAAAGATATAGAAAGTAATGTCAACACACAAGTTATTTAATTAAATCTGACTTTCTAATTTCTTGTTCAATTCATTGAAAAATTACAACTTTGGACCCAGCTAACATGCTCACATATGTGCTTCTGTCCATTTTGTTAGATTATTTAAATTTCACGTTCATATTTAGCAAACTCAAAACCTTTCAATTTCAATTCTAATTTCAAGGCGGACAAAAAATATTTCTTATATTTAAAATAATTATCAGTTTTATTTTATTTTACTTATTTTAAACTATTTGCCACTTTCAAAATTAAAAAACCATTAATTATTTTTTTTTAATTTTATTCTTATCTTTTGATATTTGTATTAAGTACAATAAGAGAATATTAATAAAATAGAATAATAGCATATTAAAAAATTTAAAATTTAATTAAAAGGATTTAATAACTTTCTTATTTTCTTTATAACAAATACGATTATTGAGAAAATTCACAAGAAGACAAACATTAACAACATCAAATCAAAAATCAAAATATTCTACTTCGGCCCTTTTTGACTGATCAAAGGAGCATAATATATATCTATTTACCATTGTTCTTACTCTCTTTCTTACTTCTGATTATCCATGCACTGTATAGTTATTTTAAAGTTCATAAGTCATTCCCACTTTGACCATACGCTTATGAGGAATATCAAACACTTTATCACTTTGCCTCAAGTTCTTTTTCAAGAAATTGTAAGCATAATCTATCAGAATCCTTTTCCTTATGCCAGCTCCTTTGCTAGCAATCACCTCACTTTCACCAATCAAGTGAACAACCCCTCCTCGCACTGCCTTTTCAATAGCCTCCACCTCTTTTTCAATACGCTCTTTATGACCACCTTCTTGTACCCTATCAAATTCATCACCATTCATTTTCTCTTCAGTTTTATCATCTTGTAGCACTCTTTGGGACGCCAAAAATTCACCACTAACAAATTCCTTGAGCCTCTTAATCAACAAATGCTCAAAAGGCTCTTGCTCGTTGCGCACATCAGTGTATCCGTATCTGACAACACATCGGAACACGTTGACTTCATCATGTTCCACCTGGCGAAATAGAAACCTCTCTTCCGTAGGCACTTTGCTAACAGGCAATGATTTGATGGACACAAAGACAACCACGGAGTGCAGTACAGGAATATTTGCCACGTGATGTTTGAAAATGGGTGGAATGCCTTGAACAAGTTCGGAATAGAATATGGCAAGGCCAGGCAAACGAGCTATGTTTGTCCCACTAGCAATCTCCTTAAGCTTCTGTGGAGATATCTTATGCTCCAATTCATAATAGTACTTCCTTCGATACACATTATTCCAAATGTACATGATTATCATTAACACCGCAGCAAAAGCAAGGGGTAGATACCCTCCTTCTTTGAATTTGTATAGCACCGAGCTTAAATATATAAGCTCAACAGAACCAATGATGACCACATAGCTGATCACCAAAACTATGTGACTCTTCCATATCATCACCATGATTAGAACTAGAAAAGCAGATGTAAGTGTCATCACGAACACCACTGCTATCCCTGCGTGCACAAGTTATGTATTTAACATTTTTCCTCAACTGTGCCTAATTGAGATCGCTACATTACATAAGACTAAAATTTGAGGGTTTGAGAGATTGATAAGTTACCATAAGCATTGCCAATTTTTGTGGTGGTTTTGAATCCAGCTGTGACGGCAACACATGCAATCATGAGAATGAAATTGATTTCGGGGACGTATACTTGTCCTTCGTACTTGGCTGATGTGTGCACTATTTTCACACGTGGAAAACATCCGAGTGAGAGGGATTGTTGGATGATAGAGAAAGTCCCGGAGATCATGGCTTGAGAAGCTATGATGGCTGCCATAACGGCAATAACAAACATTGGCCAATATAAATGATCTGCAAAATATGAAGCCATCACTAATTAGTTGCTATAATACAAATTTGTTTTGCATTCATTTTTAAATTAAATTAATTTTAAAGTAATATAATTTATGTTTGAATGTTTTTATTTAAAAAAAAAAGTAAGTAAAAGTTATTTAAAGTTGTTTTTAGTCAAAATCAAATTAACTGTGATTATGGATATTTAAAGTTGAATTAAGTGGTAAAATTGAATTACGTGGTATGGACTTATAGAAAGTGTCTGAAACCAGATCGTTGTTTTTGCGAAGAAAGGAAGCTTGTCCAAGGTAGGCGAGTATGAGAGCAGGGTATGTTACAGAGCACATGCTTATTTGTATGGACCGGACTGTGAAATGTCCAACATCGGCAAATAGTGCTTCGGTTCCTGCAATTTTTTAGAGCGAAGGCAAAAACAAAAGACTAAGAATGAAGAGTTGTATATATATATACAAATAAAAACATATATATGTACCTGTTATGGCCAACACAACACCACCAAGAGAAATCCAAGCATCTTTCTTGTTCCTTCTAAAATAATCTACAATGTATTTTGGATTTAATGCTTTGACAACTGCTGGATCATACTTGATGAAATTGTACAGACCAATGCCTCCGATGAAGGCGAACCACACACAAATAATAGGAGCAAAACTGTAACCAACTTTATCAGTTCCGAATCTTTGAACCATGAACAGGCATATCAGGATTCCTATGGATATTCCAACAACCGCGCCTATGCACAAAGAAAGGAGGAGTTTTCATGAATCATTGTCATCCAGCAATTTGTTAAAACCAGAGTATCTAAGTTTTTATTTTTAAATTTTAGAGTATATATTTTATATGTGTGTATAAAAATATAAAAAGTAAATGATAGATAATAATGATGATGGATTATTTTATGTTCAAATAAAGGAACTAAAAGGAGTATAATTAATAATACCTACCCTCAGATATTGAAGAATTAGCTTCCTTGATCCCTCCCACGGCAGATAAAACTGCAAACCAAATGAATTATTATCTCTGCTATATGTTCGAATAGGTGAAATTTAGCCGTATTAAAAAAAATAAATTGTACGAAATAAACAAATAAATAAAATTAGAATAATAACCGGATATGCAAGGAGTGAGAACACCATCCCCAATGACCATTGAAGTGCCAAGCATGGTAACTAGCAAGAGGAAGAGCTTGGCAAAGTAGCTGTTCTCAAGCTTAGACTTAAGCCTTGAAGCCCTCTTTATACGATTATTCTTGGGCAACTCCAACTTATAATTAGACACTTCTGCATCTTCGACTTGTTGATTTGGAATAAGCCCCACTTTGGCATAACGACATATCAGAGAGTATAAAGCGAAAGTCCCTCCTAAAATATGTCCAACACAAATTATAATTCTATATTATTACATGTAAAACTTTATATAAAAAAAGTATCTAGCTAGATTTCTTAACCAAATTTAAAGGAATTAATGCAGGTTATTAAAACAGAAAAACAATTTTTATATACAAAAGATATATACTTATTTGTAAATAAATAAAGAATTGAGAGGGTTGAATATGATGGTACGTACCATTGCCATGATCAGTGGCCCGTAAGACGATGAAGACGTACTTAACAAGAGGAATGAGAGTGATAGTATAAAAGATCAAAGAAAGAACGCCCAAAATGTCATCGTTGTGCTTAATTGTCCCGTCCGCGAAGGTACTTGAAAACACATATAACGGTGATGTTCCTATGTCTCCGTATACGATTCCGATGCTTTGAAACGCTAGATGCATAATCACTGACATCGATGGCCCCTAAAAGGTTAAAAAGAAAAAATTATGATATGATATGATATGATATGATATGAAGAATAAAAAAGTCAAACTTGTTAATAAACATAAGCCGAAATGTTGTATTTATACGTGTGAATTAAGATAGAAAAGGAAAAATGGTGTGCGTACTCTAGAGGCATGAGAGGATTGAGAGAAGATGCGGGATTCCATGTCGAGAGAATCATTTCTTGGCAACTTTTGCCATGAAAGCTTCTTTCCCGTGAGCACAGGATGATCAGAAACTGGGTGATGGTTATTCTGCTCTGTATTTTCAATGTTTCCATTCCTCTCCACACCCACTACCACTACTTCAGAAGACATGTTGATGATTTGGCTATGTGAACGTAGTACGTGGTTACACACTTTCCTTCAATCTCTAATCAGTGAATAAACATGGCCTCTCTCTCAAATTACAAGCCATGTGTATACATGACAAGATGAAATATAGGGATCCCCGATCAGAGAAGCAACAAGAGCTTCTCGTTAGTAGTATGGTGGAAGATATTAGGAAGGGTTGTTTAAATAAATAAGAGAAAAAGGAACACCGTGGACTGTTTGAATTAATTAAGAGAAAAAGATATTATGTTAGTTTTTATGCTTTAATAATCCTTTACTTATCTTTTGTCTTATTCCTTTCTAGATTTTGGAATCTCATGACATGAAAATGGAATTGCACATTTTATCATAAAATATTTAAACAATCAAATGATTACTTTGTTTCATTTTACACAAACCCTTTCTTAAATTAAAAAAGAATAATTTTAGTCAGAGACGATTTAGCCAGACATTTAAATTATTGATGATACTTGTTATGTGATCAAAATAAAAATAAACTTTTTTAGTTTTAATCACACACATAAATTAATGAGTAACGTAATATTTATCTAAATGCGCAAAAAATATAAAATTAATATAATTAACTAAAATTTATAAAGTAAGAATACCAACGTTACTGAAGTCAGGTCCGCTTGTTTTCTGGAACATCAAATTCTGAGGTTAATTAGCAAGCTTAAAAAATTATAATAACACTCCTTTAATAATAAAAAAATATTATAGAATGACTTTTAAAGTTATAATTAAGAAAAATCTCACTAACATGTTTTTTACAATATATTTTTATTATTAAATAAATTGTAAGTAGAACTTATTAAATTATATGAGTTTCATTCTTTATTTAGTAAGACTTTAATCATAAACAACATATTAGAGAAAAATGGATTATTCACCTCCAAATTTTCAGGGGTGAGTCCAATCAATATTCTTTTCTTGTAAATTTTATTTACAATTTTTAGGTGAATATTTAAGATTAATTTCCTTTCAGACTAACAAATATATTTCTTTCCTTAAATTATTTTATCAGTATATATTTTTTTATATCGTTTAACTCAAATTTATTATTAGTTAAGTTATTATAATAAATGGTAATCATAGCCTTTTTATATGCTACTTTCGTAAACGTGTAGAATACGTGTATGGTGGTACGTTTAACAAATATAAGTAATGAAGTATAATATCTTATGGGACAACCAATTATAAAAAAAATAGAGATAAAAAAAATAATGATTCAAACCTTAACATTACAAAATAAAAATAAAAGGTTTGATATATAAATAATTAAATATAATTACTTGTTCAATTTCAACGTGAAAGAAAATAACAAAAAAGGACAAAATTTGTCACCTGTGATTAGCTTCCACGCTTCTTAGTTCCCACTATTTATGTCATTATTCCGTGATTAGCTTTTCCTTTTCACTTTTCCGCTTTCACATTTTGCTTGCGGCTTGTGCAAGTTGCAATTGCCTTTCAACACTTTTTTTTTTTTTCCCGCTTTTTACAACCTTCTTCGGAATTTTCAAAGTCATCAAATCCCAGTCAACGAATGCCGCACATCTCCCATGCAAATCAATAAGTCACAAAAATTGTTTCCACGAGATTAACGATTATTTGGAGAAATAAATACTCCTCCCATATAATTTGTTTTACAGGTATTAAATATATAACTAATATTATAAAAAATATTATATAATTTTTAATATACTTTTATTTTTTATATTAATTAAATTCTCTTTTATTTATATTTTTGTTATATTTTTACTCCATAATAAATAATTAAATATATTATAAAATATATATTTAATATTATATTAATATTATAAAATAAAAATAAAAAAAGTTAAATTGTCAAACAAAATTTGACGAGAAGTGTATAAAAGAGCAGCACATAAAACAGAGCCACAGGAACAGAGAAAGAACACAAATATCTAACGCCGCCTTGGAGATCATATCGTAATTTTTAGTGAAAATTTTAGTACATGAAATTATAATAATTTATTAAATTAGATCTTAAAATTAATAAAATAATAAAATAATTTTAAAATTATATATTATTATTTAATTTAATTCTTAAAATTAAAAAGAATAGTCATATTAATTCCTAAAATAAATAAAATATTAAAATAATCTTTAAAATTGTAACAATTTATCAATTTAGTCTTTAAAAATATAATGATTAATTTAATTGGTCCCTAAAATTAAAAAATAATTAATTATACATTTTTCTTATAACTTTTAAAATTTTATAAATTTTATTCATAATTTTTTTATATATTTTGATCATAAACTTATAATTTTATAAATTTTATATATAAAAATTTTGATGACTAATTTAAAGTAAAAGATATAATTAATTATTTTTAATTTTAGAATCAACTTGACTAATTATAATTTTAAGGACTAAATTAGTAAATAATTATAATTTCATGTATATTTTGATATTTTATTTATTTTAGATATCAATTTTATTGTTTATTAATTTATGGACCAATTATTAGTTATTAATTATTCATTTTATGCACCATGATTGCAATTTTGCAGACTAAATAGCAAATAAAAACAATTATTCAAAAATCATGTATTCAGTTATAGAATTAATCACACAGCCATGACTTAATTATAGTCTATCTGATTTGATTTCCCTATCTGCCTCCGGTCCATAAACAATTAATTAGAATTTATTAAGATTTGAGAAACTAATCAATCTTATCGGAACATTTGATCAGTAGAAATAAGATATGATGAATTATTCCTTCAATAACTCTTAATTTGATTCATTGACATCTTGGGTTTTTAAGTTGTTATTTTTTCATTATGATTTTTTTTTTACGTTTAACATTTTCAATATTTTTATACTTTTTTTTATAATATTATAAGTAGAAAATATTCATCAACATTGTAAATATTTAATTTTTGTCAGAGATTTTAGCTGGATATTTTTAGTATGATTTATTTTTTCTTTTACTACTTTTTTTCTATTTACAAAATTTAAATTTGAAATTTTATTTAAGAATTTGAATTTAATTTCGTTTGAATCAATGTAATATTATTTTTTATATTTTTTTATATAATGCACGTATGTAATATTTTATATTTATTTCTTTATTGTAATACATTTTTTGTTATACGTGTAGATATTTTGACTTGCTTTTGGTACAGCATACTTATTTTGACTTGATTGTATATTTAGTAAAATTATATTATATGTTTTATTAAATTATTCATTTAAATAATATAAGATATTAAAGTTTTGTGTATATATATATATATATATATATATATATATATATATATATATATATATATATATATATATATATATATATATATATATATATATATATATATATATATATATATATATATATATCGGTTTGGAAAGAATATATATATAAACATATTTGATAATTTTTTGAAACTTAAATATTATTAACATTAATTTAAAATTTAAGATCCATGTTCATTTGTAGAAGATTAATTCTTATTTATCGTAATTTGACGTATATCTTAGTAGAAGTGTAGAACTGATCTTAAGCTGGTATTTATGGAAAGTGTTAAATAATTTATCGATCATGCAAAAAGAAAAAAAGAAAAGATTATATTATGTTAACGACGACGGATTAATTGGATATCCTTGTAACTGATAAAAACAAAAACACAAAACAAAACAAACCTTCCAACAAAGACTGGCGAAAATTTTTCATTGTTATCAATTGTTTAACCTTTAATAAATTTAATTGAAAATTTCTACTTATTTACTGACGACGTGACAGTTGATAAATGTAATAACTTAGTCGTTAGTATAGATTAGTTTGCCCACAGTTAGGTCGTTAATTTTTATTTTTTTTTGGTACCGGTCGTTAATATTTATAACAGGTTCACTTTAGTTATCAATTAGACATCGAAAATTAATTATTACCAACTGAATTTTGTTATTATCAACGATTTCTTCCATCGATAATATTGAAGTTTTTGTAGTGAAACAGACAAAAAAATAAATTCGCTTTACTCCTTACAGACACACCTTTATTTAGTTTTAATTCCTTAAAAAAACATTAGTATTCATCTTTTTTTTAATTTTTTTTAGTATGATCTGTAGACCACCTTAGCATATAATTTGAAGTAACATATACATGTCATATAAGTGATAACAGAAATATTTTTAAAAAATTTGAAATTTGTAATGATTAAAACTAATAAATAAATTTTAAATGCTCAAAATCAAATAAAAATATATTTATTTAGAAAAAATAACATATTTTATTAAAAATATTATAGAGACTAAATTAGGAAACATATAACAAAATCATGGTTGCTTTTAAAAAAAAATATACGATAAAGACTAAATTAAAAAATATATAATAAAATCATGACTATTTTCTTTTTTCCAAATATGAAATTAATTTAAATTATAAAGTGCATTTCAACTCATTCTCTTTTTGCTCCTTAACAAGTAATACCACTTGCTAACATTGATTTAAAGATTTGAAACATATTTACAAAAGCTTAAATTGACATTCCCTGAAAGTATATAATGATAAACTATTATTAAACTTTTATTGATCCTTAAAGAGACCTGACTATAACCTTTTTTATACTTCTTTTGAAATTTTCTTAATCTCCATCTTGTCATAAGACCTTTCAAGATAGTATCTCCATATTTTTAAGCCCCATGGTGGTTTTGGCATTATTCCACCATATTTATAAAAGTTTTATTATATCAAAGATTAACGCTTATTTTTTCTAAAATAATTTGAAACATTTACTAAGGTTAACCCTTATAAAGTAAGTAATGAAGCATAATTTGAATCGACACTCAAAATGGGTTAGTGTAAGTAGTTAAAAATCATAAAGATAACTCTCATCTTTCTTGTAGATATTGGTTTGATTTTTCATTATTTCATTAAAAATGGCTTGATAAACAATATTTTTTAAGAAAATCTTATGACGTCAAAGATTAGTTGAATAATTCTTATTAGGTAAAAATTATTTATGATTTAAACATATACAATATTTACAATAATTTAAACATAAATAATAATAATAATAATAATAATAATAATAATAATAATAATAATAATAATAATAAATATATATATATAGGCTAAAAAAGTGCTAATATATAATACTTCATTATGTCTCAAATAAAATTGTTTCCTTCCAAGGTTATTTAGAAATATATATATTTAATATCTATTTTTTATTATAAACTTAAATCTTTATCTCGGAGGAAAATGTTTTTAGGAATTGTTATTAAAAAAATGTATTTTTAGAGTCTTTTTTAAATTATAACATTTATAAGAGTTGTTGTCATTCTGATTGAGTCACATGTCTTGTTATAATCTGACATATTAAATATTTTTCCATTCAAATATACTTTATATTTTTAATTTTAAATTAAATTTTTATTTAATAATTAGCTCAAAAATAAATAATTTTTTACTTTATGAAACTATTATATTTTTATTTTTATTTATATAATTATTTTTCTTGGCGCTTATATCTTTCGTTCTATAAATTTTATCTTTATTTTAAATTTAGTTTAATATTATTTAAAAGAAATCACCAATAACTCAAAGTAATATTGTATTATAATATAGTTTATTAAACATAAATTTAAAATATAATTTATATATTTAAAAATATTTATTTATTGTAAATTTTAATCATATAAAAATAAATGTTGATATTATGTATAATATTAGTTATTTAACAATTATTTACTAGTTAATTACGTGTTCTAAAGAAAAAATAATTGCTGCTGAAGATTTGTTATAAAATAACTTAATCAAGAATGATTGGTTTAAAATTTTAAAGTTTAAATTTCATTGAATTAATTGAATGTTATTACCACAAGTTATTCGATTCAAAATTCGATCATTAATTTAAGTATGAAGTTACAATTTGAAGTACTACCTAAAAAAAAATCATTGCATTAAAAAAATATTATTTTTTTAAGAATTTAATTACAAAATTTCCCATAGTCTCCGAGCGTCTAATTAAAATTGAAAATTATTATTCGAAAAAGAGTGCATCAAGTAAAAAAATACCTGTGTTTCATATAAAAAAAAAATTGAAAATTATCCTTGTTTCTTTTGTCATGCGTGAATATGAGACTTTATTTAATTTGTTGCTATCGCAACTGTCTGCATCCATTTGGACATTCTCCACCTCCACGAACCTGGCTAGAACTGCCGGTTCAGATACGCCAAAGTGACATGCTCCACTTCAATATGAATGTTAATAATGTTCCTTTTCTGTTTGAGGCATGACAATAAATAATAATAATAATAATAATAGAGCCTTTTCAGACTAAATAGGGTAATTATTTTGAAATTTATTGAGGATGTTGCTTTCCAACTTTTTGATTGTGTCAACAATTATGCAACATTGTTCACAGATTCTGCGTGTTGACGCTGCCTTCCTTGCGCTGCAATGGCATAAGGTTGAGAATATTCCAACTTGGGACAAATTATCCGCGTTGGATTTTGTTGGGCATGCCAAAATTTTACTCAACCATACACTTCCAGTCCAAATTTATTTTGTGATTGGATTTAACTCTCGTGAACGGCCAACAAAGTTCATTGGGTTTATTAAAAGATTCTGAAGTGCCGTGAAGTTTCCATAATTATATATCTATTCTTCAGTTTAATTTTAAGCTTAACAATCTTATCATATATTTATTATATATGGCTCCTTGGTTATAGAAAAAATTTTACTTTTTTTATTTTTATGTCAATTTATTTTTCTTATTTTTCTATCGAATCATAATACTAATTTTGTTATGTGATACTTGATAAATTGTAAAAAGTATTAAGTTAGTCAAAATTAACAATGTTAATAAACAAAATTGACACATTAACCATTTTTGTCTAGCATAGATCCTTTAATGAATTAAAGTAAAAAATTTTAAACTTATGAAAATTAAATTGAAAGAAAAAAGAAAATTAGATGAGAGATCAAAGTTATATTTTAGTTTTACTTTTATATTTTTATAATTTTAAAATTTAAAATTTAAGAAGAAATATTTTGATATATTTTAAAATCTTTCCTTCCTTTCAAATTTCTCAACATTGGAAAAGTGTAAAATTTGGATGAGAAAAGTTTTTCCTTTATTTTCTTCCTAAAAGTTGAATCAAATAACACAAATTTATAAAAAAAAATCCTCTCTCCTCCATTATTTCTCTACCAACCTCCATATAAAGCGACACATTGAAATTATTAATATTATTTTCTAAATGACACATTATTAAATTTAATTTTTTTTACTTATTTGTGATATGATCTTGCATATTTTTAGATTGATTTCTGATCAAATTCTTGATTTCTTTTTTAACTAGTCCATAAATTGGTTGGCCCATTGTATAAGCAAAACTAGTTAACAAAAAGAAAATGAAAATTTTAAAATTTGAAATCCATATGCTAGTCTTATAGGATTTTGTGGGCTATTTGGTCTCATGGGCTGGGCTATTAGGTCCTGTGAGTTTCTTTTGTCCTAGACCCCCTTGGGTGAAAACTAAGTTGGGCTATTCGCTCTCACGCTCATTCGGGTTTTCGATGCGGCCTCTGCTTCAGTAAGTATGGATGTTTCAATCAAAATGTGTCTGTGTATGTATATTAGTTTGGCATCAAGATGTTAGGATAACGAAGATAATGCATTCAATTCTGATTGCACCATTACACCATCTGGCACAGCTCTCTCTTTCATCAAATTTAATGGTAAAATTTTATGTTTGTTCTGCCTTGATTGAGTATGTATTTTTGTTTGGTCCTCTATTATGTATGAACGTGTAACTTTATTGATTAATATATATGAAGTTGTATTAGAACTGTTAAATTTTCACCAAAATCATTAAATTAATAGATGATAAAAAAGACAAGAATTTTAAATTAATGTCACGAGCTAACTGTGTACTTGGAATGGATGTGAGATTTCAGATTTTGAAGAGCATTGATTTTGTTCTTGCTTATGTTATACTTAATGTGCTGCGCGTGAAATTGATTTCATGTATAATGTATTGTAAAATCCCTTTTCTTTGATTGCCAAAAGGGTACAGAAATAATTTTTAGCTCAAATAGTAATAGGAAACTTAAGATCTATTTGGAGGCTAAATCAGATTTTGCAATGGTAAAGCAACTCGTGCTGCTTTTCCATTTTCAGAGGAATAGATTCTGACATTCTGTGCAATAGTTTTTGAAGTTACCCAAACAATACTGTCTGAATTCTTCCAAAATGGGTTTTGGCTTCAAGCGGTGGTTCTAGAGATTTCAATTAAACACCCAAGGCTGAATCATCTGTCTCAATGTCTTTCACCAAAGAATTTAAATTGCATAAGGAAAGGTGGAATTGATTACGCTACTGTCACTATGTACTAATTCATTCTAGATAGAAGATACAACTCTTCCCCTCAAACTGTCTGAGATCATTTTGAGTATTAAAAAGTCTTCAAACAGTGAATGTGGGCAAGATTTAGCTGAAATGCTGAATTTCTATCCCTCTCCAATGCATGCGCATCAGTTTAAGCCTAATTATTGATGGCCAATCTCTAAAGGAGGTCAACAAATTTTAATTTGCTTTGTTAGCATCAAAATTATTGCTTATTAGGTTTGCCTCGCTTGGCCACATTACACAAAACTATTTTCATGTAATTCTATGCTATTAGTCTTGACAACCATCCATATAGATAATTATTTTTCTTTTCCCATGTATTTGAGTTTCTCCTCAAGTCCTTTTTTTCTTGGTTTAATTGTTTTAGACTGGATGCTTATGGTCTATGGAGTGTTTTATGGTTTCAGTTTAACAATTTATGTATTTTTTTCATGATATTTGGTTCTGTCACAAAGAGATTATTATTATTGATTCCTGTCGCCCTTGATAATCTTGTGCTAAATTTGCAATAGCAGGAATGTTACCGAAGTATTTAAATTCAGATTGGTCAGTTGCTCAATTTTGCTTACATTTGCATTCCATCACCAACAGAATACACTATGCACTATACACTATACACTAGACACTATACACTATACACTAGACATTTGCTTATAAGACCCAAATATTCTTAGATTCACTATACACTGTACTGAAACGACATTTTGAAGAAAGGTCATTTCATGAACAAGAGAATTGGAAGTTTGGTCATTAGACAAATTCCTTCAGTTGGCCATACATTCTTTACATTGCAAATGGTTGGTATTAAGTGGACGTTAATGATCTGCAGTTGATTGCTCTGAGCAGCTTCTATTGATGTCAGTTTGACCCACTGCATGGTGGACAGATTGATGACTCAGCTTGAATATCATACTTTTTCTAAAACCAGAAATAGCGTCCTGAGTGAGACCATAAATTAGATGAGACTTGAGATCGAGTCTGCAGTGATATCAGTGCTGGGGAGTGCTACCAACTAAATAATGAAATCTCATCCTTAAAATTAGGTACACGTCATTACTGCACGTTAATTCTTGTTCTTATCTGTTTCTTGGATTTACATATTATTTTCTTTCTTACAAATATGATTATGTTACTTTTTAATCAAATAACTTGAAACAGTTCTTATGAAAATATATTTCTTGAAAGGGTACTCATCATTTAAATTAATTATTTTAGTAAATTGAAAATACAATCAAGGTAAGTGATGTCAAAAGGGTGGAGCGGGTATGGGTTGTAGATCTCGCTACTTGCCCGCTGGATAAATGTTTACCGGTACCCTTATTCATATTCATGTGGATTCTTATTAAGTATATATTTGTAGATTTTTTTAATATTAGTAAGTATTCATAGATATTTTAAAAAAAATTAAAATATTTTTAAAAAAATATTTTAATCATAAATTTTAGTTATTATTGATAATTTTTTTAAAATAATTTAAAGACAAAAAACTAAAACTATTAAAATATTCTACGTTATTGTTATTTTAAATTTAAATAATAAAAGACTTTAATTTTATAAGATTCAAACAAAAGTCAATAGACAAAAAAATTTAATCTCTGAAGTGTAAACAAAAATTAATAAGATATGATTATTCAAGATCATAGGTTAAAACAAAAATAAATAAACTAAAATATTTCAATTTTATATAAGTTGAAATAAAACTATAGAAGAGAATAAAACCACTCAACAAAATTAATACATGTCTAAATCATGTTAAGAATTAGAAGTTATTTAGTTGATTGTTTTTCTTTTATCAACAACTTCATTTTGACCACCTAATTTGTGAAAAAAAAATCTAAATAAAAATCACTAACCATTGATATTATTGTTTATTTAGAATGTAATGTTAAAAAATTTACCAACATAGTCAAAATCCATATCTTCTACTATTAAGTTCCATTTTGTCCACTTTTAATTTTGAAGAGCCTGTAAAAGAAAATAACTCCATTAAAAATTTATAATGAATCACTTTAAATATTTAAGAATAATTAGGTAATTTAATATTAGTTGTTACTTGCATATTCATTAAAGTTATTATTTTTTACTTGTTGCAAATTTTATCTGCAAATGATCACAACAATGGTTTTTGTTTTTGTCATCCTTAATCAAGACAAATGAATTCTTATAAAAGTGGTAAGCAACTATTATCAAAATTACTTAACTATTAAAAGAATATTTTTTAAGTTATAATGACAATTATTACATAAATATAGAGATAAAATGAGATCCGTTAAAAATATGTTAAGAACTTAGTTATGTTCTATTATTGGATTAAAAATGAGTGAATATTCTTAAATTTTTTGTGGCAAAAAAAATCTCTAAAACAGAATTAAGAACCTAAATTCAGTTTATAGATTAGTAATGCTCTACATGATTTTGAAAAACAAATAAATTTTGAGTAAATTATATTTTTTTTTGATAAAAATATAAATTACACACTTTTTCCTCTTATTTTAAAATATACATTTGAGTGTATTTTAACTTAAATGAACATTTTAGAGATTTTTTTCTCAGTGATATAAACGTGATTAATAGTTAGTTTGCATATATTATCAATTCAATTAATTACCTTAAAAGATGAAATTTCAAATTTTATAATAAAACTATTTAAAATATTAGTTTACCTTCTAAAACAATAAAATCAATAATACTAAGATGTTTAAAACTAACTGTTGGTGACACTAAAAATTTGTACAAATGACAAATTAATTTTTAAATTTATTTATTATTGTTAAGAATTTTTAATAATGAAAATAATTAAAATGTAACTTATATTCATTTTTTAGATAAGAAAGTATATGTTTTTAAATAAAAAATAATTTAAACTTCTCTTTTAAAGACAAAATGTAATTTACTTAATATTTTTTTTTAATCCTATATGGTTAACATATACAAAACCTTTGGTAACAATTGCAATAGAAAAATAAAATTTAAAAAGAGATAAAAAGATACTATATTAATATATAAATATTATTATTATTATGGATACTTGATTCCTTGATTCTCAAGAATTTATCATACCTGCTTTTGTTTTAATATAAACTAACATTGGCATAAATATATTTTAAATTCTTTGAAACACAATTTTGTCTAGATTTAGTTATTGTAATTTTTTTTTTTTAGATTTTAACATTTTTTTATATTTTTAGTCTTTATTATTAACTATAATTAATTTAATGCTAATATAATTAACAAAATAAAGAATATTAATTAAGATAATAAAAAAATATTTTAAATTAAGATAATTTTAATTGATATCAATATATTAAATTATATACCTAAAAATAATCTAATTATCTTAATTTAAGATTTAAGATTTATATTAAAATTAATGATTGAAAGGTAAAAATAATATAAAAATATTAAAATAAATTAGTAAATTGAAAATATAAAATACTAAATGCAATAAAAATTATTGTGCATAATATATTAAACTTAAAAATAAATTATATATAATTATCTTATTTATATAAAATAATAAATATATTATTTAATTGAATTGCACGATTAAAATTAATCTAATTATTTTAATTTAAAATATTTTTTATTATTTTAATTATTTTAATTAATATTTTTATTTTATTAACCATGTTAATACTAAACTAATTAAATTTAATAGTAAAAACTAAAAAAATATTAAGATCTAAAAATAATAAATATTTTACAAAAACTAAAATTAAACCAATTATATTTATAAAATCTTAAAACATATTTTAGTAATTAATATTTGACGACCAATAAGTATTCAGCAGGATAGAGAGTGAATTTTTTTAATACTTTTTAACACTTTCCAATAAATAGTGCGGTTGAAATAATTTATTTCTATACTACGCAAATTAATAGTTATACGCATAAATAACTACTTACCTTGGAGTATTCTAAATTGTGGCTCAAAGCCAAAGTTTATAACTTTTGGATAAATCCTTGTCCATTAGTTCATGTTTACGATTTTTTAAAAATAAAATTAAAAATTTAATGTAAGTTGTGTACAAACTATAAAGTTACATCCTATATTTAAGCCGTACATAATACCAACTTTTGGATTCATAACTTTAGATATTTTATGATTCACTTTGAATATTTTTATTATTTTAATGATTTAGGTTTACATTTTGAATTCGTTTATGTGTTTTTATATATAATTATTATGTTACAGAATTTGAATTGATCTTTACTGGAGATTGAAAATAAGGATCAATTAGAAATAAACATGTTTCAGATCATATTATTTGTAATTTTCATATCACTTATCCATATTTGATCTATGTCATTAAGTATATTAATATGATGATCATCGTGATTTAATCACGCTTATTTGTGATAAAAGTTGCAATAGTTCCATTATTAATATACAAGATGAACTGGTTCCATTATTAATACACAAGATGAACCAGATTGTATTAAGAAGAAGTCTAAAGATAAATAACATAAAGCGGGCCTAAGAATTTTTGTAATATAATTATTTCAAGAGAATATGAAAGGTAAGTTGAAGATGGTTAGAAATTTATAATTTCTTTAAATTTTTTAGACATTATATTTTAAATACAATTATATATGCTATTTATTTAAGGTGATTATAATCCTAAAGTGATCCAAGTTAAGTAATCGAATAGATTTATTAAAAGGACTTGATATGAGACTTTTAATGAATGGATAGCTATGTTGATCCATTAGGGGATAATGAGAATCATATATGTAGGCTGACGCTTCAAGAAAGATTATGGTCTCTAATACACCAAATTAAATTAAATTCTTCGTTCTCTCCATCAGAAGTGAGAAACAAAGGTCCTTTAAGGAATTAAAGTGATTTGGTTAAGGAAGACCACAGACTAACTACGTACTAAAGATTCCATTGCATTCTTCCTTTAACATCCATGGATCCAGATATTTATATAATTTTTAAAACTTTGATGATCTAACAAAATACAATAGAGTCATATGAAATTTATGATAATAATGATAGAAAATTCCACCCGAAAATTCGTCACTCAAAGTTACTGCTAATATCATATATAATTCTAGACTTAGGATTATAACTTCAAGATAAATCCTTGTTCATCAGTTCATGTTTACGATTTTTCTATAATAACATTAAAAATTTAATGTAAGGCGTGTACAAACTACAAAGTTGCATCCTATATTTAAGCCGCACATAATACCAACTTTGGATTCATAACTTTATATAATTTATACATTCTATAAAAAAAATTAAAATTGTACTAATCTGATAATTTTAAAAATGTGTTTGCAGCAACTGAGTAAAAAATCCTATAATTTTCCTCTGAAATCATGCTCTGAAAGTTGTGTTTGACTGGAAAACTTTCAGGTGTATCTCTATTTTATTTGTTCTCTACATTTATAAAATTCTGAATTTATTTTTCCAATGCCCATAAAAAATGGTAGATCCGATTAATTATACCTTTTCGATGCATGGTTGAAGCAGAATAAATTGGCGGAACAAGTTGCCCATTTTCTAAGACGTGTAGTAAATTCAGAAATAACCTATCTGTAAGGGTATTATGTATTTTTTTTTTACCTCTCAACAAGTTTTCTCACAAACATAACTATAAAATTAATCTTTAAATTAAGAGTAATGATTATGCAAAGCATTTTCTAAAATAATAATTATAATATTAAATTAATAACAATGCAAATAAAACATACATGAATTTAATATTTTAAAAATATTTAACGTTTTCTTATTTAATAATTAGGATAATTGTTTAAAAAATTAATTAATATTAATATAGAAGTATCGTAACGTCTATTTGGAAGATCCTGCAATAGATTCCATCTGAGTCCTGTAGATTTTGATTACCATAGACTTGTCAAGGCAATAAAAATCTTACTGAGTCTTCCATTGTGTATTAGTTTTATTAGCTAGAAACAGTGAGTTACAGAATGTAACAAATTATCATTTTTATTTTATTCTAAATCTTTATAAAACAATTGTTAAGTTTTTTTTTTTTTTCAAAACAGAAGCAAAAGCTAATCTATTTTGTAGATAGTCACATGACAAAAAAGATCTCACTTTTTAGTAATACTATTCAACTTATACAATTTACTGCCCCTTCTCAACAGTAATATCGTATTCCAGTTAACTTATTATTTTGAGTAAATAGTTTACTTATGGCGTAAAAAGCTTTATACATAGATAAATTTGTTAATTTTTATAATAATTATTTAAAAATTATATAAGTAAATATTATTTATTAATTATTAATAATATAATTTTTTTAAATAATACATAAAAATTAAATTTATTATTTTTCTTGTAAATTTCCATTGAAATAACTTCAATGGTTAAATATTTAATTTATATGAATATAAGTATAATAAAAAGTGTAAATAGCTAGCAGAGGTTTACACATTTAATCGAATTTTCCACTCGGTTATTTTCTGCTCATACTATATGTAATTAGAATTTGATCCTCATATTGTCTCAATTATAAATGAGGCCCAAAAAAATAAAGGTGTAGGTAGATGAATATTTATTTCTTGTGGGTAAATAACACTATTGAATTACAAGGTGAGTGAAAACAGATTGAGCAGCGCATGCAGCTGACAATAACATGTCCAAATCTGAGACTCGAGTTTTCACCTTGTTTTCACGCAAACGTTAACATGTCCAAATTTTGTCATGACATGTGAAAACGACAAATTGAGGCCTCCCCACACTCAAATCGCGCGCAGGCTTGGTGGGTGCCCAACCCAAGGCCAAAGTCACAGTCACAGTCACAGTCACACCTCTTTATAAATGAAGCTTGCATTGGTTTCATAATTCATATGATACATTCTCTCTCACTCACTGTCCACAGCTGTAGTAAAAAAATAAAATGGCACTCAAGCTTTATGGCCTTGCCATGTCCACAAACACCGCCCGTGCCATGATATGTCTCCATGAGAAAGAGCTGGATTTTGAACTTGTTCCAGTCAATGTCTTCACTGCAGAGCATAAGCAGCCTCCTTTTCTCTCCAAGAATGTAAGCACTTTTCTATTCTAGTGTTTTTTTCTTTCTTTTTTTATAATCTCAACCACACCAACTTTACTTTTGTTGTACATGCAGCCCTTTGGTTTGATTCCAGTACTTGAAGACGGTGATCTCACTCTTTTTGGTATACTTCTTTTTCGGTTGGTCTACTACTTTTACAATTTTTCCACTCTGCATGAGACCCCTTTTAAGACATACACTAAATGCAAGTTTGATCAGATTGTTCGAACATGGCCTTGTCCAAAAAATGATTACATGATACGATAATATCACAGTCATAGATAATGTTCATATCACACATAGATGAATATTTATATATTTTTTCCTCTAAAATTAGAAAAGCTTGGTTACATGTCACCGAAACACTAGTCAAAAAACTAAAAACACTTAATTATCGTAGACTATATAATAATTTCTTCATGTATAAACTCAAAATGCATGTTCCATACTTCAAGGGATTGATCTAAAAGTTGAAATGAATGTGTTTTTTTTTTTAATCATTAAATGATATATTTATGTGTCAGGAAAAGGAGTTTTATTAACTTTTTCTTAAACATGGCCTTTGTCTTAATTTTGTTTAATTAATTAATCTTTTAAATTGAAAAACTAGATAAAGTGTCATATAGTAATTAATCATAATCATAGACAAATAGTATCATTCAATGGATGATGTAATAATTTATCTTTATTCCGGCGTTAATTTTTGTTAATCTTTAAATGATATCGGTATGAGGCTTTGCATAACAGAATCGAGAGCCATTACAGCATATGTGGCTGAAAAATTGAAGGAAACAGGAGCTGATCTGATTAGGCACAAGGACGCAAAAGAAGGTGCAATGGTGAAGATGTGGACAGAGGTAGAGTCTCATTACTACGAGCCAGCAGTGTCAGGCATTATCTACGAGTATTTCGTGGCCCCTTTTGAAGGGAAAGAGCCGAACAAGTCAGTGATTGACAGGAACATTGAGAAGCTGAAGGAGGTGCTTGACGTGTACGAGACAAAGCTGAGCAGCAGTAAGTACCTTGCAGGGGACTTTTATAGCCTAGCCGATCTTAGCCATGTCTCCGAAACTCACTACTTAATGCAGACCCCTTGTGCTTCAATGATCAATGAGCGTCCCCATGTAAAGGCTTGGTGGGAGGATATCTCTTCCAGGCCTGCTTTCACTAAGGTTGTGGGAGGAATGACTTTTGGTCAGAAACAGGATTCAGTCTTTTAATTTCTCACTTTATTTTTTTATTGCACTCTCTACTCTACCAACTATAATACTACTATTGCCTCTTCTTTAAACTTGTTTCATTTCCAATAATTAGAATTTCCAAAACGTATCACTTTTTACTGTGTCTTTAACAACCTCCTTTTAGCTTATTAAATACTAACTACAATGATGCCTCGTGTTACACGCAACAAGTCATTCTCGTTAAAACAAGTGTTTAATGGGTCAAACCGACCGATAAACTGGTCAATAACAATGAGACTAGTCTCTTCTTGCATAAATCGAAATTTATGGCTTTGTAACCATCTCCTCATCTCCTCATATTGGGGTCACTTACTAAAATAATAGGCTTACAAACCATTCAATCCAATTTATATACATATCCTTTAACTAAAATATCCTCAATTTTTGGTATAAAAAATATTATATTAAAAAAATGTTTATTCTTCAATGAGGTCGTAACAATAATGGGCAGAGATCAGTCATTATTCTTGAAAATAAATATTTTGTACATATCTTATATACATATATACTCATAAAATATATTCAATTTATATTTTAATAAAATAATAAAGATGTATAAATAAACAAAAGATCAAATAAAAAATTCTAAAATCCTTCGCTTAGAATATCAATTAAATTTTATTTAGCTTAAATACGTTTTAGTTAATAAATTTTGATTTTAGTCTTTTATAAATTTTTTATTTTGTTCGATTTTATAAAATTTTATAATAATTTTCTTCTATTTAAAATAGTGAATTTTAGTTATAATTCTTGTAAAAATTAATTTTTATTCTTGCAAAATTCGAAATTATTATTCATTTTAGAAATTTAGAAATAAATTTAAAAAATTCATGTGAATAGGATATTATATATATTAATGGATGTCACTTGTGACGGATACTTAAATTTTTATTAAATATATAAGCAATTAATGAGTGTCACATAATGTTTTTCAATTTTATAAGAATAAAAAATAAAAAAAACATTTTAATAATACTAAAAACAAAACTCTCGTTAATTTTATAGGAATAACTAAAAATATATTTAAATCACTTTATTTATTTTAAAAAAATAACTCATACATTGAATAATTATCGTCACAAAAAAAAAACTTAAACATAATCATCACAAAACATAATTAATAAATAAAACCAACAAAATTATTAGTTAAGATTTATAAGCAAAGATAAACTCTTTAGAGTTTAATTCATCAATGATGATATAACTAATAATCTTATTAACATGATCACAATACAAATATGTAAGTATAGGTACACATCATAATACAATGTATGATCTCATGTACAGTGTAATTTCTAAAAAAAAAAAAATACAATCAGACATGAAACATCAATTCCAAAATTCAGGAAGCAAAACATCTTTAAAGAAATACAATAATACAAGAAATTATGTGATTACAAGTAGTAGGCTTATTCATACATATGGATATCACCTAGTTAAACAAAAAAGAAAAAAAGTATAATATTGGTCGGTTGCATATTTTTTATTAAGGAAAGTTCAAATTATTTTTAAATATTAAATGTTTAAAAATATAAATAAATAAATTATAAGCATGTATAACGTAAGCATGCATCGGGGAAACTTGAGCGTTCAATTGCACTTAAAAAAAAAAAAAACTTTACTTCCAAAACGTAAGCATTACGTAATATGGCTTTGAATATTAATTCGATATATGTCCACGTGAACGTTATTTTATTAACTGGCTAGTTGCCTGGCCTATACAAGTCTTTCTCGCATTGAAAAATTCTAGGAAAGTAACTGCCTCTTAATGTTATACACTAATAACAAGCCTCACTTCAAGGAGCCATAACTATATCTAGCTACTCCTCTTCCCTGCCTTCCATTTTCACCCAATACTATAATTTTCAGATCGATCTGCTCAATCATGGCAACAATAAAACTTCATGGAAACCCCTTCTCAACAGCCACCATGCGAGTTACTGCTTCCCTGTACGAGAAGCAGCTTGATTTTGAGTTTGTTCACATTGACATGAAAAATGGTGAACACAAAAAGGAACCCTTCATATTGCTTAATGTATGTAAGCATTGCCACACTCACTTATATATGAAGTGAATTTTTCCTTCATGTTCCAACGCTATTTAGCATTTTAGCTAATTTTCAATTCTGTTATTCACCTCGATCGCTCTGATGCAGCCATTTGGTCAAGTTCCAGCGTTTGAAGATGGAGATTTGAAGCTCTTTGGTATGACATATATGATTGCATACATTCATTGATAGTACATAATGGCCAAATCTAATTGGTTTGAGCCATTCAACCTATAAACCAGGGACTTGAATGTCGGACATTGTTCTCGTATGTTAATATAGATAGTTAGTTTTCGGATCAACCCCTAAAACTTGAACCAGCCTAATATTTATACATTGTGGGATACATCCAAGAGAATTACTTACTAGTCAAGTTATGTCCTAATTAACTTGTAACCACTTTAACAAACTTATTCTTTGGGCTGCATGTCTCCCAGAGTGGGCTAGCCCATTGGACCAGCCTACTTGTGTGCTTGTTTGACTGATTTGAGATCCCTCCTTTTTCAAGAGTTTTACTAGATCAAAATGTCTATGTAATGGGCCTGGATCGGATGGTCGACCAGTATAAACATCTTTTTTTACATAAATTAAAATTTTATTTTATCAATATAGACATTTAAACTACACATTCGTATTAATGAACTCACTAATATTACTAAAAAAAAATAAAAAAGGTCACAATTAAATTTTAGTTAATAATAAATTTTTAATAATAAAAAATTATGATTAACTGATTATATGTCTTACTTTTATAATAAAAAATAAAAAATGTTACAAGTATATGTCTTACTTTTACGATAAAAAATTTTAGTTAATAATAAATCACAATTTTTAGCTAATTTTATTAAAAATTACAATTTTTTATGTCTTACTTTTACAATAAAAAAGAGATAAGTAAAATTCACTAAAATATATAATTTTTAATAAATTTTAATCAATAAAAAAATTAAATAAAAAGTTAAAAGAAATTTTATTAACTTTATTCTAAAACTATTCATTTTTATACTATTAAAATGTCAAAATATAATATTAAAAAATAATGTCTTGCTTTTTCTTTTTTTTTTTTGCGCGCACTAAGGTTGTTATCATAAAATAAAACATAGAATGTTGGGGTTTTAAATGGTATATATGATATAATATACCATCAATGTAGATGATTTGTATATTTCATTTATTAGACTCTCTCTATATATATATAAATCCTAGTGTCTTATATTTTAAACAAACATTAGTCATATATGAGAGTATCGTGTGTTGTGTTTGGTGTCATGTGGCTCAATTATTCATAGCATTGAACTAAGAATTTGAAATACAGAATCAAGGGCAATAAGTCAATATATTGTTGAGGAGTACTATGATAAGGGGAGCCAACTGATAAGTAAGGAGTCGAAGAAGATGGCAATAGTGAGGTTATGGTTGGAAATAGAGAGCCAACACTACGACCAAGCAGCTTCAAAACTTGTATGGGAGCTGCGAATAAAGCCTATGTATGGAATTCCTACGGATACAGCAGCTGTGGAAGAGAACGAAGGGAAGCTAGGTACTGTTCTTGATTTCTATGAGAAAACACTGTCCAAGTCCAAATACTTGGCAGGTCAGTGCTTCACCTTGGCGGATCTCCATCACCTCCCCACCGTTCATTACTTGATGACCACACGGAGCAAGATGTTGTTTGAATCACGACCCTTTGTTATTGCATGGGTAGCTGATATTACAGCAAGACCAGCTTGGTCTAAGGTCATTGCCATGCATGCTACGCACTAAATAGGGACCAATTAACCATAAGTTCATCAAATTTCTTGCCCGTTTCCCATATTCATCTTTTAAGTTTGTATTTAACATCAATAATTGTTATCATTGTTTTTTTTTTTTAACAAATTACATTCACAATTGACACGTTTTTCTTTGAATTTCACACGCTTTTATTTATATTTTAATAATAACGTCTTCAATTGTTTAAAATATATTCAAATTTTTTTGTTATCCAAGAAATACATTGCGTTGTATAGTCGTATAAAGATTTCAAAGAATTCGATCACATATGAAACGTCATTGTAAATTGCTCTTATATTTTTTTAACAATACTGTGTTGGTTTGGTGTTTTCCAAACATAGAATCTTTGTGCTACGATGGGTTCAAATCTCACGAAGATCTTCCACCTATAAGAATGTGTCATCAAGTAAATAATTAAGTTTTGGGCTAGATATGTGGTCCAAAGTTTCCGGAAATATTATTATTCACGTACACCATCCATAAGACAAAGTAAAATCACATGAGATGAAATACAAATTCCATCAGAAGTTAAACAAGGATTCCTAAATACGTCATGGTCCCGAGTATTAAGCTGTAATGGTTGTCTAATTAAAAGAAACAGCAAAAAGTGTACATAGCCGGTTAAGTTGCGGGTCCAGGAAGTAACTCAGTATCATCTCAAATAAATTATCCAATAGCAAGATGGAACTGTCTTTTCAGCTGAATGATGAGTTGAATTTGTGATTCTGTTTTGCAAAGTAAAATAATGTTTGCTTACTTTTTCCATTGTGAATTCGGTAAACTCAATCAACTATTGGAGGCTTTTGAAACAAATATGCCAAATTATTTGTACCATCATTGAATATGACCAACGATCTATACGTCGAAAGCAATGCAATGGAAGATTGAATTTGAGGGAGCTTAATCGCACAGTGCAGCTGTTGAACAGAGTAAAAAAAATGTTTTGATTTTGAAAAATACAAAATTTGCGCATCCGGGGAATCGAACCCCGGTCAGTACCGTGGGAGGGTACTATGATACCACTACACCAGATGCGCTTGTTGATGAGAAGTGGAATATATATATATATATGTCATGTATGCACCGTTGCTAATACATTACAAGGATGGGTCTGGTTATGTATGTTTGATGTTAGATAGGTTCATTTGCTTGATAAGTTTATTTGTTATAAGAGGATTTCTAGCGATATACTTTATAATTTTGTTTTATATGTTTTTTATTATTAATTAAAATTTATTACAAAGTTTAAAATTATAAATAAAAAATAGATCTACATAACTTTATGATTTTTAATTAATAATAATAATAAATTATTAACATTTATCTTGTCTTTTAACTACTCTTGCACTTGAGCGCCTACACTTCTAATCGGAGAAGTTCTACGAAGGCGAGACCAACAATAATTTATTATAAGTATCTCTCTTTCTTAATCTATCAATGTATCTTTTAAAAATAAAACCATAAAAATCTACGAAAATAAAGACAAATAATATTTCGAATTCAATAACTCTAATGATAATTCCAGACTCGAGGTTGGAGCATATATCATTCCAGAATAATGGAACGTTATTAGGCAACTAGCAATGGCCCAAAAAATAAATAAAAATAATAATGTTACAGTACATAATAAATGACAAAAATTTTAACAAAAAACGTATTTTTGTTTTAGATTAACCCAAAAAGGTAAGATTCATAAGAATTGGAATAAATAGGCAAAGGTGACCCACACTATATCTTTTTAACAAAGCATATATTCGCTCAATTTACTTTTTGCTTTCCCCCCAATTTCTTTGTGCGAGTGAGCGATAAGCTCTTTCAAATTTTAATTTTTGAGTGGAGCAGATATTTTGTTTCATGACATTTGGCAGCTTATCTAAAGAAATTATGCGCTTTTGTTGTGATTCCACAGCTCAGAAGGAGACATCCTCGAGTGCCAGCATTTCATTGACAAACGACAAGTTGATTGATTTTACCGTTTAATTTAGAGCATCTTAGTTGGCATCCTCAAACACGGTTTTCATGATGTTTACCTTACGAATAAAATCTCGTCTGAAATATACGAATTTCAGTACAAATCTTCTTTCCAAAATATAATGATACTAGTGAATATATTCTACTTCAACAATTTCGTATGCATGTTTAATTGCTCTGCAATTGCAATTTTTTTGTGCGCCAAAATTGCTGTTATGCATGAAGGAAAATACATATACTTCAAGAATATGTTAAAGTTGTCTAAATATTCAATAGTTCTGTAAAATGCTGAGCAACTTTATCCACAATAGATTATGTATTTGTTTTTACTCGGCTTAACTCTTTGTAGAAATATAAAATTTTGCTCAAATTTTAATATATATATATATATTATGTTAATTTTTAAGCCAATGAATTTATTATTTTCAATGTTAGATTAAGTGGTAAAACATTTAGTATCAAATTTATTATATTTTTGTAAAAAAAAATACTGTCATATTCATCAACAAATAAATAATTTGGTTATTATAAACTTTTAATTGTATATTTAAATATCAAGCAAATAGGTCATTCAAACTTGTCTAAATAGGCCCAAACATGTTTTGTAAAAGGTTTTTGTTAACCAATAATTTAAAGGTTCTTGTTAAAGAATTACTAAATAAATTTTTATTAGAAGTCATTTGGGGAATATAATAAAATTATAATACAATTACATTAATAATAACACTTTTTAATTAAATTTTTTATATTCCTTAATTAAATCCACTTCTTAGCAAACAGAAAATGTTACATATAACACATCATAGACTGGTTTTTTTATTTATTCTACTTAACCTTTTTTACATGTGTGTAAAAACGTGAAAGTTTGATCAAATTTAAAAACTTATTAAAGATCTATATTTTATTTTAATTTTTAAGTCAATAAACATATTATTTTTATTTTAAAGTAGTATAACGTTTAGTATTAAAGTATCGTATGCTGTACAATTGTATTAAAAAATAACTAAAAAATTATATTATAAAATTTAACTATATATTTAAACAAAAATTAAATATGTCATCCTAAAAGGTCAAATGAGTCTTTTTAAATGCCTAAATCCTAATTTATTTAGATAATTGTCTTTTAAAACTTAATTTATTTGTTAATTGAATTATGTTAAAGACAAGACATATAAGGTCGAATATTCTGATAAGCCTCTTCTGCCTCTTGATACCTTTATATCTATAAATACTATAAATTTTATATGTAGAATGGAGCTGCACAAGTGTTTATCAATAATCTTAGTTTTTTTGTTTTAACTTTTTTTTCTTTTGTTACAAACGGTAAAACTAAACTTTTTTTTATTGGTTAGGAAGGATCTTTTGTTTAATATTAGAAGCGATATTTTAACTAAATTAAATAGGAGAGGTCTCAACAAGGTAAGTATAAAGTGAATGAAGTCTAACTAAATTTTATCTTGAATTTATATGGATAAAAAAAATAGTGTGAATAATTTAATTCATGTAAAAAAATTGCTTACCAAAATATGTATGTTTATTAAAGTTAAGTATTGTTAAATTAACTCAGTTAGTTTAGTAGAGTATGTGAGTGTTATAAATTTTTTAATATTATTTTTAATTCTTGTAGATAAACAAATATTGCTAAATCACTTCATTATAACATTTTGAAAAAAAAAAACTTTGAAATTTTCAATATTTTTTAATAAATTTGAAAAACTCATAAATTTTATTATTTAAAAAATTTTAATTCTATGAGTAAAAAATATTGTCTTTATCAAATAGACACGATTAACTCATTTTCATAAAATTTTATTACAAAATATTAAAAATAATATATTTTGTAGTATAAAACGACCACGAAGAATATAAGATAAGTTTTAAAAAATAAGAAGAAGAAAATGTGATCATAAAGGATTAAAATTCAATATTATCATCAGAGTCAGGTCATGGATACTTATTATTAGCTAATTGAATTACAAATTCTTTAACTTGTCACACGTACCGTGGTTTACCCCACAGTGAATTCGATTATCGGATAATGTTATTCCTGCATTATTTTTGTTATATTATTTATATTTTAATATTTTAATTAAAAATATAAAAAAAAATTGAATATTTGTGTGGATAATCCTTTCTCTTTTATCCAAAACTAGAAGGGATCGTGGGGCTCGTGAACGAGACAACAGACAAGTGGCCCAGCAAGCACTCAGAGTCCACTGAAGCAATGTTTTTATAAATATATAGATTAAATGATGATATAAAATTATTTTATAATGTTAATACATAATTATTAAATTCTTAACTCTTTTCATTGTAACATCATTTTAATGTAAAATTTGTAATCGAAATTAATTTAAATGAGTTTTTAATTATATTTAGTAATTTAAAAATTAAATTACTATATTTTAAAATAAGTATACTATGCCATTACTATAAAGTAGATTCTTAGTTAGCAGCCCAACCCCCCGGAGGCATTTTCCATTTTGCTTTTATTTAATTTTTTGGCGAATAAACAAGGGTTTTGATTTCTATATAAATCCCCACTACCTTGTCCTAAGTTTCCAATATGTTAGGCTAGGATGAAAACTCACATCTCCGGCGAAAGCTCTCTGGCCAATGAGTTAAGGAGATCCGTTGGCGAGAAGCTCCATCACGTTGATGAGGCGGCCACGGTGGCAATTGCCGTGGACGCCGCCAAGCAAGGTAGGCTTCTAAAAACTGAGAGGCGACGGAGGTGGAACAGCCACCGTGCAGAAGACCCTATAAGAACATTGATGTTCTTGGGCTCTTTTAATCACACATGAGGTATTTGGACCTAGCCTTGGTAAAATTAAACTTAATCCCTTTCAGTTGGGGTGAAAATTTGAAAAGGACCAAAACCCATTCCAATTGTCACCCTAGGACTGTAAAAATGTCATGGACCTTCATATCTAGAACTACATGTATCCCTTACTTCAGATTGCTTTTATTTTGAAACTATATATCCAACTCGTGTGTATATATATATATATATATATATGTGCCTATTGCCTCCACAAATTTATATATGTTTATATTATCTTTACTTTACAGTTTAAAATTTCTGATTCCATTATATGCATGTACTTACATAAGATCTCATATTTATTATAATAATATTTTTCTTTAATCTCTCCTGTCAGAAGCTTGTCTCCTGAAGACTGAACTCGATTCTCTTGCGGCTCCAACATATCTAGTTCTTGGAAGTTCGAGATTTAATCAGAACCTCAAAGTGAATACACATAGACCATAAATATATCATAAGGGAAAAAATGAATAAAAAATATTAAAATCAACATGCCTTTATGGTGTGATCATCGATTTTTTCTGGCTCAAATATTAATTAATAAAATGAAAACGGTAGTTTTTTATTTACCTGAAGTTTCCACCATATCAGTCTCATTAGTTAATCGGATGAATTAACTTGAACAGATATGAGAAAGAAATTTCATTTCAGAGTTATACGATTTCAATCATAGACGATCCATACACTACTACCATCCTATATATTTTTAGTCATACGAGGAGATAAGAAGCTAATATAGCAGCATTAAGAATAATCCTCTTCCTTTTGGCTTTGATTTGGGAGGAGGGTAAATTACAAAATAAATTAAATGGTTATAATTTTATTAAAATTTAAAAAGGCCACGCTAACTTATAGCCGAATGATTACCAAAACCTATTTGTTCATTTCCATTTTAGATGTACACTCTAGAAAAGAACCAAGGCAGCGTATAGTAAATGAAAATTCTTTAGTTATTTTAGGATATGAAGTTAAATAACTTTCTCATATTTTCTACTTCCTTTCATCCGGAATATAATAAAAAAATATTATGAGTTCTACCGTATTAATGGTTAACTATCCATGAAACAAGTTCAAATTAATATTTAATTATTATAAACAAAAATTTACTATTTTAAAATTGTAAATTTTAAGTTTAACTCAATTCTAAAATTAGTTTATAATGTGAATATTATTTCTCACTTATATATCCTATGATAACACCTTAGAATAATATTTTAATACTTAATTATTTACAGTATAAATTCAAACTAATACTTAACTATTATGAACAGAAACTTATCTTTTTGGAATTATGGATTTTACATCTAATTCAATCCTACAAAATTAGCTTGTAAGGTGATAATTATTCTTCACTTATATACACTATTTAGATCATCACACTATTTATGAGTTCTTAAACTATGTGAGATCTCCAACTTGAGGTGTTAAGCTTAAATATAAGCAAAATTAAACTAACTTTATCTCCATTTAATGAAACTATATCTAAAATACACTTCATTTATCAGAGGTTCTATTTTGAATAATTCTATTTTATTCTTGATATCAAGATGTTTATTACTAGTAAATAAGAGTGATAAAATTAAATTATACTTAACTAACTTTCTTAATTAGGGAAAAATTAGTTTTGTTTGCTTACATACAAAACATGGGAAGTATACTACTATAAAAAAAATATTTTCAAAAAATATTGTTTTCTAAAAATGGATTTTAGCATTTCCAACAAAAACATTATCATTAGGAAGTGAAATCTAACTTTCTCGATTTAAGAGAAAGTTTTAATGATGTAAAAATATTATGATATTCTCGTTAACTCATTTTATACAATTATAAATTTAAAAACAATCTCTTATTAAATGTGATAAATAATTATATTTAAAAATAATAAATACTAATAAATATTCTTAGGATACTTAATACAATTTTAAAAATAAAAATATTTTATAAAATATATTTTTTTAATCTTTTTAATATATTAAATATTATACTTTAAAATATTTTTTATTTTTTAAGTCTTTAAAAATTCTTAAGATATTAGTAAACAAATTGTTTAAGAATATTATTATAACAACATTTAAGAAATGTTTTAATAGAAATTATGAAAAAAATTAAAGTAGAGAGAATGAAAAATTTTGTTATATTAAAGTTAAATAAAAAAAATAAAAATTACACCAATATATTTATAATTTTTAAAAATTTATAAAAAATATTTACAATAAAATTTTACATAAGACTATCTAACGAAGTTATTTCTCTAAAAGGATTTTTTTTAACAATAACTCGTGTATATGGAAAAATTTTATTAAAACCAAACATGAAAACTTTAATTCTCATTAAATATATCTAAACATTCTTAAGAGGATTTATAAGCAACCAAATGAATTTTCATCGTTTTTAGGAATCATAATTACTGAGATTCACACTCTCTAAAAATCATGATTCTCAGGTGTAAAAAAATTGATTTTCTACCAAATATTGCCTAAAGGAATTTCCTAGAGTTAGCAACAATCCCAAATTTGTAAAACACAATTAGCGATTAACATAGTGGGTTGGAGAAAACCCATGAGAGACAAAAAAAAAATTCTAAAATTGGGTTGATTTTGATAACAAAATAAAATAAATAATTCATTTTTTTTAAAGATTTAGATATATTTTAAATCCCTACATATATGAGTTTATTTAGTTCTAGTTCTTATAAAATTTTTTGTCATATTTAAATCCTTGAAATTTTTTTAGTTTCATATTTTAGTTTTTATCACTAATTATAATTAGTTTAATACTAATATAGTTAATAAAATGAATAATATTAATTAAGTTAAGGTAGCAAAGAATATTTTAAAATTAATATAATTATATTATCTTTAGGGACTCGATTTAATTAATTAATGTATTTATTATTTTATATAAATAAGGTAATTACATATAACTTAATTTTATAATTTATATTTTAATATATTACGAAAAATGATTTTTTAAAGTAAAAAAAATACAATAGCAGCAACAAACATTAATTTTATTTTTTAATATTATTCTTATTTTTAATTCACTAGTTTATTTTTAACATGGTATTTTTTTAGAAGTATACAACTTATTTAGAAATTTCTAATTTAACTTCAATATATTAATGAAGTAAAATGTAAAAATAATATCAAATGTAATATATTAAAATTAAATTATAAAATATAATTAAATTATTTTTTTCAAAAATATAAAATTAAAAGTAGATTAGTTAATTAAAAATTAAGAAAAATATTAAAAGTAATAATAATCATTGCTTGTAAAATATTAAAATAAATTATATGTAATTATCTTATTTATATAAATAATAAATACATTAACCAATTGAATTTTACACTTAAAATAATATATTTATCTTGATTTAAAATATTTTTTATTATCTAAATTATCTTAATTAACATATTTCATTTTGTTAACTACATCAATACTAAACTAACTAGAGTTAGTGATAAAGATAAAAAAAAATATTAGAAATCTAAAAATGACAAAAATATTTGCAATAATTAAAATTAAATAGAGATATACTTCTACATTTAAGCATCTTTTTAATATATCACATAGGTTGAATTGTTTTGGATACAATCATCATAACCAAATCATCATGTTATCTTTGAACTTGGCCAAAAACTTGATGTATAACACGAATTGTCCCATAAAATGCTACTTGTTCTACTTTGAGTAATTATATGGTTAAATTATAATTTTGGTATATTATCTTATAATAAAAATTTGTTTTTTATTTATCTTTTAAAACATTTATTTTGATCATTTAATTCTCAAATTTGAATTACTTATCCTTTTGAAAAAATAATCATTTTTATTTTTTGACACAATTTTAAACTATTTTTTTTACTAATTCAAAACATGAAACTTATCACATTATATTTATCTATATATAAACTATGAAACTCAAATAAGCTTGAATCAAAAAGGGTCATAATATTGTGAAAATTACATGAAAAAATGAGTATTATAAGTATCTAAAAAAAGAATCTGATATGAGATTTTTCAATTTTTTTCGGTTGTTGATAAGATTCACTTTTCATATGATTCTTTTTCTTGTTTGTGGCCCTTTTTTTATTTGAACATTAGTTGATTCCTATAGTTTTCATGTAAGTAAATCTAATGAGACAAGTTTCATGTCTTAAATCAGTCAAGAAAATAGTTTAAAATCGTATTTCAAAATAAAAAATAATTATCTTTTTATAAAATAACAATATTGACTCAAATTTGATAGAAAATTATCAAAATAATTTTTTTAAAAAATATGAGAAAAATGAATTTTTATCATAAGATAAGGAATAAAATTATAATTTAACCTAATTACATTAATATATTTATTCTTTTTCTATTTTTTTTATTATATTATTTATTATATCTATTAATTTTTCTATTTTTTATTTTTATTTCTCTCTCCCTTCCATCCAAAATGGAATG
The DNA here is from genome assembly GCA_025330945.1 of Mucuna pruriens. Taxonomy (NCBI): domain Eukaryota; kingdom Viridiplantae; phylum Streptophyta; class Magnoliopsida; order Fabales; family Fabaceae; genus Mucuna; species Mucuna pruriens. Next base: position 841,929 of record JAENHJ010000154.1, read on the forward strand.
AACACTCGTTTTTTTTTTTCCACTCATGGGTGAAAAAATAAGTTATATTGAACCGAGTATTTGCTTAATCTTTAAAAAAGAACCGGTTCAATAAATTAATCCATTTTTTACATCAAATTATATATTATTAGATTTATTGATAACTTCTTTTAATAACCAGTGATGTAATAGCTTATACTTTTCTTTATTATCTATGAATTTTATTAGAAATGCTTTAGATAATAATAAATAATATTTATATTTTTTATTATTTTTTAGTGGCTGATAGCTCAACTTGTCAACCTACTTATTTCCTTTTTTGTTTTTGGCAAGTGAACCCACTATTAAACAGGATAATTGAGATTTTTAACTCATTTCCTAAAGTGGATCAACCCGCCTCTGCCCCTATTTTTGTGGGTCAATAGTGGGGTGAGGCAAGACGTACTACTTTGCCAACCCTAGTTCCAATGTCTTCTTAAACGTACCTTTGTTAGGTCAATTCCTTCTCAAATATGATTATACCAAATGTTCTCATTCTTTGACCATTCTAACAAGTATACTATACTACTCCAAAGCTGGATTATTCAATGCCATCAAACTAGACCAAACTGGCCAGATTGATAAAATGGTAAATTGATTTAGTGTTTAATTCAAATAAATCATATAACTAATTTGAGAAAAGAAAAATGGTAAAAGAATCGAAAAATCAATAAAAATGAAAAAAAAAGCAAAAGAAATTGGCCAAAAATCAGTTAAAAAAATAAGTTTACCATGAATCAATGAAAAATGTTCAGTATTAGGTCATTTTGATTTATTTTCTTTAAAAAATCAATTTACAAAATAAAAAATACTTAATATTACATTATTTTAATTTATTTTTAAACAAAATTAACCTAAAATATTTGTTATTTTTATTTTAAATATAAATATTTTTATAATTAATAGACCTTATATGCTGTTAAAAGTTAAACATAAATATATTACGAGTTTTATTTACACATAAAAATAGCTTCGAAATGAATATGCGCCAGCCCATGCACTCTGGAGCACGCGCCTAGCAATGAACAGGTTCAACTAGCATGCGCCTAAAGTCTATAGGTCATGCACCCAACACATTATTGGATCAGTTTTAGGTTCGAACACCAAGATACATAAATACAAATTCATAATACTTATTAGGATGCCAAATGCATGAGTAGAAGAAATTTAGCATCAAATAAAATTACAGTAAGAGATAATTGAAAAAATTTTGAGTATATCCATTTTTTCTTATTGATTTCTTAGTCATATTTCTGTTTCTCTGTCTTAATTAAATCATAAAACCAAACAAATATTACTTGTTACTTTTATTCACCACTTGTTCCTTATTGTTTTATCATGTAAATCATTGATAATGTTAGTTATTAAACTACAATTCTCGTTAGTACAATTCTCGTTAGTACAATTCTCGTTATTACAATACTTTACTCATTCTTTTATTATTTGTACAAGTGAATTTGTTTATCCAATAATATTTTAGGTTAATCTTCAAATACTTTGCTTCACTAGTTTTAATGTTTAATGTATTTTATTTCTTTAAATAAAAAATCTAAACAATTAAAACAGAATTTTTATATTTAAACCACGATAACTTGTTTTCAAAAGAATTTCATATTTTTTCTCAACATATCCCAAACTTAAAATACTACCTCTCAGTGTAGGAACGCAATAAATATTTTTAATTAATTTTTAGTATCATTTTCTAAAAGAAAATTAAGTAATTTTTCTTAGATTTATACACGAAAAAATCACTAAAATAAACATTTATCTTTACCTTCTTTTCAAGTTCTACAAATATCTCTTTATAGCTTCTGATTGTTCACTCCATTGTCTATAAAATACCATAAGCACTTATTATCATTCTCTTAATTGCTAGCAGTCATGTTAGATCTTCACATTCGTCTTTGTCACTAGCAAGTACCTCTTTCTTCAACTTTAGATCTTCACATTCTTCTTTATCACTAACAAGTACCTCTTTCTTCAACTTTTTCTTTATACTCTTGAGAAAAATAATCATATTTATGACAATTAAAACATTTAACACTAAAAATTGTCAAAGAAAAGAATAAATTGTCTTCTTTTCTTCTTTTTTTTTACTTTTCTTAGAAAAAATTTTAAGAAAAAAAATTATGTTCTTTTCCTATAATTTTATTTTAGAAAATTTACTTTTCTTTTTTTTTCTAGAAAATTTGCTTTTACTTTTCATTTCCTAGATTTTTGTTTTCTTTTTCTTGAAAATTTTCTTTTCTTTTTCTAGTCTTTTCTTAGAAAATTTTATTTCCTTTTCTTTTTTGAGCATTTTCTTAGAAAAAATTCTCTTTTTTCTAGTTTTTTTTTCTCCTTTTCATTTTCTAGTCTTTTCTTAGAATATTTTATTTTACTTTCATAGAAAATTTTCTTCTCGTAGATAATTTTCTTTTTCTTTTCTTAAAAAATTATTTTTTTCCTAGAAAATTTTCATTTATTTTTTAGAAAATTCACCTATATTTTCTATTCTTTTCTTATAAATCTTATTTTTATTTTCCTAGAAACATCACGTGGTAATATAACATACGATGGGATCTAATATAGCAAAGAATCATAAAAAAAAAAAAAAACGATTCAAATAAATATATCAAATTATAGATCAAAATCAAATGTATTAGATGAATGTTCATATGCTGATTCATCTCCATAAAAAAAAATTTAATTTCAACAATATAATTGCAAATCTGGAGATCGTACTCTACACGATCTTTGCAGGTAAGTTAATGCTCATAATATTTTTGTGTAATTTTAGATTAATATATAAGATTCACATACAATTTTTAAGTGTTTCTAAACCCTAAAAAATTTACCGACTACTTTCAGGTGATCTTAAATACACACGAGTACATGTAACATTGATTATCTATGTTAACTTCCCTCAATAAGAAGTTGATCATTTATTAATTATAATCTAGTTGAAAAATACTTGTTATTCATGTATAACTATAAAGTGTATCCTAGAAACTGTCATGGTTGGTTATTTAAGGATATTATATTATTACAAGTATCATCTAAAAAGTTCAACACATGTTAGGTGACAAGAAAAAGTAGATTGCAAAGAACATGACTATTTATTCCTCACTCAAGCCACATAATTAATATGACCACTTCAAAATATCCGAAGTCAGGAATCATTTGCCCCCTTAATGCCTTTAGTGTGAATATTCTCGCCTTCCTATCTAATGAATGATCGAGAAGACAAAAAGTTGTGTACGAAGCTCCGTAGGAATAAAATTTAGACATAGTACTATAAGTATGGTTAATGTTATTTTGTAATTAAAAATAATATTTTATTTCAGAGTAACCGTTGTTTTCATTTCAATAAATAAAAAATGTGGTTATTAAAATGAAATGTTAATTTAAATGGAAAATAATATTATGGATATCATACCTTCTTTTTTAACAGACATGGATATCATATCTAAATCTTGTGATTTGTGTTTAATTTATCCAAAAAATTAGAACCAATGGATCAAAAGTATAGAAGATAAGCAAGCGATATTTCCCAAGATAACCAAAGGGAATCATTGTGCATCACATCATTCACATGTAATGCATACAAACATTGCAACATGGTTTGTCGCAAAGAACCAAAACATGAGCATACCACATGACCAGATTCCTTAATATCAAATTGTAATGTAACGACCGGCAGCAGCTCTGGTTGAATGATCTCAGTAGCTTTATGCCTTTAGCAAATGAAATATGCCTACTTCCTCACTTACGATTTTCTCTTAAATTCGAATTTTATCATGTACTATATAGTTAAACTTTATAATAAATAAATATTTTTAATATATAAAGTATACTTTGAATTTTTAATAAATAACTTATATTGTGATTCAAAATTATTTTCAATTATTGACAATTTTTTTTAAAATATTATTGAAATAATTATTAAAAAAAGTCAAGTATAATAATAAAGATAGAAAAATGGTTTAAAATAGTTAGTTTTTTAGACTTATTAAATTAAATTTGAAATTAATAATATATTTGGAAAATTAAAATTTTTAAAAATTAGATATTCAATGTATAATATTAGGATATATAAGACATATAATTTAATAAGAATACAAGTAGTTCTTAAAATACTTTATTTAATAATAATTTTTATATACATTTTAATTTAAAAATAACTTTTAAAAATACTCTTATATAAAAATTCATATTCATAATAAATGAATAGATACACCCCACCTTAGCATGGTAACATCAAAGATTTTTATTATGTCTGTAATTGCAACATAATCTTCATTGCAATCGCGACAATCACATTAATCTATAATTTTTTTACAATATAAAAAATTGCATCATAATCACAACTGTAATTTAAAACACTGCACCGACTAATTAAACAACAATCATATCCAAAACAATATATATGTGTGAAAACTCAATAGTTCTTGACATTACAATTACAAATTATTTTAGATAAATCATTCTATAAATGCTTATAAGAAAATTTTTTAAAATAAAATAAAAAAAAATTAAAATTAAAATTAGTTTATGTATAAAGTAATTAATAGAAATTAATTTTAATAAATTCCATTCTATCTCTCTACTCACAAAAATCTTCATGTAAACTTAAAAAAATAAATAGTGAAGCATTAGCATTGGTATATAATCAATTTTTATAAAAACTTATTTATTCTAATAATATTTTCAAGTTACTGGCTTCAATAACCAACATAAACAACGGGATTAGAGTTGCTCCTACATACCAAAGTAATTGATGTGTTAAAGCCAGGGTTTAAATTGATAGAACTTTAATGTCAGGGATTGAAATGACCTGCAATTGCCAATTTCATATATTGAGGTAATTTTTGTATTTTTTTAGTACTAATCTGATAGTTTATTAATAAAATTATCAAAAGTACTTTACATCCTTTTTAAAATTATTATTGTCATGGCATTGTTGCCCATGAACTTTGGCTTTAATCATTTTCAAGAAGAATTTAAAGCTTATCCCCGCTGGAAAGTTATTTAAAAGGATGATATGTAAGGTTCTCAAGAAATAAGAGTTGATCCTAAGTTGAAAAGTTGGAGCCTAGTTCGAAGGAATAAGGAGATGGTCCCGCTAGAAATCACAAACTTGATCAAGTACCCAACAAATTAGTATCAAACCCCTCCTCAGCTCATGATCCCCCATCATTTGGGGTGTTAGATGCATTGCTCCTAGGTCACCACTCACTATATTTGTAGAAGATTATCTTACCCCCCTCAACGTGTAGTATTCTTCAATTTGGTTAATTTGTTTTCTGTTATTTTGGCATATTCAAATTAATAGTACGGAAAGTGGGTATCAAACATTGCATAGCACTCTAAGTGGTCAGGGGAAGATCAAGACAGTGAGTGGGAAGATTTTAAGAGCACAACATCCAACAATGCAACCAAAGGTGAAAGAAAGTTATGGCCCATGGGCTATTTTTTGGTAGATTCTGTAATGTTTGGTGATGGTATTTTGAACGTGCTCTTCTCCTCACCAAACAAATGATATTCTCATCTGTGGTATATGAAATGCCCTCTGTAGTCAGTAGTGTACTAATGCTTACTGGTACTACTACTTCGGCTACTTTTGTGATAGGTTATGTTTAGTCCAAAAACAATTACTTTTAATTTTAAGATGTCAAAAAATTAATATTATATATAATATTAATTAGAGAAATTTAAGTATTAATCACAAAATAAAAAATGTTTTAAAAAATCTATATTGTTCAATAATAAATTTAGAAGATAAAAAATATTTTATTTAAATAGAATTCAATAATGTCATTTTATATAACAAAATTAATTAATAAATCATCTAAGAAATTTAATAAATTATCATTGTAATCAAGAATTCAAAAACTTAATCATAAATTAAAAAAATTAAACAATTCTGAAATATATATTAAATTTATAGAATGAAAATATAAATATTTTAAAATATCAAAATTTTATTTAACAACATTATTTACTTATTTCAGTAACATTCTTTAATTTCATGTAATAGAAATTTAAAATTAACTAATATTTTTATTTTTTTAAAATAAATAGTTTAAAAATTAAAACTTCACAATAAGCATAATTTAAAAGAAACTAACATAGAATTATTTAATACTATAGAATGCTTGTTTTGCCATTGGGAAGTTAGTGGATTTCTCTTTTAAAAAATGATATTTTAATTAAAGTTAGGGTTGAAAGAGGAAACCAACTAAATAAATTCTGTGTAAACTATGGAAAAACTCCTCATACTAAATTAAACACTCATTTTTTTTTCAAGTTTTGTTACATAGAAATAAGCTACTTATTTAAAAAATATATACTAACAATGATTGACCTAATTTTTCTTTTTAAGAAAAAAAATAAGCTAAGAAATCTAGATCAGAAACAGTCTTGTCTGGATCCTTGTTCTAAGAAATGTTAGCTTATAAGGAAGGTAGAAATTAAAAGATGCAATATTGATATATGCAAGAAGTACGGTGTTCGCAACCCAAAATCCATAGCCTTGTAGTTTACTATCCAGTTAATCTCCTAATTAGATACAGGTATTTATGTATTTTCAGTGTTGTTATTTAATTAAAATTAGAATTTTATCTTAATAATTTGTCTAATCCAAATTTGTATTAAATATTAATATAATTATTGACTCCAATTCAGATTAGATAACTATACCAATAATACTCAAATAACTGTATCTAAGTTTTAATTGATATTACCTCTTGTGCAAAATTATTAATATTTTAGTCTTTTCATTTTATTCCAAAACTATTGATATTTTATAAATTTTAAGTCTCATTAATTTTGTTTACATCTATACTTATTTAAAATAATTAAATTTGATCTTTACAGGAAATATTATACCCTATTAATTCCAAAATGATTGATGTTTTTGTTTTTTTAATTTATTTCAAAAACTATTAATATTTTACAAATTTTGAATCTCGTTAATTATTTTTCTTTTAAATAACTAGATTTGGTTTTTGAGAAGAATATCATGCTTGCTACATTTTTAAAAAGCATTTCAACCAACAACAGGCCATATTTATATATATCTTACATTAAATAAAAGTATTTTAGACTAAATATATTAATATTTATTAAATACTCCTTAATCTACTTGCGGATACCTTAAATATCAATAGTTTTCTTTAAAACTTATTTCAGAAGTAATTCAACAAACAACAAACCACATTTATTAAATACAAGTATTTTAGATTAAGAGTATAGAGTAAGTATTTATAGAAAAAAAAACTATTCCATAAGTTAAAATTAATTTATATTTAATTAATTTATAAATATTAATATTTCATATTAGTTTATTCAAAAATTTATTTTTAATTTATACATGAAGAAAAAAATTTCTTTTTTTCTCTTTTAAATATTTATGAAAAATTTATCCAAATAAATCTTAAATATATTAATATTTTGTACTTAATAAATGTTCCTTATTTTGTAATATTCCTGATGTTATATAAGTAAAAAAAATCTAATGAATGTTAATCTCAAATATAAATAAATTTTATCTAAATTATTTTTAAAATATCATTCATTTATTATTTAGAAATTTTATTTTTAATGACTTTTTCATATCAAATGGTGATTTATAAAAAATTATTATTAAATAATATTAATATAATTAAATGAGATTTAACTAATTTTATTAATTAATATTCATCCATTTTTCTTTTATATTATAGACAAATGAAAATGCATTCACTTTAAATATCAATAATTTTGGACAAAAAGTAATAATACTTTATATTTTTTTATTTCTCTCATCTATCACATCATCATCTTCAATCATCTATCAGTACCAGCAATTATTTATTTCTTTTGTCTCTTTGTTCGTGTGTATGTCCATTAATTTTTTTGCAATTAATAATCCACCTTTTAAGATTCACAAAACTCAAAGAAAATTTCTCATCTTTAATAATGATTAAGAGATAAAACCTCACTAGCATTAAGCTCTTTCTCCTTCAACATGCTATGCTGTCCCGGTTTGCATTACTGTGATTTCTATTCCGTATGCAACGCTCTTTTTGGAGCTTTCACAATCCATCATTTCTTTTGAAAAATTGCCATGCGCATGCTGAGCATGATTATTACACTATGATAAAGTGTATGACTGCACAAATTTCAAGCGAGTGGGACACTTACAAATGCTTGTAGATTTGTCAAAATTCAATGTCTCTAGGGTTTAACATTAATACCAATTTAAAGTGGTGAACATTAGCCACTGCAGTGCGTTTTGGCCGGACTGTGTTCAAGAACGTGATGAGTAATATTATTTGTCGATCTGAGAACCACACCAATCATTGATCATATGAAACGTTGGTGAAATTTAGGGTGTAAACCTAAAATTTTTGCCATGGCAGTGATTGGTCGTTTAAACTTCTGTAGTTTTCTACATCAATAATGATTAAAAATTAAGAAGAAGTAATATTATATCCTCTGGTAAGACTTCTTATAAATTTGTCTACTATACTAGTATTTTATAAAAAAAATATTAAATAAAAAAATAAATATATTTAATATTTTGAAAATATAAAACACATTCAATACTTATCCTTGAAAAATTTTGAATAATTGGTAATGTTGTAGAATAATTTAGAATTATTAGATCGACGGTGATCTCAATTGTGTCTAATTCGTAGATTTCGTTCAGTTAACGTCCAACCAAAAACTGAGCCGTTTAATGGTCATTATACAGTAATTAGAGAGGAGAGGAAATGTGAATGTATACCCAACTGTTAGAAGATGGAGAAAACTTGAATTCATCTATAATAGGCAGCTATATTACGAAAGGAAAATAATAATCATCTACTCTATTTTGAGGTAAATTTGGGGTAGATCGATGGAATAAAAAGATGGGAAGAAAAAAAAAAAAAAAAAAAAAATATATATATATATATATATATATATATATATATAAAAGAAGTAATAAATGTGATAAGCAGCATGATTAGAAAGGGAAAATAAATATGTAAAAATGAGATGAAAGATAAAATAGATATAGGACTGAAAAAAAAATCCTATTAATCCTAGACTCAAATGTACCTATGAGTCATTATTAAAGCATTGACCCTTCACATATTAAACAAATTGATTGATGTACATTTAAAGTATTTTTACACAAATTAAAAAATCAAAATAATAGTATTTTATTAGGAGTTCATTTTACTAAATTATTCTTTTTTTCTAATTTCTATAGATACATGGTTAAATATTATAAGATAATTTATTTATTAAAAAAATTAAAACAGAAGTTCTTTGCAAAAGAGTTTCTGCGTTTTGTTTTGGCAGTCCTTTTTCTTTTTCCCGCTGCTGCTATAAAGTGAAGCAATAAAACTGGAAAATATTTAGTATAGGATGATGGAAATATGAAAAGGTGATAGACAAGGTACTTGTAAATATGGACGATAAGAAAGAATTAATGAGAAAGGAGTAGGGCGAGCATGGTGGAGATGATTATTGGGTGCATGCAATCTCGGGCAAAATCAAAGACACCCTTGGAGATTAATTATGGAGTAAATTATGAAGAAACTAAATTCGCGCCTAAGCATGTTGGCAATAACGGTGAAGCCACGTTCAAAGATGAATTTGTGGGTCAAGATTGTTGATGTTGGAGACAAGGCATGAGCTGAGGGAATTTAACTATAACTGGAAGGGAGGACGAGGTTTGGAAATTAAGGTAGTGAGGGTCTGGAAAATTAGTATACTATACTCCCTCCTTCTTATATTGTTTAACGTTTCAGTCAATAAAATTGTCTTATTTTACGATATTAATTATTATATTTTTTATTATTTATTGTAGAGTAAAAATAAATAAAAATAAAGAGAATGAATTTAATTAATATAAAAGATAAGATACATATTAAGAAATTAAATAACATATTTATAAAATCTAAAATATTAATTACATTCTTATATCATATATATATATATATATATATATATATATATATATATATATATATATATATATATATATATATATATATATATATATATATATATATATATATAAGTATATAAAATGATATACATATGTAAGAGAAGGTAAAATGAGTAAATTTAGATCATCCAATCATGTATATATAAAATATTATGATTAAAATTTATCATATGTTCTCAAATATTACTTAAATTAAAAAATCATATGAATATGTTCTCACAATATTACTTAAATTAAAAAATCATATGACTTAATCATAACCATTCTTGAATAGTCATAAGATATAGATTTCTTTTTTACACTATCAGGACAAACACTTCTAATCCTTAATGTGATTCTTTTATTTATATATACACATATATATTTCGTGTAACTACTTAAAAAGTTGTTCGACTTTTTAATACAAATTACTTCTTCAGATTCTTTTGGTAAAACTCAAATTTGAATTCTATTTCAATGCTTCTTCTTGTAATATCTAATTTAGAATGTCTTATACATTAATTTTTTTTATAAAAAATACTTTTAATTGCAAGTTAAAGTTTAAGATCAATAAATATTAAGGAAAACACGTTAATATCTTGTAGAGTTTAATTTTGTGTTGTATAAAGAATATTTTAAAAATCTTATTTTTAACTTTTTATATACATAACCAATAAAAAATTAAAGTAATAAATATATTAATGATGAATGAGATTAAAAAAATTAAAATTAATCAAAAATATTTATAAAAAATAAAATATGTCTCATTAAGAATGATTTTGAATATATTTAGGATAAATTTAGTGTTATTATCTAAATAAACTATTTTTAAATTTTAATAAATTGATTAATTGGATCGGAAAAAAAAAGGACGAAAGGAGTATTTAATAAGCTTTTATAATATTAGAAGATTTGATTTTGAAATGTCTCTGTTGCAAGATTTATATTTAAATTTTTATTTTTAAATTTATTTTTCCCTTAATTTTTATATACAATCAATGTTTTCCATGATTTTTTTGTTAATTAATATAGTGATAGTTGATTGATAAATTATTTTATATTTCAAGCAATATTTTTTTATTTACCAATCATCTACGAATGTCTTTAATACATATACACCATTTTTAATATCTATTTTGCATTGGATAAAAATCTTATATCGAAACACAACAAAATTACTAAAGGTTTAAATAAATTTTCCTGTTATTTTTGCTTATTTGGATTTTGGTTCTTACAATTTTTCTTTTTTTTTTTTATCTCGGTCTCCATACATAAAATGGATAACTTAATTAATTAAGCTACAGTAACTAATCTTTCATAATATATATATATATTATTTTAGGAAAAAAATATAATAACTAAAACTCAAAATGATCGAGTAAAAAGTATACAAACTATTTTTTAACAAAAAAAAAGCTATTTTTTAATGATAAAGATTAAAACCTAAATAAATGAAACTATATGGATTAAAGAACAAAAGATAGCATTATAGAGAGACGAATCCTACGTACTTTTTCTTTAAGGATAAAAAAGGAAGTTTGAAATTAATGAGAAACAATAGACATTACATCATGGACGAATCTTTAAGTACTTGACGTGGGATGAGTGGAGATAATCCTCAAGTACTTGGGAAATTATGTTATTGGGTACGCTCAAGTACATAACGTAACATTGGGAGTATTGGACGACACGATTCTACACGGGTCAGATTAACCGGTTAATCTAACCCCTTCTAAATATGTTAAACCCACTTTCCTCGTTTAAATATATCTGTACAAGTATTCTAAAAACAAATAAGTATGTTCTACAAGTTAGACTCAATTAAAGTTGACTTAATTGAACAATTATTTTTTTATTTATTCTTTAAATTTAATTTTTTTGTATGAATTTAATTTTTAAAAGGATAAATATATAAAGAGAGGAATTTGGATCCCCTAGAGTGAAGAAATGTAGTTTAGAAGATTAAACACAATAATAATTATTGATTAAAAAAATCAACGAATGATAATTGTATAAAATTAAAAATATATAACAAAATTTAAAATTAATTAGAATCTTAATCATTAATTATCTAATTAATAGTTATAATTTTACTTTATCCTCTAAAATGCAATATCTCCTTAAGCCAAATTTAAATAAACTTATCATATATTTAATGTAGGCTTAAATACATGCAATGTGTCTAATTTTAATCATTTCAAAATTGATTGTTATGTGTGAAATTTGACATTTTCTTAGTGTATTTTTTAATTGTTATCACTAATTTAGTTAATTTAATACTGACATAATTATCAAAATTAATAATATTAATTAAAATAATTAAGATAATAAAGAATTTTTAAATGAAATCATTAGATAATTTCTAGATACGTAATTCAATTAAGTTAATGTATTTATTTTTTTATTTTAGTAGAATTAATGTATTTCTAATTTTATAATTTACTTTTAATATATTAGGAATAGTAATTTTATTTCTTTTAAATTTGTATTTTATAAAAAAGTTATAATTTAATTTTAATATATTATTTTTATGTTATTTTTACATTTCAATTATTAATTTTAAGTGATTGTACCATAATTTACAATTAATATATTATATTTTAATTTATTTTTTCCTTTAGAGATAAAATTACTTCTTGAGATATATTTTAAAAATAAATTATATTAAAATAAGTCAAAATTAATAAATTAAAATATAAAAATAACATCAAAAATAATATATTAAAATTAAATTATATATATATTTTAAAAGAAGTACAATGTTAAAAGTAGATTAACCAATTGAAAAATAAAAATGAAATTAAAAAATAAAATCACTGTTCATAATATATTATAAAAGTAAATTAAATGTAATTATCTTATTTATAAAAAATAATAAATACATTAATTGATTGAATGTAGTATTTAGAAAAAAGTTTAATAATTTTAATTTAAAATATTCTTTATTACCTTAATTATTTCAATTAATATCATTCATTTTGTTAGTCATGTCAACACTAAACTAACTAAAGTTAGTGATGAAAATTAAAAAAGAACACTAAGAAAATGTCAGAATCTAAAAATGACAAAAAAAAATTATAATAACTAAAACTAGATAGAATCATATTTACATAAACTTAAAATATATTTAAGCATTTAATTTTTTATTAGATGATAGAGTAAAATATGTTTGCACTATCAATACATTGACTATGTTTCAAGTCCCTCTAAATATGACCACGTTTGGTTTAAGTTCATGCAAATTTTTTTGTTAATTTTATATTCTAACATTTTCTTATTGTCATTTTTTAGTCCTTACAACTAAGTATAGTTAATTTAACATTAAAATGACTAACAAAGTAAATGATATTAATTAAGATAATCAAAAGTATTTTTAATTAACATAATTTAATTATTTTTTAGTATATAATCAATTAAGTAATTCATTTATTATTTTATATAAATAATATAATTATGTATAATTTACTTTTATATCTTACTTTTTAATATATTATGATCATTGATTTTATTGTATTTAATATTATTCTTTTTAATTCACTAATTTATTTTTATTATTGTATGTTTAAAAATTATAATTTGTTTATACATTTATAATTTAATTTTAATATTTTATTTTTGTATTATTTCTACATTTTAATTCAATAATTTTGACTTATTCCATGATGTAATTCCTTTTAATACATTATATTTCAATTTATTTTTTCAAAGACAAAATTATTATTTAACATATATTAAAAAAATAAATTATATTACAATAAGTTAAAATTAATGAATTGAAATGTAAAAATAACATTAAAATTAATATATTAAAATTAAATTATATTTTTAAAAAAATAAAAATAAAAAATAAATTAGTTAATTAAAAAGTAAGAATAAAATATTAAAAGTAATAATAGTCATTACTCATAATATATTAAAAATAAATTATAAAAGTAAATCATATATAATTATTTTATTTATATAAAATAATAAATATATTATTTAATAGAATTATGCATCTAAAACTAATCTAATTATCTTAATTAAAATATTTTTCACTATCTTAATTATCTTAATTAATATCATTCATTTTGTTAGTAAAGTTAATATTAAATTAATTACAGTTAATAATAAACACTAAAAAAGGATAGTACGAAACTATAACTAACAAAAAAATTTTGGAATGATTAAAACAAAAGAGACTTATTTACAAGAAGTTAAAACATATTTAAACAGGTATATAATTAAAATCTAATCTTTTCTAAATTTATTTTTTTACAAAATTATTTTTAAAATAAAAGAAAAAATTAAATATAACAATCAATCCAACTCATTGGATCAAGCTAAATTTGGTTAATTGAAAAAAATTGTCAATATAACTTAATTTAAATTAATATAAATTAATCAAATTCAATATTTGTTCTTTGAACTCAATCTATCCTTATCTAGGTGTAATTTTGCCTCAAAATTTAATTAAGATATGTATTTTTATGATCCAAATTTACAGTTCTCGTTTTTATGTAAGTAATAACTTAATATATAATTTATTTAAAAATTGTGTTTAAGTAATTAAATTTTAAAAATAAAACGGTGATGTGAGTTTTCTGTGAATTTCTCCAACTCGTCGGGGAGAGCCAATTTCGCCCTCAACCCATCCTGTTAACATGCTTATATATGATGGATTAGATTACTTATGTAATGTATATTGACAAGTTACGTTATTACTCTCATTTGATTTAACTATAAAAAATTATTTTCCATAACAGTTTTATCATGCTTATATATGATGGATTGGATCACTTATGTAATGTTTATTGAGAAGTCTGTTTTTGCCATGAAATATTTATGGTAAATATATTTTTGGAGAAAGATTAAGTGTTACTAACATCTTCAATCGCTGCAACTATGGATTCTACAAAATCGACCAACTAGATGTTTTATTCATCGGCTAGCCATTGGTAATTTTCATGCATTTTTGCGCAAAATTTTTAAGTGCAAATTTACATACAATATTTAACCGGTCTATGAGAGTATTTTTCCCTTAGTGACAATCACGTTATCGGTAATTTACTGTTAGAATTTCAATGTTGATTTCTCTTTTCAGCTGTTTGGCCGTTGATAAGGGTAATTTTTTTCATTAGTGACAAAAAAAATTTCATTAGCAACAATCAAGCCATCAGTATATGATTATTGGAATTTTGATGTTGATTTCTCTTTTCAATAATTTAGCTTGTGTTAAAAGGATATTTTTTTTCCTTAGTGAAATGAAGTTATCATTAAGTTGATGGTAAGTTTCACCTAAATAAGTCACCACAATTCTTTTTTTCCATTTTTTTTCTCTTTTTTTTTTCTTCCACATATTAGAGAGTGAGTGTAATTATTGGAATTTTGATATTGATTTCTCTTTCCCACAATTTAGCTTGTGTTATGGATTTTTTTTCTTAATGAGGTGAAGTTATCACTAAGTTGTTGGTAAATTTCACTTAAATAAGTCACCACAACTCTTTTTTCTCATTCTTTTTTCTTTTTTCTTTATTTTTCTTCTGCATCTTAGTTTGTATTTGTGAAATTGTAATATGATTGATAATAATATTATTTATCTTGAATTTGTCGATGTGTGTGTGATATTGTAGTGTGATTGATGATGATATTGTTAGTCTTGGAATTGCCAATATTAAGAGAAAGTTTATGATATATAATGTGTAACCTATGACAAAGTATAATGTGTGCTAAATTGTATTATGATTGATAATGATATTATCGGCCTTGGATTTGTCAATATTAAAGAGAAAGTTTAGGATATATAACGAGGGTAACCTATGACAAAGTAAAGAGAATAACTAATATAATAACAATAACAGTATTAATAATGACACTAATAAAAATTAATACTAGATAACCATTGGACAGTGACATAAGTTTCATTCCTCATCTTCATCCAAAATATTGGTGGGATTAAATTGATAGTTGGTTGAATGAGAAATGACATAAGCATCTTAATTTATGTGTCTTAAATTATACTATGATTGATAAGATATTATTGGCCTTGGATTTGCTATTATTAAGAGAAAGTTTAGGATATATAATGTGTGTGTTTTAAAATTTATATTATGATTGATAATGATATTATTGGTTTTGGATTTGTCAATATTAAGAGAAAGTTTAAGATATATAATGAGTGTATCCTAACACAAAGTAAGGAGAACAACTAATATAATAAAAACATTAATAATATTGATAATGATACTAATAATAATTAATACTAGATAATAAAACTATAAAAATATAGAAAATGTAAGTAAATATAAATAATAAAATAGAAGTTTAGGTAAATTTTTTTAATAAAATAAAAATAATTAAGTTATTTAAAATTTATTATTATTTTTTATTAAATTCTACCAAAATTTTTATTTGATTATTTATGTGAAATTGATTAAATATGTGAAATTTAAATAAGTATAAAGAATAAAATAAAAATGAAAGTAAAATTTAGATAGGTAACATTTAAAAAATATATAGAACAATATCTTAATTACTCTTTATTTATAGACATGACATTAGGAGGGAATGACTCACCCGGCCCCACCTTGACCTCTGGTTATAGCAAATCATATTTGCCCTAATTACTCCATTAGAAGTAGTGGATGGTCCTTATATCCTCCTCTAGGTGTACTAGAAGGCTGATTTTGGAAGACTAGGAGGAAGTCCATTATACCATGTGTTTCCTACATTTTTAAGATTGTGGATGAGGCAAAACCTTCTCATTTTTCCTTCTTAACAGCAGAGTGTAACCAGTGGTGGTGCAAATATTAAGGATGAGAGTGGTAATAGTAGTAACAAGAGTGACAATAATGATATTGGTTCCTTATTTACTGTTATCTCTTAATGGCTCAACTTTCTACTATTCTTTCTCTAGTGACTCGTGACTTGTCTATTATCCTCCCTCTAGTGGCTCACAATTTTTCTACGTACTTTCCTCTCTCTATTGGCTCATTGCATGTATACTCTTCTCCCTCTAGTATGTGGCTCACGGTTTGTTTATTACACTCCCACCTATAATTTACCTATCTATTCTTCTTTCGCTCGAATGTTAGCATTCTTCCTTCCTTGCTACATATTGTAAAGGATAGTAAAAAGAATGTTTTTATTTTTATTTTTAAATTAACATATATGTTTTTTGACAAAAATCTTTTATTATCAATGGCTTGTTGCTGAAAAACCCATAACTTATTATCTATAGTGTGGTTGTTGGTAATTAGCCGTAATATTTATTGATATCCTATGATGCACGTATATGATATGGATTCAATACAATGATGTGAGTATTCTAAAAATATATAAGAAATGATACATGTAAGATATATTTAGATATGTATAAAATTTTATAGAACATAATAAATACATAATTACAATTCTGCAAATTCAAATGAAGAACATATTTTTGTAAATTACTAAAATCAAAAATCAAAATTATAAATCATTTCCTATATATTGTTTACAAATTAGAATAATATAATCTTATTTCTTTCTGTAAATCATATATAAATATGGCAAATTTCATTTTTGGTTTATCAAAAAAAGACAATGTTTCTTATGTTTCTATATTATACATTTTTCTATGTTTCATACGTAGTTGTATTGGATTTTTATAATTCTAAAGACTTAAAAAGATACTTAATAGATATATAATAGGTGAAGTATCTAAAAATATCAATATTGGATGATATAAATACATGAAGCAAACCGAAGTATTGATTAACGATGGATAGCTTATTCTGTTGCTAATTATATATCAACAATAAACGACTTTTTTCTTTTGACAATCGACGAATAAAATATAGTTACCAACAGCCTAATACATGTTGGCGATTATTCGTCAAAAGAAAAGTGTTAATGACGGTATTATGATTGTAGCGACGCAGTGATGATCACATTGTTGTTAGTTGCTCTAGTATTTCATAATAAGAATTGAATAAAAATGGATACTTGTCCATTGGTAGGTATAGAATTTGAGTTTTGATATTTTCATTAATTAATAAGAAAGCATATAGGATTAATATAAAAGAGTTTGTGGTTGTGCTTACAGAAAAGATGGAAGAGTGGTAGAAAAGAGTTATGCAAGTGGATATATAGATATAGTGGTGAAGATACAAAAAGGTGGGATGGAGAAGAGATCTAAGAGATGGTAGGGGCCCATTTGGGATCTCTAGGACTGAAGAAAGAGGCAGTAACTTTAGAATTGAGTAACTTGAGTGCTTTCTTAGAATTAATGCACCTGGGAGTTTTGTACTGATTGATGGAAGCCCCTTGGCTAATAAAAAAGTCCATCAAGGCGTCAAACGTGCCAGGCTCCACCAGGCGTATCTCAAGGGGTCCTACAGACTTGTCGTTG
This sequence comes from Mucuna pruriens, assembly GCA_025330945.1. Taxonomy (NCBI): domain Eukaryota; kingdom Viridiplantae; phylum Streptophyta; class Magnoliopsida; order Fabales; family Fabaceae; genus Mucuna; species Mucuna pruriens. The sequence goes on from JAENHJ010000154.1 coordinate 860,261, forward strand.
CTACGGCAACGTCTGTATACGTAGTCCAGTTGCTCTTCAACGGCAATGCAACACTCCTCCAATACGCTTCCATCCAATGACTCTGCCTTTATGCCGCAATGGAGAATTTCCCAGTACAATACGTAGTGTCCCGGTACAGAACAAGTATCCGGGTAACTCGTGTACTCCACTAACAGAGCATCGTGTGGCTCTAACAACTTCTTCGCCATCGTCACACTCCTCTGCAGGTCCTCCTCGTTCGTCTTTTCCGTGTCGATGCTTATCACAACATTTCTCCTGCAGATGAAACGAACTTGTGGGGCCTTGTTGTAAAATCCCACCACCTGGAGCACGTCACCAATGCGGTATCGATACAGCCCTGGACCCACGTTTCGTACGTGTCAAACCAAATTATTTCAATTCTGTTAGTATATTATCATAATATATAATGCCAAATGCCAAATGCCAAAATGCCAAAATGCCAAAATGCCAAATGCCTTGTGTAATTATGTTATTTCAACTTCACAAGTACACCACCCACTTTTCTGTACTTCCCACAAAATGCACTCATCCATGACAAGGATACATCATCATTTTGACGTCTAAATAATATATATATATATCTATATTTGAATTCTTACCTTATTGAGTAGACACATTTTATTTAGAAATAATAGTTGAAAATAGTGATTATTAAATTTTACATAAATAACTAGAATTAAAACATACAATTTGTGGTTATATAATTAACTTTTACTCTTCTTATCCTCAAGAATACATCTTTAATACATGTGTATGTGGGCATATATGAACCTGGATCTTCTGCAGCAAAATACTCTCAGTCTCTCTACAGTTTTTGTATCTATATCATTTGGGTTGCTTTTTTCTGTATTTTCTCTCATCCTTTTGTTTTTTTAACCGGAAGGAATCTAATTTTATATGTATATATACGCCTTGTGAGAATGTAAAAATAAATTAAAAATAATCAATTTTCATAGTACACCTATAAAATAAAATCAATTTTAATTATTTTTATATAATTGTATAATCAAAAATTAATTACTCTCATGTCTCAAAGTCTGACCGCATATACCCCTTGTGTGTACAACACTTGGCTGCTTTAATTCCAATATTAATTATTACAGCAACACAGTTATTTAGTTAGTGTGTTTAAGTACGTACATCATTAGAAAAAGGCTTCTAAAGTAACGGTTGTGCTAGTTAAACTTCCAAAGTACTGTGTAGGATATCTATGGGACTTAAGCACAGAACATCCTATTAGTATCCTCTATTGATTTTCAATTTCTTGATGTGTCTGACATTTTTTTTATGGGGTTAACATCTCTCGTGCTAATATTCAATTTTACTTGTTATAAAAAAAAAATTGTTTAACGATTTGGCAATACTGGATAAGATGATATATAGCATAAAGAAAAGTAATATGCAAGGATGGATGCATGCATGAAGTAGCTAGACAGGAAATGGCTGAATTGCTTGGGAACATACCAGCAAAGGTAGTGACGACGAGTTCATAGAAGCAACCAAGCTTGACATGCACCAAATCCACGAGCTTGTCAATGGGAACTTGCTCCCCTTCCTCAAAGTCCATCAACAGTGTCCCGTTGTGTCCAAGAGGAAGGAATTCAAAGTAGCCCATGTTAGGCAAGAGGGTGAAAGCAACATCCGCAGGATCACACAAAGGCTTCAGATTAACCCCAAAGTAACACTCAGAAGAAGCATACATGGTACAAACCAAAGGCAACTTGCCATCACTGTAATGCTTAAGAGCAGGAACATACTGAGACATGGACCCAGTTACCACAGCCTCTATGTACTTGGCCTTAGGCCAAAGCTGGCACAGAATTCCCTTCCAAGACTTGTGGCTGCAGATTCTTGTGATCTCATCAGCGAGACGAGGATCAGGGGATGAAAGCACCGTGGACATGCATGAGCGGCATCCAGGGTCGGTTATGAAGGAACCCAGTTGGCCAGTACGTATGTCCTCACATAGGTGCCTCCAGTTTCGTTCCAGGAAGGAAATGGCTCGAAGAAGTGCAGAGGCAAAGACAGCGCCGAGCCTTAGGACCTGGCGGCGGTGGACCAAACCTGCTAGTAGCTGGCAATGCATGCTTTGGTTGCTGTCGTTGCACATAATGGTTTGGTCAGGGCTTGTGTAATCGTACCAAGGGTCGTGCGTGCGGCACTTGAAGTGCTTGCTCTTGTAGTAACTTGTTAGCACTGTCCTAGCTGGTAAGCCACAAGGTGTGGACATTTCTGCTTTTACAAAGAACAGATACATTGCCTTTCCCTCGTCAAGATCAGGAACGTACCTGAAATTTATTGTTAATTATATTCAAGTTGGAGATATGGCTGGGAAAATAGGTTACATTCATGAAATACTCAGCGTGCATAATTTAAGTATAACATTAACAAGTTTTTTTTTTGTTTGAGTAAAAAAGGGTACAACAGCGAGACACCCTCAATAATACTTCTGGACATGCTTTGGCGTTTCTGGTATTGGCATGGTACATGGTAACTTGGTAAACTCAAGATTGAATATATGCATAAATGAAATACATGTCAAGATGCACTAGCTAGCTAGCATGCATTATATATGATCCTTTTGTATAACGCAAATATAACAAGCAAAGAATCATCTTTTTTTTTTTAAATATAAACGTAACCGATGCATGGTAATGGGCCCTCCACCCGCCACTCTTGTTAATAGTTGTCACGTCATACCTTTTTCATCTTATCTTTTTCATTTGGCCATATACTTAGAATGGAGAATCACAACCCAAGCGTGTTGACATCAAACACAACAAAGAATCAAGATGCTAAGCAGGAAAATTAAGCAAGTCTAAGCTTCGACCATGTTGAAATTTTAGGAAACTACTGCTGATGAACATTGAAATATAAACTCAAATGCAACAAAAAGGGGATATATGTATGACTAATAGGTGTCAGCTACGTGCATAATCAAGGCCAAGAAATAAAAAGATGTGGGAATGTTACTATTATTATTAACTGATTCACGATTGGCATGATAAGATTGTACATAAAGGTACGGCGTTCTAGATCTTCGGCAATTGATGGCATCATTTTAGGCTCTCCAGCTGATGTCCCTGAACTGCACATATATACCGTAATATATGATTAAGATTGTTGATATAAAATAGAAGCAGAAACTTAAAACAAATGAATGAATGAACAAATATACTAGCTGTTTGTAGCAGAGGTTACCTGCATAACATTTCTGTTATTGGGTGACCAGTGATGAGAGAAGAGTCTTCCCCATTTGCAATTCTCTGGATATATGGGAAGATTCTTTCATAAGTGATGACTGGAACACACCTCTTAAACTCTGCTACGTCTGTTACATTTTTTTCTCCCCTCATATACTTATTCAAATACTCAGTTTCCCTATTCTGAGTTAAGATCTGTTTCAAAAGGCTTTCCTGAACTTCAGAAGCCTTCATTGTCAGCCTCTCTATCTCCTTTAGTGCTTCCTCACCTTTGTACTCTAATTTCTTTCCGTCCATGGCCACAGAAAGGAACAGAAAAACTCACAAGAGTGGAGTATAACACTTATTGTTCACTTGGTTTGAAATGCATTTAGCGTGTTTATTTATAGATAGGTATATGTATATTATTGCATAAAGTTTGTTTGGTGCTTGTAGTGTTAGTTTTCAACAAAAACATGGGTGTATTATTGTTCAGTCACTTTATCCTTCATTTTAATGGTCCCAAAATTGAGGTAAAAAAATAATACACGTATTATTTTTTTATTGGAGTATAATACCATAAGTACCTTAAAAACTTTTTGCAAGTTTTGTCCTATTACTGATATGGCCAGATACAACTCTTCTTAAAAAATCTTCTCTTTTCTTTTTTGGTTTAATTTATATCTTTTCCTCTCTTGTCACTACATCAGTGCAACCCCATTGGAAACAATTAATGCTGATGCCATTCATGATGTGGTCCCCATGAAACATTTACTTGATTTCAGCTTAATGATTTTGGAATTTAGGTTCTACGAAAATTAATTTTTTGGGTACATTCTATGGAAACAATCATGCAAAATGTTGCATAATAGATATAACATAGCTTCCGAAAGCTTAGTTGCAAGAATTAGACACAGCACATGATCTGAAAATTTTATGGTTTTATGATTATGATGCCCCCCTTTTACTCGTTTCCATTGCTATGTGAAAACATCTTATTCATGTTAGTCAGATTAGATTAAACAGCTGAGCAGGTTCAAATAAAAGAATTTGATTGGTACAGTATCATTACGGACACCCACAATTATGTCAGGGAATTTTGTAATTTTGCATCATTTGAGTGAAAGATAAATACAATGCAAAGAATAAGCTAAAGCATAAGATAGCAGTATTCTCATTTCTAAATAATCTAATGGACAAGGATGCGAGGTTCGATTTTATGGCTTAGATACTGGATTGATGGTTAAACAAGGAAGTTATTATGTCTATTCTTCAGATTTGCTAGCAGAAACATCAGACACCGAAGATGGTGGTATGCGTGTATAGCAAAGTATCTGGTTCTAGTTCATGATTGGACATGTATATATTCTTCTCTGCACCTTTAAAATATGATATATTCGTGTTCTCTCCGTATTTCAAATTGAAGGTGGTCTACCAGAAATTGAAATGGAACCAATTAAGTCATTTTTTTCTATAACTAAGCCTTATTTAACTTGATGCTAGCCCTAAAAATATCATTCAGACAAGTAAGTTGCAAGCATCAAAAGATCATTCACAGCATCCATTAATTTAAAAATAAAATAGTTATTCTTGTTTTTTTTTTTTAGAACTAACATGGGTGTCAAGCTGAGAAATCTCTCTCTATGTCTAAATATTAACAAAGTCACTTCCTCAATACTTGAATTCGTAATTATTGATTAAGATGAAATAATCTCATGTCAGTTAATATACACGACAGTATGAGAAAATTATTCGTGATAAGTTATAGTGTGTTAGATTTGTTTGGGGGTGGATTAAACATCAGAAAGAAATGTAGCACCAAACCTAGCCGACTAGAATTAAGCACGCATATATCCTTATCCACGGGGAGAACAACTAGTGTCACTGTCGAAGATGTCATCAAGGAAAAGTGTCATAACACTCTTTGCATGTCATATCAATGCCTTTACTCATTTGTGATGCTTAATGAATGTATAGGTGCTCTGCTTGTTATCCAGATGAAAATTCCAGCGAGACAATAATGGTAAGGTAGTAAAATTTCTTTCCTATTTCTAGGAAGTATTGATGGTGCAGGAGAAAGTGATGGCCTTAGGGGTCGGTTTTCCATGACTAGGTGAGCACATAGCTAGGCATCACAAAGGATTTGTGTGTCCTCCAAAAGCTTCTTAGAAATATTCTATTTGACAAGGTTTCAATGCAAAATGAAAACAATCCGTAACCTGGTGAGTGGGTTAGCATTCTTGTCCACAACTAGCTTAGTGGATGTAACCTTTAAGACAGAGTGATGGAAGGGAAACATGTGCCAAATGAGGAGTGTGGTATGGCCATCTTTGAAGAGAAAAGAGGCATCTTTTGTTTTGAATTATGGGTGTCCTATGACGTATACCATTACTTTATATGTTATACATATATGCTTATATCATGGAAGGTGTATGATTTTGTTGGTAAACACATGAAATAAAATGCTACCGTATATCTTTAACATCTATGTATCAACTCACCTTTCTTCGCTCTTAGTGGAATTCATTATTTTCGGTGAAGTCCTGTGAAAATACGTCTCTACCCTTCACCAATAAATGCGGCGAATGAAGACTGTCGCACCTGTTATACAAGATTTATAGTTATTATATTATGTTGTGTGCTATGTGTGCGCCTGCATATAAAAATATTAGAAACAAAATTTAAGATAATTTACCTAAACTCTTCATGAAATATCTTTGTACGGCTTTCGTCTCTACTCTTGAGTATCGTCTTCTATGTCACTCACAAAAGCATAAATATGTTTGTTATCCTACAACTTTTAGTTTAGGTCATTGCTTGTTTTTCGGTCTTCAATAACAAAGCCTTTAATGTCACTCACAAAAGCATATATAAATGTGTTCTCCGACCACTGGTAGTTTCGAAAAATTTAGACCCATAATGTCACCAAGTTGCAATCGAGACGAGATGCTTTTTTATAAATAATTTTAACTACGAATCAAAATCAAATCAAAAGGTATCAACTCTTCAACATTTAAGTTCAGTGTTTTAGCGGCTCAGTAAATGGAAAATGAATCAACCCTGAGAAACAAAAACATGTTAATTAAAGCAATTAATTAATATTTGCTTGTTATCTAAGGCGGATATGAATGAATATGATTCATCTAATTTGATTTAAGCAACTAGCGTCAATACGAAACTATGAAAGATTCCATTCCAGACGCCAGGGTTTAAGAAAAGCAACTTCTAATTTCAGCTAGCAATGTATTTCCTTAATTAAAATACCTCATTCTCTCATGCCCTGTTTAGTATCATTATCAATTCTAAATTTGAAATTTTTAAAACTAAAATCAGTTTTTACTTTTATAATTTTTATTTTCAATTTGTAGGTTTTAATTTTCAATTTTTTTATATTCAATTTTAAATTTAAACCATACAAATCATTTTTTATTTCTTAGTTTATGTTAGTTTAATAGTGATGACAATGGTGAGAACCGGAAATATTAGTAATAAGTTTGTGGTGATAACAATAATAATGAAAATGATGGGTTGGTGATCATAAATTACAATATATATGATTTTTTATAATATTTAAAAAAAAATTAAAAATATTTTTTATTAATTTTATAATATTTTAATAAACATTGTGTTTGAACTATATTACAAAATGTCATTAACAACGCTTAATTGTTATTAAATATATAAAAAATGTTACTAATCAAAATATTGATAATATTTTTACAATAAAATATTACTAAAAATAATATTTGTAGTAGAAATAATTATCACAACACTCTAATCGTGATCATGACAATAATAATGACAATAATAATAATATTAGTAATAATTGATTGGTGATGATAATAACAATAATATCAATAATAATAATTATGAGCATTGTAAATAATTATTAAAATATGTGAAGAGTTAAATTATTTTATAATTAAACTACTAAAATACTTTTGAGAATGCGTGGGTTTGTCAAGTTCTTGAGAGGCCTTCCAATCCCATTGCAAAACTCTCATTGTTATGTCCATAGTCCTTCCTTATTAGAATCCAACATTATCCTTGACCTTTTTTCGATGCCTAAAAGTATTTTTCTTTCTCCTTCGTTCATAACGGTAGTTTCTTAGCCTCTTTTTTTACTAATAATTTACATGTCTTGTTTCATTTTTTTATTCATTTTCTCTATTTTTGACAATTTAAGTAAAGAAATGAATAAAAAAAACAAAAAATAGTGCTAGTAATACATGATTTGTAACACTTTTTTTTTATTGGTTAAATTTTATTATAAACTATAAAATCATAAGATTGAGATCGAAATACTTTAAAATTGCGATACGATTAATTTAGTTGTAGTTTAACTAAACACTAGTAAAATTTGTACTTGAAAACTAAAAAATTAAAAATCGCAATCACCACGATGTGGTCTTAAATAAATGATTATTGGTTTGGTCCTAAAATTTAGGTGTTTGAAAAAGAGATTGAAAAATAAAAGATTTTGCTTTCAGCCTGAAAGATTAGTCTTTAGTGAGAAATAGTATGGGAAACAAAAAAGAAAAAAGAAAAACGTAGTTGCATTAGGGAGCACTCTACAATAAGACCGTCACCATCTTTTCAAAATGGCGAAAATTGAAGGTCCAACCTGTTTTGGATAGATGAATTTAACGATAATAACAGTAACCGAAGATGACATGAAACTTGTCAATGGTTGTCCTGCACCTGTAATTCCTCTGCATCTCAAGAAGTTCACAGCCAAAAAAAAATCAAATAAGAAGAGAACTAGAATAAAGCCTCTAGACCAATAAAGATCGGTCCGGATAACTATAGGCTGCTGTCCCACAAAGACTTGACTTCAAGTTTCACTACCCATTTAAAGGTTTTGTTAATAAATAATTTATAAGTATTTTCGATAGCATTTATTAAGCTTGGAAATCTAGACTAGTCTAAATAAGTCTCACAACACAACTCACCTAAATTTTTGTTGATAAAAAAAGAATAAAGTATTTCTTTTACTGCAGAAAAAAAAAGGTTGGATTTTTACAGGTTTCACTCTCTTCTTCTCAGACCCCAGAAGCTGTTAAAAAACGGCAGAATCTTGCGTTAATTTGGGTTTCCCAAGGACAACCGTTGACTATATATGATTCATACATATGCTTTGTGTAGATTGATAAGGGATGAACCATCATAACCTCTACAGTATGGTCAAAATAAACACTCGAGTAAAATCCTCGAAATGCGGGTTAAAAGCCCAAGGACTTTTACCTGAATTGGTTACTGTAACAATTGTTTCATAAAGAACGCATCTACCACCATAGGATTGTTCGATGTTTCTCAATAACTCGAGTGTTTCTTCAGGTTAAAAATGTTTTAACACGTTTAGAAAGACCACTTTTCTCGGATCCCAATCCCATGCAGAAAGGCATGACCTTGCCCTCCCACCAGACATTAGAAGAGTCAGACATTGAATCGTAGATGCCCCTTCATTATCGTAGTTGGGGTAGAATCCCATGTGATATGAATGCAGCGTTTTCCTCAGCAATTGGTGTATTTTAAAATGGTGTAATTTGAACGTGAAAATGGTGTATTTTAAAAGTCTAAATTTTCAAAGGAATAAAATCTCACGGTAAGAGACTGTTTCTAAAGTTTATGCATCAAATTTTATTTTCAAAATTTATTTTGAACTTGAAAAGAACTTGAGACGATAATGAACACTTCGGCTTTGCAATATAGGGGATGATGGAAGGTCAAAGAATGGCCAGATGTTTGAATGACAGTGCAAGGGGGAGCGGGGGAGGATGAATAATGTTTACTTCCACAATTTGAGTATTCATAATACAGCAATTTTATCATGAAATGAAAATTTTTAAACGATGTCACAAACTTTCACGGGTGGAGCTGAATCGCAAAAATAGCAACCCCTGGATTCGAGGCCATGTATTCATCAACCCAGAGCATGCTGCTGAGGAAAAAAGGGGCAGGATGGCAACAAATTAATTGCAACATAAAGTATAGGTGTACCTTTAAATCATAAAAACAATACGAGTTAGCTACAAATGATCAGGTGCACTCGTAGCTATACAGCACATCTGTTTTCTGAACCACTACGGCAGACAAAAATAGATGCAGAATATCAATCCTTGTGCAATGCAATACATGAATAATGAGCAACTGAATTAAGCTGAACCCTCTTCTTTGGCCTCCTCCGATGGCTTAGCTGCGGCCACAGGTGATGGAGAGCACTCCACTCCCATCTCTGATCTTAGGTCATTGATGCTTTGTTCCAACTCATTTATACGGTTTCCCATGTCATCAAGTGCATTGACGTCAAGAAAAACATTTATTCCAGAGTTTAAGGATTTGGCAAGTCTAGAACACCCATGTAATAAAATTGGAAACATTGCCCATCCTGCCTCAGCCAATAACATGACACCAAATATGCACAACCATATACAAATTGCAGTGTCATGAGTCACAAATTGTGCAGTTGTGCACAGTTGTAATTTATCACCCATGCTGTTGTGTATGCCAAGAAATTATCCCTCCCAACAGCTTAAGCTATATGAGGTGAAGACATAGGAGTGTATACACACATCATGTTATTGGTTTGAGTATTGATGACATGAACCCATTTTAATGGGCATTAGAGTGTTGCCAGTGAGTTACAAACAGAAATAGATTAATATATTGGTAAGAAAACAACACAATCAAATGAAACAATGTGACTGAAACCAACATACTTCAAGGTTCCATTTAATTCCTTAACTAAATGTCCAAAGTGATTCCTAGCAAGACTGTTACGAAAAATATAGGTCAACAAAATGTAAGCCAATTAAGGGCATGTTTGGTTTAAGAAAAGGTTTTCTATTTTCATTTTCTGTTTTCACTTTCAATACAAAAATATTATCTTATTTTTACTGTTTCCTAATTTCAAAAGTGTGTACAGAAGATAAAAATAAAAAAACATTAAAAAGTTATTTTCGCTATTTACTATACTAAATTTTGAAAATAGAAAATAAAGTGAAAACAAAAACTAAAAGCAATAAATTGATTTCTCAAACCAAATACCCCCTAAAATCTCCTATCATCCAACCAGACTAACACTTTGAATCATATCTTAATTCTGGAGGGGGAAAAAAGAAACCACAAGCACAAATTACCACTGCCTGAAATTAATTTCCTAAACATAAATTCCAGCCGAAGGTTAGCTCATTTTATGAACTTGAAGTGCATACCAAAAGGATATTCTTTGTAACAATGGAGTCGGACATTGTCTGGAACCTATTTTGCTGGAAACAACATTGCCTAGTTAGCAGAAGTGAAACATATTCCAAAAGTCATTGATGTAGCTCTAAGAACCTAGACTATACAACTCACCATCTGCTGAAGAAGGTTTTGCACCTGAAAATAGCGAAAGTGGGGTTGAAAAAGGTCAGAAAACAACTAACGTTAATTAAATCATCATGAAACTAAAACAAAGTGCACCAAATTAGGTTAGAAACAAGTCGCATCGAAGATCAAAGTTAATAAATAGCCGAATTGAAGGGAACAATTGCAACAAGAGAAGAACAATAAGAATTAATTGATTTATGAGAACGAAGAACAACTTACAAAGGCTGTCATATCAGCAGGGCTTTGCTTAGGGTCTTGTGAATCGTGCCCGTCCTGCAATCATGAAGGAAAACAATGACCATAATGCGCAACGGCTCTCCTCGCTTAACAACAAGGTTTATTGACGAACAAGATCCCAAATTTGGAAAACCCTAATCTCAAAAATTATGCGTACTAGGATTCGAGTACGAGAACACATTGCATTGGTTAAAGCCACAAAACGAATAAGATAATCGGATTAATGACAAAGGGGAATGAATCGGAGAAAGAACCCTAACCATTAGATGATGATTGATGCAGCTGCAAATTGCTCGGCTCCGCGGTTTCAATTCAAAATGAAATGGAATGCGAATCAGACCCGTTTAAATTTGATCTGATCCCACGAGTTAGATGTAATTACAAAAGTACCCTTCCCATTTTACGAACTTTGATTTTATTTTATTTTATTTATTTCTTTGCTATTGGCCGTTTGGGATTTGGATTTGGATTTGGATCGCGCCATTCTTTTAAAATGTTTTTTCTTTTAGTCCAAATTTGAAGTAATTGTGTTTTGCAGTTGTGCCCTTTTCATCACACAAGATGGTTCACGTGACTGTGTGAAAAGGAGGAGAAACGGCCCTGACAAGGGACATGGGCTGTCCTTCGGGCTTCTTGATGATGGACCTCAGTTGGGATGCCCCAAAGGATCGTAAATAGTAGGGATTGTTATTACCATCTTTTTTCTCTTTGCATAGTTCGGCAATTTTTTTAATTTTTTTTATAATATATTATTCATGGAAACTAAGTTTTATTATGTGAAAATACACAAGAAAAATAAATATCTTGAATGAATATACAATAAAAACTAATTTTCATCCCATCAGCAAAACAAAAAAAAATTTATCAAAAGAATAAATAATAAAGGTATGAAAAAAATAAAAAATTAAGATGATTTGAGATAACTTTGAATAAAAGAAAATAAAAAAAAATAAAAAGGAATGATGAAGGTAGGAGAAATAAGGGAGAGGGATACAAGTGATTGTTACGGGTGTCCTGATCAATATGCCATAGGTTTAAACCTAGTATTAAGTATAGAAAAATTTATGTTGGAAGAAAAATACTCACCATCTAATAAATTTATGGTCCCTAATAGAGATTATATATAAGTAATTATATATAACATATAAATCTTATATATATTATATATAACAATATTATATTATATTATATTATATTATATATATATATATATATATATATATATATAAAATAAAGAGAGAAAAAGACTTTATCATTTATATTGTCATACTTGCAAGTTGAATTAATGGCTTTTTTTTAAGGATTACAAGTTACAACTTGGAAGGAAATGGACAAAGGATAGGTTTCTTCCTCATCATATAGAATCTATGATAATATTAAAGTTTGTTTAAAAAAGAATTTTCTAACGTTACCATCATGGGTATAGGCTTTTAGGAATGGTTGTTTGCAACATTTTAGATTGATTTTTATAAACGAATGTAAAATCAGTTGATATAAATAGTAAAATTTATTAAAATAAATACTACAACTATATTGTCTCCCTTATAACATTTTCAATTTGAAAACTACATATACAACACTAAAAACAACACAAAATAATTTCAATTTATTGTTATATATATAATAATAATACATCACACATATCAAAATACAAGTATAATTTCTTTATTATAATTATATGTCTTTTATTTTTGTTTGATTTGTTGGAAATTTAATTCTTTCATCTGACATAACTTTCTTTGTTTCATATTTTTTTTATTATAAACTCTCATTCAAATTATATAGGTTTATGTATGACAAAGTTATCATCATCACTTTATGCACTGTAACACTAATGGATATTAGAGTTTGATCTGATAGAAGATGAATATTAAAGTGTATAAAATAGTGGTGGTATAGCTTAATTAGAAATTGATGGTTATAACTTAAGTAGGAGATTTATAATAAAAGAAGCATGGACACAAAAAAAAGGAAGAAAACTACCTTAGAATAAGAAATTAAATTAATATTGAATTAAACAAAAACCAAAAGAAAAATGCAAACAAAATTCTCATGTTTGGGCCATGAAACAAAAAAAAAACAAGGTTCATGATCTCTTTGTTGTTGCAACAATTCATGATGCCTTGAGCGAGCTAACAATGTTATTTAGAGTTGTAAAACAACACACACATGCCATAAAAGGAAAAATAACTAAGTTAGGGTCTAAAACAAAAAGACTAGGGTTTAAAAGACAAAGTCATAATCAAGGAAAGAGATCAATTATTACCTCGTGAATGACCAAAATAGGTTTTGAAAGAAAAATATAGTTGAACAAAAGACAAAAAACAAAACAAACACTAAAAAAAAAAAAACTTCTAAAAAACAAAAACGAAGAGAGAAGTCATACTTACATGAAAGAAAAATTGATGTCGTCAAGGCATCTTTAACGTGCTCTTGAAAATACTTTCCTTAAGGTGTCTTCAATTTGTCAAATCAAAGAACAAAGGTTTAAAATTCAAGTGAGAACAAAAAATACAAGTGCATTACTAAAAGCAAGAAGATTAATTATACTATATTTTGTAGACCAATTGTACTAAAAATTGATTTAGAAGGTTCTTAATGTAATCGATGTGTAATTTATTATAAAAAAATTTAAAAGTTGCAAAAGATGTAAGTATTTTAGATCAATTGTACTAACAATTGATAAATAAATTATTGTCGTGGACATTAAAAGCTACAAAGAATTTTATACATTGGTTCTATAGCAACCGATCTAAAATGTTCATCAGGACAAGTATATAAATTGCACCCCAAGAATTGAGACAAGCAACAAGTATATATGTAGGATTTTCCAATACCTTCCCTCCACATATGCCTACAAGAATAAGCAATGACCAAGATGCCTATAGGTTTTGATACCATGACAGATTTCAGCTTAAAATCAATTATCGATAAGTCAAGTTATCCAACAAGTATATAAGTTGCATATCAAGAATTAAGCGCACACACACACCATTGAATTATAACTTTATCTTACCTTCATCATTTGTATCAAAATTTATTAAAATTGAACAATAATAAAAAGGTAATCATATTTTTGTATATATTATGTTATTTTTTATCTATATGAACGAGGTATCAAATAATTTTAAATTAATATAAAAGTTTGTATATATTACCTATGTAAATGGAACTTTCAATTCAATGGTTTAATCAATAAAATTTACATTTTATATGAAGTTATTAAGCAATGTAATAGTTAGTGTATGTTACACTAGTGTAATTTGATTCCCCTCTCTACACACAGTATTATTGAATGTTTAGGGATTGTGATTGAAATGTTACTTTCAAACATACCATAGGCGAGGAGAAATGTTGTGCTAATTGGCTAATCAAGACTGGATCTTCCAAAATCAACATTTAAATAAATGACTTGAGAGACTTACTTGTTTGATCCCATTAGCATTATGCTTAGGGTGGTTCTCCTGAGATGATAGCTTTTTCTCCTTGCTTTTGTCTTATGCTTATTGCACTTTATAAAAAAATTAACTTAAGCACCTTATTTTATGAAGTTATGCATATTTCCTTCATACATAACCTAAAAAGAAAAAACTAGCAATTCTATTATAAGCTAGAAATGCTTGGTAACTAATTAGTCAATTAGTAACATCTCAAACACACATAGTGTATATACCAATTAAACATTTGTGTGATTAGTCTTAAGAGGTTGTGTTTTTGCTTCTTCATTAATTTGAATATATACAAAGTCGTTGTAGATCATACGTGCAAAATTAATGCACATATAAATGTAAATATTATTGATAAACCAAAGTTTTGTATATTTAATGCTAAAGGAATTTGGGTGGAAATCTCATTGTTTTTAACATATATCACGTATAATTCACCTTTTGTTGAGTTTAATGTAATACAAATCCATGAGTAGAAAAAGAGAAATATAACAAAAATCAAGATTTTCGGTGCAAAAAGAGCAAGCCTACTAGAAAGACCTACTTTGCACAGTATAAAAAGGGACAACTAGAAAGTAGAAAAGAAGCATCCCATCATTTCATCATCAAATCATCTCAACAATCCACAATTCATTCTCTCATACTTCACCATCCCTTTGGTGTTTCTCTTTGATTCCAAAGCTCTATGAAGGCACCATAGAGTGTTTAGTAGGGTGATAATTTGTTTTTAGTCGTCTTTCGTTTATCAAATAAAACTAGAGCTAACTATAGCATAGTGCAACCCTAGGTCGAATCTCTCAAGAACACGGTGTATTCAATTGGAGCTTGGTGTGGAAACCAACATTTATGCTAAAGTAAAAGAATTGTGTAGAATGTCAACTATGACTCGGATAGAGCTGGTCTCGGATGGAGGTAGCTAAGACTCGGTCTCGGACGGAGACGGATTTGTCCTAGACAGAGACGACTTGGATGGAGTCAGACTCGGATAAAGTTAGACTCAACTCGGACTCAGTTGAAAAAGGTAAACGGGGGTTTTGTTGTTGAAATTTAGAATATGACAGAAAGTAAACTAAGTATTGAAAGTAAATGCAATTAAGCTACATTGCAATATTCTACAATAGTTATTATGGTACCAACATACAAGTTCGAACAATGAAATGATTTTAGTTCTTTAATGGTTGGCTGTGACTTCAAACCAACCCTAAGACTTACGGTGACCGCTGCACATTCGTCCCTTACCTTTAGAGGACTTACACAATCGCAACCTTGAGGGGACAAGGATTACGCACCTGATTGATTTTAGGTTTACTTAGTGATTATCTAACTAGTTGTTAGATCGGTTCCGACCTATCTAATCTAACATTACCGACTTACTATTTTTCTTGCAAGCATGAAGTACTAAGCAACGAAATATGCAGGAATTACAAGCAAAAAAAAATATAGAAACATGCAACCAATTTTATTGTCAAACAAGGTAGTAATACAAAATTACATAGAGTGATGATGGAATCTGCTTCCCACGACGACCGCCATGGACGAACAGTAGTGGCTCATTGGAGATGACTAGAGCGTTGAGGGTTCAGTCCACCAGTAATGTGTTAGCTAAACTAACATTCCCCTCTGCGCGACCTCCGATTACTCAGTCTCTAGCGTTGCATCCATTTGACCGAGATAGATGCCACTTGAAGCACCGTGCGCCACCGTGAATGAAAGAACTTAGAGCTAAGTGTATGTGTGTGTAAGGGGTCGTGTCTATGTAACTGTGTGTCTTTGCTCTCTCCTAAGAATAATCTATGCAACCTCTTATATACACGTTTCGGCTGAAAATAACGAACTAACTACCAAATCATGGGTTCCACATTAATCACGTGTTAAACATTTGTCTCGTGGTGATTATCCTAACTAACTGTCTAACGAAAATAACTGCCTAGCTTCCTTGTAAATCACATGCTTCATTCCTTAAGTCACATGCTGGATTTGCTTCTTTGACCACGTTTTGGGTTGCCACGCTGAACATGTGCTCTTTTTGTGCATGGAGTTGGTCTCTGCGTGTCGAGACAGATTTGAACAGATGGGAGTCGATACATGAAGTCGGCTTTGCAGGAATCGGCATCCAGTTGGAACTTGGCATTAGTTAGGAATCGACATTCGGTTTATGCGTGGACACGAAGTTGGTCCTACGGAGTTAGCTCTGCAGGAGTCTGTCTTGGTCTGGTTGGGACGCTTCTGGTTAGGCTAGAGTTTGTAGTAGGGAGTTGACATATGAAGTCTTCATGTGGAGTTGGCCACGTGGAACCAGAGTCAGCTTGATATGTCTGAGATGGTAGTTGGCATCTTTTCATCCAGGACGGCTTTAGCTGGCTGAGACGATTTTTGTCCCCACTGGGACTTTCGAGACTTCCTCTTAACCTGCAAAATCTATTTGTTATCTAAAATGAACAAATTAACATGAATTTGTATTTTCCCTATTTTAACCGAGGAAATCTAAATCTTAGTTAATTTGTATCTCTTAGTTACAAGATAACATCAACTGTACCCCTTTTAAGACCTTGTAAGGTGGCTAAAATATGACTCATCCTAGGGCTCAAAGCTTGGTACATAATGGAGGAGTGAAAACCTTGACCATTACAGTTTTTTTCTTGTTTCTTATGTTTGCTTTAGTCTATGTTCTTTTTATCATATATATGTGTAGCTAAACCCTATTTTAAAGGTAATTTGTCCCTAGAACCCTCAACCTCTCTTGAATGCAATTTATAAATTTTCTTTCCTTCACTGATTAAATTGTCTTATTATTTTAATATCCTTATAAGGAAGTAATCACTCATTGCATGTTTAAATCAATTAATTAGTGGTGATGGTACCATAGTTAGTTTGTGGACTTATAAATATATTAGGTTTATGGATATTACATATCCAACCTTTTTTCTAAACTTTTGATTTAATTAGTTATTAATTAGTTTCTATATACCTAATGTTTGATTGAGTAAGCATTTCTACATGACCAACTAGGGACCATCCTAGGTCAAAGAATATTACGAGTAGTGGATTAAGATCTTCTAATAGAATTAAAAAGTAAAACTAGTAACACAAGGGATTAGGTTAAGAAAGTTACACGAAATTGAGATTGAGGGAGAAAAATATAAATGAAACTATGACCCTTAATTAAAAAATATTAAATTCAAATTATTATTTTCTATTTTATTCACTTCTCTCTGCTTTATTTGGTTTCATTACTATTTTCATGCACGACTTTCTCCAAAATAGAATTTATTGTCTAAACCACATAGGAGATATTGGAAACTGGTAATCATACATATTAGTCTTTTGGGTACAATATATTGATTCAAGTCCTTATTGTTGGAACATAAATATATGCGTCCAAAATGACCAAAGTATTTTTGATGATAAAAATATTATGAAAATGGATAAATATTATGTTTAACCAATATTCTCTTGATTTCAGAAGAACTGTAGGTTATTTGACTTAAAAGATTAAAGCACATCCATTTAAGGGAAACTGATCTATTGCATTCATAAAGAGCTTGTCATCCATAAACATACTCATCATCCAAACGAAAGTTCACCGTCCAAAGGATGCACTCAATGTCCATAGGCAAATTCACAGTCCAAATGATATATATTCAGCGTCCATTGAGAGGCTTACCGTCAAAGGACGTATTCAACGTCCATAGTGAGACTCATCGTCCAAATGACATATTTAAATCGTCCAAATAACGTATTTAGTGTCCATAGTAAGACTCGCCATCCAAAGGATGTAGTTAACGTCCATAAAGATACTCGATGTCCAAGATATAGTCAAACGTCCAGAGAATAGTTCAACATACACAGACGAATTCATCGTCCATAAGCAAACTTGGTGTCCATAGAGAAACCTGTCGTCCAAAGCAAAGATCATCCGAAAATGGAATAACTGCATTGTTCCATTCAGGAACTATCTCTCACATAATTGAAAAGAGTTATTTTAACTACTTATCATATCATGTGACTTCTTTCTTTAAGTTATATATCTTGTAATCATGATCCAACTTTCAAATATCTACCAAATACAATATTACAAGAACGTGATAGTTTCATATTGATAAAGGGTTGTATGAAGTTTTGTTTATTGCAGGTCAAATTTGAAGACCAAATCATGACTCCCTTCAATAGGAACCAGTAGATTTTTTCTCACTTGTCAACGGTAAACAATATGTTAAATTCAAAGAAGAATAGTCTTTCTCTTGTATAACCTTCTTTGTCTTCAAGAAAAGAGAAGTCTATGTAGGAACACGACAAAGATCAGAACTGCAACATTTAATGCTGACTCAACCACTCCTTATGCACATGTAACATTCAAATTTCTTCATGCTATAAAAAGGATTGATCAAGCTCAAACATAGAACAAAAACGAGAAGCACAAGAACGAGAAGCATAATAATGTGAAAAAGAAAGATAAAGTGATATGCTCAAAAGTCGCTTTGGACGACACTCACTTTCATTCTCTATAAAGCTTACTTTGCTCAGCAAAGTTAAGTCTCTATCAATTTATTGTGATACACTCACTGTGAATAAAATTTGTTGTAAAACTCATTGACTTGGTATATAGCCTCTAGAGGCTAAGTGATAAAAAAAAACTTGGTTTTCTTGTAATCAGATATATTACAAGGGTTGCAATACCTAGAGAGATAGATAATACTTGGTTTTCTTGCAATCAAGTATATTTACAAGGATTGTAATGCCTAAAGAGGTAGATAATACTTGTTTGCAAATCAGGTATACTTAGTTGGATTCCTTTGTGTGGAAGGGACTACATGTAGCTATGTTAAAAGAGTGAAGTAGTATAAATTTTGTGTGTTTTCTCTCTTACTGTATACTCTTTACATTCTGCACTTCTTTGGATGGTTCCTTTGGACGACTATCCAAAATTGTGTTTTAAATTCTTTGTATTTGTGAAAAACTTGCAAAAATCACACACCCAATTCAACCATCTTTCTTATGTATTACTTGTACCTTCACTTATTACTATTGCAATAAGGTGTGCTTGCCTTAAGCGCGTTTCAAATTACATCAATTGTCTTTTACTTTTTTTTTCAAAGTTTAAGTAGAAAGTAGTATTATTTGATGTTTTATTTAAATCTTTTAACTTTTAAGAATAAATGTTACTAAAATTTAAAGTCATCGAACTAAATTAAAATTTTAGGAAATCAAAAAATATTTGAATTATTAAGAAAATTCTCTTACGCCAAACAATAATTATATATAACCTAACAATGATTAACATAACCATAACAACCACTAAGTCTAAAATGAATTTGTGTCCTCTAAGAAATTAAGGAAGTGTCACCATACAACATGCACATACTTAATGATTAGATTGTGTAAATCTTATTTAATCAAGTCTCTCATGTGTTAGTTTCACAAAATATAGTTAATCATGACAATGACTAACATACATGATTATGAGTCACTGTGGTTCATTATTTACCTTTACAAGGGTGCATATGATATGATTTGTTTCCAATTATTAATTTAATTAAAATAATAATTATATATTGATTTTCAAAATTTTATATTTTCACTATGGGGATAAGATAACTAATGAAATGAACCTAAACGTACAATGTAAAATGAGAATCCAGAACAAATACCAAACTATCATTGTATGACAAATAAAAAAAATGGTGTGAATGATAGCTCCGATCAATCCAATGTAAGAAAATTGAGTGATGGCAAATGTTCTTTTAAACTAATGCTCATATTTTATGTTGTTGTGCTTGTGAGCAATAGGTTTTGGAAGTTACAATTATATGGATTATTCACTTTACATTTAAGTAGTGAACTAACATGAAATAAATTTTTGGGAATATATATGTGTATGTTGGGGGATGTATCTTATGAGAATGACTTTCTTAAATGAAGATGAGAATGATCTTAACATTTCAATTCAAATGAAAGACTGAGGTTAAAATATTCACTTAAAAATTCACTCAAGTGATTGTAGTATCACTCTCTTTACAATTATTATTGTCATCATCATTGTCACTAACAATGAAGGTGTTGATAACGAAGGTGATGGTGATGATAGTGGTAAGCATGCACCATTGTTGACAGTATATACTTACCATTTTCGCCACCACCATCGTTGTCGTCATTACTAGTAATGTTATTGTCACTACATTTGTCTTTATTACCACTATCATTGTTTCCTCCATTGACATTAGTCCTACTGTTGTCGTTATTGTTTCCTTGGTCCCAATCGTCATCATCACCTCTGTTACTCAATGCCTAAAATGACTATAATTAAATACCTTGTTGCATACCTTTATTTATTCTACTAATAAAATAAAAAAGCAATAAGGGAATGATGTCTCATTGAAAGTTTAAATCCAAGCTTCTGCAGCAATATTTTCTTGAATAAACCTACATTTTTTTTGCTTGTGCATATGAAAGCAAAAATATAGTTAGAACAAATAATAAATGTTTTGTTACAAAGTTGAAACTACAATTAAAATGAAATTCTTTCTTGGTAAACTCACCATAGCTACAAAACACATTACAATAACTTAAATTCAATGAGGATATTATAAAAACATAAAGATTTCTCGAATATTTGGTCAACTTGATAATCCATGTAAAGTATAAATAATGATTAAGAAATGAGCTTAAACACGATGCAAAAATCTCAATCATTTTAAATTGTAACTTGAGATCCCATGTGGGCTAATCTCCTTCCATAAATAAAGTTGGAATTATGGAAATGCAAATAAATTCATTTACAATGAACCTAATAAAAACACAATATACTTTATATTATAATTATTCAAAAAGATAATTAACTTTTGATCTTTGTTATTTGTTGTACAAAACCACTATTATTTATTCATTTCTCATCTCAAGGGCGGGTAGTGAGTTTGGATGCACAAGAGGAAAAAAAATCATTGATTGTAACATTTGGTGAAATCGAAGAAGTGATCTTTGTCTTTGAGGTCGAAATGGGTGATCAAAGCACTCAGACCATCCTTGCAGGATGCTCTAAACAGAGGAACCTACATTGTCAAATGCAAAGGTGAATTAACGATGATACATCATAGCTTAGGATTTAGTATATCTTGTCCATCACCAATCCATTCTTCATCTTCCTCGTCCATGCCATTCTTCATCTTTTTTTGTCATTTATCTCCTCACTAGATTAAAGTGCAAGCCTGAGCATTGAGAAATGAAGGGTAAAAATTTGAAATATAAGGATGGAAGATTTGTTTAATGAGTGAAATCAAAAGTTGAAAAAGTAACATTTTTAAGGCAAGTTTTTTAAACATAATGTATAGTAAAAAAGAATTTGAGCATAATTTTAGATAAACAATACACTTATCTTCTTGTCCTTTCATATGAACCATTAACCCACCACACTAACATGTTTATTGCATTGTACATTACAAAATTTTGAATCTCAGAATGAATCACCCATTAATAAAATTGCACAAATGACGAGACCCACTAAATCATATTATCTTGAATAGTATCATGTATAGTTCTTTTAAAATTTCTACTTTATAATGTTAATAGATAAATTTAGATTTAATTATCCATTTAGTCCATATATTTGCATATTTTTTACATTTTACTTCTTATACTTAAAAATCATTCATTTTAATTATATATGTACATTTTTTTATATTATTTTTGTCTTTTTCACATAATGTAACTTACCTGTCAAACAAAATCATCATAAAATAAAAATTAACAATTTACCATCACTATAAATTTTTCTAATGGATATTAGACCTTCATAAATTGGTCTCATAAAATAAAAAAAAAATTGTGACAGATTTAGATTATCATAAAATTTGTGCAATTTTATTTAAGAAGAACACTTGAAGTAATTATTAAAACGATTAAAATATATATATAAATTAAAAGGAGTCATTTTTAAATATTAAAAAAACATTAAAATAATATAAATATAAAAGTTAAATGAATAATCAAATCATAAATTTATAAATTCAAGTAAATATAATATAAAAATACTACTTGTCAGCATGTTGCGATTAAAAATCGTTAAAAATTGGATTACCCGTTGACCAGACTCTCCTTGAACGGCCGCTCAGTCACTGCCTGGTTGGCTGCTTGTCCTTTCCAGTCACACACACTCTCTGCAGTAAACTTCTAACCAAACTCACTTCTCACGGAAATTCCCATTTACATTCATTCCATAATCCTTAATCCTATTCATAATTCATGTTTGCAAATTGCAATTCCCATTTGCCGACTTGCAAATTGCAACTCCCAACACAACTAGTTTTCTTTTCCTGCTACCTACTTGGCCTCTCTCTCTCTGCTTAAAAGTGGCCTACTTCACCTCTTTCTCTCTCTCTGTTTAAAAGTGGCAACAACAACCAAAAAAAAAAGAGAAAATATCATGATATGAATTAATTATCATTATAAAAATCTTTTGTTTATTCTATCTTGTATTCTTCCCTTCTCTCCTCGTCTTCCTATAAAAACACCAACACACAAACCTTGACAACATTTAACATGATCTGACTCCTGAATCATCCTCGTAGCCTATTTCCTCACCTCTCTTCGCACGCACAACCATCATGGTCGAAACCAGACGCGGCGCCTCTTCTTCCAAGCGCTCTCTCGCTTCGCCTTCTCCGCCCAACGCCAAACGATCCAAGGTACAATCTTTCCTCCCTTTCCCCGCTACCCACCTCTCTCTTTCGATGCGAATCCCCTTGTTCCTCATCTGGGTATTTGATTATAACCACAATTCGAGACGGGTAGGAGTTGATCGATTTTTCATGGTGACGTAGGTGTCCGAGGATTCCCCACCCACCACCGTGCCCTCTGTGACTCCGGTCAACGAATCTGGAACCGGAAATGAATCTGGGGAACCGGAGCTACGGCCCTCTGATCTGCCTCATACGGCGTCGTTTAAGGCTGTGGATGTTTGTGACGCGCTGTTACCCGACAAGTCTCCTTCCGAAGGCGAGGCTATGGTGACCCCACAGTGTGTAGGTGCGTGTGTATTTTTCGTCGTTTCTGTGCATGCACGCGGTTTATGCATTGGTGCGATTTATGAATTTGTGGAAACCTCAGGTGAAACTGCGGAGAAATCGAAGGTGGCTGGTGTAGGGGCAGTGCCTGGTCGGTTGAAGAAACGTCCTGTGAAGTTGTGCCCCAAAACTGCGTGGGGAAAGCTCCTCTCTCAGTGTTCTCAGGTTTTGCTTTTACTGTTAGTTGAGTAAATTTTGGGAGTGGGGTGCATGGTCTATCTGATCCTGGGGTTCTAGTTTTTAATAAAGTCTACTGACTTTGGTGACCTGTGAGCAGTTGTTTTGCATTTCTATATTCTTAACAAGGTTTTAAACTGCGGTTGTGTTGAGATCAATGGAATCATGGAAAATTAGAGGCAACAGCTGCTGATGCAGCTGCAATTGTAGTTGCTGAGGCCTGCAAAACCTTAATGTCATGTCATGGTTGCATTTATGAAATTATGATTGTAGTGCCACTCATGGATGAGGCTCCCACCAGGTAGGGTGGATAGATCATAGATATATGCAGCCCCTTTATCCTCTCAGAATCAGAGAGGCTGTTTCCAAGGTTTGAATCTGTGGCCTCTAGAGTACAGTGCAGCAAATTTTCCATTGCCCCAAGGCTTGCCTTCGAAATGATGATCCTATTATTGATAAATATCCAATGCTTTCTGCATGCTGGGCTCTCGAATTCTTCAAGCTGACTGATAAATGCCTTGTTGGAAAGCCGCCCTAATTGCAGTCACTCCTAGCCTGCTTTAAGTGCAACCTCTTTGGGCTGCCTTAATTGCAGCCTTGAGAGGGTCTGTTGTCCCACATCAACAAGAGACATGGTCCAATGTAGTCCTTATAAGACTTGGTCGCTTGGATAATCCTCACCTTACAAGTTGGTTTTGTGGAGTTGAGTTAGACATTAACTCAAATTCGAAGTGGCATTGTGTTACCTTGTTGAGCGCAGGGTAAATACAACCTGACATTTGTGTTTAATGCACTACACTGGCATCCCTCTTGGTTGGAAATTTTTTGTTGTGTTGTTTTCTAGAAGTGGAAATGGTGTAGTAAGTGTACATGAAGTAAGGGAAGTATGTGTATTTCCCAAACACAAGAGTGTTGTGTCTGAAAGGAAGTGTTGCAGGTTAATTCCCAAACGAGAGGGGTGTTGTAGCGTATTATTAAACACGAAACTTGGGAGGTTGGTGTAGTTACCCTAAGGTATAAGATTAGAATGACAAACCTAAGTTATCCAGGTCCTTTATTCTTGAGTAGAATAAATGACAGACGATTAGTTGAATTGGTCACATCTGTTTGAAGCTTAGCTGTAAAAGTAAATCTATGTTGGAGAAGCAACCCTAGTGGGATAAGGATTTTGTTGTTGCTGTTGTTGTATGTAGGAGAAGCAAATTTGTGAGTGAGAACTGATTAACAAAAATATTTGACATGACAAAGCAATCTTAACATTTTATTTTGGGGTTAAAGTTTGTAACTTTGGTAAATTTGAATTTCTTGTTGTGCATATCCACCAGTATAAAATCTTGTTTTGTGCTATAAATCATGCTGCAATCGCTATCAGATTATAGGATGCATCATCAATGGTGCACAGCAGCACCGAAGATTTAGTGCTGCTCAGTGAAAACAAATGTTATATTTAATTTTTGTAAAAAACATAATGATGTTTTGTAACAACCCTCTATATGTTGTTGGCTTTAAATGGGGAGAAGAGAACTATGAGCTGATCTATGTTTCTGTCTTCTCATTAACTCTTCCATTTCTGATTGTACTGTTGTAGGCTTGGAATTAATCTTTTGTTTTTCATTCTTCTCCAGAATCCACACGTGTCCATGAGTGAACCTATCTTCACTATTGGTCAAGGTCGACATTGTAATTTATGGCTTAAAGATCCTGCCATTGGTGGTGTTTTGTGCAAGTTGAGCCACATAGAGGTAGGGTTTCTTTAATCTTTTAAACTTGAAATGATCAGCTGAATAACTAGGGGTCCATCTGCTTTTCAGCTTTGTTACTACAGAGAAATCATTTCTCAAGCAAAAAAAATCCATTTTAGATGTTTTGTGACTTGTGAAAGATATTAATGAAAAGAATGAAATTTTGTTCCATTACTGTATATGCTTCCCAGAGTGTTTCCAACCAAACAAAATTGCTGTTAAGCATTTCAGTTATTTTAGATTACTGACCACAGTTATTATTTGATCTCCCCACAGCGTGGAGGTTCTTCTGGTGCATTACTGGAAATCACAGGGGGCAAAGGTTCTATTCATGTTA
This sequence comes from Mucuna pruriens, assembly GCA_025330945.1. Lineage (NCBI taxonomy): Eukaryota > Viridiplantae > Streptophyta > Magnoliopsida > Fabales > Fabaceae > Mucuna > Mucuna pruriens. The sequence goes on from JAENHJ010000154.1 coordinate 885,830, forward strand.
ATGGGAAAACTTATAGAAAGAATGCCCGTCTGATTTTAAGTGGAGGTGATGAGGTTGTCTTTGGTTCTTCTGCTAAGTATGCTTATGTATCCTTTTACATATGGTTTCTTGGGAAGTATTTATCTGTTTTCACTTTTAGTTCTTGCTTGTTCCTTCCTTCCTTCTTTGCATGCATCTGTGGTCACTCTTACGAGGATATCAGCTGGTCATATGTTTTATTTATTTACATCATAGACATAAACTACTATATTTTTTCAATTCTAAACTTTGTTCTTTGATATATTATGGGTTCCTTAGCATGGAATGTAGATCTTTCAGCAGCTGACGAATAATAATATTAGTACTGGTGATATACCTACTTCTGTGAGTATTTTGGAAGCTCAGAGTGCTCCAATAAATGGAATGCAAGTTGAAGCCAGATCTGGAGACCCTTCTGCAGTTGCTGGAGCATCTATATTGGCCTCTTTATCTAACATTCGTAAAGAATTATCTCTCCTTCCACCTGCTGCTAAAACTAACAAGAATGTGCAACAGAACACTGACATTTCATCACTACCTTCTGGCCACGGGGATGATATCCCAGATAATGAAATGAAGGATGCCACCAATAATGATGAACCAGCTGGAGATTTTTCTGCTGAGAAAACTGTTCTTGCATCCTCTAACACTGTCATTGAAAATTCTAGCCTTGACTCAGTGGAGGTCGATACCAATATAGATGCAGATGTTGGGAAGTTGACTGCTGCTACATATGAGTTGAGGCCATTACTGCGCATGCTTACTGGCTCATGTCCTGAATTTGATTTAAGTGGTAGCATTTCTAAGATATTGGAAGATCGAAGGGAATTAAGAGAACTCCTTAAAGATGTTGCTACCCCAACAGTATTGGCATCAACTAAGAGGCAAGCATTTAAGGACTGGCTACAACAGAGAATTCTCAAAGCTGAGAATATTGATGTCTCATTTGAATCTTTCCCATATTATCTAAGGTGCAAACAAGTACTTCTTGTTATTAATTTATCTCATGATTACACTACCTGAACTATACTGTACCTTGATTATGTTCATAAATAGCTAGGTTGATATTCTTTGTTGCTATGTTGTTTGGTTAAATTGCTTGTAGTTATTGTTATGAGATAGATAAGAGATAATTTATAGCAACTTGGTTATGATGTTTTGTATTATTACAGTGATACAACAAAGAACGTTTTGATTGCTTCTACATTTATTCATTTGAAGTGCAACGGCTTTGGAAAATATGCTTCAGACCTCTCATCAGTGTCACCACGAATATTGTTATCTGGTCCTGCAGGTAGTTCCATAATTCTTGCTTATGCTTCTACTCACCCCATTTTGTAATAGAGAAGTAATATCATTTTACATGATTCTTGTGTAGGTTCGGAAATATATCAGGAGACGTTGTCCAAGGCACTTGTGAAGCATTTTGGTGCCAGGCTACTAATTGTGGATTCCCTTTCACTTCCTGGTGTATGTTTTCTTAGATATTCTTCTTTTGTTATAATTATATAGAGGTTTTGCAGAATTTTGCCTGACTAGTCCAAATCTTTCTTGCTTCACACCTTTCCTGGCATAGTGGTATCGTTTGCTTGCTTCTGTAGATTATTTGTTGCTAAATCAGGACACACCATTGTTCTTATTGTGCATTTTTTTCAGGGATCACTGTCAAAGGATGTTGATTCTGCCAAAGAAAGTTCTAGGCCTGAAAAACTATCTGTGTTTTCTAAGAGAAGTGCCCAGACTGCCACATTACAGCATAAGAAACCAGCTTCTAGTGTTGATGCTGAAATTATGGGTGGATCCACACTAAGTTCTCAGGCTATGCTGAAGCAAGAGGTGTCTACTGCATCATCAAAAGGCACTACTCTTAAAAGGGGTATTATGTTATGTCCTAAAAATGAGCACCTATCTGCAAATTTATTCCCTATTGTGTTGTTCATTTATGTATGCTAGGTAGCATTTTGAAGGTTTTCATGGCATGATGCTTGATTAATGTGCAGGTGATCGAGTAAAATTTATTGGTAGCTTTCCTTCTGCTGTCTCATCTCTACCAAATTATATTTCGAGGTAATGTGTTGTGAATGAATTATACTTCATAATATTTTTACAGTTTGAATAATATTTTGTAGTCCTTTTTCTTATTGTGGAGGATGTACATGAAAATTCTTTAAATATATGGCTTTAAAAATCATTGTGAATTTTTTACGAAGAGTAATATGATTTAGTGAATGAAGTGTCCTCATTTGCAGAGGTTATAACTTTGAAAAAATTTACTCTCGAGCGGTTTCTCTTTGTTCAGTTCAGATGTTTGGTTATATTATGATGTTTTTCAATTCTCCTGTGTATTGCATTGGGGCAGAACGCAATGATCTCTTAATTTACTTTGGTTAAAATTGTGTTTGTGTGTTCTCTCTAATGCATTGCTTGGCTGTTTAAAAGGAATTTCGATTTCTGTTAATGTGGAGAGACTACACAGCTTTGCTGTTTGTTTGTTTGTTTATTTATTCTTTTTCACATTTTTTAATTACTTTTTTTGGTGGATATTTTATTCTCCCACGTGCACTAGTTGTTCTTTTCCTCTGTTCTTTCTGATAAAACTTCTTTCTGTTTTAATCCATTAGTTTAATTTTTTGTTCTTCTGGGAAATGGATTTTATTCTTCTATATTGGGCAGGGGACCAAGCTATGGCTCCCGGGGCAAAGTTCTTCTAGCTTTTGAAGATAATGGGTCTTCAAAAATTGGGGTCAGGTTTGATAAATCAATTTCAGATGGAAATGATCTTGGTGGCCTTTGCGAAGATGATCGTGGGTTCTTCTGTTCTGGTAATTCGCTGTATTTGATTGAGCTTCTGTTTCCTTAGCTGCATATATTGTATGCTATAATTTTGGTACATATAATTCATTGATAATTTATATTGCAGCAAATCATTTACTACGGGTAGATGGCTCTGGAGGGGATGACATTGACAAAGTTGCAATTAATGAAATCTTTGAGGTCGCCCCAGTTCTATACTTGTCCAAAAGTTGTCTCTATTCCGGTAAGAAATATATTTAACACCCTTCTCTGTTGTTGTGTACAAAGGTTGCCTCTATTCAGAGTAAAAGTGGTGCACTAGTGTTGTTCATTAAAGATATAGAGAAGGCAATGGTTGGCAACTCTGAAATTTTAAAAAGCAAATTTGAAAGCTTGCCACCAAATGTTGTGGTAATTGCTTCTCACACCCAGTTGGATAATCGTAAGGAGAAGGTACTATTTCATTATTATAATTTGTTAGCTAGCATTTGGTTGTAGTTATCTCATGATTAGAGCAAAGTTTTGTATTTGATGACTGCATCTTTATGCTTCCAGACTCAACCTGGCGGCCTTCTGTTTACCAAGTTTGGAAGCAATCAGACAGCACTACTTGATCTTGCTTTTCCGGTACAAGAATCATACCCATTGCTCTTCTTACATTGATTTAAAGCATGGCAAATTTCTAGCATGGAAGTTCCAGTGCTTTCCTTCGTCTATACCCTTATTTTTTTGGATTTGAGTTGGATTTCTGAATGTTTGTAATACCTTTATATGCATCATAGCTTGGTTGTTTCTAGTTCCTTAAGGAATTAATTATCAATCTACTACAATTTGGTCCTTTGTTTAGGATAATTTTAGTAGACTGCATGATAGGAGCAAAGAAACCCCTAAAGTCATGAAGCAACTTAATCGCCTTTTTCCAAACAAAGTGACAATACAGTTGCCTCAGGTATTGTGTTATATTAATTTGATTTTGCAATTTATAATGTCTCTAACTTGCTATTTACCATTCATATATTTGTTTTGCTTTCAAACTTGTACAGGATGAAGCTTTACTTTCTGACTGGAAGCAGCAGTTAGATCGTGACATTGAAACTATGAAAGCTCAGTCCAATGTTGTCAGCATTCGCTTAGTGAGTCTGGCAACATCTCTTGATCATATTCAATGCTTTATCTTACTGCACTTACTGTGTATGTTTTTAGTTTTTGTGGTTGTTCTTGGATGAGATTAGTTATTTTGTGCCTTTGGAGCATGTGACATCACATGCATTTGCTTTGTGGAATTTCCTCACTGGGTTTAACAAATTGTCTTTTTTAAAGGTTGTTTATGTGGATAAAGTTCTTTTCTGTTTCTTGCTTTTCAAAGCTGCCCATTCTGGCCCTCCATATCAATTGTTTCATTTGTTTGGTTTATATTCATAGTTCCTTTCTACTAGGGCCTGTTACTGCTATCATAGATACATAACTGTTCTATTTAAACAATAAAAGAGCCACTTATGCACACTTTTGACAATATGCTCCTATCTGTCATGTCTCTGGCTTGACTTTGGTATATTCAATATTATAATTTATATTTGCTTTGCATTTGTCAAACATTTGATCAGATTCTTCTAATGATTCAGGTTCTCAACAGAAATGGATTGGATTGCCCTGACCTTGAGACTCTTTGCATCAAAGATCACACCCTAACGACTGAGAGTCAGTTCCTTTTTGTTTAATGTTTGAAATGATTTTTCCTGCTAATTATGAGGTCTTGAGATTTGCTGTCATATTACTGATGATATTCTGTCAACTCTGGTTACTAGGCGTGGAGAAGATCATTGGATGGGCTATAAGTTACCATTTTATGCATTCTTCTCAAGCTTCTACAAGAGATTCTAAGCTTGTACTATCTGCAGAAAGGTTGTTCTCACAATCAAATATAGCAAACTTATCTGCCCTTTATTATTAATTTTAACACTACTTTTCATTTCATTGGTGCAGCATTAAGTATGGACTTAACATTCTACATGGCATTCAAAATGAGAACAAGAACGTGAAAAAATCACTCAAGGTAATTTAACAAAAGCTATTACCAATTTATATTTTTTCATACCCTATCTTGTGGAGCAAGTTGTTGAAAATATGTGATTTTCAGAATAGAGGGAGGAAGAGAGATGAAAGGGAATGAAAAACACTGAATTAATATTAATTGAAATGTATTACAATGTGATGATGTATTTGATGTGTTTTTAAAACTTAGCAGAAACCTTGATATATACTAATCATAATCCAAATCATGATAAGATAAGGAAATGTGGTAATCAATCCTAAGAGATAATGAGGAAATCATAGTAGTTAATAGCGGCCGTAGCGGCCGCTATAGTGGTGGAGCGGAACGGAGCAGTAGCGGTGCGCGACAGCGGTGGAGCGGGCCACTATTGTCCACATGAAAGGGAAAAGTCGAAAATGCCCTCCTGTTTAAAACATTAGTGAGGGCATTTTTTACTTTTCGTGTTTTAGAGTTTCATTTTAAATAATTTTTCAGTAATTTTAAGTAATTTTTTTTCTTTAGTTTTTTTTTTTTTTTGTTTCTGCCTACTGTTTTTACCTATACCAGTACCCCTTTTCTTTCTCTCATTTCAGCAACTTATGCTCTGTTCTATTCTTGTTCCTGTTTTTTTTTTGTTTCTATTTATGTTTTTGAGCTTATATATATAATATATATATATATATTAATAATTTTAATATATATATATATAATATTAGAATAGCGGCTATCCCGCTATCCGCTATCCCGCTATCCCAGTTCAGGGGTTAGCCGCTCCGCTCTGCTATCTGGGATTAACTACTATGGAGGAAATAAGGAAACTACTCCTAGAGGTTAATGTAAGATAAAATAAGATATTTTCATATATTCTAAAACAAGTATTTAGCCTACTGGTTTATCTGTTGATTTTTTACACTGTAATGGTTTGAATTGAATTATTTTTTCAGGATGTGGTTACTGAGAATGAGTTTGAGAAAAAATTACTTGGTGATGTTATTCCACCAACTGATATTGGGGTCACATTTGATGATATTGGAGCTTTAGAAAATGTGAAGGACACCTTGAAGGAATTGGTCATGCTTCCTCTTCAGAGGCCTGAACTGTTTGGCAGAGGACAGCTGGCCAAGGTGAAAGATTTTCATTTTAGTTGTTTTAAATGACTTGTGAAACACACTTTTAAGTAGATCATGCCATGTATGTAGCACTTAATTATAATTACTTTGGGTATAGCCTTGCAAGGGAATATTGCTTTTTGGGCCCCCTGGCACAGGAAAAACAATGCTTGCAAAGGCTGTAGCAACTGAAGCTGGAGCAAATTTTATTAACATTTCAATGTCCAGCATTACTTCCAAGGTATTAATTTTGCAAACTATTCTGCTCTACTGTGTATTTCCTTTCATGCTTTAATGACAGGATAGATATGGTTGTTTGTTGCAGTGGTTTGGTGAAGGAGAAAAATATGTCAAAGCAGTCTTTTCTCTGGCCAGCAAAATTGCTCCTAGTGTTATTTTTGTTGATGAGGTTGGTATAACAGATGTTCTTTTTTTTTTTTTTCCTTTGTTTTAAATATTCTAATTTTCTTTACATTTTGACCATTTTATAATGTGTATTTGTGACGTTCAGTCCTGTCTACATTTTTGTTTTGTTTTGACATTCTCACTATTTAAAGGGTGGTTTTATGCTCATGTAAGTTGTAACTGGTGGTTATTGACATGGCATGCTAATGTAATAGCTGAGGATGTTCAATGGTTTAGACTTTAGATGATGTACATATGACCCTGTTTTGGCAATTTCCCTTCATTTGACTGCTTTCTTTGTTGAGATTTTAAAAGGGTAGCTTGCTATACAATATATCTTGGTACAAATACCAATTTAAACTCCTGAACATGAACATGCAACTTGGATGGTTGCTGGTACAACTTGGTCTTTGATTTTGGGGGAAAATTTCCCAAACTCTCTTGAATTTCCTACTGTTTTCCACATAAATTCACAAATTCCTCAACCTCCCAGATTTAAATACTGTAAAGGCTAGACTTTACATAAGAGTTTCCACTTCTCTCATATGCCTTGCATAAACTGTTAACCATTATTTAAGGATCCAATTGATGACAATGAGAACTCAAATCCCAATAGATTCAATTTTGCCAATGGTACCAGAGTTTTCATGCCTATAAGGAAGAAATTAAGAAAATTACTGCATGCAAGCCATTGCCTGATGGGTTGGTTGAGAGGATATATTACAATCAATGGGGAGATACTGGTAAAGATATCCACAGAAGGTATTCATGGCTTGCAATGTGATGGGAGACAATAATAGAATTGGAGTGGTAAATTACTTTTAGCATTTTTTTAATACATTGTGGGTTAAAAGAAGGGCTTAGCTGCTTGGGCAATTGTGAAGCTGAAGGAGAGAGGCAATGGTACGTCGAACAGTGTGTGTGAGACATTGGATTGAAGAGCTGGTGGGTTGTGATTTTGAATAAATTCTAAACAGATCTGAACCAAAAGCTCAAAAGTAAAGCTACTTTTTTTACTAAATACCTAGATATATAGTTTTTGTTATTATTATCTACAAAGCTAATTGTTTAAAAAACAGCTCCAAATTTTTAATTTTCCAGCACTATCTACTGAAAAACTTTAATGAGCATTCAGAAAAAATAACAAGTGAAAATAAAAAACTAGCTGAAATAAAGGCCTAAACATATTCGAAATCGCTAGTCTTTTTCTATAGTAGCTAATATGGATATTCTTAGTTTCAACTAGCTGTGCTTGATTTGATTTGTGGTATTGGTGGCAGGTTGATAGTATGTTAGGAAGACGTGAAAATCCTGGTGAGCATGAGGCTATGCGTAAAATGAAGAATGAATTCATGGTCAATTGGGACGGTTTGCGAACAAAGGATAAAGAGCGTATACTTGTTCTTGCTGCTACAAACAGGCCTTTTGATCTTGATGAGGCTGTTATTAGGAGGCTTCCACGAAGGTAAACACATTATGTTTGATGTCAACTTCTTTCATTTCGTGTTTAAAAATGAGATCTATGCTAATTCATGTTCTTTCTTGAAAAAAATTGTAGATTGATGGTTAATTTGCCAGAAGCTCAAAATAGAGGAAAAATTGTCAGAGTTATTTTAGCAAAAGAAGATTTAGCACCTGATGTTGATTTTGAAGCAATAGCTAATATGACTGATGGATATTCAGGGAGTGACCTAAAGGTAATATTTCCATATATCTTTTACTTCAATTTTTGGTTGCTGGAGAAGATGACACAATCTTACATGAAATACTCATTATCTTTTGATCACAGAATCTCTGTGTCACAGCAGCTCACTGCCCAATAAGAGAGATCTTGGAGAAGGAAAAGAAGGTAATTGATGTGTGTATGAGACTGTAGAGGGTGTATCTAGTGAGAGATGAGAGGAGTTGGTCTTGGCTATACAACTATATACAGATGATCAATATTATTTTACTTAAATCTAACTGTTGACTTGGGTTATATAGTCAAGATTGGCTCCTGTCATATATGTATATATATTGGGGGCTGGGGGGGGGGGGGTGGGGGAGGGGGCTGGCGGTGGCGGGGGAGGGAGGGGGGATTTGCTAGCATTCACTTGTTTTTTAAGGGTATTTTGGCAAGCTACACTTTGGGTGTATTTTTAAAAAACAGAAGTTGTACTTGCATAATAGTTCAGATTTTGGCAATTTTTTTACATGAAATGTCTTTCAGGAGAGAAGCTTAGCATTGGATGAGAACCAACCTTTACCTGGGTTGTGTAGCAGTACTGACATTCGCCCCTTAAAGATGAAGGATTTTACATTTGCACATGAGCAGGTATATTAATTTGATTTCATTATCCATGGATTTTCTTTATAATGTATTCTCTTTGGAATAGTGGGTGAGCCATGGCATAGCACAACAATAAGATTGCTGCCTTGTGACCTGGTTGTTCTGGGTTTATGTCTTGGAAACATTCTCTAGTCGTTAGGGCAAGGCTGGGTACATATGATGTGTGACTCAGTTTTAACCCCACGGTGGAGGGAGCCTCATGCACTGTTCTACATCTTTTTTTCCTAGAAGAAGCAAGGTGGTTATAACACAAGCACACTAGAAAAACTTCTGAATATAATAAAAATAATATTTGTCAAGAACAATAAATTATATAAAATTAACGTAAAGTATCAACAACTTGAAGGATCATATCGCAAGCTTCATAAGATCACTTGAAATTAGAAACTAATGAGTAACAATAAATTGACTCAAAACAAGACAGGTAAATTAAAAATCTAATCCTCCTCCTACTCTTCCTCCCTGGTGTAGTAATTCTCATTGCCATTTTCTGAGGTATATCCCTCTTCCTTCTCTCCTTTCAATTCCTCAAAATTAAATGGGTTAAATGTTTTTAGTTCCTGCAAATAGGGCAATGTTTGCTTTTAGCCCCTAAAAAATAAATTGTTTCCTTTTGTTCCCTTATTGATTCAAATGTGTCGTGTGTGTGGTCTTTACTTCCATAAACGAGGGACCAAAAGTAGACTTTTTTTGTGATGGACAAAGATCACATCACTTGTTTTACAAATGACGGAAAGGAGATGATTTCTTTTTGAGACTAAAACCAAACATTATCATATTTGTAGGGGCTAAAAAAAATATTTAACCCAAACTAAGTTCTTCTGATTCATGAAGGTTGTCTTCAAATTATGATTGAATTCTTCTTCATCATCAACCACTTCTGCTTTTCCTTTTGAGGGTTCCTTAATTCTTCTAGTTTTTTGCCTACTATATCTTGTAGGTTCTCCAACCCTTGAGGCCTTATTAACTGCTGCCCAATTTAAAGTATCATTATTTTCAAAAACCAACTAATTCCTAGGATCATTACATCACCCATCTCTCCAACTAGCCACTCATTATATGCATAAATGTCAATATGTCATTGAGTGAGGCGGGGTCAATATCATCCCCAAGATTGCATCTTTGCTTGAGTTCTTGGTTATATTTTGCATAAACCAAGTTGTGCAATCTTTTATGCTAAAAGCCTATTTCTTTCTTTGAACTTACTTTCGACATTGATATAATGAAAGTGTTAGGGCTATTTTGCTGGATCTGGATTGCCCGTGGTAAAAAAAAAAGCACGCAATCATGCTATTGGTAAATGTGGAGTCTAAACCCAACACAGATAGTGCACGATCCCGCTTATCACACCCGAAAGGGTTGATTTCAAACATATACTGATTTTCATCGGACAGTCTAAATTTACTGACTGCATGATTGCATACTTTTTTTACTGCTGACAATCTGAATCCTATTTTGCTTCCTTTTCTTGCTCACGTATGCTCACAACCCTTCTCTAACTGGTGCAAGTTGCAACATTACTTATCTTCTCCATTAGTTGTTTGGCTTCTGCTTTAGTGATCCCTCTTTTAATTTTTCCAAAGAAATTGTAATAGTACACAGTAGTTTGTGTCATTGTCTTCCATATAGTGGCAATGTTGGACACTGGATCTGTCTTGCTACCAGTCCTTGAACTCTGATGATCAATACCTTGATTTTCCATTATTTTAGAATCACTAAGTGCAAACAGAAAAGTGAGAATCACTGAGGAGCAAAAAAAAAAAAAAACGAGGGATAGAGAGCAGTGTTGTTAATGGTGGCGGAATGGTGTGGCAGATTTTTTGCCAACCACCCTAGGCAATTTGTGAAGGGAGGCCCACTATGGTGGTGTGGCCACAATGGCGTGTTTGTATGTGAGAATTTTGGCCTTCCACCATTTGCCATTGATAACACTGGGATAGAGTGAACAAAAACAAATAGAATCACAGACTTGGAGAGGAAATACTGGAGAACAGATAGGAACAAAAATGGAAACAGAAAGGGAGAGAACAGGCAGGAGCAAAGAAAATGAGGAAGAGAAGGAACTCAGGAACAAAGAAACACATGAAGAGAATGCACAAGGGATTAGAGAGGTTAGCTAAGAAAATCAAAGACACAAAAAGAAAAGTCTGATGGGTTGTTTGCCGGAGATGGAACTCAAAACTCTGGATGATGGATATTGTTGTTTGGTTTTGTAGTGCACACAAATCGTGGAGTAGTTTGTTCCAGTCCCTATAGTATAAAATACACTGAATAGTTGGGATTCTCAAGTGTTTTTTTGTTTTGTTTTACAATACATATTTAAGAAAAGTCTGATTTTTTTCACCATTTGACAATTCAAAATCTGCAATGCCATTGACCCCTTAAGAGTTAATTGCACGAGAGTCCTTTTTATGGCCTGCAAGGGTAGTGTATAATGTTTGATATGTATACTTTTATGCAGGTTTGTGCTAGTGTGTCATCGGAGTCAACAAGTATGAATGAACTACTCCAATGGAACGATCTCTATGGAGAAGGCGGATCAAGAAAAATGAGATCTTTGAGCTATTTCATGTAAAGCTTCCTGTATAGCATTTATTGGTTAGGAAATTCTTCTCTCACCTAAGTGGTGTATGTAACAAGGTCAGCAGTGACCAATTGATGTGAAAATCCCATCATTGTCTCTGCTTTTATTGTATCATATCTTAGGTTTTCCCTCCTTCCCGTCCTCACCATCCTCTCTTCTGCCTCCAATTTTTTTCTAAGTATAATTTGTTTGACAATTTCGCCGAGATAAAAAAGCTTAATTTTAGGTCCCCTGCTGATCCAACTCTTCTCTCCCATTACTCTTCCCCCCCGTTCTGGGCTTGTATATCACCCAGTTAATTTTTTTAAAAAAATAATTCTGATATTTTATAATTTCATAAATATATCGTATGGCACTATATTTGTGATTTGCTGTGTAACCCCAACACAAAAAAAATGTATATCTGGAAATTATATTTATATGCACGCTTTTTGTATTGCCAAATGAAAAATGGGACACTGAATTGTTTTTTATGTGGTGCTTTCTGCACATCGAAAGTAAATGTGCTGTCTGTTGAATTTGATTTAAAATTACCTGCATTATTACTTTTCTGTTGTCTTCCTGTTATACGATAGTCCGTGAATTGAGTTTGTGGGCGAATTTTCCCTCAGTGTGTGTTCTCTGTCCATGAAGTTGTCATTGATGATAGTGAAATACTGTTTTAAGTCAATTTGATTCTGTCTCGTTTCCTCTGCTTGCATTTTATGTCCACACCACATGACGTTTCCAAAATTGAATTTATTTCGTTTAGACGGTATTTGTGTTAAGGCACCTTCCATATCAATTAATGTCTGGTGAATTTATTAATGTTGTTGCTAGACCTTTGATTATGTTTTTAAGAGGCTCTTTTAGCATGCTCTACTGTTTTGTGGGGTGCGTGGAATTTAAATTACCCGTTAATGTGGAATCTGATTCGCTTGGACTGGGGTTAAGCATTCTGGGTATGATGGATTCTGAATTCCATGTGTTAGACCAAATAAAAACTCAAGGAATAATTGCAGATGCTGGATCTATTTTGTAAGATGAGTCATCACACTCTTTTCAACATTCTTATTGGTTGAAATCTAGTGAAAATTATAAAATTATGAGCTGAGTTCATTAAATAAAGAGTGAAATTAATATAATTTTCTAATTTTTAATAAATTTTAATTGTGTCAGAAAGTGTTTTGTTAACTGTTCTCATTTTGTAATAATATTCATAAAAAATTAATACCATGCTCAGGTAACTATGGGATCAAGCTCTCATGCGTATATTTTTCTCTTATTTCATGTTTACCTAGCAAAAAGAAGAGCATAATTAGGAGTTATAATGAAGGTTTTATTTATAACATATAGTTAGTAAGATAAAAAATTTTCTTTATTTTTATTCATTTTTATTATCAGAGATCATAGGGATCCCTTTACTATGTATAAATGATTTATATTATTTGAACATATATAGTAGAGGGACACATTTAATCTTTGTTTTTGTCCATTAGTTATTAATTCTTTTCTTTTTCATGTAGTAGAGCAACTTGATAGTTCACAAGGTTATAACCTTGAGGTCAAAAGTTTGAATCTTGTCTCCGTAACATCTTGATTTTAATAAAAACAAAGGTTTAAGAAAAAAAATGAAAATATTAATGTATATTTTTGTGCGTGCATAGAACAAACTAACAATTATTGGATAAAGATTAAATATAATAGACCATTAAGATTATATGTATGTGTTTGTGTGTCATTTGTTTTTGTGATAACATAAACTATTAAGATTACGTGTGTGTAACATTTATTTTTGTAAGAGTATAGAACAATTATTGGATTAAGATTAAAGATAATACACCACTAAGATTAAAACCTAATTATAAAAATTTCTTATGAGACCACCAATGTTATTGTCATTACCTACATCACTACTTCATCGTCCTCACTTGTCACCATAGTTGTTTCCCCTCATCGTCGCTACTACCATCGTCATGGCGGTAGTGACGACAACAGTGACAATGATGGTTACAATGACAATGATGAGAGAGGGGATTGGTGGAGACAATAGTAGGACAATAGTAACAATGATGGTGATGATATTGACAGTGGTGGAGGGTGGAAGCAATGATAATAGTGATAACGATGAGAGTGGTAGAGGTGGCAATGGCAAGACATTAATAATGACATTTATAATTGAATTTTAATTTTAGTAGTTTAATATTTTCAATCTTGACTCAATGATGATATATATATATGATGTACTTTAAATGAGAAACTTATACACTGAACTTTGAATTACTGTCATATAATTTTATAAAAACTATCCAAGCTCGTTAGTTCACTTTTAATGACTTTCTCAAAAATAATTTGAGTAAATGATTATAAAATGAAAAAAAATTATAAATTAATCCAAATCACTCCTTTAAATTTCAGAGTTAGATAAACTAAATTATGCAGTCACACAATAATTGTATATCTTTGTTTGAATTTATTTGTTTATTTTGGAAAGACTTTATAGTAAGAATACCTTTTTCATTTTTAATATTTAGCTATTACTTTTTTTTTTTTTTGCCTCTCACAAGTTTCTTCATCAACCCACTAGGCAAAGGACTAATCCTATTTTGTGAGTTTGTGGTTATCATTGGTCAGATATATTTTTGTACACTCTAAGAAACGAATACAAGTACTCTCACTAGATAGATCACTCACAATCATAAGTAGTGGTTAAAACCTCAAAATTTATTGCATGTATAATTTTACTATAATAAGTTTAATTATAAAATAATAGTAATTTGAGGGGAGAATTGTGACTCAAGTGTGAATTAAAAAATATTTAAAAATCTAATGATGTATTAGTACATAATTAAATGAAATAATAAAATTTCTTTGAAATGGTAAGACTTAAATGTATTTATGATCTTTTAAATTTGGCAATTTTATGTCTTGTCTTCCAAATTTAATTTTTTAATTCCTATATTTTGAAAATAGCTTATTTTAGTCCATTGTCTTATGTGAGAAATGAAATACAAGTCATCATTTGTTATATGTATAATTAAAAATCAAAGAATATGGGAGAATAAATTTTAAGGTTAACAATGTTCTTCAATTTTTATTATACATATGATAAATGATAACGTATACTTTGTTGTCATGTAAGATGAGAGATTAAAATCAGTTATTTTCAAAATGTGAGGATTAAAAATATATTTTCAAATTTGGGAAATGAAAAATAAAGTTGACTTAAATTTAAAAGATAAAAAATATATTTAAACCAAATAATTATAAATTAAGTTCTCTAATAGCAAGGAGGTCTAAGGAGTATGTAACTTGTGACCATAAATTTAGGGACGTATATTAAAATCTTACTTAAACTATAATTTTTTTATTAGAACTTCTCTTAAGAATAACCTAACTTAAAGTAAGTTAGTAAGTGTATATATATAGGTCAAGATTCGATGGTACTATGCGTCAAAGTTAATCAAATTATATTTTCAATAACTTTTTATTAAATACAAATTTAATTGATCTAACTATTGAATTTGATATTCTTATTAATTAGATCAAATATATAAAGTTTTATACAATTCCAAAATTATTTAGTAGATCATCACATCACTTTATGATTATGTATAATATGATATTTAAAATATATATAAATTTATTGTTAAATAACATATCTAAAATGTCTAAATTATGTAAATTTTGATAAACATAATCACAAAGATAATGTGGTTAGAATGATTAAATTTGCATTTTGTAAAAAGTTATTCAAAGTGTAATTTGACTAACTTTGACACTTGACTACACACACATATATATATATATATATATATGAGACAATTATAGTAATAACATTCACTTATGTGAGAACATGAAAATAAATAATATCAATCATTAGATCAAGATCAATCATTAGATCAAGATAAAAAATAATAAATCGTTAGATTAAAAAATTAATTATAAACATCATGATCATCTATGTATCTTATGAGATCACTAGTTAAACTAAAAGAATCTTATTGGCCACGAGAGTATGTATGTGTGTTGATATCAATTTATTGGATGCAAGTTGAAATTAATAATTAGGAAAATCATAAAACCTTCACTAATTTGTATAGCATTTATGATATGGATTGAGTTAGTTTAATTGAATCTAACTTAACCCGAATTTAATATTGACTTAGTTAATTTGAAAATTTACTTTTTATCATTTTTTATTAATGTCATTATTTTTATTTTTAATTCCAAAAATTTTAATTTTGAAAGGGAAATTAATACATTTTGAAATTAAAACTATGGAAAAGTATTTTAAAACCATTTAAAAAATTTAATTCCAGGATGGAGTTTTTAATACATTTTAATAGTGTCATTATTTATAAAAAAAAAGTAGTACAAAGTTAATTGAGAATTACTTTTGTTTATTTTTTTTATTAAAATTCTTGTTGAATAATCACTTTTAGAGATTTTATTCTAAAAGTGATTTATAGAAAAAGTAATCATGTAAAAGTATTTAATACATTCTAAAATTAAAATTCAAAGAGAGGTATTTAAAAACACCTTTAGAACCTTAATTCGGAAATGTATTAAATGTTGATTAAGAAAATTAATTCTAAAAATGATTTATACAAAAAAAACCACCTCTCTATAAATTACCTTAAGAAATAAATTTATGAGGAGTTTAATATATTCTAAAATTACAATTTTGGAATAATCAATAACAATTGTTTAGATAAGAATTATTTTGAAATAACAGTTAAAAAAAATAAGAGATTGTGCAATTAATAGAAAAGGACGATGCAAAAACCAATTACTTCAATTTGATCACTTTGTTGCTTTGGATGTGTATATTTCGAATGGTTCTAGGTGTATATATGGACAAATATTTGTAAAATTGATTTTGGTTTAAATTAATTTTGAGATGAAGTAAAAATTATCTAAACTTGCTAAACTAAAATTCAATGTTGGATTGAGAATAAATTTCTCTGACATGTGAACTTTTAACTAAAATTATGTTAACTAATATTTTAATATAATTTTTTTTATCATCTTACATGAATTCAAACTTGTTATAACTCAATTATTGATGAAATTGATGCAACTTGAAAAGTAAACCGTTTTAAGATCAAATCTAAAAGTTCTCCATTGAGTTGCAAAGTCTTTCATCTCTTGGTATTAAGGTATCAAGTATCTATCAAGATGATGATAATTTTGTTCAAGTTGGATAAACTATGATAGCCTAAATAGAATCAAAGTTTTTTACTTCTAGTCTGTTTAGCTTGACTGGCCCATTGGGTCAATGTCAAACTGACTTGTAGGTTGTTGAGCTAATTTGATAAGAAAATTAAAAATAAGAATGCCTAGTAGTAGTTTTCTTCCTTGAGATTTCTCCTTGGGATTGTCGCTTCCAGCCTTCATGCTCTCCTTGTCGACCTCCGAGCTTTCTTTTGCCGACCTTGAACTCTCGTAGATCTTTGACACTTTGACGCTCAAGTCAGCTATCTCTCCTAGGGGTCTTCTCTGGATAGATTGAAAATACTTGGTGCTTGACTTGTTGGTCCCCATTTATAGGGTTTCATGGGCCTGAGCATGTTATCCCTAATGACTAGTTTTTTTGCATGCAATTTGCACCCAGCAATGGTCGATTACTAGGATTGCGCAAATCTTTGCATGTACCCTGGCGTGGGTCTCGGCATATTCCCTACTAGTGGGGGATCGAGGTCCTAGGTCAATTTGATTATCTAAGGTGTGTTCGAGTACAAATGCCCCCCGAGTCTCGAGTTTGTTTTTAGGAACATGGAGACTTAATTTTCTCGTATGCTGGTGTGGGGTGGTATTATGTTGGAAGTTGTGCACGTAAATGTGCCATTTCGATAGGCTAGTGCGTATGTGAGGTGGTGCCTTGTTTCATGTGCCAATTAATGCACGCAACCCTTGACATGCAACAACGTATGGTTTTGCGTGCTAGGGTTGTTTAACCTTCGTTAATCAATGCAAGCGTGACCTTTGACATGCTTTGATCCCACCTCTTCATCTCATTGCCAATTCATGTATAAATGGCCCATGACCAGGGTAGGGACGCTCTTTGCCTACTTCCCACTTGCTTAGCTTTTATGCCTTGCTCGATTTTGCCTTTCGTTCTCCTTCTATGCATGACTGAGGAGAGGGTCTTTATGCACGCGCAAGAGGGGGAGCTTGACTACTTATATATGTATGAGATTGTCTTTCAGGACTTGGGGTCACCTTCCCCTTCGACACCTTCAAGGTCAATGTATTAAGGATGATGAACGTCGCTCCCAACTAATTGCATCCCAATGGGTGGGCGGCTATCCCAATTTTCTAGGTGGTGTGTCACTACTTGTTCATGGAGTTGATCGCCACTAAGTTCTTGCACCACTACGTGGTGCAGCTTGATAAGAAAATCAGGTGGGTGTTGTTGACGGGCATGCCCAAGTCTTGCTTGTTCAATACCTACTCCACCTCATACAAAGGCTTCAAGGGGGTTCTGCAAGGTCAGAGTAAAGGAGGGAGGTCCTGCAGGAGCCTTTGCTAGGGATGGGCAGCTCAACTTCCCCTTATACTAGAGGCGGCCCAACAAATTCAACAATTGAGCTCGTGAGGATATGTCGGCCTCTGACTAGTCAGACCTGGACGACTTGTACAAGTTGTCTCGAGGTCTTAGTTGTCGAGAAATCGTCAAAATCGTCTTCTCGCACACCGTGGTCTAAGACTTGGTGAGTAATTGTTTGTTTTCTTGCGTAAGGGTGGCATGCATATGTGATAAGCGGTTTTTTAGTCGTCTTACACGCCTCAAATAATTACTAAAGCTAACTATAGTATAGCTAACCTAGGTCGATTCTCTCAAGGACACAGTGTGTTCAAATTGTGCTAAGTGTAAAAATAAGAGTGTTGCAGAAACGCTAAGTGTTGTGAAATGTTGACTTATTACCAGTCGGCTTAGACAGACGCATCGGAGTCGGACTGACTCAGTCTCAGACTCTAGAAAGTAGTAAATAAGGGGGGTTTTGTGTTTAAGTGCGGAAAATAAACTAAGTGCTGAAAGTAAACTAAACTATGCTAAACTAATCTATGCTAACTATTGTACCAATTCAGAAATCAACACACAAAAGGTTGCCATTCTTACTTAGAATTATACTCCGAATCAACCTTAGATTCTTACGACGACCGCCGAACGTTTGTCTGTTGCCATACCGAGGATTTACACAACCGCTACCTCATCAGTTGGCAGAGAGTATGTACTTGATTGATTTTAGGTTCTCTACCTAATCAGATTATTACACTAGTTCCGACCGGCCTTAGTCTAACGTGATCTACCCCTAACCATGTGTCACGGCAAAGCTAAAAGCATATTAAAGTGCAGGAATTATAATCAAGAGACAGAATTGCAAACCAGTTATATTATTGAAAACCAAATCGAATACAAAGGTGAGAAATCAGAGTCTCCAGATAGTCCGCCTTCCACGACGACCGTCAATGGAAGAACGGCAGTGATGCACCAATGGTGGCCAGACGTTGAGGTTTCCGTCCGACAGAGTGCATCGGCTATACCGAGCGATCACCTCTGAAGGCTTCCAGCTTCCCAAATCCTGGTCCTGTACCTCCTCGACCGAGAGAGACACCGTATTGAAGCTTCGTATACCATTGTACTAGCTTGAAGTGTCTACGATTGTTGACGGCGCTAGCTCTAGATTCTGCTGAAAATTCCACACTAAAGACGTGGCCTGGTGTGCTTATTTATACACAAGCTAGATGAATCTAAATCTAATCCTAATAACAGAAATTCAAATCCTAAAGATTCCAATTCGAATTACATATTACAATCTCCTCAATCTTAGGAGTTTCCCAATTTCCTAATTTCTAGCAGAATTATATCTACATTCCCAGTTACAAATTCCTTGATCTTAGCAAATCATATCTTAACAAATCATATCTGCATCTCAACAAATCATATTTGCATCTTAACAAATCATATCTACATTTACAGATTCCTTGATCTTTGGCAAGTCATATTTGCATCTTAACAACCATATCTGCATCTTAACAAATCATATCTGCATCTTAACAAATCATATCTGCATCTTCCTGGGTGATTTTAGGCAAGATTTTTGTCACTGATGTTGGCTTGACCAAAAGCGCTGGACTGGTCGGGATGTTCTCGGCTTGGGGCGAGACGACTTGGGCCAAGATGGCTTGGGCCTGCAAAATAAGCCTTAATCTTTTTGTTAGTTAAAAATCTTATTTTAGTACGTACTTGTGTTTCTCATATTTTCATACCCATAATTCAAATCTCGGTTAACACAAGACTCTTAATCATTAAATATTCTTAACAACACCCATCTTAAGCCCACATAAAGTGTATAAAATATGACTCATCAGACCCCCACACTTACACTTTTGCACTCCTGGGCAAAATCAGATTCGAGCATTTAAGGAAATTGAAGAGGAAATATGTTTTTCAAATAAACTCCTCAAGTTTAACAAAACAGCTTAAGCATGCATTCATCCTAGAATCCAGGCATTCAAACGATCTATGAAAGTTACTTTCTCCACATCCAAAAACAAATAAGCAACCTGCAAACATTAAGAGTAACCGAGAAGTGACTAAGCTCTCTCAAGACATATTCTCTCAGCCTCTCAAGTGTTTAGGTTTGTATATATACTCAAACATCCTATGTCAACTAGTACTACCAAGCTTTGACTATCCTCTCCTTTCACACCTTCAAACACACATGCATAATGATCAAATAGGACTTTTTGGGATTGTAACGTGGCCAGGATAAGGTAGGATTATAGAATGGTTAAGTGAGCTTTAATAGCCAGAGGGACAAGAAGAGCAGTGGGGAATGAATCTGTAAGCACAGAGATTATCTCCTTCGGGCATTACTAGTTTCTTGGAAGCTTCTTTATTCACTGTCCTTCTTTTCCATTTATATTTTTTTCTTTCTTTTTCTCACTTTTCCTGTCTTGCAGCTTTTGTTGTTGCAATCTTTTCTTTTTGTTTCCGCTACTTATTCTTCTTTTCGTATCCTTTTTCTTTTCTTTTCCTTAACTCTTTCTATTCTTCCAGCTATACCACTCTCGTAATGCCTCTAGGTGTCACCCCCACACTTATTCAAGATCTATTCCTAAAACAATTCCAAATCTCCTCTGTTCCCTAAGGTTCAGGTTGATTATGATTTTTCTGGCTTTAGGCTTGTAATGAGCTGTCATATCAAGAAACGGTTATAGGCTCGACGGGGTAACGAAAGGAATTATTCACAAGGTAGGCTTTATTTGGCTAAGTAGCTGTAAAGAAAGATGACCTAGATCATATCATTCTTGCATGTGAAATGAGTTATATCCAGAGAATCAAGGCAAAACCTAGAGTAACCAGCAACATGGATGCAATAATCACACAAAAAATGAAAGAATGGCGAGATACAAAGCCATTCATGCAAGGCTCAAAAGTTCTCACACGGTTAATTGCTTTGCCACTAATGGTTCATCTTTTCAGTTTCTCACTTACTCACTGCCTAAGGACGCAAAAATTTCACTCCTTGTCAGGTTTAAAAACCTTTCATCCAGGGTTATGCATTGCTTCATACTGTTTCATTCAACTTAAAGAAGTCCATTCAAAATTTTTCAAAATAGTTTTCTCAATAATTGGCAATCCGAAATCAGAAATCAGCTATGAAAACAAAATAAAGCGAAAATGAAAACCAAAATTGAATAAAAAATAGCAGAATCAGAATAAAAAGAAAAGAAACAAAATGAAACAGAACAGTAACGAAATAAAAACGAAATAACAAAAGTAAAAACAAAACAAAACCAAACAAATTGTCACCCTCATAAGGAACACCCCCACACACTTAAATAATGCACTGTCCTCAATGCAAACCATATGTGCGCAAAGGAAGGGGTGAAATAGAAAGACTTCTTTTTTTCAGGGTGGAAAGAATGTGCAAAATCTGATATCCAGTATTTTTGCTCCGCTCCTGTTGTCTACAGCTTGGGGGAGCTTTCTTCTCATCCATTTTGATAGTTTCAACATGATATCCTCCAGTAGCTTCTTTGCACTTTTGCCTATAACTCCTGCACTGGGATTAGTGTCATTGATGCTTTTCACACACAAAGAAGATTTAGTTAATCCAGTATAGGTACACTCATAATTAATAGAATTTTTAAAATCCATATTTCCAAAAAATTCAGAGTGTTTAGTCAATTCAAAATGAAAATTTACTAAGGCATGGAATGGCTGCACTATGGATGACATTGGTATTGATTCTGCTACTAGTGAATGAAGTAAAGAAGGTTCATTCGTGGATTCCTGACTTGGCTGCCGGGAGTGGATTCGACTTTTCGAATGTAGAGTCGGATGGTCGTGTGTCATCTCAGTTGTCCACATGTAGATGCGGTTACCGGATATAGTCTCGGCATCCGTCAAGTTGCGGCATTGGCTACTAAGGACACATTCAGACTTTTCTTGATATCGGTTTCGACCTTGATTACCAAGAATGGACTCGGCTTCCATGTTTGGGTCAGACACAGATGGTACTTGCTTATGGATTCTATTGTCCGAGATGGATTCGGACGTGGCATGTGTCTCTTCACACGAGTTGGTTTCGTCTCGTCTCGGCTTGGTTAGCCCGACTTCGATCAGGATTTGGTACTTGGGTTCCGAAGCCGGTCTCGGCCTTTTACCGCTTCTTACTTTGTTTGTCTGAATCGAGACTTGGTATCTGTCTTATTGCTCGTGTCGCTCTCAGCTCTTGTCGGGTCTCGACAATTGGGAAGCAGCTCCTTCTCGACCTGTTTACGGTTGTGGCTCCCAAAATTGGGCTCAGTGGCCTCTTGATTGTTCGACTCAAAATCAGCTCCTTCTAAGTTGTTGGACTCGACTATGGCTTCCTCCTGGATGTTAGAGTTGATCATCCGCCGCCCCGTTTTTCTAGAGTCAGCAAGATCCGAAATGGAGTCGGCACTTTCAATCATATTAACTTTGTTTGACTCATCAACCATAGAATCAGCATCCTTGGTCCCATAAGCAAAATCAGTGTCAGCATATCTGGGATTAGCAATCTTGGCATCAACACACATGGGATTAGTAATGTCAACATCAACACATGCGAGATCAGCTATCTCGAACTTAGTAACTTGGTCTGAAATCTCATCCAATATCATATCAGTAAGATCAGTCTTAGAATTTGCAATCTTAACCACATTAGCTAGACCAGAAACAGTTAGCACATAGTCGTCAATCTCAGCCGTCTTAGTAGAGTCAGGAGCAGCAAGCATAGAGTGGGCAACAATATTGGAGTCGGCAAAGCCCAGCACAATGGTTGAATTCTCTGAATCCGGATTTCCAAAAAACCCATATTGCACTTTTAGTGATTGTTGTTGCGGCAGCTCCATGTCACTCTTCATGGTTATGTCACTTATATTCTCATGTGGACTAAGAATGGCTTGGGAAGGAACTTGTCCAAAATCTTCGAACTGCAGCTGATTTATTGTGGTGGCCAATTGACCAATCTGTGCTGTCAACTCTTGCACCGTGGCAATTATATTTTGTTGAAACTGCATGTTGTTTTATTGAATCTGCATGGTATTTTGTTGAAATTGTTGTACCAAATCTTCTAAAGAAGGTGAATTGTTAGGCTGTTGCACTGGTTGTTGTGTGGCAAACACATTCTTTTTGAATTGAATGTTATTCATGGCTAATTGCTTCATTAAATCCTCTAAGGAACTTTCTTGTACCGGTTGTGGTCTGAATGAAGGTGGTGGTTCTTGCAAAATGGTATGATAACATTAGACCACGTGAAATGAAAAAAATTTAATTTTAGAGTTGAGGGACCAATAATAAATTATCAACTTTTAAGTAATTAAAAATATATTTAACCCAAATATATTTTACTGTCATTTTTATTTATATGATGGCCGTTGAGTGGATATTGTTGACCGTTCGTAGGTGCCTTTTCCTGGCCAAGCTCGAGAACCCTCCTATGAATCCTCCTACGATTGTGTTGATGACGCTCCTTAGCCTCAAGGTTCCCTCAGTCTCTTGGTCAGGTTTTCGAGGTTTCTTGTGCTTGGGGGTTATCTCCCTCTTTCTAGGGTTGGCCTCTAGTCTCCTTTCAGGGTGTTCTCGTTCAGCACCCCTTTTTATGAATTTTTAGAGGTGTCCGACTTGTACTAATTCATCGATCTTGTTCCTTAGCGTCATGCTCAATTGTGTGGCCATAGTTCTTGTGGTACTAGTAGTATTTGGTTTTGTCGACTCCCTCGGGCGACCTCCTTTATGGGGGAACGCAATTAGCTTGGCGTTGAAAACCTCTTCTAGCATCGTAGCTCTACTCGTAGTTAAGGGGGTGAAGACCTGGTACTTAGGTCTTCGCGCCTCCGTTTCCCTGCTTTCCTATTCTTTGATTGATTCGAGGTTCCCCCTCACTTCTTTCGTTTGTCGTGGCCTGGTGCTCGACCCTGACTCCATCTTGATACTCCACAATTTCCTCCATTTGGATGTAACCAGATGCTTGGGCTATCAACTCGTCCATTGAGGCCAGGGGCCACTTGCACAAGCTATTCGAGAATGGTCCGAGCTTTAGGGGCCATAATCATGGAGTTGAGAGCTACCTTGAGGTTCAGGTCTCAGATCTTCACAACCACTATTGAGAAGTGCTCCATGAATGTATGGAGGACTCGTCCTCCTCCTGCCTTACTAAGTGAGTGATGTCAGGTGGTGAGGTCTACTTATCACATACTAGGCTTCAAACTTTTCCATCGAATATGTTAGGAACACTTGGCAAAGGATGATGATTGTTTGTGAATAGGTTCAACTGGGTGACGTAGGCATCAATGTGTTCGTCTAGGTCGATGGTATCGTCATATTTGTCCACGGACAAGCTTCTCCACCCTGTGGATAGGGGGTGTCAATGATTCCATCCACGAAAGGGTGCTTCCTGAGCCGAGGTTTCTTTATACAACTCCTCTCGACTTCTGATCACATGTTCGTCTCCCTTTATGACCGAGCATCCTTGGCCTTGGCCTCCTCTTGTGGGCGGGTGGTCGGGTTCCTTGTGTCGATTCATCTATATTGAGCACGTAGTTCGTTCGTGCTCTCCTTGCCAACCTCCAAGCTCTCTTTGTTGACCTCCAAACTCTCCTTGTAGATCTTTGAATTCTCCCACCTTGTTGGGGCATGGGGTGGGGTACCTACGAAAGCACTCCGTTGCTCAAGCTAACTGTCTCTCCTAAGGATCTTCTTTGGATGGATTGAACATACCTAGTGCTTGGCTTGTTGGTCCCCTTTTATAGGTTTCGTGGGCTTGAGCGTGTTATCCCTAATGGTCAATTTTCTGCCATGTAATCCACGCCCAATAACAGTCGGTTACTAAGATCCCACGAATCTCGATACATACCCTGGCGTGGGTCTCAGCATATCCCTTGCTAGTAGGGGGCCAGGATCTTAGGTCGATCACAAAACGGGGTCAAGCTCTAAGTAGTAGGTAGTAAGTCAATAATCTAATAAATATTAAGTAATCTAATAGCACTCACAATATGTTGTACCTCTCAATATCATTTGTATTTTAATTTTAATTCCTTAACGCCATTAACTTCAATAAATAAATGAAATATTAATCTTAATACTTCTTTTGTCGTTTATATTTTATT
Organism: Mucuna pruriens; assembly: GCA_025330945.1. Taxonomy (NCBI): domain Eukaryota; kingdom Viridiplantae; phylum Streptophyta; class Magnoliopsida; order Fabales; family Fabaceae; genus Mucuna; species Mucuna pruriens. The sequence continues at coordinate 910,729 of JAENHJ010000154.1, forward strand.
TGACAAATAACTTATCCTTTTTATATATCAATTTATTTATTTGTTTGCGTCATGCATCCTTTTCTCATTTGCTCAAAATTTTATAATTTATTAAAAATTATTGTTTTCAATTATGGCTTTTGGCTATATAGTTACTTTAGTTGACAATCTATTAGCACTTATAAACTATACTAATTTTTAAAGTGTATAGAATTACTTTAGTTAAAATATTTTTTTGTTTATTTTTTAATGTTACATTTTACTAGTTTATAACTTCATGAAGTATCGAAGCATGCTAAATATCTTAATACTTTGTGCATTCTAGAATAATATAAATTTTTGAAGTATGCTAATATCTTAATATTTATATTATTAAAACATATTATGCTTGAATTTTATACAAAATTTCACTAGTTAAATAATAATTAAATACTTCAATTCATTCATATGACTTAATTTTTAAAATATTGATTTTCTTTTTATTTTTTGATCTATATATTTTTTAAAAATTTTGTTTATTTTTAAATCAAGATTAATTTGGTTCGATAACTTAATATAAAACCAAATTAAACCTCAAATACAAAAGCCCAAAGGAAATATAGAAAAAGTTAGCCTAATTTTCACATATTGATTCGTAGACCACCTATCTTGTCATCTCTATCTCGTATGACAACATTAGACCACATGAAATGAAAAAGTTTAATTTTAGAGTTGAGGGACCAATAATAAATTATCAACTTTTAAGTAATTAAAAATATATTTAACCCAAATATATTTTACTGTCATTTTTATTTATATGATGAAAAAATTAATAAAAAAATATTTATTAAGTTATTTTTTCTTCTATAAAGCTAAAATTTATAATTAATTTAAAGACAATTCATATTTATAATTAATTTAAAGACAATTCATATATGTCATTCATAATTGGATAAATATTTCTAACTTATAATAGGATAAAAAAACAAATTTTTGAGCACAATTCCAATGTCTATAATATACCATCCCACTATAAATTAAAAAATCAAAAGGTTTTAATAAAATTAAATATTTTAAACTAGTGGTTTTGATTTTTTCATTAATAAAATCATAGTTTTGAAGTTTTTTTTATTAACATGGATTTTTACAAAAAAAAAATATTTTCAATCAAACTATGATTCTTGTATAAATATTTTTCTAAGTATTTAATGTCTTAAAATTTTTAAAAATTTATAATATGTTTTTTTTATAAAATGTTTAATATTTTGTATTCATTAATGAGGAAGTAAATTTTAATTGTTTTTTTTAACATTTAACGACATTCTTATGCTAACGGTATATAAATAATCTTATGAAAGCGCAAAGTTACGAAAATGAATTGTATCTCTGGTAATAAAATACATAATTAGAATTAAATTATCATAAATATACTAAAAGAATGAACTATTTACTAATTATGTTTGATTTAATTGTGTAAATTCTATTTTGATTCCTTAACACACGATGATTAATTATATTAAAACATTAACCTATAACTATTCTAATTTTGATGAAGCAAAAAAACACAAGAAACACGTGCATGGAAGTGTTAACAAAATTGGTAAAGAATTGGAAAATATTATTGAGGGGAATTTTGTAAAAGATTTGATTTAGCATTACCGATGGATCACGGTGACCGCGAGACGAGACTCATCCTAAAACAGCTTCGTTGGCTGCGTCGTCATACATCATGCATCTGTCGTGTGCCTTTCTGCGCCCTCCTTTTCAGTTTCACCTTCTCAACTCTCAAAACACTCTCTCTTCACTTCATCATTTTCTCTCTCCAAATATTTCCATTTTGCCATTGGCAAATAACAATTTGGTATCTCAATTCCTAATCAGTAATCCCTCATGATGCCATTCCCCATTTGGCTTTTCCAATTCCCCCCACGTCCCAAATCCGATACCCTTTTTCCTTTTCTTTTCCTACTCTCCACTCTACCTCCTACTCCTACCCCCTTCTCCTTTTTCTTAGCAACCCCTTCCCTCTTCTACCAATGTATTCAAACAAAAACAAAACATTATTCATCCACTCATTTATTAAAATTTGATATTAATAATAAACATTGTTAATAATCATATCTAATAATAAAACATATTTTAAAATTTAATTTATTAAATAAGATAAAATCAATTGAGATTAACTTATATTTAAAATAAATAAATAAAGTTTCTTTTATATTTAAGATTGGAGAATAAGTACTACGTGCTATGCATATTAACGAATAAAAAAAGTGGAAAAAACTAAACTACAGAGTAATATATATTCACCAAAATCAGTGAGAGATTTGAATAATTTATAAAAATTTTATATTTACGTTTTGTTGTATAAAAATATGTTATAATATTATTTAATCAAGTATTTTAATATAAATTAAATTTATATAAAAATAATTGGATATTTAAAACTAATTTAAAGATGATATAAAAGATAATATATTTAAACTGATTTTTTTGTTGATACATGTTGTAAATAATATTGATATTATTGTTATTTTTTTGTATGTATTGATTGATTATCCCCACAAGCAGAATGGCATAAAAGCAGCAACACACAAACCTTCACAACATTTACATGATCTTCCTCAATCATTCTTAGTCATAACCTGTTTTCTCATCTTCCTGAAAAGGACAGGCCCCAGAAGCCACCATGGTCGAAACCCGACGCAGCAGCTCCTCCTCTTCCAAGCGCTCTCTCTCTTCGCCCTCTCCCCCCAACACGAAACGATCCAAGGTACAATCTTTACTCTCATATTCGATGCGAATTTCCCTATTCCTCATCGGGGTATTCAGGTTTGATCCATTCTCTCTGATCACGCAGGTCTCCGAGGATTCCTCATCGACTACCCTTCCCTCTGTCGCTCCGGTCAACGAATCTGGAACCGCGAATGAATCTGCCGAACCGGAGCTACGTCCCTCTGATCTACCCGATACGGCGTCGTTGAAGGCTGTCGATGCTTGCGATGCCATGTCGCCTGATAAATCTCCATCTGTGCCCGTTGAAGCCGAGGCTTTGGCGTCCCCTCAGTGTCTAGGTGTGCAAATTACAACCTTTATCGCCTTTTTTCGTCGTTTCTTGTGTGGGCTTGTTGTCTCTGTGCTTGCATGCGGTTCTTGGATTGGTGGGTTTGTGATTTTGTGGAAAATTCAGGTGAAACGGCGGAGAAATCGAAGGGGGCTGCCGCGGCCGCGCTGGGGGCGGTGCCGACGGGTGGTCGGACCAAGAAGCGGCCTACAAAATTGACCCCTAAGGCTGCTTGGGGAAAGCTCCTTTCTCAGTGTTCTCAGGTTTGCTTTTCTGTTTTTCTTAGTTGGGTATTTGCCGTTCTTGGTTGGCTTGTGTATGTCTGAGTAAATTTTTCAAGAGGAGTGCATGCTCAATTGTGATCCTTTAAGTTTACTTTTGTTCCAAGACGAGTGATTTTGATGCCTTGGAGGCTGTTTTGTTTTTGTACTCTTCTATTGCTAGATACATAATACTTTCTACATTCCGCACATATTTATCAATCCCTAATAGGGGTGCATAGTCATCTTTCCCAAATAGTGGTGCTTACTTATCTATCCCACAAAGCGGTGCGGACTGCTATAGTGCGGTGGCCGCAATTGAATACCCTTAATAATACAAGGGAGATAGTTTATACTGCACATATGTGATTGCTCTAAGATAAAAACATTACCTAAAACTAAATAGTAGATTCATTAGAGTTTAATTTCTATGCATGGTCATTGTACCATTTTTTACATAATCAATCAATACGATATCATGGTAGGTATGATCTTTAAGGTGGCTATGATTGAACAAACTTACTATATATGTTAATTATTTTGTGATTGAATGATGGTGTAAAATTCTTTTACATTATTAGTGCATTGGCTATTTTTTATTCATAATTAATAATTAAAGTCATAGATTTACACATAAGAGAACGACAAAGTCAAGGAACACATATGGAAAAATTCTAGAATAGAGACCTCTCAAATTAAAAATTAAAATTGCAAAGACCTCTTTGGAAAAGCAGGGGAATTCATTGAGACCTGTCTGGAAATAAAAACAATGCTGCACGTGATACTACTCATCTCTCTATACACAATACAAAGAACAAAGAAAACACAACACTTAGATGCTTAAAAAAGGAGGACAAAAGAGGTCTGTGCTGTGATGTATGAATTTAGGCTTTGCTGGAAACAATGTCAGAATGCCATGGGTTGGCGAGAAACACTACTGAGCATGGTCAGTGCCTGGAAAGGGAGGAGGTAATGCCCTACTTGTGTTTTTTGGTCTCAACTCTCAAATGCAAGTGTGAAGGAAAGGTGCATTTAATCTCAGATCAGAAACACTTAGGTTTACCAATGTAAAACATGGGGAAATGGCAAAATTACCTCAAAAGATGACTAAAATGGCACACAAAACAGTGGGTAAATAGGGTATTCTGTTAACAACTACAGTAAGGGTCACAATTTTCCAGGTAGTTGCTGTGATTTGCAGCCATGACTCTCACTACTATGCTCTGCTATGGTAAATGGATAGTGACCTAGTAAACTCCACAATGGCATGCTCCCAATCACCATGATTCTGGGCTCTGAAATTCTTGAAGCCTACTTGGATTTCCTAAATGCCTCATGTTGTATCGTTGACTGCAGGGTAATTACAGCCCGAGGCATTTATCATACTACTCTGACAGCCCTCTTTTTTAAAAAATTGCACCATTCTCCTGTACTTGTTATTTATTATTAGTGCAAATTCTGCAGGAAGCATTTGTAAACCATGGGGCAACTCATTGTCCCAAGTTTGTCCCAAGCACAACTTTATCAAAAAGTCAAAAATACTCCAATCTCCTCTCCTTCACCAAAACAGTTACAACTACAGCACAGCAACTGCACAGTTTTACTCACAAATCCCTCAAAAAAAAAAAAGAGGGGAGAGCACCCCTTAACTTCATTACTGGAAATAGGAAACTTGCCAGATGGATTTTCTTTGAGTTTACAGTGAAAATGTGTCCCAAACAGCACAGAGGTTCCGTGCCCTTTGTCAGAAGGGTTTTGGCTACAAGGGCTCTACAATGGTTTTGGCTACTGATCTCTGTTATGGACCTCTTCTACCATTGTGCTCACTGTTACAGAGTCTGAGTGGCACCTATTTTATGTCAGCTGCTCTTCTAGTTCGAACTGGCTGCCACCATTGAGGAAATTGGAAGGAAGGGAACTCAAACTTTTGGGTTAGGTAGATCTTTAAGTATTTGACTTAAATATGATGAAATTCATCTGCTTCTTTTGCTGACTGGGAAGGAGACTGACTTTGGGTTGTAAAAGGTGCTTCTCATTTTTGCTGTCATGTGCTGCTATACAGCTCTGCGATAATCTCAATCAAACCCTCACACAGGTTACACACAAATGCAAAAAAAAAAAAAAAAAGAGGGTTGAGAGGTGCGGGGATTGAGGAAGGAAAGGAAAAGCATGTAGGCAGAGACAGATAGGTCAACAGATACAGAGATGAAAGGGATGGAAGATGCTACAACTTTAACCAATTGATAGCCTACTTCTCTTCCAGTTCAAGCCAAGCACCACCATGTAGGCAGATTCCTTTGTGCATGATTGTTGACAGCCTTGATAGCAATGTTGCTGGAGGAGGAAGAAGGGAGCATGGATAGTGATAGACCTGAGAGGTATCATGCTGTGAACATGTTGAGCTGGAAGCCAGTGTCAGTGCACCGGCACTGGTTGAACATGCAGAGGTGATGATGTGGTTTGCAATAGTGGTAGGTGTCAGCAATAGGGGTCAGTGTTGGAGGTGCAGCTGTTCAGTAGGCATTGAAGGGAGGGAAGTGAGTTTGCAGATTGAGGAGGACATGGATGTGTGTTGTTTCATGAGCTGAAGGTTAGGGAAGTGGTGGTGCTGTTTGAAATGCTGTGGTGACAGAGATGATGATTGGTGGTGGCTGGATAAAGTGTTTTACAAGATGTAGAGATACAAATAATTTAAAAAGAAGGGATTCAAGTTTAATCTCTCAACAAGAGGCGTCTTTGGTGTAATATGCACTAACCTCATGAGAGGTTTGTGTAAGTGGCCCTAGGTTATAAGATTGGAATGACAGGCCTTAGTCATCCACGGCCATTGCTCATTTGTATAATAGTGAGCTAATTACTTGACTTAGTCTGTTCGAAACTTAACTTTGCATTGTCTTAATTTATGATAGCAGGATCTGATTAACATAATAATAACATAACAAAGCAGTCTCGAAATCATTTTATTTTGGGGCTGAATCTAGTAACTTTGGGAAATTTGAGTCGCTTGTGCATTACTGACAAGAGAAGATTTTGTTTTATACTATATCTCACACAAAGTGTGTTTGGTAGATGTGTAATAACAGGACACCACAGGAATGTGGTTCAATATCAATTACATTTTCAGATTATAGGATGTCTCACCAACTATGTGGAGAAGATTTGGAGTTGCTTGGTGAAAACAAATATTGTATTACTATTTGATTTCATTGGAAAAGATAACATTGATGGTAGATATGACTAGTATTCACATATACTTGGAAGTTTATTTTATATGCTGTTGGCTTAAAATGGTGGTGGTGGTGGTGACTGTGAGCTCATTTATGTTTGTCTTATTAACTCTTCCATTTGTGATTGTACTATTGTAGGTTTAGAATTAATCTTTTTGTTATTCCTCTTTCTCCAGAATCCTCACGTGTCCATGAGTGATCTTATCTTCACAGTTGGTCAAGGTCGTAATTGTAATTTATGGCTTAAAGATCCCACTGTTGGTAGTGTTTTGTGCAAGTTGAGCCACATAGAGGTAGAGTTTCCTCTTATGAACAACTGATGATCCATCTGCTTTCCAGCTTTATTATGACAAAATAGTTATTTCTCAAACAAAAAACAAACCTATTTTAGATGGTTTAAAGATATTACTGAAAAGAATTAATTTTTGTTCAGTTATGGTAGATTCTTCCTAAAAATATCCCCAGAGGAAAATTACTGTTAAGCATTTCCATGTTTTTTAAGTTCACTGTTATTTGGACTCTGTACAGCGTGGAGGCTCGTCTGTTGCATTACTCGAAATCACGGGGGGCAAAGGTTCTATTCAAGTTAATGGCAAGACATATCGAAAGAATACCCGTCTGATTTTAAGTGGAGGTGATGAGGTGGTCTTTGGTTCTTCTGGCAAGCATGCCTATGTATCCTTTACATATGGTTCCCTGGGAAGAATTTATCTGTTTCCCCTTTTAGTTCCTGTTGCTCCTTTCTTTGCATGCGTCTGTGGTCACTTTTACACTTTACTAGGATATCAGTTAGTCATGTGTTCTGCATATTTATTATAAACTGCAGTATTTTTTTCATTCCTAAATTTCTTTTATCGATCTATTATGGGGCCCTTAGCTTGGAATTCAGATCTTTCAGCAGCTCACAAATAATAATATTAGTAGTGCTGGTATACCTTCTTCCGTGAGTATTTTAGAAGCCCAGAGTGCTCCAATAAATGGAGCGCATGTTGAAGCTAGATCTGGTGACCCTTCTGCTGTAGCTGGAGCATCGATATTGGCCTCTTTATCTAATCTTCATAAAGATTTATCTCTCCTTACACCTCCTGCTAAAACTAGCAAGAATGTGCAACAGAACACTGACATTTCATCACTACCTTCTGGCAATGGGGATGATGTGCCAGACACTGAAATGAATGATACCACCAATAATGATGTACCATCTGGAGTTTTCTCTGCGGACAAAACTGTTCTTGCTTCTTCTAACACTGTTAATGAAAATCCTAGCCTTGACACAGTGGAAGTCGACACCAATGTCGACGCCGATGTTGGGAAGGTGACTGCTGCTACTTATGAATTGAGGCCATTGCTGCGCATGCTTGCTGGCTCGTGTCCTGAACTTGATTTAAGTTGTGGCATTTCCAAGATATTGGAAGAGCGAAGGGAATTAAGAGAACTCCTTAAAGATGTTGATACCCCAACAATATTGGCATCAACCAGGCGGCAAGCATTTAAGGACAGTTTACAACAGAAAATTCTAAAAGCTGAGAATATTGATGTCTCTTTTGAAACTTTCCCATATTATCTAAGGTGCATACAATTACTTCCTGTTATTAATTTATCTCTTGATAATGCTGCCTGAACTATATGGTGAGTATGGTCACAATTACTCAATTACATGTAAAATATAGCTATGTGATATTCTTCGTTGCTATATTGTTGGGCTGAATTTCTTGTAGTTACTGCTTTGAGATAAGAGATAATTTATGGCTACTTGATTATGATGTTTTGTATTATACAGTGATACAACAAAGAATGTTTTGATTGCTTCTACATTTATTCATTTGAAGTGCAATGGCTTTGGAAAATATGCTTCAGACCTCCCATCAGTGTCTCCACGGATATTGTTATCTGGTCCTGCAGGTAGTTACATAATTCTTGCTTATGCTTCTACTTTCCCCTTTTTGTAATATAGAAGTGATATTTTATATGATTCTTGTGTAGGTTCGGAAATATATCAGGAGACATTGTGCAAGGCACTTGCAAAGCATTTTGCTGCTAGGCTACTGATTGTGGACTCTCTTTCATTGCCTGGTGTATGTTTTCGTAGATATTCTTCTTTTGTTATAGTTATTAGCGGTTTTTGCCTAATTGCTCCTTACTAGTCTAAAGTATTTCCTGTTCATGGTCTTTGCTGCGATTATTTGCTTGCTTCTTGAGATGTTCTAAATCAAGATTAATATACACTCAATTGTTCTTAATTGTGCAATTGGTTTTTCAGGGAGCACCATCAAAGGAAGTCGATTCTGCTAAAGAAAGTTCCAGGCCTGAAAGACCATCTGTGTTTGCTAAGAGAAGTTCCCAGTCTGCCACAATACCACACAAGAAACCAGCTTCTAGTGTTGATGCTGAAATTGTAGGTGGATCCACATTAAGTTCACAGGCTATGCTGAAGCAAGAGGTTTCTACGGCATCATCAAAAGGCACTACTCTTAAAGAGGGTATGTTGTTGTGACCTAGAAATGAGCATTGATCTGCAAATTTACTTCCTATTGTCTTGTTTTATTATGAATGCTGTGTGACATTTTTAAGGCTTTAATGACATGGTGCTTGCTTAATTTGCAGGTGATCGTGTAAAATTTGTTGGTAACTTTCCTTCTGCTGTCTCATCGCTACCAAATTATCCTTCGAGGTAATGTGTAAATTATAATATTTTTGCTGTTTATAAGTAATAGTGGTGGGATCTGCCCTTGTTGAGATATAAAATTTGTATTGTAGTATTTTTTATTGAGGAGGGTGTGCATGGAAATTCTTTTAATATGGCTTTAAAAACCATGGTGAACTTTTAGTAAAGAGTAATGAAATTTTAGTGGCAGTCTTCATTTGCAGAGATCATTTAACTTTAGAAAAATTCACATTTTTGTACCAAGAGAGAAAAAAGGGAAATTTTCACTTTGGAACCGTTTGTTAGTACTTCAGTTCAGATATGGTTATGTTTTTGTCATTTCTTATACGTATTTAATTGAAGCTGAATGCACTTGAGCTCATAGCTATTCGAAGGGTGTTTTAATTTCTGTTATGCAGACTGACTAGAGAGCTTTGCTGTTTATTTATTTCATTTTCACTTTTTTTAATGATCTATGTTGATATTCTATGCTCCTGCTAATTTTTTATATCTAATCTTTTAGTTCAATTTTTTTTTCGTATTCTGGGAAATTAAGAGTTTATTCTTCTGCTGTATTGGTCAGGGGACCAAGCTACGGCTCCCGAGGCAAAGTTCTGCTTGCTTTTGAAGACAATGGGTCTTCAAAAATTGGAGTTAGATTTGATAAATCAATTCCAGATGGAAATGATCTTGGAGGCCTTTGTGAAGAAGATCGTGGGTTTTTTTGTTCTGGTAATTACTGTATTTGATTGAACTTTTGTTGCCTTAGCTGCATATTAGCATATTGTATGCTATAATTTTAGCATGTATATTCATTGAGGATTTATACTGCAGCCAATCATTTACTACGGGTAGATAGTTCTGGAGGTGATGACGTGGACAAAGTTGCAATAAATGAAATCTTTGAGGTTGTCCCAGTTCTTTACCTGTTCGAAAGTTGCATCTATTCCTGAAGAAGTATATTTATCACCCTTCTCTGCTTTGTGCATAGGTTACCTCTAATCAGAGTAAAAGTGGTCCACTAGTGTTGTTCATTAAAGATATAGAAAAGGCGATGGTTGGGAACTATGAAGTTTTGAAAAATAAATTTGAGAGCTTGCCACCAAATGTTGTTGTAATTGGCTCTCATACTCTGCTTGACAATCGGAAGGAGAAGGTACTGTCTCATTATTATATTTGTTAGCTAATTGTAGTGATCTCATGATTAGAGGAATGTTCTTGCTGCTGTATTTACTGACTGCGTGTTTATGTTTCCAGACCCAACCTGGTGGCCTTCTGTTTACCAAGTTCGGAAGCAATCAGACAGCACTACTTGATCTTGCTTTTCCGGTATAAGAAACACAGCTATTGCACTTCTTACCTTGATTTAAAGCTTGGTGTAATTCTAGCATGGAAGTTATAGTGCTTGTCTAAACTTGTTAATATTGTTATATATACCTTGTAGCTTGGTTGCTTCTGGTTCCTTAAGGAATTAATTATCATCTACCACCATTTGATTCTTTTTTTAGGATAACTTTAGTAGACTGCATGATCGGAGTAAAGAAACCCCTAAAGTAATGAAGCAACTTGGTCGCCTTTTCCCAAACAAAGTGACAATACAACTGCCTCAGGTATGGAGTTAGATTAACTTTATTTTGAAATTTATTTCATTGCTATTTACAGTTCATGTATTCATTTTACCTCTAAACTTGTATAGGACGAGGCATTACTTTCTGATTGGAAGCAGCAATTAGAACGTGATATTGAAACTATGAAAGCTCAGTCTAATATTGTCAGCATTCGCACAGTGAGTCTGGCAAACATGTCCTGATAATTTTTTTGTGCCTTTTTTGCTTTTATTATTCTATGCCTCCTCTTGCTGCATTTTTTCTGCATGTTTCAATTTTTTACTTGTTTGTGGATTTAGTTGTTATTTGCCTTTGGAACATGTGGCTTCACTTGCATTTGCTTTGTGAAATTTTCCCCATTTTAACAATGCTCCATGACATTAAATGCTGTTTATGTGGATGAAATTCTTTTTTGTTTCCTGCTTTTTCAAGCCTACTCATCCTGGCCATCCATATGCATTGCTTGATTCCCATTGCCTTTCTCATATGGACATGTACTGGTAACAAAATGATTACTTGATGTTCATTTTCCAAACAATATAGAGTTCCATTCTGACTTGTATCTGACTTAAGTTTGATTTATTAAACATTAAAATTTATTTTTGCCATGCCATTTGTCAAACATCTGATAAGATTCTTCTAATGATTCAGGTTCTCAACAGGATTGGATTGGATTGCCCCGACCTCGAGACTCTCTGCATCAAAGACCAAACTCTAACACCTGAAAGTCAGTTCCTTTTTTCATTTTTAATATTATCTGTGAAATTATTTTTCCAGCTAAATATGAGATGATGAGATTTGCTGCCTTATTAATGATAATATCCTATGAACTCTGTTTCCTAGATGTGGAGAAGATCATTGGCTGGGCTATAAGTTACCATTTTATGCATTCATCTGAAGCTTCTATCAAAGATTCTAAGCTTGTGATATCTGCAGAAAGGTCGTGTTTTGTCCTTTATGGGCATGTTGATAATCTCAGCCCTAAAAAATTCAGCAATGAAATTATCTAGTACCATGAAAAAATTGTTCTTATCACATTAATTTTTATTAACACTACTTTTCATTTCACTGGTGCAGCATTAGTTATGGGCTTAACATTCTACAGGGTATTCAAAATGAGAACAAAAACATGAAAAAATCACTGAAGGTAATTAACATAAGATGTTACAACTTTCTACCTTATTCCATCATATCTTGTGGTGATATTTTGTTGAGGTAGCAAAATGGATCAGGCCTGCTAGGCTAGCCCAAATCCGCCCCAAAAATGAAGGGTTTGGGCTCTAAATTTTCAGCCCGAAATAAGTGCAGCCTTTTTTAGCCTGGGCCAGCCCTGTCAGGTTCAGGCTAGTCGCTTCTTCCTTGTGACAATCAAATATTAACACTTGTTTTTCTCCTTTTTTAACTAATATCTTACCCAATGTGACAATCAATTATTTAGAAAGTTATCTTTCAATCTTTTTCATATATATATTTATGTAACTCTCACAGTATGTAAATTAACTTTTACATTCCAAATATCTATAATGGATAATTATATATATATATATATTATTAGAATTAAAATAAAAAACCTAAGTGAAATACAAGAAAATAAGCATGTATATAATATATTTTTGCTTTCCAATAAATTGTGTGGAATAAAAAGCATATAATCAATTTAAACTAGTATATATATATGCTCATTTTAATTAATATATTATGTTATATTTTTATAAGTATTATACATATAACAATTACCATATACATCATATTTGATATACATACACACACATATATATGAATGTATATAAATCAAAGTTCCAGGCATGATTTGTATGAATATATGATGTGCAAACTTTTAAATAATAGATGACATTACCTTATAATATATAACTTTTTTATATTAAAATAATTGCACTCATTATCTTTTTTTCTAAATGTAATAATAGAATAACATAAATATTTGTATTTTATTTATTACACTCATAGTAGTCAATAGTGGCCGCGATAGCGGAGGAGGGTGGCGGAGCAGCACTGTGGTGCAACGAAGATTCTGTTGCGTTGTGTTTTCATGTTGCAATTGGAGCGGCTGTGATTGTGGCTGAGCGGGGTGGACACAATCGCATTCATACAGTGTTTTGGCGCTTGCTACAATGAAGACCTTAGGAAATTCCAGTGATGCAGAGGTGTTTTGCAACTTTTGGCAAGCAACCTCTAGTTCACTAGGCAGAGATGTATTGTCTTCAAAAGAAGGAGGTGATGGTTGATGGGAGAAAGAGAAATAAGCTAGGGTTTTAGAAAGTGTAACTGCCGCTAGGAGAAAGAGAAAGAAGTTAGGGTTTTTGAAATAGTGTGACAGTTGATGGGAGAGAGAAAATCTAGGGTTTCTTTTGTTTTTTACTTTTTGGTTTTTTTGGATGAGAGTGGGTGTTGGACGTGCACTCCAAATTGGGCTACCATCTTAAATTTGGGTTTTTTTACTGTTTTATAAGTAATCATATATTATAATTATATTATTATAAAACTACAAAATACTCTATAATATTTAGGAATGTAGGAAAAAATATTAATACATAATTTTTATTATATAATATAGACAAATATATAATATATATAAATAAAGAACTTAATAATTTAATAAAATTAATATAATAATAAAATATATAATAAGAAGTAGAAAAAATATAAATATCATATATATATATATAATATATATATGTATATATATTAATTAAAATAGCAGTCATCCTGCCATCCCACTTTTGGGATTGGTCGCTCTGCTCCGCTATCTGAGATTGACTACTATGATTACACTAAATCAACCCAAAAAAAAATTGTTGGGCGAGCTTGAAAACCTGTAGCCAATATAGACTTGGGCATTAATTTAGAAGACCAAATTGAATGCCGGTCTTTTTAGCCTGGATTGATATAGCCTTCATTGAACTAGCCTGCATTGGACTGGGTAGCCCGTTTTGCCACCTCTAATTTGCATTACTGGTATCCATTTTGTTTCTTTGCCTCGTCATGGTTTGAATTATGGAATCTCACCTGTATTCTTTGAATTGTTTTTCCAGGATGTGGTTACTGAGAATGAATTTGAGAAAAAACTGCTTGGTGATGTTATTCCACCAACTGATATTGGGGTCACATTTGATGACATTGGAGCTTTAGAAAATGTGAAGGACACCTTGAAGGAATTGGTCATGCTTCCTCTTCAGAGGCCTGAATTATTTTGCAAAGGACAGCTGACAAAGGTGGATAGATTTTCTTTTTAGTTGCTTTAAATGACTTGTGGAACACATTTTTTAAGTAGATCATATTCATATCATGTGTAGCACCTCATTGTAATTACTTTGGATATAGCCTTGCAAGGGAATATTGCTTTTTGGGCCCCCTGGCACAGGAAAAACAATGCTTGCAAAGGCTGTAGCAACTGAAGCTGGAGCAAATTTCATTAACATTTCAATGTCCAGCATTACTTCAAAGGTATTAATGTTGCTTTTTGTTTTGTTGTGTATTTCCTCTTATGCTTCAATGACAAGAAAATTATGATTTTGTTTGTTGCAGTGGTTTGGTGAAGGAGAGAAATATGTCAAAGCTGTCTTTTCTCTGGCCAGCAAAATTGCTCCAAGTGTTATTTTTGTTGACGAGGTCTTTATCATGTCATTTGTTTATCTTCGTTTGAACTTTTCTTTTCCTTTGTTTTAAATATTTTATTTTATTTTTCAATTTTTACTCTTCGTATGAGCCATTGCTTGGATGTAAATGGGGGAAAGCAATGTCATGGTCTATATAAATGATGTTAGAGGGATGTGCAAAAGGCATTTGTGGCTTACAATATGTGTTTGTGAAGGGTTGATACATTGGGTTGAAGAGCTGGTGGGTTGTGATTTGGAATGAATTTCTAGCAGATTGGAACCAAAAGTTCTGAAGTTATGCTGATTTTTTTTTACTGAATTCCTCAGTTATATTTTTTTTGGTTATTTTCTGTAACTGTTATTCTTTAATTCGGCTCTGAATATCTGATTTCCAATCATATGTACTGCAAATTCAGTGAACATTCTACAAGACAATGCAAATGAGAAACCTTCTGAATTGAAGACCTAAACATATTTAAATCTTGTCTATTTTTATGGTAGCTACTATGGACTTCTATAGTTTCAATTTTCTGTGTTGATTTGTTGTGGCTACTGTGGCAGGTTGATAGTATGCTAGGGAGACGAGAAAACCCTAGTGAGCATGAGGCTATGCGAAAAATGAAAAATGAGTTTATGGTTAATTGGGATGGTCTGCGTACAAAAGATAAAGAGCGTGTACTTGTTCTTGCTGCTACAAATAGACCTTTTGATCTTGATGAGGCTGTTATTAGGAGGCTTCCTCGACGGTGAGCATGTTATGTTTGAAGTTAAGTTTTATTTTCATGTTTTACAGATGACATCTATTCTAATGCATGATCTTTCTTCCAAAAAATAATTGTAGATTGATGGTTAATTTGCCGGATGCTCCAAACAGAGAAAAAATTCTGAGAGTCATTTTAGCAAAAGAAGATTTGGCACCTGATGTTGATTTTGAAGCAATGGCTCATATGACTGATGGATATTCTGGGAGTGACCTAAAGGTTGTATTTTTATATATTTTTCACTTCCATTCTTGGTTGCTGGAGAAGGTACCATCTGGTTCTACATAAAATATTCTCATTGTTATCTTTTGATTGCAGAATCTCTGTGTCACAGCAGCTCACTGCCCAATACGAGAGATCTTGGAGAAGGAAAAGAGGGTTAGTGACACACACACACGCACACTATATATGTATATATGTATGGGTTTCTCATACAGAAATCTCAGTTCAGTGTTAAATATAAACCTGTGTACCTTAATGTGCTTATATAATAGTCCAGGGATTGGTGATCTCTTCCTCACTTTGACATGTAATGTGTTTCAGGAGAGAAGCTTAGCATTGTCTGAGAACAAACCTTTACCTGGATTGTGTGGCAGCACTGACATCCGTCCTTTAAAGATTGACGATTTTAGATATGCACACGAGCAGGTATATTAATTTCATCTCCATTGTTTTTCTTTTTAAAGTAATGTGTTCACTTTAGACTATAGGGTGTCCTCAAAAGTAAGATAGCTGCCTTGTGACACCTAGTTTCGGAAACATCCTTTGGACACTGGGGAAAGGGTGTTTAAATATGATGTGACCCCTCTTACCTCCCCCTCTCCCCACATGGTCGGAGGCTCATGCACTTACCTGTATTTTTTTCATTCATTTTGGAGGGAAGGCCTTTTGTATTATTATTGATGATTGGAATTTATAACAAATGGATGTAATCCCTGCCTTGCTAGTGAAAAAATGTCCCAATGGATGTCAGAATATAAATTTGGAGGTTGGATTGGGAATGATGTAAAAAGCGTTGTTTGTCTGTCTTCAGTATTCAGTAATTCTGGGGTTGGCTTTTTAGGATGGTTACCTCTTGTCACAGATGAAGAACTAAAGTGTAAACCTGATACTGTCACATGCATTTTCTACTTGTTTAAACATGATGAGGCTTCATTCTAGGTTGCTAGCTAGAAATCGAAGTTTGCAAGGTTTGAGTGGCTATATTGACGATATCTTTTGGGACGGGGTGGTCTTGGTGCAATTGCTTCATAAAATTGGCTCACTGAGCTTTAAATTTGTTGGGGGAATATTGCCATACGTGTTTTACACTAGCAAAAGATGAGTTAGCAAATGGAAGTTCAACATTAAATGAGACTTGTGAATAACAAGGTGTCTCTGGTAGATGGAAGGTTAGGCAAATGATGCTGAATCTGGCATGGCCTGAAGCAATATTAAAATTGAGGGCGTTACCTAATTGAACATTAAGCTACCTTTGTAGGTTGATGGATTACAAAATCGGTGTTGTTTTTCATGGTGATCATGTATTGCTTAATAGTCCCTTTTGTGGTAATGTACAATGTTTAATGTATTTGTGCAGGTGTGTGCAAGCGTGTCATCAGAGTCAACAAATATGAATGAGCTACTCCAATGGAATGACCTCTATGGAGAAGGAGGATCAAGAAAAATGAGATCTCTGAGCTATTTCATGTAAAGCTCTCTGTATAGCTTTTCTTGCTTAGGCTATTCTTCTATCACCACCTAATGGGTGTAACAAGGTCAGGAATGACCAGTTGATGTGGAAATTCCATCACTGGTTCTGCCTCTACTGTATTATATCATAGGTTTTCTTTCCCCCTTTTCCAACCCTCACCATCCTCTCCAAATTTTTTCATATATTAGTAGAATTTGTTGACGATTTTCACTTGAGATAAAAGCTTAATTTAGGTTCCCTGCTGATCCAACTCTCCCTCCCCTTATTCTTGCCCTGTTTGGGCTTTCTGCTTGTATATACCAAGTTTTTTTTTTCTCGTCAAAATAAAATAAAATAATTCCTATTTATTTTTCTTAATTTCATGTATAACCTGTGGCTGTATGGCATTGTATTTCTGATTTGCAGTTTGTGGCGTATGAATTTTGAATCTCTCTGTGTGAAATGAGATTTACGTGGGCTTTGGTTAAGCATCTTTAGTTTGATGGATACTGATTTCCAAGTGTAGTGTTATGTATGTGTAGATACTAACCTATAAATTGCAGATATGTATGGGCAAGAAAATTTCCCAGTAACGCATTTTTAACATATTGGTAGTGAAATTCTGGTGGAATTCATTAAATAACGTGAGCATTACTTATTTTGTTGGTTTTACTTAAATTCTATTTCATTTGTTGCTAATGTTCCTAAGGCTTGCAACCAAACTTTTTTAACAAATAATTCTGTTAGCAATTTTGATTTTGTATTTATAATTTGAATTTCTAAATAATAGGGCAGTTTGTTATACCTCTAAATTGAAAAGCTGTGAGGTTATTACAATTTTATTATAAGATGTAATTTTATGTTTGGATTACTTTATTTTTTTAAAATAATTGATTCTTTTCAATATTTTCGAAGACCTTCTGAGATAACAATTATATTTGAGGTAATATATTTAGTTGTGAAAGAGTTTGTTATATCTCTAAATTGAAAAGCTGTGAGATTATTACAATTTTATTATAAGATGTAGTTTTATGTTTGGATTACTGTACTTTTTGAAATAATTGATTTTTCACTATATTTTGGAAGACCTTTTAAGAGAAAAACAATTATACTTGGGATAATATATTTAGTTGTGATATATATTATGGGTTAATAAAAGTTGAGTTAGTTACTATTAAACTTTAAAATTTTTTTCATAATAAGAAAAAATAGGTTATTTATTGTTAGTGTAAAATAATTTTATATTATCGTTTAATTATAAATTATTATATATTGTAAGAGTGTTAAATTTTACTACTGAAAATTTTCAAAAAATTTGAATTTAATTTTTTAAATGTTTTTTTAATTTGGGTAAAATATTTATTTAATATGATATGCAAATTTATTTTTAAATATTTATTTTAAAAACTGGAAATTTAATATTAAAGGTTATAAAAAATACATGTTATAAAAATATTTAATAATTTAACAATAATTTTAACATTAGATAATTTTTAATAATTCATAAATTATTTTAAATGTCTTATAATTTAAAATATACATAAAACACTTTTATGTTAATATTAATAGAGGAAGAAAAATGGGAGAAGATAGGGACGAGAGAAAGACAAAGAAGAAAATGAGTGGAGGGAGGGATGAACAAAAGAAAATGAGAGCTAAGGCTTGAGAGATAATAAAGAGAGTGGAGAAAATGAGATAAAGTGAAAATATAAATTTTTAAATTCTTATTTTTTTGAATTTGAAATTTCTTATTTTTAGTAATCAGAATACTCTAATAAATTACTTCTAAATTTTCTATCTAAACTATATATTTCACCAAAAATATCAGTATTTCAAATTCACTAAAGAACAAATTAGTCTCTTAAAATTCATCATCTTGTGATTGAATAATAATGTAAAACTACTTACATCATAAGTGTAGTCAAACAGTATGAGGTACGACAAAAGTAATTGTGTTGTACATTGTTTGACATGCTTAAGGTATTATAGGACAAAATAATGTAAAATTTACTAAAACATGTTTGTAATTTTTGTTGTTTGATATGTTTTAACACCTCTCTCACACTTTTGAATGGTCGTACCATTTCATCCTATCTTCGTTTTCCCTTCATCTAGAATTGACAAAATATATATGGTCCAATGGGTTGGCTCAAACAACTAAGTTATGTTAGGTCTTTAAAAGAGTTGCCTAAATAGAATCAGAGATTGCCATGCATGTTTAGCCTAATTGTCTCATTAGGCAAGGTTGACCCAATATAAAAATTAAAAATGAAAATTTCTAGTAGATATATTGATAAGTGTTTACATAGTTTTAAAGTGTTTTAAAGCATTATTATATAATTACTTATGAAATATTATCTTATTTTAAAATAAAAAAGAATAAATCATAATTAAAAAATTTTAAGCTAACTAAATAATTATTATACTAATATTATATATATTACAAAAATATTAAAAATAAAAACTACTAGTCATTATTTACCTATTTTTAATTTTTTAAAAACAAAAATTTGTATTATAAATTTTGAAAAAAATTGTGACAAACTTTCATCATGTAGCTGTCAATAATTTTAAAAGTTAAAATATACAATAATCAAAACATGGCTAAAATATAAATAATGTGTTAAAATTAAAATCATAATATAGGCTTAAAAAATTTCATCATTCACATGTATAAACAAAAATAAGTATATATAAAAAATAAATATTATAAAAATTTAATCACTACATACTATTGTAAAAAGAAACATATACAAAAAATTATTAGTAACATATAAAAAATATATATTTATTTAATTAAATTATATTTTATGGTAAATATATATATATATATAAAAGAAATATTACCCACAAAGAATAATTACAATTTATTTTGTGTAGAAGTTAATATTTATATTAATTTGGATGAATAAGTGAAAAATAAAATTTGTGAGAGGAAACAAACAAAAAAAATACACACTTTATATATTTGGCCCCACCAAAATTCAAATGTGGATCTTTTTATAAGCTTCACATAAGTTATTCTTATAAACTATCCTAGAGAACTAAAAATATATTATGGACCAGTCATAAGATATTTTCATAAGTTCTTCCAAACATCCTTACAAGTACTTATAACACAAGATAAGCTATATATAAGCTCTTTCAAACGGAGTCTAAGTAACTCAGTAACACTTACATATGTTGCTCTTCAAAATGAACCAAACTCAAAATAAAGATATCACAAAATCTAATCAATATTTTTATACAAAAAATTGTTATTCAAATAATCAATATTTATATAAAATATGTTCAAATTTTTTAGTTAACTTTTAATCAATACTAATTTGACCCGATGACTTGGTGGCCCGACATAACGCCTAATTGAACCTCAAAAACAATAATATGAAAAAAAAATACATATTAGGCTACATCAGCCCAATTTTTATGTTTGGCCCGTAGATTAAGCTAGTACGGGTTAAGCTGACTATTTTTGCCAGTTTTACCTCTCACTCTATTCTTAAATATTAAGTTTTTGAGGGATTTAAATCAAATGTTATCATTAAGGTTAAAAATGAGTAAGTTTAATTGAATTCGGTTAGACTTGATTTGATGATAATTAATTTTAATTCAGTTCAACTTGTCAATTTAATTTGATTTAAAATTAAAATTATGTTACATATTTTTATTTATATATGTATTTTATACAAAAATAAAATTAATTATATGTTTAATATATATATAGAGAGAGAGAAATGTCTCATTATTAGAGGTGAGAGTATTTCAATAATAACCATTAAATCAAAATAAATGGTTAAGATTAATTTTGTTGTAGTTTTTCATGATCACCAAATTTTGTCAACTACAAACCTACGAGCTTAAATATCATGAATCATGATCCAATCTTCATATGCATAGAAGACAAATAAACACACACAAAAAAAAGCTTGAGACATGCTCAAGAACTTATTCATGTGGTATGTAAGTCTTCTAGGGTATAACATATTCTTCCTTATAGTAATTATGGTAAGAAAACTAAAAAGACTTTTAAGTAAGAATAACCTTAGAACTTACAAAAAGAAGGAGAAGAAAATGTAAGAGAGAGCACACATCAAAACCTTCTTAAATGGTTTCCTATTCATTTATTACAAAAAAATCTTATATGTTTTAAAAACATAAAATATGTTTATTAAGAATTAATTAGTTTTTCTTCTTTGTCCTTCCATGCCTTTACTCGTGCATGTGGCACATTAGGTGTTTGTCTTGACAAGTCTAATAGTGTGAACCAACTATTAATAATGCTTTCATTTAATTGAAGAATCCCAACTTGGTAAATTTTCTACATATGCGTGTTTCTATTTTCAAGAAAAAAAATTCATACCCTTCTTTGTATTTAAAGGAAAAATATTTTAATTTTTGTGGAATGTGTGTAGTGAATGTTGTTTTGAGTCTCTAAATCTATCTTTTTTGCATTGATAATTTCTCCTTGCAATTTCACTAAATTGTTTAAAAATGAGAAGAAAAAGATAAATATTCCAAGAAGATAATATATCTTTTTTACAATATTGCAATACTTGATTAGAAATAAATCAAGAGATCTTCACAAATAAGAGGATAGAAAAATAAAAAAGAGAGATATTCATGTGTGCATAGGAAATGTCAATCTTTAGAGATTAGAGAAATTGTAGTATTGCATAGATATAAATGAATAGATTTTTAGAGAAGAGATGGAAGTAAATTAAAAGAAATACTCAACTATGTAAAGAAATCATATGTTACACACGATGAAACGAAAAACCAAAAAACGAGTTTAATAGTCATACACGTTGATAGATACACGTTGAACTGAGTTATATCCCCCAAGCCAAGTGTAACATGCATGAAGGAGCAAGTTAGTTTTTTATTCTTTTCCTTGACGTAGTTGGGCCATCTTGGACTTGAACCAAAGACCTCGTCCATGAAGTAAATTATCACACCTACAAACCAATCAATTAGGAGATAATCAATAGATTCCTTTTTAGGAGCAATTCATCATTATTGAATGCAGCATACAACTATTCTTTGTATTGTACTCTCCAAGTGTGCTTGTTCCCCCTACTCCATTTATTAGCCAAACATTCTATTCTTCTTTTGACTAGATCCAATCTCTTGATCCCAGTGGAAAGGAAAAAGAGTTTCACATTCTTTGTTTTCTTTCAAAAAGGAAGGATTAGGAAAATCCTATTGATTGCAATTTTCTCTAGACCCCAAGAAAAACATGCAAAAAAAGGTTCAAATGGTACCATCCCGTCATCACCTTAGAATGAAAGGGTAATCTTGTAGTTCTTGATTTGAGAAGATACGCTCTTATAATTCATAAAGGAGATTTTTATATCTATAATTTAATTAGATGTCAAATCTATAAATATATTTTTTGTGATCGTTGAAGATATTTTTTCTTTGAATTTTTTTCAAAATTAAATTAATTAATTATTTTTGTCTTAAACACAATAAATGTTCTTTCTTAGCTTAATTATAAAATAAATAAGGATAAAAATTTCTTTTTTACATAAAAAATGTAGGAAGAAAAAGATTGTGAAATCAAAATTTAGAATCATCTAATACTTTTTTTTTCTTTTGGTTGTGCATGTTAGAAGAATGAAACTTATTATTAAATTTAATGAGTTAAAATAAAAAGTAAAAAAATAAAGGATATTATAAGGTTATTCTCTTCTTTTTTCTTTCTTTCAAAAATAACAAAAAAATATAAAAATAAAATAAATTAGATATAATTAAAAAAAGACGGGTCAAAATAAAAATACATATTTTTTCTATTTTCTTATATATTTCTATGTTAATATCTATTAATTCAAAATTAAATAAATTTAAACAACAAAGTTTTTATTCTTTGTTTTTGTTTTAATATTTTTCTTTTATTTTTATTTCTAATATAAACAGAATTATATAGTGATTGCAGCTTGCTTTTTATGTTCTGACGGATAAAAAATATATAGTACTCCATTTAAAACTATTTAAGAATGAACATGAATTTATTAAATTTTAAGCATTTATAACATAAGTTTTTCTTATATAAAAATTTATTGAATACAATCTTAATTAAAATATTTTTTCAAACAGACTTCTAATTTTAAAATTATTATAATTTAAAATTGGATTGATTTTAAATTTTGGTTTAAAATCTAAACCCATTTTAGCATAAAAAACAAATTCAAAATCTTTTTTTTTTAAAATAAGGACTGCTTTATTACGAACATTTCGTGTATAATTCAAAGCATTTCATTGATTGATTTGAAAACTAACGGATGCAAATATCAGCTTCCAGCTAAATAAGCCAATTGTAAACTAACCGATGCAAATTCAAGACGCAGAATTCTACCAAACAGCTCAGAACAGAGCGTCGAATAACACCGCCAATAATATCGAAAAAGCAATATCACCAAAAACATGACGGTAAAGCGGGAAATTAAGCGACGCAAATACGATGGTCTATTTAACGGTTAATTTTTTTTTTATCAAATGTACTTTATTCTGACATATAAAAGAATTTTCTTTTTTTAATATATAGATTTTTCTATTTTTTAAAAGTGTATTCCTTGTCAGTAGATAAATCAAATTAAAAATATATATGTTATTAAAAATTAATCTCGTTATATTGTAAATGTTCTTGTTTAAATGATTTTTTTTATAAAATATATTTATATTCCAAGAACTAGATGTATGCAATAATATTAAACAAAAGATATTAATTTAATTTTAAAAATGTTATAATTTATAACTTTTTAAAACAAAATTTGTACGACATTGAATCAGGAAGGACAATTAAAATTGTAATTTGATATCAAAATAAGACGGGAGCAAACCAAAACCTTATTTGAAAGAAATAAAATAACCTCCAAACCATTATTTATAATTTAGGTTTATTTGTATTATTTTTTTTATTTAACTAGTTCAAATTTTTTATAAGTCAACTCAGTTTCTTTAATTTTAAAATGTAGTTTATCATAGCCGTATTATCAATTTTTCTTATATATAAAATCTTTAAATTTTTAATAGTTTATATGCGTTTTAGGTCTATAAATATTATTCTATTTTGTAAATTTTTTATATTTTTAGATCTTGATATTTTCTTAGTAGTATTTTTTAGTTTTTTTTTATAACTAATTAGTTTAGTATTCCCATAATTAACAAAATAAGTAATATTAATTGAAATAATTAAGACAATAAAGATAAGATAATTAAATTATTTTTAAGTGTCAAATTCAATTAATTAATATATTTATTGTTTTATATAAATAAGATAATTATATAATTTATTTTTTAATATAATATTATTCTTATTTTTTAATTTATTAATTTATTTTTAATATATTATTTTTTATATTACTTTTATATTTTAATTTATTAATTTAACTTATTGTAATATAACTTATTTTTTAAAATATATCTTAAGTAGTGATTTTATCTCTAAAGACAAAAAATATTGGAATATAATATATATTGAGTAAATTATATAATAATCAGTCAAAATTAATAAATTGGTAGGTAAAAATAACATAAAAATAATATATTAAAATTAAATAATAAATTTCGAAATAAATTATATATTTTTTAAAATATAATAATAAATTAATGAATTGAAAAATAAAAATAAAATTATTGTTTATAATATATTAAAAATAAATTATAAAATTAAATTATATGTAATTATCTTATTTATATAAAATAATAAATATATTAATTCTATTAAAAATATATATGTATTAATTAAATTACACATCTATAAAAATTTAATTATCTTAATTTAAAATATTATTTATTATTTTAATTATTTTAATTAATATTATTTATTTTAATAGTCACGTCAATATTAAATTAAAGAATTAAAAACTGACACTAAAAAATATCATAATTTAAAATGATAAAAAATTTTACAATGAATAAAATTAGATAAAGTTATATTTGTAAACTTTAAGTCATTCTTTTTTATAACGATTAGATTTTCATTTTTCATTTAAATATTTATAAATTGAAATGATTAAATTATTATTACTCAAAATTTATTCATCAAAATACAAATTTCACTCTAAAAAAATAAAAATTCCACCCAAAATAAAAAATCTTTAAAATTTTATTTTTCAAATGCTAATTTTATATACAATCTATAACAATATATAAAGTACATGTTATTAAATTGGTCTTCACTTTTCTATCAAAAATTTCTTATTATTATTTAACTTTTATTTTTATTTTTTTAATTTAAAAAAACACAGAAGTGCCCCTTTTTTCTATTATTTTATAACATCTTTCAAACGCCATCAAGTTTTTATTAAATTTCTTTTCTTTTTAACGTATTAAATTTCTTATTTTAAAAATTCATTTTATATTTTAAATATATCATAAATTTTCCTTTAGAAAGAAAATAATAATTAAAAAAATTGACAAAAGAGCAAAGCTACTTAATTTTTAAAATAAAATTTGAATTAATTCAAAAAAGTGCTTAACAATCAAAATCAAAATAGAAAGAGTAATGATTAATAGATTGGTTTATATTTATTGGATTCAACCCAATGTGAAAGGATCAAGAGAGAGCGAAATAAAGGTTTATATTTATTTCCGTTTCCGTTTGGTTGCCGCTTCAGTTTTGGCGGTAAAATTTGCAGGTTTATGCGTGGATTTGTATGGGTGTTTTCGATAATCGAGTGTAGGAAGCACCGAAGCAGCAATGGTAGTTGAAGCTCGAACCATCAAGCCAATCGGCAAGGGCATCGTTCACAGAATCTGCGCCGGTCAGGTTATCCTCGACCTCTCTTCCGCGGTCAAGGAACTCGTCGAAAACAGCCTAGATGCCGGCGCCACCAGCATCGAAATCGCCCTCAAGGACTTCGGCGAAGAGTGGTTTCAGGTCATCGACAACGGTTCCGGCATTTCCCCCAACAATTTCGAGGTATTTATTTAATTATTACTCAAAACGCCCTAAATATCGCTATTAGGGTTCACGTTTCATTTTTTGCAGGTTCTTGCGCTCAAGCATCACACATCGAAGTTAGCCGAATTTCACGATCTTCAGTCTCTCACCACTTTTGGCTTCCGAGGCGAGGCGCTGAGTTCGCTTTGCGCTTTGGGGAACTTGACCGTTGAAACGAGAACGGTGAGCGAGCCTGTCGCTACGCACTTGACCTTCGACAATTCCGGCGTTCTTGTCGCCGAAAGGAAAACCGCACGGCAAATTGGTACCACTGTTATGGTTAAAAAGTTGTTTTCCAATTTGCCTGTTCGAAGCAAAGAGTTTAGTCGTAACATACGTAGGGAATATGGCAAGTTGGTTTCTCTGTTGAATGTGAGTCTCTGTTATGAAAATGTTTAGTTATTGTATGATACTTTGGATGTTTGTTAATGTGGACTTTTACTTTCTTCAGGCTTATGCCCTTATAGCGAAAGGTGTTCGTTTCGTCTGCACCAACACAACTGGCAAAAATGTGAGGTCTGTGGTACTTAAGACACAAGGAAGTGGTTCGCTTAAAGATAACGTCATAACAGTGCTTGGCATGAACACTTTAAGCTGCTTAGAGCCTGTGACGTTGTCGATATCTGATTCTTGCAAGGTTGAAGGTTTTCTTTCCAAGTCTGGACAGGGTAATGGACGCAATTTAGGAGATAGACAGTATTTTTTTGTAAACGGTAGACCAGTGGATATGCCTAAAGTTAGCAAACTTGTGAATGAGTTGTATAAGGGTGCAAACTCTAAACAGTATCCCATTGCTATTTTGAATTTTACGGTTCCTACAAGAGCGTATGATGTCAATGTGACTCCTGATAAGAGGAAAATATTTTTTTCTGAAGAAACTCCCATACTGCAGGCCCTGAGAGAGGGATTTCAACAAATTTATTCTTCTAGTAATGTCTGTTACTCTGTTAATGAAGTTATGCTGCCTGCTCAAAAAGAAGACCGTGTTGAGTTGTGTTCCTCTCATGAGAAGTCACCTATCAGAATGAAACTATCAGGCAGTCATTCTCAGGAAGAGCATTGTACTGAACACAGCAATGACAGTATTTCTCTAGATGAGCTTAATGCTGAGTGCAACAATGATAGTATTTCTCAGGATGAGCATGAGGAGAAACATATTACTGATTCCAAAAATGCTTCTGAATCGATTAATAAATATCAGTACTCACATGTGGAAGAAGGGTTAATTTGTGAGAACAATGGGAGTTTAATGAACCAGGAGTTCACACTCAGACCGCACAGCATTTCAAAGGATGACAAGAGTGGAAGGCAGTTAGTGTGTCCTGGTAGTATTATATCTGATCAAGCTACCCTTGACTCAAGGACAGTTGAGAGTGGCAGCACTTCCAGTAAATATTCATTTAACCATTCAAGACATGTTCAGTCCACTCTTAACAAATTTGTTTCTGTAAATAAAAGAAATCGTGATAGTGTCATTAGAGCCTTATCTGAAGTGCCTGTCCTTAGAAATCAAGCTCCTCATTGTCAATTGAAGACTGCAAATACTGAAACACATGACGTGATTACGAGATCATCACTTTATTTTGACCAAATTGATAAACCTGCTAGGGTGGGTGAGATTGAATCTTTGCAGCAACTTAATCCTGATAAAGACTTCCACAAAAATGAAAATTCTTTTTCTTTTAGAGGTGACTCCTCTGACGGAGATCCTAAAGCTAAAATGGTATGTGGTTTGAACTGCTAAAATTTCATATATCCATACTTTCAGTTCTTGAAGTATAATGTTGCATGTGATTGTCGTATATGTTGATAATGGTTTATAAATTTATTTCATATTTAATTATTAATAATGGCATTTCCAGAAATTTCTATTTTAAAACATCAGATACCAATGAAAGAAATAACTAACGCAGTATTAATGTCTTTACCTCATTTGTTGTACATTTTTATGTTGCTTTGTCAAAGGAGAAGACCAATTCTCCTTTCCCTTGTACTGCTTCTTTCTTTCCAATAAACTTTCTTCTTTTATCCAAAAGAAATGGAAAATTAAATAAAAATAAAAAAGATGCTATTTTCTCTTAGTTTTTATATATGTATGTGCTGATTTACAGGAATTAGATCTAAAGAATAATACACCTCTAGCTGATTCAGCATCAATTACTCCTTCTAGCAAGGATCTGATCACTACAGATGTTTTGGCCTCTGACCCTCCATTACATTCATCACCTGTACGATTAGATTCTTCTAAGTCTTCTGGTCAGAAGATATGCTCCAACATGCAATTTTCTTTTCAAGAGCTTAAGAAAAGGAGAGAGAAGAGGCTTTCTCTGTTGCAATCCACTGAATCCAGTAAATATGGATATGTAAAAGCTAAAGTCAACAGGTTTTTATTTCTGTAGCCTTTGTATGAAATAGGAAAATCATCTATGTGCTGACTCTTTCTCATAATTATTTCTAGTCGCTATACGGCTGCAACTTTGGAGCTTTCACAATCAGAAATTGGAGAGCAGAAAGAAAGGGCTTTGGCAGCAGCAGCTACCGAACTTGAAAGATTTTTCAAGAAGGAAGACTTCAGCAGAATGAAGGTCCTTAGTATGCTTCATGTTGATATTTCATAAACTTGTAATGACATTGCTAGTTCTTTTATCATTTCATTATGCAAGGTTTGGTTTTGCACAAATGCCAATACTTGATGCTATTCTGTAAATGGTTATTGCTGTGCTGTTTGGTTGTTTGCTATCTTGGAAAATTGTCAAGCTAAGCTGTTTGAGCTTTTTTAGTTTTTATTCCTCCATACCCTAGTCATTTTGTTTTTGGATTTGAAATACATTGTCTGAATTTAATTTATCATGCCAAAATTCAATTCTATTCTTTAACTGCTCGATCATATCTGCACGTTCAGATTACATATATGCTGTAATTACTTGATGTTTACTTAGACAACATGTTTTACCAGGTGATTGGGCAATTTAATCTTGGATTTATCATTGGTAAATTGGATCAAGATTTATTCATTGTGGATCAGGTAATTTCCAATATACTTCTGGAACCATTGAATCTGTGGTTTCTTCCACCATTCCCTTGAATGATTAATTCATATAAATGCATCCTTTTGCTAAATTTAAATTTTGTTTCTTTACCAAAACATAATTTATAATGAAGCATGACCATTTTCAGCATGCTGCTGATGAGAAGTATAATTTTGAGCGACTATCGCAATCAACCATCTTGAACCAACAACCTCTTCTTAGGTGAGGAGTTTATTCCATTATTAAGTTCAAAAAATTACCCAGTATGCTTAGAACAGAAACTTTGATTGTTAAAACACAATTCCTATAAATGGATGATATATTTCCTACATTGCACAAATAACATATGACAGAGAAATTTATTTCTTCCGTATTTTGTTCATGATGTAAATTCTACCAATAAAAATTTCATATGTAGGCCAATAAGATTGGAGTTATCCCCTGAAGAAGAAATAGTTGCTTCGATGCACATGGACATAATCAGGTATAACTAGAGGCATATTGATTAAGTGGTGATATGTTGATTTTACTTATTTCCGGTTTTTGCAAGCAACTAGATTTCATTAACTGGACCCTGATGTCAATCCCGCATCAATCAAACTGTTTATGTTTCCTGTTTGCTGTAGCCAGGGCAGAGATGAGCTGAACAGAATATCTTATTTACTTTCTCATTTAATTAATTTGATTGTAATAACAAGTTGCCTCAGACGTTCAACTTAGAAAAATGAATAAATTGATTATCGTTCTTGTGTATTTAAGAATCTTTTATAGTAGCTGTGATCTAATGTCACCTTAACAAAATCACTTCCTGATGTACCAGTCATGAATTCTGTTATATAAAACTCAATATGCAGTTATCACTTATGGCCCACATGAAAGCTGTGCTCATAATACTGCGGTGTGTTAATGCTAAGTCAATTCATTGGGTGACCTGGACTGCCTTGATCGGTAATAAATAGCTAGTTTTAGCAACTATATCTATCTAGCAAGCTTGAGTGGCATGTATGAACAGAAATCACAGCTGTGAGCTCTGAGCTTGGCAGCTTCCAAATTATTTCTGCATGCATATTAGAAATTGAAACTTTTGATTATCACTAAAAGATTGTCTTGCTTAAGGGTACACCATTATGCCTGATCTAGTGTATCTTGTAGTGTTGGTTACTTGTCAATGGAGGTTTCATTGGAATTGAATTCAATTTTCTAGTTAGTAACATGCACTTGCATTATCCACATTTTCAGGAAGAATGGATTTACTCTGGAAGAGGATCCAAATGCACCACCTGGATGCCGGTTTAAACTGAAGTCTGTCCCCTTCAGTAAAAATATTATGTTTGGAATTGAAGGCAGGTGAATTTTGTAGATTTTATCCATAATTAGTTCAGGGATTTTGTTAGTTGATATGATCACATCACAGTAGGTCAAGGAAAAGCATCTTATGTGTGTTGGACATGTAATTCTCCACGATACTCGTTTTATTTTTTAATTTGAATTGAAAGATGACTCAGGTCATAGCTGGAAGTCTAGCTAAGTAAGAAGGTTTAAGTTGATATATATATGATGCAAGTAAATATCTAGAAGACAATTTAGGATCTTAACAATTACGTTGGTTTTTCATCTTCTAATGGCTTTGGTACTTCATACAGTAACTGAGCTATTGGAAACATCCTCAACTGACTTATGATACATGTTAAACCTAAAATGTTCTGTATGAACATGTTTTACATAGTGTTTGGTTGGCGGGAAATGAAGGGGAGGGTTTTTTTCAAACCTTGTTTGGTTCAATTTTTAGGAGGGAGGGTAGGAAAGTCCCTCACCCAATTTTGGCTTCCCACCAATATTGGGAGGATTTGGAGGGATGGGAAATTGAATCTATTTTTTTTTTTAAAGAATAAACATGTCCTTAAAGTATTACTCTCTTTCTTAAGTAATCTTTAAAATAATAAAATTGTATAAGTAGTCCTTAAAGTATTAGAAATCATGTTATATAGTCTCTCAAGTATTGAAAAAAATTCAAATTAGTCCCTCAATGTTAGTGAAATATATCAACATACGGATTAAATTAATGAATTTTCAATATTTTAGGGACTACTTATATAATTTCATTACTTTAAGGACTTTTTAAGAGAGAGGGAGGGCATTACTTTAGAGACTAAATTGATGGTTTACTCAACTTTAAATATTTTCACTAAAATTTCTCTCCTCTCCTTGTAAACCAAACAAGGATAGAGTTATTTCCCCCCCTCCCCTTCCCTAATCAGTAACCA
Source organism: Mucuna pruriens (assembly GCA_025330945.1). Taxonomy (NCBI): domain Eukaryota; kingdom Viridiplantae; phylum Streptophyta; class Magnoliopsida; order Fabales; family Fabaceae; genus Mucuna; species Mucuna pruriens. The sequence continues at coordinate 941,776 of JAENHJ010000154.1, forward strand.
AACAAAATAAGTGATTAAAATTCCTCCCCTCCCCTAAGAATTAAGATGCATAAATGACGCTCACATTGTGGTTAAGCTTTAGAAAAGCCCTCAGCCCTTGTAAGGGTCTGTGGAGCCCGGGCTGCTTCAGCTTAGAAATCATTATGATGCACTATCCTTGTTAAGATCCTTTGAATTGAGATTTTGTCCAACCCATGATACCAAAGTTATATTTTCATATATATATACCCCATGATCTAAGCTTTGATCTAAAGATCGGCACGCATATTTGAATCTTGTGAACGTCTAGATCCCTTGTGCATAATCATTTTATTTAGAATTTCTGTTTAATCAAAGTGAATTACTTGCTTTTGCAATGTTGTATTGAAGACTTCCATTAAGGGGGTAAAACATTATGTATGGAAGTGATTATAGATAAGCATTTTCCCAACAGATGTTAAGGAGCTGATCTCTACCCTATCTGATGGTGATGGTCATGTTGAATGTTCCGTTGTTGGTAGCTATAAACTGGACACCTCAGATTCTGTTTGCCCTTCAAGAGTTCGTGCAATGTTGGCATCACGTGCATGTCGATCATCAATTATGATTGGTGATGCACTTGGAAGAAATGAAATGCAGAAGGTAGTAAAGCACATTACTTTTAGGGCTGCCCCCTCCCCTGCATTAATAAGTAATAGCACGATAAAAAATGCCAAAGTGGAGTGATAAGCATCTGGTTTTGTGGGAACTAAATCTAAATAAATTGAATTTCAAAATTTTCACCCTTACAGACTGATTTGTAGCTTACACTAATTGTTTCAGATACTTGAGCATATGACTGAGCTGAAATCCCCATGGAATTGTCCCCATGGCAGACCAACCATGCGCCATTTAGTCAACTTGACAAAAATTCATAAGAGGTCCGAACTTACTATGCAGATGTAATTAATAATGGACTTCTACCGTAATCGCCATTTGTTATCTTAGAAGGTAAGGGGTTTATGTAACTTATTTTGTACAAATACCTGTAAAAATATTTGTTCTTAAATATTACTGTAAATTTAACGAGCTTGGATATCTTGAGAGTCTTATAATAAACATGCTTGATATGCTGAACTTATTGGACAGACTTCCTGCTTTACTTTGCTAATGGTCTCTGCAAAATGCTATAGCTGCATCACTTCTGAGCCTTCATTTGACTCCAGTCTTATCGCCTTGTCGCGCACTTTGGATTTGGATTCGGGTTATTTTACTTGGGGATGGGGGAAATTGTATGGAATGGTAGGTTTTTGTTTCTGTAAATAAGTTTAAATAAGGGAGTCATCTGTATTATGTTATTCAAAATAAAGATGGTATAATATTTAAAATTAGAGGATATCGTTATTTTTTTTCAAACCTCTGAGGAAGTTGAGATGAATACTGGAGAAACCAAGATTCTCCTGGTGACAAACACCCTCACAAGTCCTTGCTGTCATAGGAAACCCGTTACTTTTTAACGAAAGGTCAAATAATGATAAAGAAGATACTCATTAATGTCTCTATGATATTATATTAGCATGTGAACTTTTTAAAAACTTTTGTAGATATGTTATTTATTTATTATCTCAAAATAATGTTAAAGATAAAAAAAATGATTTTAAGTTTTAGAGAAATGAAAATTAATTTTTTTATATAAATTAAAATTAAATTCATTTATTTTACAAAAATTAAATAATAATTTTAGGAAGAGTATATTTGATTAAGATTTTAAAAAAATTAAAATATTTTTTGTCATTAAAAAATGTTGTATTCAATCAAGATTTTTGAATAAAATAAATAAATATTATAATATTCAATTATAATTATCAAGAATTTTCAAAGAGTATCAAATCTAGTATTCAATTATGACATTTTATTACTTACAAAGAATTTAGGGGTATCTTCTTTCTAATTATTGTAATATATTAATTATAGTAATATATTCTTTTTAATTAGTCGTTCTTTCTTTTTATCTTACACACTTTTAAATTAAGTAAAATATTTTTATTTATTTTTGTCTTTAATCAACTTATTTGGATGAATTAATTATGTGTATTATAAAAAAAGATAATAAAAAATCACAAAAAAATTTATATATTTTATATTTCTTTTGTACTCGATCAAAATAATCAACACAGTTTTTTACTTTACAGGTGATGTATTTTGAATTTAATTATATTATATAAATATTTATTTTGTAATTTTCTAACACAATTTCATTAATGTGGATTATATTTTTTATATATTTTTTATTTTTTTCTTATGCCTTTTTAATCTATTGTCATGAAAAAATTAAAATTGTAAATATAAAATTTATTTGAAAATCATGTTATTTATAAATATTTACAAATATATTACTTTGATTAATATAAGTTTTCTTGTAAAATTAATTTTCTTGATCAGTGATAATTATTCTTATATGCATTGGATTATTAATTTTAATGAGAAAATTACAACAACAAATAACAAAAGAAAAAATAAAGATGTACAAGAACTCATAACATTAAAGGTTTACTAAAAATATATAGAATCCTTTTAAATCTTAAAAATTCATTAAATTTATTCAAATATAAATTCTAAATCTATTAAAATCTAAAATATAAAATCTTATAAATTATTATATTTTTTTGTAGTCTTTTTAAAATTCATGAGACTTTATATCAAAACTCTTTTAAAATCTTAATACACCTTTTTATATTTTGAAACTAAGGATTTTTTTTATAAGACCAAAATCAAAACTTTGTCATTTTATAAAGTTAAATAACAAAATTTTAAGAATAAATTGTCTTTTTAAGTCTTCAAGGTTTAATTAAAATTAGTCTAAGTCTTTGATTAAGTCAAAATAAAATATAGGAGTAGAGACAAAATTTCTTATATTTCAAAAACACAAATAAAAACCTCGATTTAAAAAAGGTAGAGAGTAAGACCTATTTTAATTAAATTTTGAAGCTGATACATTTTATTCAAAATTTAATTATGTGAGTCAAGTATATTGTCACGTCAGTCCTATTTTTGAAAGCAAATACCATTGATTGATCCGCAATCAATAAATAGTACTGTAGATGAATTATGATAATTGATTCAGCTAGTGTAATCCATTGTCAATGAGTATCAGAAAATTCAAATGATGGGAATAAAATAATTAAGCATAATCTAGACATATAAGTAAAAAATTGTTAAATATATTATATACATTCACATACAAAAAATAAAAATTAATGTTAGCTCACTATTAGTATAATTTATATTTTAATCATATATTATTTCAACATTGAAATAATTTAACCTTCACGATATTTATACCAGGTAACAGGGGAGCAAATCTTTATAAATCGTAAATTAAAATTATTATAATCATCATATAGCCGACATCTCTAATGCAGAAGTAGATCGGTTGGACACGGAATGATCCAAGTGCCATTGCAGAGTCTGGATCCTATGCAACCGTGCATCCCCGTTAGCAAAATATGAGACTTTTATAATGAACTATAAAAAAATAAAAAAAAAAACATATATTTCTAACTTTTATAACCATCAAAATTATATCTAACGTTCAATTTCTCTGCTGCAGTGATAGATCAGCTGGAGGCGATCCAAGTGCGTGCCAAGTCTGGATCCTCTACCGTTGTGTAAACCCTCCAACAAAATATACAATTTTTATAACCAATAACCAAATATAAAAATAAAATAAAAGTATACCTATATATCTTATACCTACCAGTACACTATCAATATCTTTATATATATATATCAATAAAATTATTAAATTATAACTTTATATTATCTTAATTTTTTTATTAATTTTTATTAAAATTAAATAATAATAAAATTTTAAATAATATATATATTGATCGATATGAATAAAAAAATTAGTTAGTATAAAATTGTGTATATATTATATATGTAAAGGAAATTTTTACTTTATCGGTGAATCTTGAGATAAAATTATTTAATATTATAATAATACACTTAGGATTGCCTTAATAGTGGGATCCAAAAAAGATTTCAACCAAACTTTTGTAGTTTAAATTAAAAAACTACAAAGTAGACCTTTTTACTGACGAGTATATCACTTTATTTTATAAAAATTAATAACAAATAATTTTTTATTTGTAAACCTAAATTTTAGCTCTATTATTATTGGAGCAACCTATTACATTAATATAATTTTTCGGTTCATATATTGATACAATTTCATCTCCTTGTATAAAATAAATCTCTATATATTTCCAACTTTTACAACCATCATATTTATATCTAAACCATCATATTATATAATTTTTACTTTTCACTATAAAATATAATTTAGTTAATTAAATTTATATTTTAATATGTTATTAGTCATTTTTTTATATGTTATTAATAATTATTTTATATGTTTCCTTCTATGCCAATGTGTAGTGTTTGAATTTTTATAATAATTTATTATTTTTATATTTATATTTATTTATATAATAAATTTTTAAAATTTATATAATAATTTTAAGGTGTATGATTTTAATTTTAATACCTTAATCTATATTTTAGTTATGTTTTAATTATTAAATATTTTAATTTTTAAGATTATTGATAGATACAAGATAAAATTCTTTTGCATGTATCACACTTTTTTATAATTTATAACACTTAAATTTTTTTTTAAAATTAAAAATATTTAAATGATGACTAGTAATTTTTATTTTTAATATTTTTGTAATATATATAAGATTAGTATAATAAATATTTAATTAGTTTAGATTTTTTTAATATAATTTATTATTTAATGAGATAATATTTTATAAATACTTATATAATAATGTATCTAAACATTTTTAAACTATACAAACACTTATATCCAAAAAAAATTATTAAATTTTAAATATTTATAATATAAATTCTTATATAATAAAAATTAATTAAATAAAATTTTAATTAAGATATTTTTTCAAACCATGGTTAAGACTTTCCTCCATGCTTTTTCTTTTTTTGACATTATATTATTTTTCTTCAATTTCTATAACATTATAATATTGTATATCCCTCATGTTAAGATTTTTCTGAATTTTCAATATAATTATATGAGTAAAAGAAAGTCAACGTTAAAAAGAAAAGAAATCAAGTATAATTTATTAAACTTTTAAAATAACTTCTGGATTAAAAATATGAGCGTGATTATTATTTTTAAAAAAAGAAAACGGAAAATATAATTGATTTGATAAACGGAATGGAGGTGGAGTCGAGCAACATTCAATAGAAAGAGAGGAGAGAATAGTGATTCAAAGTTTTGTGTTGAATCGCAAAGAAAGCATTAAGAGGAGGCGAAGCAACAGTGACACATAGCACCTTCAACCACCGATTCCATCCATGGTTTGTTACTCTCTCTCTCTTAAGTTCGTTCCTTTCAGCACTAACAATGAATGGATACCTAGATCTCGTCAAGTTCATTCCTTTTCCTCAGATACATTATTTTTCCCCTAAACCTCAATACCCATTAGGTTTGAACTCCCTTCGACTAATCATGCACACCAATACCCAATTGGGTGTTATTAGGGTTCCATTCTCTCACTATTTACTCTTTGTTGCAGCTGCCCCTTTCTCTTCTCAAGACTGCCCAAGGCCACCCAATGGTGAGTGAAACCCCTTTGCTTTATTTTACCCTTTTTTAGGGTTACCTTATTCTTATACTGTTTGATTTGTATCTTGTGACATATTGTAACAGTTGGTGGAACTGAAAAATGGGGAGACTTATAACGGCCATTTGGTTAATTGTGATACATGGATGAACATCCATCTCCGAGAAGTCATCTGTACTTCTAAAGTAATCTTCTTTTCACAAATAGCCCTCCTTGCTTTCCTTCTCATTTATCGTCTTCTCATATGTGAATGTCTGTTACAACTTACAATGTTTCATTGGAATTGGCTACTTAGGATGGAGATAGATTTTGGCGAATGCCTGAGTGCTACATTCGTGGTAATACCATTAAGTACCTTAGGGTTCCTGATGAGGTATGTGGTGGTGCTTCAGTCTTTTTTTTGCTCTTCTTTCAGTGAATAAGGTTCAGAACTTCTTTGTGAACGTCTTAAGCTCTTAGCCATGCATACATTTATCCACTAATGTAGTTTCACTGCCTGTTTATTTAGGTTATTGACAAAGTCCAGGAAGAAACAAAGAGCCGTGCTGGTAAGCCTTGTTTTTTACATCTTGTTGGTTGTTCGTGTTGATACTTAAATTGACTAGGTGATCTAAGAGGTTAAGAAATATATAGACTGGTGTGCTTGTCATGTAAAAGATGCATGTGGTTTTGTGCTTGAACCCAAACAGTTTCAGAGTTGGACTTGTTTCTTTTATAAATCAGCAAACGAGAGTTCCATTGCTGTGAACAAGTTATTGTTGTGCATATAGGATGAGTTGCTATTTGTGTATTCTTTTTCAGTTCCCAAAAAACTAAAAAGTTCTTTGGTTGATGTGGCCTTTTTTCAGATCGCAAACCGCCTGGTGTGGGGACGGAAGGGGAAGAGGTAGGGAGGATGGTGCTGGTGGACGTCAACCAAAAGGAATTGGGCGTGGCCTTGATGAAGGTGGTAGAGGACAAGGAGGAGGACGAGGCAGGGGTGGTCCGGGTGGAAAGCCTGGTGGAAACAGAGGTAAATCATTCCTTCATTTCAAAATGCGAGCATTGCGTGGATACCAATTATTCTTTTGTTGGTTTCATTCCCTCAAATTCACCATGAAAGATGTTCCTGCTAAATATATATTTTTGGTGTACAATGGTGGTAACAAGGTTTGATAGCCCCCCAAGGCCAACCCCTAGTGGGTTAGATTTTTATGCTATTATTTTCACCTGGGTGATCTGCTGTTGGAGTAATCTTCAATGTAAAACGTAGTAAATTATTATTGAAGGGACTTGGAGAGTCTTACTCTTGTTTGGGGGTTTATGGAAAAATAATTTGGTAGTTCAACTTCATTATAAGTCAATAAGTTAAATTTCTAATGTAGTCCATGTTGTAATTTTATATCACAGACCTAGGGGTATTACATGTTGTTTAATGGTTACCTCCAATTTGAATCTGAGGGGAAGTAGTGACTTTCCTTTGCTCCTTAAAAATCTCCCAAACAAGGGTTTAGGCTACTTTTTTCATTTGCATCCAACATTTTGTGTCACATATATTATGATTGAATCTCATCCAATGTTTTTTCTTATTGTTGTAGGTGCAGGGCGAGGTAGAGGTTGATTTGAGTACTGGAATGAAACTACAGATGGGCCAGTTGCCGGTTTTAGAGGCAATGGTGCCCATTCAGCACATTTACTGTTTGTGTTTCCTGTGCATTATCCTATTTTAGGTTTCTAATTATTTTCCTGCATTTATAGTCACAAAAATGGTGATATTATAGACCTCACCAAAGCTGCTTTGCCAACATCATTTTCAAATGCATTTTCTGTTGAAAACTTGGCTTTGTATTCCTTCTTCCCCGTTTATGTTTTAGATATCTAGTGATGAGTAAAATGAAATGGAATGAGTTGGAACAATGAAGAAGATACCTAGTGATACAGTTAGCATTCTATTGGTTGGATATTTTAATCGTGGAATAAACAAGAAAAGGGCTGGTTCCACTCATGGAATAGAATTCATGAGTTTTAATTCCATCCTATTCTAAACCACTACCCAAATAATGGAACCTGGTATTATTTCAATTTCCATCTCATTCCACTTTATTACATTCTTTTCAAACATAGCTCCATGGTGGTACATGTTAATTGTTGAATAGTAAATACCTCTCAATCTTGCTATGTAAGTTTTATTAAAAAATAAAATCATAAAAAAGTTTTTTTTAGTGATTCACAGAAACTAAAAATAATATAAGTCGAAATACACAGGCTAGAGTTCTGGTGATTGGTGTAATCATCATGTAGTTGGTATACATAAATTAAGAGTATGTTTGGCCCAGCCTATCTAGAACTTTTTTCTAGCTCGTGCGGAGTTTCTTTCTCAAGGACATCCTTTGATTCTTGGTGTTAATATTCGTTTTTATTTTTTATTTTTTGTTCTATATACTCAACCATTCGACCAACGTCACATTTTCCCATCATTTTGAATTTGGGCATTTGAATATGCTACTCAGTTCCCTCTCCTTTTCGTTTTCTAATATATTTTTCTATTATTAATTTCTTTAGGGTTGAACTGTGATGATTTGTGATCTATTGCTCAAATATCTCTCATTTTGCAAACAGAAAACTTCAACAGCTATTAAAGAATTTATTTGGACTATGCATGTTGATGAGGATTTCACTAACAAAGAATTTGCCTCAAATAAAATTTATAATTTCTAAACAATTGGCAAACAAATGTAGTGATTAGGATTAGTTTTAAATAAAGCCAAGTTTTTTAATTTATTTTAAGATATTTTACTAAATAGTTTTTAGCTAAGCACTTTCTAATTTAAAAATAATGAAAATTATCAAACAATTTTACTTTTTTAAAATTTTTATTTTGAATTTTAACATTAAAGTAGTTTTAAGTTCGAAAAAGGTTGGGCCTAACATAATTTAAACAAGTTTATTTCGCATTGGAAGCTTTCTTTGTTTTTTGGTTACAAGGAGGGTCAAAAGGCCCCGGAACCTTTTTGTTTGTTGCTCCCAATGAATTACAGCTCGTTCGCATGCCCTTAGTAATTTGAACTGTTTAATTTTAGGATTTTAATTTTATCATGTTGCATATGACGACAATGTGATCTAATGAAAAAATAAATGCATACATATATAACAAAACAAAGTTGATTTACATTAATTAACAAAATTAGGTAATATAGTTTATTTTTATTAATATTATTTAAAATATTTTTTTTAAAACTATTCTTGGTTGAAACTTGATATCAAAATTAGAAAAGAATCATTAGAAGTGCAATTTCAATTAAATAAAGAATACTTTGAGTGTAATGTCATTAAATAAGGTAAAATTAATTAAGATTTGCTTATATTTTTTTTATCATCCTATGGTTTATTTATATATATATATTTAGCCAGATTTATATATTTATCACTAAATGTTTTATTTCATCACTTGATATTGTTATCTTAGTAAGTACAATCGAGAATTCAAATCCTTAACGTTATGCTGGATAAGTGTTTACAATAAACTCTGAAATGGCATTCGTACTTGCTTATATAGAAGTGTTTGTTGAACACTGAAATGACATTCGTATTTTCTTATAGTTTTTTTTATTAAAATATATAAAAATTTGTCTAAAGATTTGCTATATTAGTGTACTTGAATAAAAAGTTATAACCAAAAAAGTATTAACATGGGATAAAATTGTGAGCCCGTACCAAATTATGGAGAATTTCTTGGTCTAGCATTACATGTAATACATTGACACAAATCTAAAACTAATGGTTTTCTCTTGGTCAATAGCATTATTAATGCTAGTAGAGCTGATCATGATTTTTCTTGTGAACTCTTTTAAGCCTCATATTAAATGCGCTTCAAGTCCACATTGATTCGATTGAGAGGAGTCATCATCATGGAAAACTTGTGTCTCCAACACCTGTCCCTAATAATGGAGATAGATTGTATCCCAAGGTTTCGCTGTGCGTTATGCACCAAAGCTTATGATCAATCTCCAAAAATACATTTTTGCAATTGAAGTGTTAGCATAAAGTTAATTAATTTGCAATCAATAAGAAGGGCTCGAGGAAACTTTTTTGTTGTGCAAAATCACCATCATGTTAGATAGACTACTTACGCTGTTGCGCATAGATATGAAAGCAAAAACAAGGATATGGTATGATATAGAAATTTTCAAAAAAACTAGGATACAGTATGTTAATTTAATTTTTTTAAAAATATACATATATAAGGAAAAAAAATTATATAAGCATGATCAAGGCAAAAAAAAAATACAAATAAGTATAATATATAACATAAAAGGTGATTAAATTGTTCAACAAGACAGCAAAATACCTCGTAATAAGAAATTATAGTACATAAATTGTTCAACAATCAAACATCGTAAAACTTAAGCATAATTATGAATATTCCACTTTAACAATGCTAATCTCATCATTTTTTTTGTCCTACTTCCAAAAAAGTCAAGCTCTTTAAATAGATCCTATACATCTTCAGCAATATCTTACATTTTCCTCTTATCCTTATTATAATTCTTACTCATTCTTGTGTGGAAACGAAGGGTTGAGCTTATTTTGTTTGGGGTTGTACCACCATACATGATCCATCATAAGTATGGGAGGATACATACTAGGTGTACCACATTCAATACGCAATTTATTTATTTTTAAATAATACCCACAAGAACTAAATGTATATCAGATATAAATACGTATCCAATATATGTACGGGCGGTTTTAATTTTAAAATACCGCGCTTTATTGAAACAGAAAGCTTTTTTTTTATCAGATTAGGGTTTTAAATGGTGTAGAATTTAAAATAATTTATAAACTTGGATAAGTCGTAAATCATATTTACGATTTTTAAAATGAAGTTGTAAATGTTACTAATAACTTATTATTTTAAATATAAAATAAACAAAATAATAATAAAAGAAATGAAGTCATTATAATATGACTTGCAAGAAGTCCCCATTTCTTAACAGGAATGACTTGGATAAGGATCAGAGAGGGAACAAGACCCGTCAAGTGATGCGCATAATTGCATCAAGTGGCTTCACTTGCAAAAACCAAGTTCAGTGATTTATGTGTCTCGGTTGCAGTTGACATAGCTTAGTACGGATTTAGAACCATGAAGTTATATTATTAGAATTTAGAACTTTTATATTATAATAATATAAAATAAAAGAAGTGATACGACTTCTAATTTATAAAATAAAAACTAAAGTGATACATATACAATCTTATTAACCACTTCATTTATTTTATTATTTTTCTCTCTTTCATGCTTAATTATTATTTAAAATAATAGGACGTCACACTTACGATTTCATTTTGAAAGCTCGTGAGGGACAAGTAACAACTTACCCTTTTTTTTAACATAAACTTTGTTTTGGTATACAACAACTTACCCTTTGAGAATTAATTCAAAATTTATACGATTTTAATAATTTTGAAATAAAATGACCTCTATGCTAAAAAAGCCAAAAAGAAATGTCCTCTGTGCGGAAAAGAAAAGGTGACAGTAAGTTTTACCATCCCCCAAAGAAAATGTAAGCAGTCTTATGGCCATTCAAGATGATCAGGGACAAAATGAACACACATATCAATAAATCAGACATCACCCCTGCCCCACATGAAATAAATCAAATGTTTTTATTTAGTGAAAGATCATAAGTATTAAAACAATCTAACAAGACTATAGGATGTTATGTCGTTTTCTCATTAAATAAGTACTATCATTGTGATTATGTCATCGTCATTTAATGCACACAATATATTATTTGAGCAACCAATATTAGCTTCTATATAGTACTCGATTCGACAAGAAGATCAGGTAGGCCCCGCTAGGAATACAAATATATTACTTACACGGGATGTACGGTGAGTGATATGGATGCGTACCCCTCAAGTAAACAATATAATACGAGAACCTTCTGTGCTCATAGAATTAAAGTCATCAATCATGATTGTCATAGTTGCATTTTTTTATTTGTTGGTATTAGAAAAATGACAATCCAACCAATTCAGTTAGATAAAAGAAGATTGCTGAAGAGCAAAATTTGCACACGGTATGATTGACAAGAACCCCCCCCTCAAAAGAAAAGCTCTATAAAGAAAATATCAATCTACAATTTAGAATTATGGAAAAAAGAACTATGGATAAAAATGAACTTTTTCATTCGCTCATTTGATTAACTATTCAGGAAACTGATTTAATTAATATTTTACAATCATATAAATTTATGATTTCCTATTAAAGTAGTTTAACATTTGAATCACAAACTAAATACGTGCCGTACAAGGAAAAAAGTGGAATGTCAACTAAACATGTAAATTTATGATGTAACATGAAAATTTAGTCTTATCATCGAACTTTGTTGGTTATATTAGATAGAATACTACGATCTAACTCTAGAGCTCCACGCCCGAACTGAAAAAAAAAAATAATGGAACTTGGGAGAAAAGTGAATTAACCAAAAATTTAGCCCTACAATTTTAAAAGAATTCCAAACGCAACTTAAGAGTGATTTTCTTTGGGGGGGTAAGAGAAAGTCTACAAAATATAGAAAGCTAGATACACCACCTTCATGAAATATAAATCTCAATTGTACAGTATCCTATTTCAACTTGAAGGAACATTTGCTGGCAAATAACACATGTTTAGAGACACAAGGTAAGACGAGCAATATAAATGCCTCCACTTAAACAACTTTCAGTTGACAGTACAATCAGACTGAAAATTTCACTGCTTTGTAAGTCTTTCAAGTTCAAGGACAGGGATATTATGTGCTAGGAGTGGGAGCAACTTCCTTACCGGTGCTCTTACCAGCACCTTGTTCTCCCACCGAAGAACCTCCCTCCTCCTTACTGTTAATCTCTTGTTTTCCAGGATTTGACACTTCTTGATCTGTACAATTGACAAACTATATGTAATTAGCCCAACAAATGAACAGTACATGAAAAACAGTGTTCCAGAATACTATAGCTTGAGGCGATATGAATAAGACTAACAATAGCAATTCTGAATAGTTTAATGGATGCATTATTGCTTATAAATTTCATTACACTATTACTCGATCAAGCATTGTTGCATCATTAAAATAGCGTGACTCTTGTCATATTAGTTGTAAGAGTCAATTTTTTTTAATGACATGGAAATGCATGATTGAGTGATAAGTGAAAAAAAAAAAAAAAAACTTAACACTCAAAAGTTTTGAATAAATCCATAGGTTAGAGCAACTAATTAAATTTAAGGGCCTCTTTCCAATTAAAAAAAAAATTAATCAATCACTTCAGTATGATATGTGCATGATTGTTTCAAGTTAGCTTGCATTTGGAATTCCTTAACACTCTGTAAACCTCAAGTTTACGACATATATGATACTTCCAACAAAAACTTGACGACTAGATATACACGTCTAACAAAAACCATCTCATCAACAGAAACAAAATCTGTAGTATTCACCAAGAATAAATTGATATAGTATACTCCACAGCCACCCCGGCAACAATTAGATTATAGTGTCAATGATAAGAACTTGATCAATAAGAACACAAAGATAAAGTATTATAAATTAAAACATAATCCCCAATTCTATACCAATATGCTGACAGGCTGGGCGAGGCAAAAACAGCAAGTACAAAGAATATCCCTGTATAATGAGTGCTCCAGGGTCTCTCTCCCAACCTCTCACATTACAAAATGAGATGTCTTTCCTACTATACAAGTGACTATTTAATTCCCAACCCAACTACTGAATTCACTAACAATAATCAGAAAATTAAATTGTCACAAACAGTTAAATAAATCAGGGGCTAATAATCCCCTACATCTCTCCTATTTTTTCTCATATACACGGTTCTTAATTGGAGGGTGTTGCCTACGAGTCTGCCAGACATGAAAGATAAAACTGATGGAAGTGTTCCTAAAACAATAAACCACCCCAAAGCACATACATCTTTCGATAATTTGTAAATGTGGGAAGCACATGCCACAATTAGTTTAACTACCAATGTACCATCAATATCTTCTAAAATCAAGCATGCTTTTCAATAGTCAAGTGATTAGGACACCTAAATGCCAACTGCCAAGTTGTCAACCACAAATTGAGCAGAATACTTACCTTCATCATCACTGTCCTCAAAATCATCTCCCATCCCATCATCACCCATCCCGCCAAATTTCTGCAACATAAAAATGATTAAGACAAATAACATCTATAAGAAAAGGGAGACTGAAACTAAGAATCACATGAACACATTGCATACATACCGAGAAATCCATCCCTCCCAAATCCAGGTCACCGCCAGCAAAACCTAACGATAAACAAGAGACAATCAGTTGATATATAAAAATACAATCCCTTTCATAACTTACATTACAAAAACTCAGTAGAATATCATGGTTTAAACATGGGGCGTACCCTCATCTTCATTTTCATCCACCCATTTATCCCAGTCTACTTTCACGTAGTGCGGGGGCTTGCCTTCTGCTTTCAGTAACCTTTTCCACCATCCTTCCTCTGCCTTCTGCACCACACAGAATATGCCCCGCACTCCTACATTAATTTTGCTCTCCTGAACAACAAAAGAAAGGTTAAAAATAGTTACAGTGCAAATGAAGCATAACAGAAAAAATTACTTGGAGAAAAACATTAAACAGGAAAAAAGAAACACAAAAATAACTTGGGAATGTCTTCTCACCTCAACATTAGCCTTGTCAAAGAGCTCCAACTTGAGTTCATAGAGGTGGCCTTGAGCACCAGCATTAGCAGAAAAAGTGAAAATGCCATCTGGGGTAAGGTCAACTTTTGCATTTTTTGAATCTGGCAACTGAACCGTGACATAGACCTTGTCCGACCTTTGAGCCCACTTGACCTCAGGATGACGACTGCATCAACACAGTGCAAACAATAAAAATAATAAATCATTATATAAAAAAAAAAGTATCAATACATTGCGTAACTAAGCATCGAACGTAACACACCATGTTTTTTAAAAATTGAATGTGCTTCTCAGACAATGTGACGATTAAAAGGCAAAATCGTAAGAGTAAATAACAATGAGGAAGAAAGCAGTGGCACGTGATTGTCAAGGAGACACGAAATATAAAACAATAAAAAATGAGACAATAATAATATTTAAAGAGAAACAGGATTTGTACCTCATTTGTTTGAGAGAAGTGGATTTGAAACCCTAGATTTGTTCTTCGTTGATAACTGTCTACTCAAACACAGCCCCAGTTGTTCCCTCTTTCGGATTTGGATGATATACCTTGTTCTATCAGTTTCTTTTTTACTTCTTTTTTATTTTTCTTTTTTCGGAGATAAGTTTCTAGAAGACGCTGATTTCACTATAGTACTCGCAAATCGAAACAAACTATACTAGGCCCATTTCATTCAGATACGACCCTAGGCCCGTAAATGAAACAAGCTCTGTACCGTCCAAAAAACAAACTAATCGTCGGAGGACATAACAGGGGTTATCAACCTAACCTCTATGAAGTTGCTTTCTCAGGGTCCTTTTACAACCGCTGTGACTTTCTAATTTTTAGTCTTTAAATGTAAATTTTAATTAAAATTGAGATAAATTAAATTTTACTTCAAGAGTAAATTACAGTCTTGAAAGAGACTTGATTTATATTTATTCTCTTACATTTAAAAAAAACTTGAAAATTAAATATATATTACACTTTAATCTATTTTATATTTTTAATATAATCATTCTTCTTTTGCATATTTTTCTTTATTTTTTATTCTTAATATCATTAACATATACTTTTGACCTGCTACATTTTATTCTCCATAACATGAGTTGCAATTGTGTTGTTGTGGTAACTATGAATATTCTTACAAAGTTATAGTTGATCTATGATCAATATTGGTATTCACATTATTTATATTATGACTTATGTTAAAGGGGTTAGAACAACTAGTTGTTGAAAGTTTAGAAATATCTATAGAATTGATTATATTGCATTATTATTGATAAATTGTATTGTGTTGTGTGTATTCCTTATTTGTATTATTTTTATGATGTAATATGTAATTATGTGATGAGAATAATTATTTAGCTTATTATTATCATTATTATGTAATATATTTAAAGTACATCATTGGTTGGTTGAATGCACGAATTTGTGTTCTTGATTAAACATTCTTGTATTCCTAATTGAATATTCTTGTACTTTTATTTGATTATAGTTGATTGATTTTTTTACTCTTGACAACCCGTAGTTTTTACCTCTTATATTAAAGAGGTTTTACACGTTAAAAATCTTGGTGTTTCTTGTGTAATTATTCTTTTCGTTATTGCTATCATTTTTATTTGTAGTTACTCTTTATAAATTCTTACAAATTAGGAGAATTTATATTTACTACATTATTATATATTACATTATTAATTTTTATCCATCACACAAAACCTCAGTTTCTTGCCTTCTTGTTAGAATAATATGTAGGAGATGAAGCTTAGTTTACGAAGTCAATGTAGGATTTTAAGCTACGCCAATAACATTTTTTAAAAATATATTAAAATAAGAAGTCACATAGAGGCTTATGTAAGTTATGTTGCAATAAAATGTAACTAAAACAAAAAAAAAATGTGCTGAAAATAATGTGTAAAAGAATATGTTATTAGCTGTTCTTTGACTAATTTTCATAACATAAATATATGGATAATACAGAAATGGTATTACAAAATTAAAAAATTTGTTTGACGCAATATCAACAAAAGACTTTATTGGAAATGGATTGTTACCTATGAATAGAGGGAAAATAAAGACATTATTAATTTTAACAATATATTAACATGTTTAATGATACTTCTATTGACACGTGAGAATTATTTTTTCCACTCACACTGACACATTAATATTGATAGTGAAATCGCATGATACATATGTAAAAGAAAAAGAAACAAGTTTAATTTATAAAATTTTCATAACAAGATACTAAAACAAAAAAAAAATGGAGAAATTAAGAATTCACACACAGCCATATACACTTGTCATGTAATACTATTTAATAAACAAAGACTGTTAACATTATGGATAAATTATAGAATTTGTATTCAAGTGTTACTCAAGAAGGAAAACAAATAGTAGCAGTAAGTTTGAAAGATTTGGCTGTGCATTAAATGTATATCAATTCTTTTAAGTTGTTATTTGTTTTAATTGAATAATTAATTTTGGAAAAGTAAATTTAGGAATATGACGTTCCTATTTTTAATATAATAATTTTAAGATAATATTTGAACATGATTGCTATCTAAAAAACGACATTCTCGTGTTTTATTTAACTTCTATTTCTATGATAAAAGATGAGTATACGTTGCATTATAATAGACATGTTAGATGTTACCAAATAATGTGATAAATTTCCTACTATTATTTGAATTTTCAAAATTAATCTAGAACATTGATTTTTAATCAAACATATATATGAATTTACCTGATTATAAAATTCTTAATTATAATATTTTAAAAAGAAATGTTCCTCAATGCAAAAGTATATATTAAAACAACCACTCCATTAAATTTTCAAGCAACTACGCTTTGGCGAAATTTCTCAATCATTTCATGATTCACAAATTTTAACTATTTTTTTTTTCATATTTCAATGCACAAATAAATTGTTTAAATAGTCAAATCTCGTGTAATTTGAAAAACAATGTGAAGTATTCTTCCGTCAAATATGAATTAAAATTTATTTCTTCTTTTGACTCTTCAAGTATAATATTGTTGATTTTATTTCTTATTTTATAATTTTTTTATTTTGTTTTAATATTTTTATTACGGTTTTATTGACATTAATATATTAAATATTGAAACAAATAAAATTTTATAATATATATAGAAACTTATAAAGTGAGTTCAGCAAAAGAGATGAACTTGATTTAGATGAATAGTATTAACTAAAAAATTTAATTTAATTGGTATTAATTTTTAATTTTTATTATTTATTTTTATTTATCTGATATGTAATTTGTTGTTGAATGATATTATACAAAATAAATATTTATAAAATTAAGTACTAAAATAAATAATAACTGTAGTTATAATCATAGTTCCATGAATCAAAATCAGGTTTACTAGTAAAATAGAAAGCATGCACGACTCTGAACACCTTTCGCATTCTCGCCTGGACCTGTTGACCTGTTATAAATTAAAACTTGGCTACCCGTTGTCAGGGACATGTGCATGAAACTCGTGTCATCATTTTCCACTTTTTCTTGCCATTATTAAGTTCAACACCGGTGTAGGTTTGAAAATAAAAGTGATATTACTAGAAAAGAGAAATCATATTACACCCTATTTAAAATAATTATTCTTTTAAAATTTATTTATAATTTTAAAAAGTAAAAAAAAACTAACATTTTACATTCTATTCTAATGTTTTATATTTTTACTAAGTACAATAAAATTATTAATAAAATACAATATAGTGAAATGTAATTAGCTTTTTGAATAATGGAATAAAATTCCTTAGACATTTTTAAGAGCCATCACTAAAAATAAAGAGATAGAAAAAAAAAATAACAAATATAACAAATGATGATGAAAAATAACAGAGAAATACGTAGAACATAAAAATTAAAAGCTTAAAAAAGTTAAAGTTATAAATAATATAGGGATGATTCATTTTTTTTTTTTTGTCTCAATTCAATGTTTAGACTGTTGTGATTCAGATAATAGCATAAGAACACACAACTAAAATAAAAGATGAGAGAAAACACACTACCCAGTGGCAAAGAATGTAATTTACTAATAAAGTAATTACAACAAAAACAAAGAAACAATTTGGGAATTTTTCCTCACACTTTCTTTGGGGACACTCTTTGTTTTTTTCTCGGTGGTGTGTATTTCTCTGCTTTACGCTCCTTATATAGGGGAAGGAAACCGAAGCGTAACGGAAGAGGAATTAAAAAAAAAAAAAAAAAAGGTGGCGTTTATGAAATAAAAGCGGTGGCGTTTATGGACAATAAAAGCGGTGGCCATTTTATTGACAATAAAAACGGTGGCGTTTTATTGACAATAAAAGCGGTGGTAGTTTTTTATTGGCTTTTCAACAATCTCCCTTGAAGATTTTGATTAGATTAATCAAATCTTCACACCTTTATTCTTTATCCTTTGCCATACATGTAGCTTTACTTTTCCGATAGGCCACAGTAGGATCGACTCCATGCGAACTTGTCAATGCTAACTGGCTTTGTCATAACATCTCGCTAGGTTCTCATCAGTGTGAATCTTTTGCATATCCACACTTCCTTCTTCCACCACTTCTCGAACAAAGTGATATCTTATGGCTATGTCTTTGTCCTGGAATGAAAGGCTGGATTCCTTGCAGAATGTGTAAGGCACTTAACTTGTCACAATACACAACAATTTGTTGCTGCTTGTGCCGGAGTTCCTCCATTACCTTTTTTAATCCAAATAGCTTCCTTACATGCCTGGGTGGCTGCCATGTACTCAAACTTCTGTAGTAGACAGAGCTATAACATCTGTAACTTGGATAACCAACTTACGCCCCTCCTGCAATTGTAAATACATAGCCCAGTAGTAGATTTTCTTTTATCCACATCACCTGCAAAATCTGAATCGACATAACCTCTCGACAAGTAGTTCTGATCCTCCGTAACATAAAGCAACACCTGAGGTCCCTTTGATATATCTAAGGATCCTCTTAACAACATTCAATGTTCTCCACCAGGATTTCCCATGAATTTACTAACCACTCCCCGCTTGTGCAAAGTCTGGTCTTGTACAAATCATGGCATACATAAGGCTTCCCACCGCTGATGCATACGGTTTTCGAGACATCTCCATCCTCTCTTCTTCACTGCTAGGGCTCATCTTGGAGGATAACTTGAAGTTAGTAGGAAGAGGGTAGAAATTGGCTTACAATCTTGCATGTTGAAGCCGCAAGATTTTCAGTAAGTAATTCTTCCGAGAAAGTCAAACCTTCCTATCTTTTTCTGTCTCGGTGAATTTGCATCCCTAAAATCTTGTTTCCGGTCCCAAATCCTTCATATCAAATTCCTTAGCCAATTGTGCCTTTAATTCTTGGATTTGATCTTTGTTGGGCCTACCACCAACATGTCATCCACATACAATAGCGAGAATAACAAAATCGGTATTACCAAACCTATTGTAATAAGTACAATGGTGCGAGCTCGATCTATTGTAACCAAGGCTAATAATGAAGGAATCAAATCTCTTGTACCAACACCTAGGCGCTTTTGCTTTAGACCGCACAGAGATTTGGTGGCCGCAAAACCAAGTTTTCTTGTGTTTTAAAGCCTTAGGTTGGAGCATATAAATTTCCTCTTCAAGTTCTCCATGAAGAAAAGCAGTCTTTACATCTAATTGCTCAAGATGTAAATCAAATACAACACACATAGCTAGAACAATTCTGATTGTCGTCATCCTGACAACTGGTGAGAATATCTCATTGAAGTCAATACCTTCTTTTTGAGCATATCCCTTTAGTACCAATCTAGCACGATATCTTTCCACTTGATCATTGCCATCTCGCTTGATCTTATAGACCCATTTACAACCGATGGCTTTCCGACCCTTTGGAAGTTCCACAAGATTCCATGTCTTGTTCCTGTGAAGAGCCTCAATTTCTTCCTGCATTGCAGTCATCCAAAGAGAAGCATCTGAACCACTCACAGCCTCCTGAAAAGTTGAAGGTTCTCCTTCTTCATTTAGAAGACAATACGCATCATGACTAGTCATCACATATTGTGAATGCCAAGATGGTTTGCTCCTTTCTCGTGTTGATCGTCGGAGTTCTGCATTGCCAACCTCATTTGGCTCCTGTTCTTCATGCTTTGCTCTTCTAACTCAGAGGAAACTTCTGAAGTCTTCTTCTCAATTGGCACTTTGTAACCTTGTCCTCTATATGTTATTTGTTTATGCTCATTTTGCGGTTCATTTTCTGCAAAGACTACATTCTGCTAACAATAACCTTGTGGGCGGTGGGATCCCACAAGCGATACCCTTCACATTGTCAGCATAGCCCAAGAAGATACATTTCCTGGATTTTGGATCCAGCTTTGTTCTTTCTTGTGAGTTGTACATTACGTACACAGGGACAGCCAAAAACCCGTAAGGATGAATAATCGGCCGGTTTACCATTCCACACCTCCATTGGTGTACTCAAACCAATTCTTTGTTGATGGAGATCGATTTATTACATAACAGGCAGTTTTACTGCTTCTGCCTTGAGAAAGACTTGGCCACTCCTGCTGTTTGCAACATAGCTCTTGTTCTTTCCGGGAGAGTTCTATTCATCCGCTCTGCTACACCATTTGGCTGAGGTGTATGTGGGACGAAAAATTGTCCGACAATACCCTCTTTGCTTGCAGAATGCTAAAAATTCTCCATCTACATATTCTCCTCCGTTATCTGTCCTCAAGCACTTAATTTTCCTCCCAGTCTCAAGTTCTACTTGTGCTTTGAATTCCTTGAACCGAGAAAATACACTTGACTTCGTTTTGATAGGGTACATCCACAATCTCTGGAGTAATCATCGATAAGCGATACAAAATATTTTGCTCCTCCTAGGGATAATACCGGTGATTCCACACATCTGAATGAATCAAGTCTAATTTGTGTTTACTCTGGTAGTCGTCTTAGCAAACTTCAATTTGTGTTGCTTACTTATCACACTGAGTGTTCACGAAGGGTAAACTTACTTCTTTAAGCCCGGGTAAGAGATTACGTTCGCAAGAATTTTTTCAGACCACGTTCGACATATGACCAAGTCTGCAATGCCACATAAATGTCACATCTTCCTGACTTGGTGCTGCAACTGATGCATTCGCTTCTTGCAACGTATCTCCAGCCAGCATATACAAATTTGCCAAGATCTTCTTAGCCTTCATGACTACCAAGTTCCCCCTCACCACCTTTAAGATTTCATCTTCAACATGGATCTTACATCTGAGATCATCTAATTGCCCTATGGACGGTAGATTCTTCTTCAAGTCCTTCACATGTCGTACCCCCTTGAATTGTGCGAACAGTACCATCATACATTTTTATTTTGACAGTACCTACTCCAAAGCAATCTCAAGGCATGGTTGTTTCCCATGAACACGGATCCACCCGAGATAGGCTCATAAGTGTGAAACCAATCTCGATGCGGAGTCATGTGCCAAGTTGCACCTGAATCCACTATCCATTTATCATGAAACTCCCTTTTACTATTAGGACTCATTCTGTATCACTCACGAGAATGTCTCCATCTTCTAAGGTATTTGCAACATTACCTTGTGAAGATGATTCTTCGTAGTTCTTTTGTTCATTCTTCCTCTTCCAACACTCTTTCTTCGTGTGCCCTTTCTTGCCACAATAGTAGCATTTGAAATTCTTCTTGTTTCGAGAGTTTGACCTATAATGATTTTGACTCCCACTTGAGCCACGTTAGTTGATCTTCCTCTCATCATTGTTAAAGCTTACGCTTGTTTGGAACTTTCCACTTTGCTCATCCTTCTGGATTCTTCTTCAAGAATAGCTCCAACGACGTCCTCAAAGTGTAATTTCCCATCAATATTATTATTTGTAATATTGATGATGAGTTGATCATACGAGTCAGGTAAACTCTGAAGTAGAAGCTCCGCACGTTCATTTTCAACTATATTGAAATCTGCTGCTGATAATTGGGCAAACAAAGTGTTCAACTAGTTGATGTGGTCCGTCATTTGATATGGACTCACTCATCCAGAAGAGTATAGAGTTTTCTCTTCAAGAATATTCTTGTGTGAAGTGATTTTACCTCATATAGTTTGATGAGGGTATCCCAAATCTCCTTATTTGTATTCTTTTCTGCCATTTTTTGGATAGAACTGAATCGCCATTGCTAAGTGCAAATTTGCAATAGCATTGTCATTGATTTCTTTCCACCGCTGGTCAGGTGTGAGCCGCGGTTCTTCCTTCAATTGCCTCTATGCAATTGTCTCTCCTCAGAATGGCCTTCATCTTTAATTTCCACAATGAGAAATTACTCCCATTGAACTTCTACATCTCATATTTCGTTGTCATGGTTTTAAACCAGGCTTATGCAACCTTCACTTATGAATAGTATTGCCTCTTTGAACGACAGCGGTGGGCCGTGAACAAGTTCACACTACCACATTCCAAAGTAACAAGAATAACTCTTTTCTGATGTGGAAGATCAGATTAACTGCAACCACAGAGCATACTAAGAATTTTCTCCAACACTATTCTAGTGACTATAGAATGAGCACAACTGACCGGGCTACGATACCTTTGTTGTGATTCAGATAATAGCATAAGAACACACAACTAAAATAAAAGATGAGAAAACACACTACCCGGTGGCAAAGAATGTAATTTACTAATAAAGTAATTACAACAAAAGAACAAGGAAACAATTTGGGAATTTTTCTCCCATCTTCTTTGGGACACTCTTTGTTTTTTTTCTCTCGGTGGTGTGTATTTCCTACTGCCTACGCTCCCCTTATATAAGGGAAGGAAACCGCGTAACGGAAGAGGAATTAAAAAGAAAAAAAAAACGGTGGCCGTTTTATGGACAATAAAAACAGTGGCCGTTTTATGGACAATAAAAACGGTGGCCATTTTATTGACAATAAAAACGGTGGCCGTTTTATTGACAATAAAAACGGTGGCCGTTTTTATTGGCTTTTCAACATAGACAAGTGATATATATAGTTAGTGCCTATACACTTCTAAGAATGTTCCCGAGTGAGGCAAAGTATTGAGCTGGCTTTCTCAATCCATGAGTTGGGTTTTGTTGTTTTTTAATCATTATATGGACTTTGTTAATCTTTTAATATTATTTTATTAATATTTTTTATTTTTTATCATATCATATTATTTATTATATTTATATATTTTTTTCCTTTTTCTTCTCTAGTTTATATAGCATTTGGAGTGTTGCAATCAAGGTCATGACAAAGTCAGTGGATGATAAAAGTTTGGAGTTTATATTCCTCTCAAGGAAAGGAATATGGAGACTAGAGTTGTCACCAGTATTTTTAAGATAAATATCGGGAAACCTAAGGTTGGATAAGACTAGTATGAGAATCAGAATTCGGATTCGGAAGTTGGTTACGTACAAGAATCACACCAATACCTCATTACGTCTATCTAAAGACAGTTACCCTAACTAGATGCATGAAACAGGATATGACTTTTACATTGCAACGTTCACCTTTCATGAAATGATGGATATTTACATGGAAGAAATGAGAGATGTTTTTGGGTTTGGTGAACTTGACAAGAGTCGCCTCTTGCTCTTAGGTATCTCTTAGTACAATTGAGAAGTCAAAGTTTACATAGTTATAGCCAAGACTTAAAGAATTATATGGAGGGAAAGACCGAGACTGACTCGATCGAGCGAGAGTGTCGACTAGGTATCAATGGGGTTAATGTATCGACTAGGAGTTAACGGGTATAGATAAACAAAGGGTGGGAACCCGACTTTTAGAGTCGACCAACGAGTGTTGACTCTTCGGTCGATCTCGACTACCAAATATGGTTTAATGTGTGGCCAATCCCAAATCGACCTATAGGTTCAGGTATAGATTCTTAAACTACTTGACTTGAAAGAAGTCTCTACCTAAGGGGCTATGAATGAACACCAATAAGCAAACATGGATATTTAGAAGTTCTAAGAATTTCACCTTGTTTAGGTGTTTTCCTTGCCACACTCTAGAGAATAAACAACTCTCTTTCACTAGAAATCTTTTCAACCTCTTTTTTTCTCAAAATACTTCGACCCTTTCTTATCTCGATTTTTCAACCTTCTCAATACTCATTTTCTCTAGAACACAATTTTCTCTCCAATTCTTTTCTAGGAAGTTTTGTGATCAAAATCTTGACCCCTTTTCCTACAAGCTTAGGGCCTTTTATAGGCTAGCTTCCATCTCCATGATCTTCCAAGGAGATCTTCCACCATTAATGTGGTGGCTATCTTCATGGTCTAATTAATGCCACGGTGCCTTTCGAGAGATCCTTTTCCATTAATGCGATGGCTTTGCCTTAAATGCGGTGGTGACCGCTCTTTCCCTTTCTCTAACTGTGTCGCGGCGGGACACGTCTCACTCTCCCTGCTTTCTCGCAGGATGGTAGATTTGAGATGACCCTGCCTAAGGCGTGCAACTCCCCATCCTAGCGATGCCAGCCTGAGGCAAGTTAGGAAGCACAAATCTGCCAATCTCGCTTTCCCAGCTTACTTTTCTTGACATTTCAATGTTTTCAGTGGGACAATCCACCTGTCGTTCCTTTATCCCTTTTGTCCCTTTTCCTTTTTTGTTGTTGGACAGAAACGAATGTCTACAGTTGCCCCCTCTTTATTTGTGTTCAATCAAATAGGATGATTTTCATCTTTTCTAGATAGAACATAAATAAAGATTCTATATTGTGCAAGGGGCTAAAGTCAGCATGAGCCAAATTGAATTGATTCGGACATGGAGTCGAATGGGTCCGACATGGAGCCAGATGGAATTGATCTCAATGCGGAGTTGGATGGGAGTATTCTTGGCACGGAGCCGGATTAATTTGTTCTTGGCATGGAGCCGAATGGAATTGATCTCGACATAGAACTAGAACACGGAGCCAGATTGAATTATTCTTAACTTGTTCTCGACACGAAACCGGGTGGAATTGTTCTTGGCACGGAGCCAAAAGGAAATGATCTCGGCATGGAGCCAGGTTGAATTGTCATTGGCACAGAGCCGGATTAAATTATTTTGGCGTGAATCTTGAAAGGGTGCCTTAATTTGAATTTTGCCAGGGGTCTGCCAAAGGTTGTGTCTGATGGGACACACCTAACCCCTTATAAATGCATGTCTCTTTGACTCTAGCATTGCAATGATGGGTAGGTTCCATCATTGCGCAACCTTTGGGCATTGTGCCCATTCAAGGCAACACTTAGGTTCCCTAGGCGTGGCTGGCATGTTTTGGCTATGTGGGTTGGGCCTCTGCTTTTGATAGCCCAACTTCTCCTATAAATAGGACCTTAACGCCTTGCATTTTTTTCACTTCTGCTTGCTTGAGTTCTAACAACTTCTCTTGCCTTCGAGTTCTGTTTGCTTTCCCAGCACCATCTCCTTCTTTCATCGCTCTCCTTATCCTTAAAATGTCAAGTACTCACAATTTCGGTTCTGAGAGCCGCTCGAAGCAAATACCAGTAGAGGGGCATAACTCTTCTACTTCTTCTTCTTCTTTTTCTGTGGAGCACATCTCCATCTCATCTAGGTCAACAACCTTGGATGTTGTCTCTGAGTTTGTCGTTGCTATTGAGGTCACTACCTCTCAACATGCCACCCCCACTGCTCCAATGACATCATATCACGCCCAAGAGAACTTCGAGTGGGTGAGTGAGGAGGTGAGATCTTATAGATCTGTTTCTTCTCGCTCAAGCATCTCGCCTTTCGCTAGAGACGGAGGGTGGGTTATGAAAGAAATAGCGAACAAGTACGCCATGGCACACTATTTCCCGGATGAACGAGTGTGCCACTTGGTCAAGGAGAGGGAAGAGGACTTTATATATATTTATGAGACAGTGATGAGGGACTTAGGGGTAACCCTCCCCTTTGACACATTTGAAGCCGATGTCCTTCGGACATTAGGGGTGGCACCAACCCAACTCCACCCCAACAATTGGGCCTCCATTCAACCATTTGAGGCAATGTGTCATTGCCTCTCAATAAAACCCTCGGCCAACCTCTTCCTAAGTCATTACACTACCTGCATCGGCCAGAAGGCTGGTTGAGTTTCTCTCTCCCCCCTTCCAAAAGCTAGTTTCTTTAACGCCTACTCGGTGTCATATAAAGGCTTCAAAAGCCACTTTGTCAGAATAAAGGCCTTTAGTGAGGCCTCTTTTGCTTCTGATGAGGAGCCCCTACCCCCATATTGAAGGCTACCCTAGAAATTTAAGGGGCATTCCCATGGGTCCCTCTTTCCAAAGGAGAAATTTCACTTGTCTCTTCTAGACGAAGTTACCCAGGGGATGAATTGTAAGGAACTGATGGACATTGCCTTCAACCACCAACGGTTTGCCTATTCAGAGGTAAGTGTTATTTCTCATTTATTGGTCACTAACTTGGCCACGTGCCAATTGTTCTAATTTGTGTTTTTACTTTTTGTAGATTTCCTCAAGCAACAGAACTTCGACTTTCCCAAACTGTGCTCAAGGGCTGTAGAGGCGCAGAAAGTGAAGGAGTCAGCTTCAACAGCCAACTCGAAAATCACAAAAGTCCCGCTCGTGACGGAGTCGGCTCCAGTTGCTGTACAATTTGTAAGCCCGGTAGTGCCGACTCTGGAAGCAACTCTAGCTTCCCAGATCGAGCCTTCCAACGTTGTTAGGAGGAAGGTCACTGACTCTATCGCCAAGGAAGCTAGGTGTAAAAAGGGCAAGGTCATCGCCCCTTCCACCACCAAGAAGCCAACTATTGTTGCTGCTTGTTCATTTTCTAAAGGGATTGGTACTCCTAGGGTGGTGGCTACCTCTGGGACCACTTCTCCACAACCCGAGATGCCCCCAACTGAACTAGCCCGCTATGCAGCACCAGCTCTACACAAGTCCTTATGGGATCCTGATCTGCAATCCCAAAGCATCATCAAACTTGACTTCACTTCTGCATTTGATCGAGGTGTTTTACTGAAGGTAGGGGCTCAAAACACCCGAGATATGATGTCCACCTACCACATCTGCTCCCTGGTTGCAATTGAGTTTTGGGGCTCTACCATCTGGAAAGCGGATCAAATAATACAAAGAGGAGCTGTCCAGAAGGTAGAAACCAACCATATGCAGAAGGCGTGCAAGGTCCTTAAGTTTGAAGTTGAGGTGCTCAAGTCAAAGTTGGAGAAGTCGAAGTCAAAATTTGCACTTCTTCGTAGCGAAAATGCTAAGTTGAAAGAAGATAATGTTGAAGTGCGGAAGACCTTTGACGAACTCCTCAAAGACCTAGGTGCGCTTTGCACTCAAGTTGCTGAGCAGGAGGTGACTTTGGCTTCTAACAAAACAAAGATGGCGAATTTAAAGGAGGATCTGAAGACGATTGAGGGGAAAACCACGTAGTCCGAACTGGATGCTTTCACGACATGAGCTAATGTGGATTTCCTCACGATCGAACTCAACAGAGCCGAGGACATGATCATGCAAGAACAAGAAAACGACTTCGACAAGGCCCTTCATCAAATCGTACTTCTAGCCCCCGATGATGAGCATGGACAAAGATGTGAAGGACGACGAGTTGGTTTCTATTTTGAAGCCGAGTCAAGGTTTATCTTTTGTATTATCGTATTTTTTTAGAACATGAATGAAAATAGTCTATCTTCAACGCAGTTCGTGTTCTTTTTCTGCTTCTATTTTTTTCCGAATTTGAAAACTAGTCGGAACAAAGGAATCAACATAGAGTCTAAAATAACAAAGTTAAAGACATTGACACGGAGTCGAAATTACTAAATTAAAATGACTCGCCGCGAAGCTAAAATAGCTCAGTCCAAATGGAATTGACACAGAGTCGACGTAATTAAGTAAAATGAACTCGACACAGTCTCGAACAAAAAAGTCGACACGGAGACAAAAATAACTAAGTTAAGAATTCTAACACGGAGTCGGAATGAATTGGTACGAGGCCAAAACAACTAAGTTAAATATCTTGATACGGAGTCGGAAAGAATTGGCATGGGACCACAATAACTAAGTTAAATATATTGACATGGAGTCGGAAGGAATTGGCACGAGACCAAAAATACTAAGTTAAAACATCGACATGGAGTCGGAATAAAGGCAACGACATGGGACCAGAATTTACTAAGTTGAAAACATTGACACAGAATCGGCTCGAAGAATTGGCATGAAAGTAATCACTCTCTAAGGGGGGAAATGTTATGTATGTCTGTCTTGTTGTGTATGGGATGCGCGATCCTTGTGCATTGAATGAATCTATACAACAAGGCTTAAATGTTGTATGTATGCCGAGTGTGTTTTGAGTATGTAGAAATGTACATAAAAGGGTCAGTCATGCGACCATACTGCAATATGCCCCGGTTACTTTTCAAACTCCCCTTATGTTAGCAAAAAAAATTTTATGGATGCCTCTTTCGCGACAAGTGTGCCGAGATTAAATATCAGGCCAGTACTGATATGCTTCCTTTTTAAGGTTCCATAAAGTTATGTAATTGTTTTCCCTTTTTCACATTCAGTATGGTTCATGAAATTTAATGCACGTATGTGATGAAGATATGCTATTTTATTGATTTATTGAGAGATTTGGACAAATGTTCCCTTTTCGGGAATTTGACTATAGGATTACAAGGCTTTAGGTGCAATTTTTCGACCTAATGTCGTATAAATATGCAAGGAGGCAATTGGGAAGATAATATTGTTCCTTGTCCTGATGCTTTCGATGTTTCCATTAATCGCACTTTGGGAAGGCTACTTCCAACCTCTTCTTGACCGGATTTTCAAGGGTAGAACTTTTTTTCTGAGTCTGCATTGACGGGATGCTTCAAGTCTTGGTCTTCTAGGTTTATTAGAATGAAGGCTCCTCCAGAAAAGACACATTTCACGATGTATGACCCTTCGTAATTCAAGGTCTATTTTCCCTTACGATCTTTGGAGGTTGGCAAGAGCTTCTTGAGCACCAAGTCCCTTTCACGGAATGTACGAGGATGCGCTCTTTTATCGAATTCCCTATTCATTCTCCTTTGATAGAGTTATCCATGACATAGGGCTGCCAACCTCTTTTTCTTCAATGAGATTGAGTTGGTCGAAACAGGCTTGGGCCCAGTTGGCGTCTCCTAATTCGGCTTCCATTGAGACTCTTAATGAGGGTATTTCAACTTCCACCAGGAAGATTGCTTCCATACCATACACCAGTGAATAGGGGGTTGCTCTTGTGGAGGTTTGGATTGAGGTGCGATATCCATGCAACGAGTATGGTAACATTTTATGCCAATCTTTGTAAGTCACCACCATCTTTTGAACCATTTTCTTGATGTTTTTGTTGACGGCCTCCATAACCTCATTCATCTTTGTACGATAGGGCGTAAAGTTGTGATGTCGAATCTTGAATTGCTTACATAACTCAGTCATCATATTGTTATTCAAGTTGGTGCCATTATCTATGATGATGTGAGCCGGTAGACCATACATATTATATCTCTCTTTATGAGTTTTACCACTACGTTCCTCGTCATACTAGCATATGAAGCCGCTTCAACCCACTTGGTGAAATAATCTATGGCCATCAGGATGAATCTGTGTCCATTAGATGCTTTAGGTTCGATGGGACCAATCATGTCCAACCTCAACATGGAAAAAGGCCACGAAGTCGTCAAGTTATGTAAAGTTGAAGGGGAGACATGGATGTTGTTGGCATAGACTTGGCACTTGAGGCATCTTTTTACATGATTGCAATAGTCCACATCCATTTTGATCCAGCAATACCTTTAAGATTTTTTGGGCTAGGGAGTGCCCATTTGCATGCATGCCAAAGGTTCCCTCATGTACCTCCTCCACTATTTCCTTGGCCTTCTAGGCATCCACACATCGGAGCAACATCATATTAGCACTCATTTTGTATAACACTTTGCCGCTTAGGAAGAATCTGAATGCTAGCCTTCTTAGTGTTCTCTTATCATTCTCGAACATCCCATCTAGATATTCCCCATCTTTGAGATATTACTTTATGTCGTAATACCAAGGTTTTCCGTTTGCTTCCCCCTCATCTTGTTCTATTTGTTGACAGTATGCCAGCTTCGACTGATGTCGGACGTTAAGAGTTAATTCTTGTCTCTTATTCACTTGGATCATGGCCAACAGGGTAGCAAGGGCATCAACCATTTGATTCTCTTCAAGCGGGATGTGCTAGAAAGTGACCCTTTCGAAATGTTCGAGCATTTCCTTAACATGGGCATGATAAAGGATTAACTTGGCATCCCATGTTTTCCACTCTCCACAGAGTTGGTAGATGACCAACACTAAATCCCCTAAACTTTTTAAGCTTTTTCACTTGATGATCTAAGGCCATCATGATCCCCATGTCATAAGCCTCGTACTCTGCCATGTTATTAGTACAGTCGAATCCTAGTCTTGCCAAGAATGGGAAGCATTGGTCTTTTGGTGAGGCCAAACCCGCTCCAATTCCATTCTATAATAGATTTGAGGCTCTATCAAACCACATCATCCATTTATTTGATTGTGGTTCAGTTTCTGCCATGGTCATAATGTATTCGTCGGGGAATTCATGTTGGAAGGGTTGATAGTCCGAGATCGGATGATAGGCTAGATGCTTTGCCAGGACATTTTCTTTTATTGATTTTTGGCTCACCTACACAATGTCGTATTCTGACGATGCCATGTGCCATCATGCTATTCTTCTTGTCAAGGCTGGCTTCTCAAAGATGTATTTGATAGGGTCTGTTTTGGACATCAACCAGGTAGTGTTGGCAGCATGTATTGTCTCAGCCTTTTTGTTACCCATACTAAGGACGCAGCAGGTTCACTCCAGTGTTGAGTATCTCTTCTCACAGTCAGTGAACTTTTTGCCTTTTCCTTATGTCATCATGTTGTCCTAAAACACACCCCATAGATTCTTCTAGCACGATCAAGTATAGTATGGGGGGTCTTCTCGTTAATGCCGGTACAAGAACAGGGGGTTTTCCAGGTATTTCTTGATTTTTACGAATGCTTCTTGGCATTCCAGAATCCATATGGCCTTTTGGTTTTTATGGAGTTTGAAAATAGGGTAACATGTTGTGGTCAACTATGAGATAAATTGGGCTATGTAAATGAACCTTCCCAAGAAACCCCGAATTTTCGATTCTGTTTCCAGAGTTAGCATTTCCCGAATGACTTTGATCTAATCCGGGATCCACCTCTATCCTCTTTTGTTCACTATGAAGCCCATCAATTTTCCTAATTTCATGCCGAATGTGCATTTGGCTAGATTTAACCTCAGCTTATACTTCCAGAGTCTGACAAATAGTTTTTGCAAATGCTCAATATTTTGCTCCGACTTCTTTGATTTAGCGATCACATCAGCCACATATACTTCTATCTCTTTATGCAGCATGTCGTGGAACAGGACCACCATGGCCTGTTGATATGTCGCTCCTGTGTTCTTTAACCCAGATGACATTACTTTATAGCAGAAGATTCCTAATGTGGTAATAAATGTGGTTTTCTCCCTATCCTTAAGGGTCATCTTTATCTGGTTATAACCAAAGAAACCGTCCATGAAGGAGAAATAGGCGTGTTGTATCGTATTATCAACAAGTACGTTTATGTGAGGTAAGAGAACAACCTTATCAACTTCTATCACTTTACTAATGTAATCCACCATCTTATTTTCCTTTAAGTTTGAAAGCTCTTATTGAAATATCAAGTTATCACAAGATAAATAGATACACAAATGGAATAAGTTCTAAATATGAAAAGTTTTAGAAAATATCTCTATTGATATTGAGACTTTTTGCTATTAATTTTGAAAAAAAAACAATTTAATGAAAAAAGAAAGAAATATAGAAAAGATAGTAATATTTAAGATGTTATAGAAAAGATCATGAATTTAAATGACTAAACTTATTATATGTTAATTGATTTGCTTAATATTAAAATAAAAAAGATTTATCTTTTAAAATGTCACCCAAAAACATTAATATTGGATAAAATTTAAGTTAAAATAATTACTTATAAATATACAGTTTTTTAAAATCTCATAAGTTAAAAAAAATATTTTTAAATATTATAAATTCTTATAATATAAATTTTTTATTCTAAATAATCTTTTAAAATCTCAATCAAATAAACTCTCTTAATTAAGTTTATCTCAATATTTTTTTTAATTGTGATTCAAAAAATTATAATTAAATTTTTTTCATTCTTTTATTGTAACTTTTTTTATCTGAAACATAGTCACCCTCCTTTATTATATATATATATATATTTAAACTTATTTATCTAACGATTTTAATTTTCACCCAAAATTTAGCTTGTTAAATTTAACGAGTTAATTGTGAAATTCACAAACTAATTTTGATTTTTTTTTTTCAATTCATCGTCAATGACTAAGGATATTGGGGCATATTATCATTTTCTAAAGATAAGTAGCTCGATACTCTTATGGGAAGAGATCCTGAAATCAAATATAAAGATTTTATCATTAATTTTTTTAAAATTTATTTTATAATAAAATATATTATATTACAATGATTAAAATATTAAGATTTGATTGAGTGATAATATCGCTCAAGGGAAATCAATCTCATGTTCTTGTACCAGAACATCACTATCATCCCATGTCAACGTACAAAAAAAATGCAAATCAATATAAAATTAATAAATGTATCGAATCCAATCTAAGTTAAAATTAAAATAGTAATAACAGGTTTTAGATTTTGACGTAGGAAAATGTTGACATCATGCCTGACGAACCTCTGCTTGTACTTTTACTCTTGTATTGTATCGAAGGAGAGTTTCTTTCCACAATAAAAGTGAAGGAGAGTTTCTTTCTTAAAAAAGAAAATGAAGATTCACTCTTTTTATTTTCAGAGAATATTTTACAATTATATAAGATATTAAATATTTTAATAAAAAATTAAATATTTAATATATAAATAATGGAATTATGAATTAAATTTAATAATAATTTCTACACAAGAATGTGTAAAAATGAACATTATAATCACGACTTTTCTTCTAAAAATACTTAACTTAATCTTTTTATTGTTAAAATATATGTGAATCTTATATTTATTTATATTTTTTATTTCTAAAATCATAAAGACTCTTAGATTTATTGAGTCTCATAAACACCGAGACTTATGAACTCATTCTTATGTAATGACATATCGCTACTTTTCTCTTTTCATGTTAAAAAAATATTATGTCTCATCCTAAAGATAGATATATTTAATAATTAAATATCTTTTATCGAACGATATCCTTAATCATATTTTTAAAATAGAATATTATATCCTTACAATCTTTTCCTAAAAGATGATGACTATCTCTGATATAATTATAATATATCCAAAGCATAATATTATAATATCATATATATATATATATATCTTGTGTCTTTTTCATTTTCGTTTTCATTTTCATTTTATTCCTTGTATATTAGAATTTTGTATCAAGCTTATTATAATAGTAAATACTATACGACCACACGAGCATAAATTATGTAATTAAACAGAGAGACTTCTCCATTTAAAAAACAATAAATATGCACAGTTTGATTTACACACAAATAAATAAAAAACGATAAAATAAATACAAATTTTAAAAAAAATTGCGGTAACACCTCAAGATAAAAATAAAATAATTTAAATATTTAAAAGTTATACTCAACATAAAAAATATTTAAATATGATCCAAACATAATATTTAAAAGATTATTAGTCATTAATTATTTTTATAAAAAATAATAATAAATTAGGTATTTAAAAAAAATATATTAAAGATTATTTTTAAAAAATATGTGATTTAGTCACATTATTTATTATTTTATCTTTCTCTCCTATTGTATGTCGATACTACCAAAACTTTTCTTTTAGAATTTTTTTTCACTCCTGTGTAACCTATTATTTATTTATTTTGAAAGAAAATAACTATGTACAAGTTATTCTACTATTTAAATTCAATTACATCAACGTAACTGTAATTTCCCACTCTCTGAATTCAATTGAATTCTGTTGTATATCACATCAAGAATGTGGAACCTAATGTAAGTTCCTTATTCTTCTTTTTTAAACTTTTTTGTTTTTTTTTTCCCTAAAATTCTAATAAATCTTAGTATAACTGTTTTCTAATTTAAACTTCATATTAACCTAATATTTTTATTAAATAATTATTTTAAATTTTAAGATGATAAAAAAAATCACATCAAGAATATAAGTATCATAATGAAAGAAAAAAAGGATATATAGAGTTGTTTTATGTGTTGGGAGATAAAAAAGTGGTCATAGATTGTCAGGACCATGAGCTTGCTTTGTATTTTATGACGTGGATGACGATGAATGTATCATATGAACATCTTTCATATTTTGTCATCACTTAATCCCTTCCTCATGTTCTCTAGCATTTTGGGATAACTAAACAAGTTTGATTACATGGTCACATACTCATGCATTCTAATGTTGCTCTCAGTGAGAATTATGAACTTGTAGCTTTCAACCAAGAGGTCAGTTTAATTAATAGTTTGTGGGTGCAAAAATCAACACGGGCAATTAAAGATCATAGTGTGCACTTCTTTACTTATACGTAATTGTACCACCGAGATAATTATTATATTTTCTTTTTACTCTCACCTTAGAAATAGATAAAAAGAGATATTAATATACTTTTCATTTATTTTTCAAAAGAAATATGCTATTAGTTTTTTTTTTATCCATATTATTTTTTAAACTCTGTATTTACTTTTTATTTAGATATCAAATAATTAAATATATATGTTGTATATTATTTTATATATATTAATTAATTTGTTAATTAATTTAATCTAACATTTTCAATTCAATCAACTAATTTATAATTTTACCAAATACAATCTTTAAACTACCTAAGGATCTACTTTTAATATATGATAAAAAATCAAAATTTTATATAAACTCATTCACAATTATCAATAACTCCATTGTCTCCCACACCAACAAAATGCTCAATTTTATAACATTTTGAGAACAGACACAAATGGAAATGGAATGAGAAAAGAAAATTAATACTAACTAATGCAATTGATTGGTAGGTATTGACTGCCATTTGGTAAATGAGAAGAAAGAAATTAAATACGAAGTGAAAAAAAGTAATACATAATATAAAATATGATCATATAATTTGGTTAAATTATAATTTGTTTTAATCCATATTTTTTTATTTCCATATACGGAAAATTTCTATGAATTGGTTTTCATTGTTTATTGAAGTTATAATTAGCGACATTGGAATATTTTTCATATAGAGAATTAAATGAAAATAAATATTTTGTATTTAGGGGTCAAAATGTAGAATATTTTTTTTTACATGAAAGTAATAAAAAGAAATACAATTTTTATATATGTATATATAGATTAAAACAAAAAATAGTGTTGAAGTATAAAGATTAAGTATGATACTGTTATACTTAAATAAATGATGGAAATTTATTCGTATTTTTTATATATATAGGAATTAAAATGTTAATTTTTTACAAAAAAAAATTAAATAGAAAACAATTTTTAAGTGTTATAACTAAATTTATAATTAAACATATAGTTAAATTAATTTTAAAGTTTTTCAATCATTAATATATCACTTCATAAGTAACTCAAAATATTCTTGACAAGCCATTTTACTATTTGAGTAATATATATATATATATATATATATATATATATATATATATATATATATATTCTTAAAAACATGCTCCGTCGTCGGTCCTTTTGCTTTTACGTCTAATTGTGGTTTTATAATACTAATGAAATATTAAATATATTTTTATTATATTAATAATTTATCATGAAATGAGAAAAATATAATTAATATGAGAGATAAAGGATATATAAAGAAATTAAATAATAATTTTTATGAAATTTAAAATATTTATTGTACAAATTAGTATACATTGAATGATGTGCAAAATAAAAGAAGATTCATGTTTCTTTTAGTGTAAAATAATTTTAAATTATTATTAAATCATAAATTATTATGAATAATAAATTTGTACAATAATTATTATATTAAAAATTATATTTATAATAAATTGTAATTGAGAGGGTAAAATTATTTCATAAATTTAATGGATGACTATTAAATTCTATTTTTAAAAAGAATATTTAAGATTTTCTCCACTTAATTGATGTGTATTTATTAAAATTTCATGAATTAAATGTCTAACACTATATAAATATAAATACTTATAATTGATATATTTTTTATGTGTACAAACTTAATATCTCATTCTTATACATAAATAATAAAAAATTTATAATTTATAAAAGAATATATTTTTTTATTATTTGTTATATTTAATTTGATTCCTTCTAATTATGATATATAATAATTAGTTTCCTTTAATAAGGATTTTCTGTTAACAAAATCTGGTAAATATTTATACAATAAAAGAAATTCAATTTCTCTTGGTATATTTTACTTTATAAATGAAATAAAACAGGAAATGAACGTGGATGATCAATTCGAATAGTGAAATTATTTTGATATTTTATTATACTAAACAATAAATGTTATGAATATATTTTTAATATATTTTTTAATACTTATATTATTAATTAAAATTTATAAGAGACTTTTCTTTTATGAAAAAAAATTTTGTTCATATTTTTAATAATATTAAGTAAATTAAAATATGTTAAAGTGTTATGAAAATTATTAGTTTCCTTTAGTAAGACTTTAATACAGATAAAACATGTAATCAACACTGAGGTTGAATTCAGATAATCAACCTATTTTGATAATTTATTATATTAATAGAGAAATATTATAAATATATTTTTATGTAATTTTTAATATAATTTATATTATTAATTAAAATTTAAAAAGAGACTTATCTTCAAGAGAATGAAATTTATTAAATATTATTTAATAATCTTAAATAAATTAAAATATGTTTAGAGTGTTATTAAAATAATGTAAATAAAAAATAAAATATGTAAGATAATAGAGAAATAAAAAAATAAACATAATTATTTTTTATTTCATTTACATAAATAAAGAGAAAATCACAAATTTGTTGACTTTTAAAATAAATATTTTAAAAGTGATATCAACATTGATTTATGATAAAGTAAAACTATTTTTAATCACACTACATCATTATTTTATAAACATTTATTACATTTTTTAAGGTCAAAACCTTATTATTATTAAATATTCCATAAAAAAATTTATATAAAAGGAAACTAATTATATTATATACTAATAAGAAGAAATCAAATCAAATATATTAAATGATGGATATTTTTTTTTCTTTTTCGTATTATCAATTTTTTATTAGTTATATGTATAAATGACGTGTTTGGTTTTTGTTTCCACTCAAAAACATCTTATAATTAATTAATTAATACTAGAATTCTATAAATATTAAATTTGAGATTAATATAAGTAATTCAAATAAATTACTAATACAAATTTCAAGTTGATAATTCAAATTATCAATAACTCCAATGTCTCTCACACCCGCAAAACATTCAATTTTAGAAAATTTGAGAATAGAAAAAAAAATGAGAAAGAAAAATTAACAATAATTACCGTAAATTGCTACGGTGGCTATTGATTGGCATGTGGTAATATGAGAAATAAGAAATTAAGCGTATATGAAGTCAAAATAATATGCTTAATTATAACTTTGATTTTTCTAGCGTAGTGCGTGAATAATTTTGTATTAATAATTTTAATCATTTAATTTTGATTAATAATAATTTTAGTTTTCATCATCTTAACTGTTTAATTTTTTGTTTAGACATTTAAAGATAAACAATTTTTATCTTTCCATTTACTTACTATAAAATTTTTAACAAATATTTGCTATAACATTAAATAGTTTTTATTTATTTATTAACATTAAATAATTTAGTCTACTATCAAATCATTAGTCAATTATGCAAAAAGTAATATAATATTAAATTATATAATAGTTGACTAAATTATTTAATGTCACGTTATATATTTAAAAGTTGATGTTATGTTGTAATGTCAGTTAAAATATAATTGATTAAAAATATTTATATTTTAAATGTGTGAACTTAAAACAAGTAATTAAAATTATAAAAGTGCCAGACGCACAAAATAAGAAAGCAAATTAAGAAAAAACGAAGAAAGAAGTAATATATAATACTAGTACAAAAAATTGACTAATATTAAAGTAGGACTTCATAAATAACTCAGAATCTTAGTGACGAGCCACATATAAGCATGTGGCCTAAACTTTTATGGTAATCAATTATGAATGGGTGAGAGCAGCCTACCATAAAATTGGCGAGGATCTGATAGACATTTATGTTCCGATTTCCACATGAACGTACATGGTTACCCCTCCCACCCTGTTTGGTTCCATCTGTACAAAATCCACTCATTATTTAATCATTCAATATTAGACAATGAAGTCCATATAGCAATTTCCCCAAAGCCGGTAGTAGATTTTCGACCAAGCCTTCAAAAACCCCATGCTCTTGTCTTTTCTATACCCAATCGGTCAATCGAATCCAATCTCTTTCGGTGCCACCTCGGAGCACCGTTTCTTCTCTTGAGCATCACATGTTTTTGATTTTGTTCAACTTCTGTTGGATTCACGCAACAACAAGACTATTGCTTTTATTTGATGTTTTGTCTAGTACTAAATCTAATACTAATACGACTACAAGGAGAGTCTATTCTCTAATAGGTACGAAAATATCGCGAATTTAATATTGCGTTAAATTTGTTATTCTATTTGATGAGGGGCTAATAAAATGTTATTTTTTCTATTTCATTTATTACCGGCAGGTGATTTTATCTTGGGATTTGTTATTATTATTATTAATTATTAATTATTTCATTCCGCAATAGTCAAAAGGTCAATTTTTTATGTGCATGGTTTGACAATAGTGCCTTCGTGGTTTTGACTGTAACAACTGGGGAAGCTTACACGTTCTTTCCTAGAAAAGATAGCAGAATTTTCATGTTGACCAGGCTGAGATACAGTTATTATATGAAGGGGTGAAGATGGAAGCAGTCTCACAGAATTTAAATTTAGACACAAGCATGTGGCATGGTAGGTACTAGGTGGACGGGATTGGTATAGTTGCAAATTTAAACACAACCAACTATAAGAAAAGAAAATTTTCCTTTCCATAATTTTTTTTAATTTTTTTTTTTGTTTTTACTTTTTATTACGGAGATCCCATAGTTGAGAAGACTAAAAAATATTGGTAATTTAATTTTATTTTCGTGTTGCACAAGGGAGCTCGTCTCGTATAGAAAATCTCTACTCTCAAGTCCAGAGCGACGCACAGTTGCTCAGGACACCTTTTAGTTTTAGTTTTGGCTTCAACGTAAGAGCTTTCATTCATGGTTTTTATCATGGGCATGCACCTTCTGAATTTTTGAGCGTTTAGTTTTGTTTTCTTTTGAACTGCTTATGCCTTTTATGTAGCATAATAATCATTTACAGCCTGTCAATTACGGGCTCATGGTCCAGGAACATTTTTCCATTTCCTTAAATTGTCTGGAACGTGTTTGTTTCAGGGTGTGCTGAGAATTGAGTTATAAGGAGTGAAGTTTCTTGTTGGGGGTGCTGTAAACAATTAAGCATGTTTTCTGCATCTTCAACTTGGGTCACGTCCATCTCGTGTTCACCCAATGCAACTCCAAATCTGCCTCACTGGCTGAGATTCATTTTCCTCTCTCCGTGTCCTCAGAGAGCTCTTTTATCTGTTGCTGACATTCTACTCCTGTTGATCCTCTTTGTGTTTGCGCTCGTAAAGCTCTATTCTAGGTTCACTTCCAATGGCAACCCCAATTCAGAGCTCGACAAGCCCCTTATCAGAAACAACAGAGTTTCTGACAGAACGACGACAACATGGTTTAAGCTAACTCTAACTGCCACCGCTGTTTGGACAGTATTGTACACGGTGGCTTGCGTTCTGGTGTTTACCAGTTCCACCAAGGAGCCATGGAAGCAAATTGATGGGTTCTTTTGGTTACTTCAGGCCATAACACAATTAGTCGTAGCAGTCTTGATCATTCATGAGAAAAGATTTGAAGCTGTTGCTCACCCTTTGTCGCTTAGGATATACTGGATTGCAAATTTCATCATGGTTTCTTTGTTCACAGCTTCCGGTGTTATACGTTTGGTCTCACCGGGAGTGGAAGAAGGGAAACACTTGACCTTCATGGTTGATGACACCGTCTCTTTCATTTCTCTCCCTTTGTCAATTTTTCTGCTTTTTGTTGCGGTTAAAGGATCCACCGGGATTGAGTCTGGCGAAGAAACGCTTATTGACGAGGAAACAAAATTATACGAGAAATCCAATGTTACTGGCTTTGCTTCAGCTTCTGCAGTGTCGAAGGCCTTTTGGATTTGGATAAACCCGTTGCTGAGTAAAGGGTACGAGTCACCGTTGAAGATTGATGAAATTCCATTCCTTTCACCTGAGCATAGAGCAGAGAGGATGTCGGTTATCTTTGAATCGAAGTGGCCAAAATCAGAAGAGAGGTCGAAGCACCCGGTTCGAACGACGTTGCTTCGGTGTTTCTGGAAGCAGATAGTCTTCACTGCCTTCCTTGCTGTTATTAGGCTATCTGTGATGTTTGTGGGGCCAGTTCTCATTCAAAGCTTTGTTGATTTCACAGCAGGGAAAGGTAGCTCTGCCTATGAAGGGTACTACCTCGTGTTGATTCTCCTGTGTGCCAAATTTGTAGAAGTTTTGACCACTCACCATTTCAACTTCAACTCTCAGAAGCTTGGGATGCTTATCAGATGCACCCTCATCACTTCTTTGTACAAGAAGGGGCTGAGACTATCGTGCTCCGCGAGGCAGGATCATGGTGTTGGGCCTATTGTGAATTACATGGCCGTTGATGCGCAGCAACTATCTGATATGATGCTCCAGTTACACGCTGTGTGGATGATGCCGTTTCAAGTTGGCATTGGTTTGTTTTTGCTGTACAATTGTCTAGGAGCCCCGGTGGTGACGGCTTTGGTTGGACTTCTTGGTGTTATCGTTTTTGCTGTGGTGTCTACCAGAAGAAACAAGCGTTACCAGTTCAACACCATGATGAACCGTGATTCGAGGATGAAGGCAGTGAATGAGATGCTTAATTACATGCGTGTCATCAAGTTCCAAGCATGGGAGGAGCATTTCAATGGGAGAATTTTGCGTTTCCGCAAGTCCGAGTTTGAGTGGCTTTCCAAGTTTATGTACTCAATCTGTGGCCTTATTATTGTATTGTGGAGCTCACCGTTGCTGATATCAACTCTCACGTTTGGTACCGCGATTTTGTTTGGCGTTCGACTCGATGCAGGGACGGTTTTCACCACCACAACCGTGTTTAAGATCCTGCAGGAACCTATTAGGACCTTTCCTCAGAGTATGATATCTCTCTCACAAGCACTGGTATCACTTGGGAGATTGGATAGGTACATGTCTAGCAGGGAATTGTCGGATGATTCGGTTGAGAGAGAGGAAGACTGTGGTGGACACACTGCTGTGGAGGTCAAGGATGGGACATTTAGCTGGGATGATGATGGCCAGCTTCAAGACTTGAAAAATATTAATTTGGAGATTAATAAGGGGGACCTTACAGCAATTGTTGGGACTGTGGGGTCGGGGAAGTCTTCACTCCTTGCATCAATTCTTGGTGAGATGCACAAAATTTCTGGGAAGGTATGTATGTATTCTTTTGTTTACAAATGAGAATGAGGACTTTATTTTGTTTACAGTCACTTGATATTCATTTCTGACAGATTCAAGTTTGTGGGAGTACTGCTTATGTTGCACAAACGTCATGGATTCAAAATGGGACCATTGAAGAAAACATTCTCTTTGGTTTACCAATGAACAGACACAAGTACAATGAAGTTGTTAGAGTTTGTTGCTTGGAGAAAGACTTGGAAACGATGGAGTATGGGGATCAGACAGAGATTGGAGAGCGTGGCATCAATCTAAGTGGGGGTCAGAAGCAGCGTATACAGCTTGCCAGGGCTGTATATCAAGACTCTGATATATATCTTCTCGATGATGTTTTCAGTGCTGTTGATGCACATACCGGCACTGATATATTCAAGGTGCTTAATCTAATCTGCCACTCTTTCCTATTCTCAACATTGTTTAGGTTTGACTAATTCATATTTACTGGACAATTAAATTGGCAAGTGCTAGTTTGTTGCTTCAAGTAATTTTTGTGAATCTCCATATTAAGAAATTATGTACAATTCAGTTTGTTTAGTTGCTGATTTTAAGTAGTTTGAGATAAGCTCCTAGTCAATTGTTTTTGGGATGAAATAATAAATTTGACGCCATAGTTACATAACTATGTTTTAGTAGTTTAGCCAAATTTTAAATTAGAGTCGTTTATACAGGAATGCGTGAGGGGATCTCTAAAAGGCAAGACCGTTATTCTTGTAACGCACCAAGTAGACTTCCTACATAATGTTGATCTTATAATGGTAAGTCTCCTTTTCTAATCCTTTTATGTTTTGTCCCATTAAAGCTTCAATTTAACTTGGTGAGTGATTCAACTACATATGTTTGCTTGCTCAAAAGGTGATGAGGGAGGGAATGATAGTCCAATCAGGGAAGTACGATGATCTACTTGCTTCTGGAATGGATTTTAGTGCTCTTGTTGCAGCACATGAGACCTCTATGGAACTAGTGGAACAGGGTGCGGTCATCCCTGGGGAAAATTTGAACAAACCATTGAAATCTCCAAAGTCAGCTTCTAATAACAGAGAACCCAATGGTGAAAGCAATTCTCTTGACCAGCCCAAGTCTGACAAGGAAGGTTCTAAACTCATCAAGGAAGAGGAAAGAGAAACTGGGAAAGTTAGCTTACATATCTATAAACTCTACTGCACTGAGGCTTTTGGGTGGTGGGGCATTATAGGAGTAATCCTTCTTTCTGTCTTGTGGCAAGCATCTATGATGGCAAGTGACTATTGGCTGGCCTATGAAACATCAGAACAGCGTGCTCAGTTGTTCAATCCATCTTTGTTTATTTCCATCTACACAATTATTGCTGCACTTTCAGTTATTCTTATTGTGCTAAGATCCTACTCTGTTACAATCTTGGGGTTAAGGACAGCACAAATTTTCTTCACTCAAATTCTCTACAGCATCTTGCATGCTCCCATGTCTTTCTTTGACACTACTCCATCCGGGAGAATTCTAAGCAGGGTAAGAACTTGAAGCCTCATGTATGCTGTGTTAAATGTTACGTAAACTTCTTCGTTACTGTTGTCATCTTTCAAGTCCACATGTATAATGACTTTTATTTTTCTTGAACTTCTACAGGCATCCACTGATCAGACCAATGTTGATGTCTTTATCCCCCTGTTCTTCAATTTTGTGGTGGCCATGTACATTACAGTGATCAGCATCTTCATAGTCACATGTCAAAATTCTTGGCCAACAGCTTTCTTGTTAATTCCTCTTGCTTGGTTAAACATTTGGTACCGGGTATGTATATGGTTGTTCCGTTAGTCGAATGTATAGCTGGCATATGTTTTAAGATTTAAAGCATGAGGCATGACATGGATTTAATTAATTTGTCTTTCTTAGATTGTCAATCAATGTCTATATCCTTAAATTTTTTGTGGCTGGAAACAAAAATAAATGGGCTTACTATTGAATGAGTTTTCACTTCAACCATGATACCTGTGATAAAGCTAATTTCTTAAAAGTGTTAGTTAAATAACTTAGAGACTAGAGAACAACAACCAGTCAACCACTGTAGTTACTTGTTTGACAGATTAAATCCACTGTAGTCAAAAGTTAATTCACAGCTAAATATATCTCATGCAATTATTGTTAACAATTCCTGTTTCTCATTTTGGTTTTGCAGGGTTATTTTCTTGCTACATCTCGTGAGTTAACTCGTCTGGATTCAATTACAAAAGCACCAGTCATTCATCATTTCTCTGAAAGCATTTCTGGGGTCATGACAATCCGTGCATTCAGAAAGCAGAAGGAATTTTGTGGAGAAAATATTAAACGGGTGAATGCTAATTTGCGAATGGATTTCCACAACTTTAGTTCCAATGCGTGGTTGGGTTTCCGCTTAGAATTGCTTGGAAGCATAGTTTTTTGCTTTTCTGCTATGTTCATGATCATGTTACCCAGCAGTATCATAAAGCCAGGTAAACAAACTTACTATGAAAGGTTTTGTAAAATGTTTGCTTCTGTTAATATCAGTATAATTAAGAATCCTTGGAACAAGTACCTGTTCCACATAAAAATCTTTGCAAAACTGTTACAATACGTGTACAAGGTTCGCACTGTAAATCAGTGTTAGTATTATTTTACATAAGGCCAAAAGAGGAAACGCGGAATTAAATGGAGTGGGAATAGATGCAATGTAGTGCTATTGCTTTTCCTTCACTTGCAAGTCGCCTAGAAGATTGGCAGGTAAATAAGGGAACAAGTAAACTTATAAGTTTTAAATAACAATATTATTGTCCACATAGGACAAAGCATATCAAACAAAAGCATATGAAGAAAACATGAAAGGTACAACTACTTTT
Organism: Mucuna pruriens; assembly: GCA_025330945.1. Taxonomy (NCBI): domain Eukaryota; kingdom Viridiplantae; phylum Streptophyta; class Magnoliopsida; order Fabales; family Fabaceae; genus Mucuna; species Mucuna pruriens. Next base: position 986,604 of record JAENHJ010000154.1, read on the forward strand.
TTAAAGAAGGGTTCCACCTGTTTCCTACAAAAAGAATTTGTTCATTCCCCTGTCCCACTTCCATCCCTTGCCAAATTTGTCTTCCAAGTTCTGATTATGTAGTCACATCACTCACCATACCCATCCAGCAGGTCTCTGACCGAACATCCTATCGGTGCAAAATGTTCAACAGGTAAAACAAAATATAGGAATAATAAAATGATTTCATGATGGTGCTCCTTTAAATTATTTAACTGTTACATGTATTGTCTGTTCCTAGTTACGTGTTGATGTATATACTATATCTTGGTCTTGGATAATGATGACTAGCATTAGCATGTCTTGAAGAGCAATGTATTTACATTGCAGTCAAATTTTTATTTGGATAAACAACTGACTGGGTTGTTCTGCTTGATGCAGAAAATGTTGGTTTATCTCTCTCTTATGGATTGTCATTAAATTCCGTGATGTTCTGGGCTATATACATGAGCTGTTTCATTGAAAACAAAATGGTATCTGTTGAGAGGATTAAACAGTTCACAAAGATTCCATCGGAAGCAGCATGGAACATTAAGGATCGTCTGCCTCCTTCAAATTGGCCCGGTCAAGGCCGTGTTGATATCAAGGACTTGCAGGTAACTAGAATATAACCAAATTGATTATTTCTTGTCATAAAATTTATATAATACAGTTGCACTTCCAATGATAGATAAATTTAACATCTAAGAGCTTTTTAATTCTAAAATCTTGCTATTTAAGACTTTTTCTATAAATTATTAAATTTGAAAGTGCCGAAGTTAGATGACAGAACTTTTAAAAAAGTTAAAAGTTTTTTAGAGACTGACTTCGTACATATATGTGCCTGCCAAAGGCTAGAGTATCAAAATAGAGGCGATTTGTATAAAGCCTAATAGATATTTGCAAAACAAATCATTGGTATTTGTCTATGCAACATTATAACTATCCTTGATAATAGTCTTGGTGATGTATTTTTCACTATCAATCTGCTTTAAGCAACACGCTATTTCCTTATGGTAACAACTTAAACTTGTGGCAAACAGGTCAGATACCGTCCAAACACTCCTTTGGTTCTTAAAGGCATTACCTTAAGCATCAACGGAGGAGAAAAGGTTGGCATTGTTGGTCGAACAGGGAGTGGAAAGTCAACTTTAATTCAAGTTTTCTTCAGGCTGGTGGAGCCTACAGGAGGGAGAATAATCATTGACGGCATTGACATATCTGCCCTGGGGCTTCATGATCTTAGATCACGGTTCGGTATCATTCCTCAGGAGCCTGTCCTTTTTGAGGGAACCATCAGAAGTAACATTGATCCAACTTCACAGTATACAGATGAAGAGATATGGAAGGTGAATAATACCCTCAAACCCATTTACTTGCATGCTAGCCAGTAGAGTTGGCAAATGAGTGGCCTGGAGGTAACCAAAGAAAATGGGCCGGGTTGTCTTGGTCTAATTTTTATATCGACCATCATTTTATCCTAATCTGGTCCAGTTTTTTACTTAAAATCCTAAATTTTTAGAGGATATTTTTTTTTTAAAATATCAGGTCAAAACAGGTCCTGTTCATTTCGGATCAGTTTTATTTGTTCTATCTAGACCAAAATTTTGGAGAGCAGCCTGGCGAGTTGGACCCGTTTCGTCAGTTATACTAGCTAGATTAATTGATTTAGTGGATCAACTTTTTGCTATCATTGACCTAGTCTCATCACTTTTTAATTATTGCTGTAGAGTTTGGAACGTTGTCAACTAAAAGATGCAGTGGCTTCTAAGGCTGAGAAACTTGACTCTTCAGGTTTTAATGATTCTCATGCCATTTTCTTTGAGCTGCTTGAATTTACTAGTATCCCATTTTTTTTTTTTTCTTACTAATGGCAATGTTACTTAACTTTATAGTGGTTGATAATGGAGATAACTGGAGTGTGGGGCAGAGGCAGTTGCTTTGTTTAGGAAGGGTTATGCTTAAGCAAAGCAGGCTGTTGTTTATGGATGAGGCAACAGCTTCTGTTGATTCTCAAACCGATGCTGTAATTCAGAAGATCATCCGAGAGGACTTTGCAGCACGAACCATCATCAGCATTGCTCATAGAATACCAACAGTGATGGACTGTGATAGAGTTCTAGTTGTAGATGCAGGTATGATCATGATATTCTCTTAATTATCATATATAACATTTCATGGACTATACTATTTGTAGGCTAAGTTGTGTTTATTTTTCCATTAACAGGACGGGCCAAAGAATTCGACAAACCATCCAACTTGCTCCAAAGGCCATCTCTCTTTGGGGCGTTAGTTCAAGAGTATGCCAACCGCTCCAGTGGCCTATAAGAAACAAACTTTCATGTGTCTGCCTCCGCCAACCATATAGCAACATAATAACAGAAAACCAAACATAGGCTAAGCCTTTTGAGTTTTGATTGATCTTCCAACTGCCATGCCAAGGGAAATATGGCCATTGTAGGTCCTCATTCATCTACTACAGTACCCAGTGTTACCATTACAAAATTGCACCATTGCCTTTTCATTATATTGAATTATGCACCATTAATACTATACTTTATACTTCTAATTCACCATTAGCTTATAATATTAAATATTGTTTACCTTATTCACGTGTCGGAAGTTCTAAATGGAAAATCCGTTTTAGATTATTATATAACTTATGGAGTTTTTTAATTGTAAAATTCTATTGTTGGTTTTTTTTTTTTAAATAAAAATATGAACTTCTGTTAAGTTTATAATTATTTAGGAAGAAATTAGATGTATGAGATTTTAAAAATGTTGAAATACGCAAGTTGATTTTAATTTATATAAATATTTTTATTTATTTTACTCAAAATCCTAAATGTAGTTGAGAATTAAATTAAAATTATTTTTGAAAAATTAAACAAAGACACTATTAAATGCATTAATTAAATCATGACTACTAGCCAGGTTTAAGATTAGATAATAATTGATAAAAAGAAAAAATATTGGAATAAAAACACATTTAACAATATTGAATACTACTATCGTTTATCCTTCTTACTTGCGTCTCACCTCATCTTATTTCAATATTAAGCATATTTAAAAAATATGTATAATTTCTTTTTTATAAAGTCATTTTATGTTAGATCTATTGTGGATTAGGAATAGCAAAAAGAGTAGTGCAAACTGAGTTTTGAAAATTTAAGAATGAATCTTAATATCATTCAAATAATAATAATAAAACTAATTAGTTGGTAACAATGAACACAAGCTAAGAGTGGCTAGAATTTAGGTAAATAAACACATACATGTTTCGTACAATGTTAGTCTCAATCTTCCCTATTCCTTTTAACAGAAACGTAACTTTTCAATAAAAATATAAAAACACAATCTTATCTATGCCTTTTTAATTTTCAAATAGAGAAAAAAAAAACCTTCATAAGACAATGATTTTGTTAACAAAATAACACAATATTAATATATAATTAATAAATTATAAAAAATACACTAAAGATAATTTTTTAATTAAAATATTTTTAATCAAAGTTTAGGAGATTGGAGGTGGATATAAGTTAAGATTTTTTTTTGAGCAATGATATGTGTCGGAACCAAAAACGTTGAAAACATCTATCTTCTATGTATATATTTTTTTTATGATAATGAAAATGACTATAATTATATATATTAAGTATCGCAGATTGGTCCGATGGCCCACCAACTATGCGGTACGGAACGCATGCATGTAAATTTTGGACTATTAATTTGTGTTTTGGGCTGGTCCAGCCCGTTTACCAAGCTGTAAATTATTATTAAAATTGGAGAACAGAAGCGGGAGGAAACGACATCGTTGAAGTTGTTCTGAAACACTGGTACATTTTGTGCCCTAACCTAAGCAAATCTAAATTCCTCATTAGCTGCGGTGGCTGTGGCAAAAGCAGGAAGAGGAGAGAATGGGAAGGTCGCGAAGAAAATACAAGCAATCGAGAACCAAGGTCCGAGTGGGACTGCCAAAGAAGAACCCTAGGCTTTTCAAGCCCTCTTTCTCTGTTCCACCGAAGCTGTTGCAATCCCTCGCTGATGAACCCGAATGGGACAACCAAGGCACCGTAAACGACAACTACCACTCCTACGGCGTTCTCTCCGACCCCAACTCCCTCACCGCCGACCCCTCTCCCACTCCCCAAACTATCGATTCCGGCAGCGATCTCGAAGAAGACGGTCTCTTATTGTTCTCTTCCTCCTTTTAATCTTCGTTTATGCATCCAATCAAACAATTTTTTAGAAGATAATTTATTTGTTATTGTTTTGAAATGCAAATGATTTAATATTCTATTTGGTTCGTGTAGACCTGAAATCTGCCCTAGGAAAGAAGCGAAGAGACGGGAGAAGTGCGCTTCCTCAGCCTTTGACGGCAATGCAACGCGCTCATATTGGACGCCTCGTCGATAAATATGGAGATGATTATCAGGTTCCTATATTCGATATTTTGCCTCTCTCTCTCTCTCTCTCTTTCTTTTAAGTTTGAGATGTCTTAACCTTTTTGTTCTTTTTTGTAGAGTATGTTGATGGATGTAAAGCTAAATCCCATGCAGCATTCAATTGGAACTTTGCAGAAGCTATGCATGAGGTATCATATGTACGGAAATAAGAACCCGCTCATTGTGGCCAAATGAAATCGAAGGGATGGAATTTTGTGACAAGTGAGGATTTGTTTCTCTACCATCTGTGATCATTGAGAAAATTGTTAATGCTTTTGAATTTATAATTTGTATGTGGATTTTTGTTGTGGTCTTCCTAACCTGCTCCACTAAGATTATGTAGCGCATTTTTTTTATAGAATTAAATGTAATTGAGAAGTGTTTCAGTTGCAGATTTTTCGTTTAAACTTATACATGACCAGGGAATTGATTCTTGATATAAAATAAATTGGCCCCATATAGCACCACCACGTTTTGTAGTGTGGTTTTGGAGGAAAATAGCCTACTCATGTTACTTATTTGGATTTTCGTCCATTATATGAAATCGAACATTAACGAGTCAGCTTATATGGATCATGTCAAGGTTGAAGTAATTTTGCCATCAAATCAACGACAGGAAATGGATCTTCCGCTGTTGGTATATAATATATATTTCGTGCAACCGTTTCTTTTAGCTTTTTCGTGCCAAGCTTTCATGGAAATATAATGTAGAGTGGATTCTCTCTTGCATCTCTTGTGCGGTGACTAATTCAATGAATCAAATGACACGACGATACTTGTAGGTTATTGTGATTGTTGCACATTTAAATTGTACTTTAGCAAATAAACGGCCTCTAGTAATAATTTCTGAGGTAGAAACCTTTATTTACATTGATCAGAATCAGGTACGAGCACTACCAATAACATTTTAGAAGTGCTACTACTGAGATAAATAAACGCTTAAATTTTAGTCACTAGCAAATAAACGGCCATTAGTAATAATTCATAAAGTAGAAGCCTTTATTTACATTGAACAGTCAGGTGCGAACACTACCAGTAACAACTTATATTTTCTAAGTACAAAATCAAATAAACGCACAACGTTGATTCGACTGAAAACTACCATACCCAATAGAGATTGTTGTGTATTTAGATGTTGGGTAATTGTAAACTTACACTCTAAAATGGTGTACTGGATGGAAAGAAGAAAGACATTAAAAAAAAGTAGAAGAGAAAGTGACACGTGTTCATATTTATTTCTAGATGCCCATGAAGACCCTGCACTGCATTTCCCAATGCTCCTTCACTTGTCTAAGCCTCTCTACCCTCTCCATCTGAAGCCTTTTCTCCCAGTACTCCGGGCAGCTGTAAAAAATATTGAAATATATTAGATTAAGATATTTGCAAAGTATTTTCTTTATTTTCTCACGGCTAAAACGACCAGAGTTTATGTGGCATCCATCTCTTCCTCGGCCACACGACATATCATTCTAATCTCACTCACTTGCAAATGGAATAATCGGTATCATACCTTCGGCCTAGCAGAATATTTAATTCTTCCAAGTGTACAGCATCTTCATAAACTCTTCCCTGCAGTCAACAATATAAAACGTGTAAGTCGCCAACCATTCTAACAGGTTCAAAATCCAATAAATAAATAATTCATGTATCGTATGGTTATTAAATTTTAGCAGTTATTTTGGCATTGTAATTTTGTTTGGTCATTGAATAGTAATTAAGTATAACCTCAGTCACGAGGTCAATGACCATCTATTGACTCTAATGGCGAGCGAGTAAAGGGTTAATTTACAACATGTATCATATGTAGCGATTAATAGAAGTTATGGATGTGGTCAGAAGGAACATCTCCCCTTTTGTACATTCCCGTTGAATATGATAACTAGTGGGATCTGGTAGCTTACCACTCGGCATAGGGGACATTTTTCTTTAGGGTCCGCTTCCTTAAGTCCATCGACAATAGTTACCGATGCAGCTGAGCAAGCACATGTATAGCAGAATATGTGACCGCAAGTCAGGGAAACTGGATCAAACACTGTATCCTGTCATGGAAGAGCCATATGAAAATTATCAAGAGGAGGCATACAAGAAAGATGCTTTCACGCATAGAAAGTAGATTGATATTCAACAAACTAAGGTGATACTGTAATGCAATCCAAAACCAAAGTCAAACGGTTTAGTTATTCTTCGATTAGAATTTGAGTTTCATCTTAATAATCTATACAATTTTCAATACAAACTTTATTTTGCAAGGAGTCAAGATAAAACTCAAATTCTAATTTAAAAACAGGATAAACAAGTTTAAAAAATTGTATTTAAGTTTGATCTTATGAGTAATTCATCCAGCAAATAAAACTAGGTAACTTACCAAGCATACAGAGCAAGTCAAGTACATATCAATTTTGATGGAATCAAAGAGCTCACAAGTAAGTGATGGTTTTCCATCATCGAAAGTGAGATAACATCCATCAAACAGTGAAGGTGCCTCCCTCGACCCAACTCTGGTTTCCCTTAAGTTGAGGTGTAAGGCAATAAGCTCACAAAGCCAGGGACTCTGAAGAATTTCCTTGTGCATGGTCTGGACTTTGGACCTGAATAACTGCCCTTGCTTGGAATAATGAATCTGCAGTCATAGACATAGTAGTAGTGGATTGTCAAAATTTAAATTAGCATGGGAAAGAAATAGGAAAGAAGTTGAAATCTAGACAGACCTTATCATATTTCTTTAATATTTTTCGAATTGCAATGGAATTTATGAGTGCATAAGTGACTAGATCTTTGCCTTCTTGAATTAGAGCAGTATGATTACCCCGTAACATTCCTTTCAACATGAGAAAGTACTTCCTGAAGCCAGAAGCAAGATGTTGTTCCAGCAATACCTGCGCTCGCTGGTTAAAGCATCCTACAATATCTGACATTTCAGTGAGAAGGGAAGGGAAAAAGGTCCCATCGCACACTGAATAATATTAAAATAATCAAATTAGCATAGAGGTAGTTGGAAATATTCCCAAAGAAAATAGTCTTGTTAATAATTGATGAAATAGGGAAAAAGAAATGATGACCTGGACAATGGTCAGGGCAGGTGGGTTGAAGATGGGATAAGGAAGATCTCCTGCACTTTTTCATGATCTTTTTGAGCTTCTTGAAGCCAACCCCAGGGAGCTGCTGCCCCTGTTCTTGCATATATTGCTGGTAGGTCTTGCAGAACTTCATGTTTCTTTCTTTTAGAATGAAAATCTGTTGTTATATTAAACAAACAAACAAACAAACAAAGTGTCGCAAGTGAAACAAAAAGAAGGTTGAATACCAACGAGTGGCTCCTTGTTGTTTCCGAAATAGTCTGCCCGACATACTTTAACGGTTTGACGCGTGCCAAAGGCGTAAACTAGGAATTGCGAATCTTGTAACTTCCAGCTTCCCGTCCCCACTGGCTGAAAATATGTCCAAGTAAAAATACATTTTGATTTTATCAAGTAAAATTAGACTTTGCTTTTAATAATTTATAATAAATTTATTCAAACTATATACACAATAATATCCATCGGATTCGATGTTTCTTTCTCCTCTTCTCCGTAATTTTCAGAACTGCACCTTCACAATCAAACCTTAATTCCAGCTGCTATTGTTCATACCAGCACTAGCTTAAAGACGGGTTTTGCTGGAATAATAAAAGTAAAAATTATATATATTGACTGTATAAATATATTAAATATATGAATTTAATATTAATATATTTTTTTAAAATGTTAAATAAAAATAATTCTTATATAATTTAGTGCCTAAAAATGTATATACTCAAATCTTATTATTTTAAAATTTTAGTTTATTAAACATATTTTGGAAAGACAAAATCAAATATACATTGATATAGGATAATTAATTTTTTACATCCACTCATGGGTGTAAAATGAGTGCAAAGAAAAGAGAGCTGAAAATATAAAAAAAGATTTAAAAAAAAAGAAATTTGTGGTGGTTTACATGATGGAAAATGAAGAAAAAAAATGTAAGAGAAAATAAGTTACAAAATCAAATCTATTAATATAGTACTACTAAATTGATCATATATAATAATAATAATAATATATCTCATTATTTCTATAGTTAATGCTATTTTAAATGAATTATTAAAACTTTTTAAATTTAAATATAATTAAAATGTTTTTATTTTAATTAATATTGCTTATAAAATATATTTTAAAGTAAAAACATTCAAATACATATTAATATAAATTTGAAGTTATTTAAATTTTTATTATATGTTTACATTTTAATTTAAACATTATTTACTCTTTGTGTTTTTATTTTATGTATTTAATTATAATAAATTGAATTTGTTTATTACTATTAATTACATTAAAAACTGTTTACAACTATTGCATCACTATAATTCTAAGATGATTCTTAAATGACTCATAACAGATTTCATATACTATTAAAATTTTCGAACATAGCATGTTTTGAAATAAGCGCGGACGTATGTATATATTCAACGTAATTTTTTTGCCACCTTATTGACAACGGTTTTAAAAAAAAATCAAAATTCAAATTGATACAAATATCAAATATGAACCAACTTAATTAATAAAGAAAATAATTTTAAAGTTTTTAACAAGTCGTTCAAAAACATTATTAAAAGTATCCAGATAAAATGATGAAGTAAATACTAATACATAAAAGGTGTCAACATTATATTTTTTATTGAAATAAATACTTTGGTACATAAATTTTAAATTAGTTCTATATGTCAGTGCTAGGAAATTATTGATATAAACAATTGGATTTTATATAGTAAATTGAAGGTCTTTCGATAGGTTGGGTTCTCTATCCAAAAGCATACTTCTACTTTATTTCTTGTATTGTTTTGAACCACCGAAGATCCCTAAATAGTTTTATATATAGTGAATTGAAAAACATTGTATCTACGTTGTAACTTGTAAATCAATTCATTATTTCATGTCTGGATATGCACTGAAATTATAATGTAAGTATGTTAAAATAAAATAAGATTAATTTTATTTGGATAACAATTGAGTAAACAATGAAATACTGTATACAAATAGATAAAATCCGATGAATTGAAATGATAAAATTTAAGCTGAGTCAGCCTAAGATGATAATGACTCTGATCCAATATATACAAAATTATTAAAACATACTATTTATTATTATACCTAGCTTAAAATAAAGTTTTAAAAGTCAAACCATCTTTTTGTAAGTTTGATATGAATAAGTATTTGGGCCAAATAGATATAAAATCTTGATTCCTTTTAACTTTTCTTATTAATTATGACATACCAGTCACACACAATATCACAAATATTCTATGATTAAAAAATCTCAAATTATTTTTTTCTAATTTGACTAAAAATTAAAATAAAGAAAAAAAAAAGGTTTCATTGGTTCTATATTTTTTAATATTTTTCTAACATAGAATAGCCACAACATGCACTAATCATTGACTTGGATACCAATAAATGAATTTTATAAAATAGAATGATAAATAATTATAACATTCATATCACACAAATTAATGAAAGAAGGATTTCAAATGTTATACCTTGAAAAGTCTTTAATTTAAAAGTGAACACAAGTTAGTTGAAATGGAGTTTACAAAAGTGTAAACTATATTAAACAGGGTATTTTGAGTTAGGTCAAATCAAATTTCTTTTCATTTTTTATTTTGACATGAATTACGTGATTTAATTAAATTTGAGTTAAGCTAGGTTGTGAGTTATCGGAAAGAAATTAAAAAAAAAAAGAAATGGGAGGAAATGAAAAAAAAGAGAGAAATAGAAAAAAAAAACATTATAAATTAGGCTAGAAATACCAATACCAGACCAAACAACATATTAATCTAAACAATAATGATACCCAAAATCATTGATGTAAATTACAAGATACAACAACCTAGAATAAGTCTTCCACATCAAACAACAAACCACAATCGTTGATTCAATATCGTGAATATACCTGCAATAGGGATACTAAAACGTGAAAATGACATATTTGATCTAACAACATTAAAGAAAAACCTGATTTTATGTTACCCCTCTAAAACCACAAACAAAGAAATTGAGAGAGAATTACTCTTTATAATAAAATGGTCTAATAGAACAACAATTTGATAACTACTAAATGGAGAGCAAAAATTCTTCATTTGAATGCCAAATAATGACTATATTTATTATAGTATGACTCACATCATAAGTCTATATAATTAATGTTTATTAATTAAAATAACATAAATTTTATTCTTGTAATTATATTAATAATATAAATTTAATCTAATTTAGATAATAGTAATCCACAAAATTTAAAAATTAAGCACTTGGCCTTGTTCATGCAACCGGATGACACAAAAGTGGCAGCACACAGACTTAAACAAAAAGCGTAGAGGGGAAGACTCATCATTGTTAATGTTGCGTAGCAGCACTGGATCACACAAAACAAAAGTGCCGCACACAGATTTGCTTTGTAGCTACCTGTTTGTTTGTGAGTGGACGATAATTACATTACCTACTTCTTGCCCCAAAACCTGCTGGGGGAGGTTTAACTAGCAATATTACAAACATTTCATATCCTCCATTCATTTTAATAATTTATTTACGAAAACATAAACGATGTAAAGAAACTTATTATTTTTATAATAAATATTTTAAAATTATATTAATGATGATATATGATTAGATGATAATATAAAATTATTTTATAATATTATAATTATTAAATTTTTTATTTTTTTAATCATATATGTAAGGCTTAATAATAATTAATAATTATTAAAAAATAATATTTTTAAGGTGATCAAGGTTGACCACCAGCACTTGACCAAGCGGGTCAGAGTTAGAACTTGTATGAGGGTCCCGATATAGAATTTAAACTTTATCTAACGTATATATATATAAAATCAAAACATTAAATTACATTAATAATTTATTAAAACATATCTATAATTAAATTTATACTAATTTTATTTTCAAAATAAATATTTTTCTAAATAAAAATTAATATAACAAGTATTGTTTTAACGTATTGAAAATGCAAATTGTGTATGTCTTTTGTTTTTGTATTCAAGTTAAGAATAATCTTTTTCTTTTTTTTATTATCTCAATATCATTGTAATAAAAAAACATATAATATGTCAATCGTCAATCGTCAATTTTACATGTTAAAAGAAATCTTCATAAATTTATAATAAAAAAAATCTATGTTAGCTTTTTAAGAAAAAAATCTATTAATTATTTTCTAATATCCTAAATTAACGTAAATTATGTTACTCATCAAATTAATTTTTTTTTATGAAAATAATAGTCAACGATCATTAAGTAATAATTAACTTTTAAATTGTTGGAAGGTAAAAGAAAAAACAAGCAACGTTGACTTGATAATGATCACTATCTTCGAAACAAATTTCGACATATTTATGCAATTTGTTTTTCCAAAGCTTACACGTAGGCATGTTTGAGTCTATGAATTTGAGGTTAGAAATAAAAAACATATTAAAATTTCACAAACAATACCAATAAATAAAGATGAAAGGAAAAAAAATAAAAAAATATGATAAAAAAATTTATTGGTAACTCAAAATTTTAATATTTTATATTAGTATTCATGATATAAGTTTATACTATTGATAACAGTTAATAAATAATTTTAATTTTTAATTTTTAATTTTTAATTTTTAATTTTTAATTTTTAATTTTTAATTTTTAATTAAATCAATTATACTCATTTGATATAAATAATATTAATAAAGTCATTTGATCATGTACACAATCATTTATAATTGTTGAAACAATAATAACGAAATATAAAAAGAAAACACTGTTAAAAAAATAAACAAGTGATATTTGGACATTTTATCTAAAAAGAGAAAAAATGTAATTATACTACATTCTATAAAAACATTTATCTGAAAAAAGAAAAATGTAAAAAATAACATTTAAATACTATATTATCTCTAAATAAAAATATTTATATTAGTATCATAATATATCATTTATATTGAATAGGCCAGCCCCACCCCACCACAAGATATTACATGCATCCGTCCCTGTGACTAAGTACTTTATTCTAGACTCCTCCTTTCCATGTGAATAGTTTTTGAAAGTATTAAAGCTACAATTATCTTAAACAATTTGAATTGGAACTTCTTCGGAAAGTTTCGGTGGAAGGATGCTCTGTGGTCACGATTCACGAAAATAATTAAACAAAAAGACATGCCGTACTTCAACTTTATCATCATTTTAATTTTGACAACCACGAATGGAGTATTTATCGGCTAAGAAAATAAAATAAAAAACTTAATAGAAAATTAAATTTAAATATTTTTTTATTTCTGTAATATATTATTTTTTAGGAAAATAATTAAATAAAAAGATATGCCGTAACCATTTGAGCTTTGACAACCACGAATTGGAGTATTTAGCGGGTAAGAGTATAAAGATAAAAAAACTCAATATAAAAAAAAGTTATTATATTAAAAAAAATATAAAAATAATTAATAAACTAGATTAAATTGACGTCCCTTTTGTATCCTACACTATCCGGAAAGGGCGAGAAACTGCGACGTCGTTTTCAGACATGGTTTCTATAATGAAGGAACGATTTAATAATTGAGAAGTAGATTGGTTTGATGTATAAAAGTGGTGTGCGTTGTGTTGTTGGGAGGAAGTGAAGTAAAGTAAAGAGAGTGGTGGTGATTATCGTTTTTGATATGGCAGCGTCGTCATCAGAGAAGCAAGTGGTGTTGATCGGCATAGACGACAGCGAGCAGAGCACGTATGCCCTGAACTGGGCTCTGGATCACTTCTTCCCGAGCCCAATCTTCAAGCTCGTTCTCGTTCACTCCAGGCCCACCGCTACTTCTGCCGTGGGCCTCGCCGGCCCAGGTATGTCCATTCTGTCACGCTCTTCATGCTCGCGCTTCTTACTTAATTCGATTGAGAACCCCTTCCTTAGTGTATGCAGGAGCCGCTGAGATTTTGCCTATTGTAGATTCCGATTTGCGAAAGATTGCTGTTAGAGTTGTCGAAGCCGCTAAACAACTTTGCATCAACAAATCTGTAATCTAATTCATCTTCTTTTCATGCCTTTTCAATTTCGTTCACTGTGTAAAAGTTTCTCCGCAGTTAATCATTAGAAATTTTTATGTTCGATACATTTTTAATTTTAACTAGTTATTATCAAAGTAAACTAGTTTAACTTACACGATAGTTTGTGATAACGATGTTTTCTCAGGTAGATGTGACAGCGGAAGTGGTGGAAGGTGATCCTAGAAATGTTCTTTGTGATGCTGTGGAAAAGTACCGTGCTTCATTGTTGATTGTGGGTAGTCATGGTTATGGGGCTATAAAAAGGTACACGTGTTGGAGACTATCCGAACTTACGTAAAAGATAAGGAAATTAAAAAAAGGAATTCTTGTCTATTAAAAGAACATATATAGTTTTACATATGAATAGAAAAAATAAAAAAAAAAACTACCCACATTTACGGTGCACTATCTCCTACTAACACGATTGACTAATTCAAAGATAAAATCCCTCCTAAAATAGGGGAACCATAAAATTGACTAACAAATTCTCCCTTAAAATGAATGCTGTATGCAATCAGTTTATATCAAACTCTAAACACATTCCTAGTAACCTGCGTAGTTTCAAGAAAACATCCAGCTTGAGTGATTTGGTCATAATACCAGCCACTTGTTCTTGTGTGCCACAGTACATCATATCGATAGTTCCAGTCTTTGTAAGATCTCGAAGGAAATGAAAACGGACATCAATATGCTTGCAACGACCATGCATTATTGGATTCTTTGAAAGCTTAATAGCGGAACTACTATTGCACATGGTAGTCAATAGCGGCCGGAGCGGCTGCTATAGCGACAGAGCGGTGGCAGCGCACGACAGAACTGGCATAGCGGCGCAGTTTGATGTCGCGATCGTGATAGCGGCGGAGCGGAGTGGCCATGATAGTGGGAAATTGCAGCCGCTGTTGTTGACTGGAAGGGAAAAAGTAAAAAAATGCCCTCATGTTTAAAACGTTAGTGAGTACATTTTTGACTTTTTGCGTTTTAGGATTTTAAATAACATTTCAACAAACCTGTTTCTCCTATTCCGTTTGTTTCTCCTCTTCTGTCTCTATCTTCTTTTTCTTCACTGTCTTACCTTCTCCAACGACCTTCTCCAGCGACCTTCTCCGGCGACACACCTTCGTTTTTTCTTCTCCAGTGATGCACTGTCGTTTTTCTTCTCCAGCGACGCACTATCGTATTTGACATTTTGACTATTTGTTTTACTTTTTACTATTTGAATCTTAATCCTTTTATAAATTTTTATTATTAATGATACTTGTTAGATTATGCATTTTGAGTAATGTTTATGTTTTTGAGCTTATATATATAATATAAATATATTCATAATTTTTTAATATATATATATATATATATAATATTAGAATAGCGGCTATCCCGCTATCCGCTATCCGCTATCCCAATTCGGGGTCGGCCGTTCTGCTCCGCTATCTAGGGTTAACTACTATGCTATCGCAATGAATCACAGTTGCCTTGCTTTGCATTTTACATAGTTTTCCAAGCACCCTTTTCAACCATATAGCTTGACAAGCACACGATGCTGTACCTATAAACTCAATCTCTGTAGTTGATAGACTCACAATTGGTTGTTTCCTTGATGACCAAGAAACAGCAGCTGAACACAATAAGAAAACATAGCCCGAAGTATTTTTTTTATCAACCAAATTCCTTGCATAATCACTGTCAGTGTAAGCAAGAAGCTCTTTGTTTCCTCCCTTCTTGTAGAAAATTCCAAACTCAGTTGTTCCCTTTAAATATCTTAGCACCCTTTTGGCCACTAGCAAATGCAGCTCAGTAGGATTCTCCATATACCTGCTAATTAAGTTCACCACAAACATCATATCAGGTAGAGTAGATGTTAGATACATAAGACTTCCCACAATTTGTTTATAATAAGTCTTATCCACCTTTACACCAGATTCATCTTTTGTGAGTTTAACACCAGGAACAATTTGATTGGTCACAGAATTGCTTCTATCCATTCTAAACCTTTGCAACATCTCTAATGCATATTTCTTTTGACATAAAAAAATGCCATCTAATTGTTGCAACACTTCAAGACCAAGAAAATATCTCATTTTACCAAGATCTGTCATGTCAAATTCATGCTTCATGGAGTTTTTAAATTTTGCAAACATCAACTCATCTTTTCCAGTAAAAATAAGATCATCGACATACAAGCTAACAATTAATACTTTATCTTCTTTTTCTTTCTTCACAAAGAAAGTATGCTCGTAGTCACACTTCTCAAAATCTTCCTTCAGAAAGTATGCTTCTATGCGGCTATACCAAGCATGTGGTGCTTGCTTAAGTCCGTAAAGGACCTTTTTCAGCTTATAAACTTTATGCTCATCCCCTTTTTGTACATAACCACAAGGCTGGTCCACATACACTGTTTCATTCAACTCTCCATGTAAAAATGCTGACTTTACATCCAGTTGATAGATTGTCCATCCCTTTTGAGCTGCAAGTGCTACCACCAAACGAATTGTCTCCGTGTGAACACTGGTACAAATACTTTTGTATGGTCTACCCCATACTCTTGTGCACACCCCTTCACTACAAGCCTGGCTTTGTACTTGTCCACTTCTCCATTCTCTTTGAATTTAGTCTTATAAACCCACTTCACTCCAACTTTCTTTGCTCCATCAGGTAATTCCATCAATTCCTATGTATCATTTCCCTTTATTGCTTCCATCTCCACGTCCATGGCTTTCCTCCATTTTTCAATTTTAACAGCAACATCAAAGTGAGTAGGATCACCATCACCAGCTGCAAACATAGCCAGATTAACTTCTGTATTTCCTTTAGAAAGTCCTTCTCCAGTTTCATAATCTTCCATCCAAAGTGGTGGTCTTCTACACCTTCATTGATTGGGACTAGAAGTACTTTTTTCTGCCATAGAATCGGAGGAAATATTATCCTCTTCTGTGGTATTAGTATTATGATTAGATTCATGCCGTGTCTCATTTTCTTCTTCCACAACAACTTCCACATCCTTATCACCCCAATCTAAATCACATAAGATGACTTCTTCATACTTCTTATCCCAATCCCAGCCCTTATCTTCTTCAAAAACAACATCCCTGCTTATTATGATCCTTTGTGAAATTGGATCATAAAGTTTGTATGCTTTTGATACTTCACTAATCCCCAACAGAACACAACACAAGCTTTTATTATCTAGCTTGGTTCTTTTAGCATCAGGCACATGAACATGAGAAATACATCAAAAAACTCTAAAATACTTAACTGAAGGCTTGACTCCATTCCAAGCTTCTTTTGGTGTCTTATTTCTCACTACTAACGTTGGACTCCGATTCAAGACATGCACGGACCAGGTGACAGCTTCAGCCCAGAAGGTTTTGGGCATTTTCTTTTCTGAGAGCATGCTCAGAACCATGTTCATAATGGTTCTGTTCTTCTGTTCTGCAATTCCGTTTTGTTGTGGTGTATATGCAGCTGTCAATTGCCTTTGAATACCATTTTCACTGCAAAAATTGGTGAATTCCTTTGATGTAAACTCTCCCCTTGATTAGTGTGCAAGCCTTTGATTAATGAATCAGCTTCTTTCTCAACATGAATCTTAAAATTCTTGAAGACAGAAAAAGCTTCTGATTTTTCTGTCAAGAAATAAATCCCTGTTTTTCTATTGAAATCATTAATAAAAGTGATGAAATACCTCTTTTTGCTGTTGGAGATAGGTTTAATTGGTCCACAAATATCAGCATGTATTAGTTGCGGAACTTATGTGGCCCTCCAAGTACTCTTCTTTGGGAATGAATCTTGTGGTTGCTTCCCTACCAAGCAGTCCTTGCACAGTTTTGTTGGTGCCTTCATTTTTGGCAAGCCATTTACCATATTCTTCTGTTGAAGCGTATTTAAACCCCGAAAACTCAAGTGTCTATATCTGCAGTGCCAAAGATGCATTATATCTTTTGTAACTATGTGAAAGCAAGTGGACTTTGCAGGTTGAGATATGGCATGCAACATGGACATTCGATTTGAAGATATTCTGGTTTCCATGATTAAACCATTTTCAGGATGGAAAACTTTGCACATTTCCATGTTGAAACAGAATACTAAGCCCCTTTTCTTGTAATTGCCCAATACTTAGCAAGTTATTCATCAATTCTGGCACAAAGAAGACTTTAGTAAAAATATGTGTTTTGTCATTCATGTTTAACCTAATGTTACCTTTTCCAGTTACAGTCATGTTGGAATTATTGCCCAACTTGACAGAATCTTTGTAACTTTCATCAAGATTTGAGAAGTATTCCTTCTTCCCACACATGTGATTGCTACATCCAGAATCAAGAAACCCCACAACTTCTTCATTTGCCTTGTTCATATCTGTGTAGGCCATCAATAACATTTCTTCTTCAGTCTCTACATAGTTGGCCTCCTATCTTTGGTTTGAACATTCCTAGTTGAAATGCCCCAAGTTGATGACAATTATAGCACTCCACTATAGATTTGTCAAATCCTTGTCTGCCTCGTCCTCGTCCTTGTCGTCCAAAACCTCCATGACCTCGTCCCCTTTCTACATATTGAGCATATTGATCTCCATGAGCAACCTTCAAGGCATGTTCTTCTTCAACATGAGAAGTCATGCCTTGTTCATGTACGACCAGGCTGCTTTGCAATTCATCAATGGTCAAAGTGTCTGTATCCTTAGACTCCTCAATGAAACACACAACATAATCAAATTTGGGAGTCATGGATCTCAGAATTTTTTCAACTATAGCAACATTTCCCTTGTTTTCACCATTAGCCTTCATCTTGTTGGCTATGGTAAGTGTTTGAGCAAAATAATCATTTATGGATTCTCCCTCCTCCATGTGGAGAATTTCAAACTCTTTTCTTAGAGCTTGCAACTGTGCACGCTTGACTCGTGATGTACCTTGATACTTTTGTTTCAAAGAATCTCATATGTCCTTTGTTGTATCTTTGTTAAGAATAGTCTCCAGGACTGAACGACCTAATGCTTGAAATAGATAGTTCTTTGCCTTCAAGTCTTTTAATTTCTGATCATCAATACTCTTTCTCTGTACATCGGTAAGAGGTATTCCTTCTGCTGCTTCAGGAATCCCATTTTTCACCAAACTCCAGGACTCCTTTGAACGCAAAAAATTCTCCATGAGTGATCATAATGCCCGTCAAACTTCGGTATTGCTAGCTGCACAAAAGAACACTCCGGTGCCATAGCTTTTCACACTTAGAAGACTGTTGCTTCTACTTTTGATCGGGCCCCGTGGTGGAGCTCTGATACCAAATGTTGAAAACTAACAGAACTTATGTAAAAGATAAGGAAATTGAAAGAAGGAATTCTTGTCTATTAAATGAACGAACTTTGTCAATATATAGCCTTACATATGAATAAAAAAACTGAAAATAAAAACTACCCACGTTTACATCCCACTATCTCCTAATAACATGATAGACTAATTCAGAGGCACAATTGCTCCTAAAATAGGGAACCATAAAACTGACTAACAACACCTTCCTTCTGCTCCCAGTTATCATCCTTGCTTTGCAGTGATAAGTGATTCGAGTAAAATACTTTTCCAAAACGTTTGAATTGGATTTGCCATGAATAAACCGAGTTGAGTTCTAGCATTTTCAGATGAGTCGATATGATCACAATCCCAAAAATTAAATTGCCAAGACCACGAGTAAAATGTAACATTATTTTTCTACTGATTACAAACTCTGTATGATCATTTTCATTTAACCTATGGTAATACCTTTTGTTTCTCAAGTTGGTTTGTTTTTTTGTTTCTTTTTTATAATGGAATGGAACATGTGAATTGATTGTTGAAAGAAGCGAACACTTCACTTAAAAATCTGCTAATTCAGTTATACTCTACACTTTTTGTTTTTTGCAGGGCGGTTTTAGGTAGTGTGAGTGACTATTGTGCTCATCATGCCCACTGCAGTGTGATGATCGTGAAGAAGCCAAAAATCAAACACTGATCTGCATTGGCTGCGTCTATATAGTACAGCAATAAAAATAATTCCTTTCAGCCAAAGGAAAAAAGAATAATGTTCACAGAAATTCGTAGCTATGCTTGTTCGATGGCCATGGTTATGGCATATTGTCTTTATGGATTTATACGATAAGGTACAGTGTTATTTTTAAAGATGGAGCCATCAGAAAATATGTACTATTGAACAGATCCCTCCTTCCCAGGGCCTTATTTTATTTTGTACACTAAAAAGTTATTGAATTAATGTGTTTCCATTACTGCTCTTATACTATACTGCATCGCTAGCCTGGGCAATTTGTATTTTTTTTGGGGTGGGGGAGGGTTTGTCCCCGAACAATTTTTTAGTCTGTTTCTTTATGTAGAAAGGGAGCGAGGAGAAATGGGAGGAAGAGAAATAGAGGAGACACTGAGAATCTCTTTTATTTGGTTCTGCAGAGATGGATGGATGGGGAAGAGAAGAAGATACTCGTAGTCTCCCCTTTTTTATTTTCTCGTTCAATATGAGAGTATTTAACAACATTGATTTTTTTTTTTTTTTATAATTTTAGAATGTTATTATAACGAAATTTTGGGGTTTTTGTCGGTTCTTGTTTAATTTGTTAATGAAGAAATGAGTAATAGATATCATCTGGATGATGAATATCATTTGTAATTAATCAAAGATTAGAAACTCAAAATATTTTATGTACTCAGAGAGAGCTATGAGACTTTTGTAGTTTATAATCATCACCTTAGATTACATATTTTGGATAGTGTTATTTTTTTTATAGTGATATTTTTTTTTATTAAAGATATAATGAGATTGACAATATCTTAAAATATTTCTTTCTAATTTTAGATATTTGTTCTGTTTTCATTATATATATATATATATATATATATATATATATATATATATATATATATATATATATATATATATATATATATATATATATATATATATATATATATTCTTTTTTTTAAATTTTATTGTACTATTTTAATTAATTTTAATTTATATATTAGCTTAAAAGTTAATATTTGATGTAATGTTGATATGGCACTATTAACCATCATGTCATTACTCATTTTGTTAAACAATTCTTAGTTAAAAGAGGAAGAGGATCGAATTTAATAAAAAAGTAGAACACATTTCACAAAAATAAAAAAAATAGGAGATAAAAATATAATTAACTCTATATTATATCTTCAAAATCTCAACTTCAAATATAATATACGATCTTTTATTATACTTTCGTTTTTCTTGTGACACCAAAATTTATTATTAACTAGTATTTTAACAAGTGTTTGAAAATTCTATTTAATTGACGCTAAACAAAATTTTCACAATTTTCAATACATAAACGTGTTAGATTGGGTTGAATGTGAGTTTAATTAAACTTAATTGATATCTAAACAATGTCAGCATATATAATGTATAAATAACTTTCATTATTTGTTAATACTTGTAGGAAAATTTTTAAAAATAAAATAAAAGATTATGTACTTTAAATTTTAAATAAAAATATTTAAAAGATGAAGAGACTTTTTAATTTATTAATTCTTTTCTTATTATAATTTAAAATAAAATAAAGTCATGTGAATAATATTAGATAAAAAATTTCAAACTTTTATAATGTCAAGACAATTTTTTGATTATTTTAATACATTCTTTAAGTAAATAAATTATAATAATTATTACGAACAAAAGGGTTTTCAAAAGTTATTATTCGACAAATTTATTTTTAAGAATTTTTTTCCTTTAAACGAGATCTTTACAAAAATTGTTATCACTCATTAAGACATGTCTTATCCTGTCCGTTTTAATTTTTTTTTTGTTGTACCAAAATTTTTGTTTCTGTTGTATACCAAAAAAAAGACATGTCTTGCCCTTATCTCATATAATGAATATTTATCTTTATTTTTATTTTTTAAATATAATTTTAATTTTAATTTTAATTTAATTTATCAATTAGCTCACTTTTTATATCAACTATCTTAAATTACTCTTTTTTTAATCTCTAACTATATGTATTAATTTAATTTATCAGTTAGCTCAAATTTTTTTATGACCTCTCTTAAACTACTCTTCTTTTATCTTTATCTATACGTATGTTTAATTTTATTTATTTATCTGTATTCATACAAGGCAGGAGTAATTAATTTTTAACGCGAACGTAATTCACTCGATTAAAACTTTAGAGAGTAAATTCACGTAAAAATACATTTAAACGTCAATGCAAAATAATTTTAAACAGAGTTGCTAATTTACTAATTTTTCTTATAGAAGCGGAAAATGAAGCACGCGACACACCACTACGCAGCTACGCAACGATTCTATTATGCAAACAAATTATAGAGCCTACTGAAATAAATGGTCAACAAAAACAAGTGATTGATCCTTGTCGAGTTCAATTGTTCCCCTCAAAAACCATTTGTACCATTTTGCAGATAGCTTTGGGTATCTCTTCAGCTCTGGATCATCCCTATCAACATAGTATAGTCCGAAGCTCGATTTGTATCCAGCCAGCAATTCGAATAAGTCCAGAAAAGACCATGCGAAATACCCTTTTATGTTTGATCCATCTCTGAGAAAAATATAGGATGACTTTGAGAATTAGAAAACATGGCATGGCAATCACAAGGGTTAATTTTAGGGACTTATTCCATTCATCAGTTAAGTAACTTGCTCTCAATATGAGTATTGATAACCCAATATAACTAGTTCAATTGATTCACAGCCCATACTTTTCCAAGACATTAAAAACTTGTTGCATTAGTTGATGAAAATAATTGTGAACCAGATAAAATGGAGCAAGCAATTGCATACCTCAAGGCATCAAGCACGCCACCAATGTATCCATGCAAGTATTTCACCCTTGACACATCTTCAAGTGATGAGTTGCTCATAGTCCGTTGACCTAACAAGACAATACAATTTTTCATCAATAATTCAATCCATTTGAACTCACCTTGTGGGACATTGACAGCATGTGTTATAACCGGGTCACCAAATCTTGAATAAATCCATCGAGGCTTAAGTTTTACAATTCCAAACAATTTAAGAAGGCCATAGATTGGAAAATACTTGATAATTGCAACATGACATAACAAAGTAGTGATTGAGAAGCCAAATATCTAGTGCTATTTAACGGCTTCGTCTATTTTAACAAAAGACTGTTTGTGATTCAATCAAAACAACAGTTTCCTCAAAAAGATTAATTGCAATTGTATGAAATTTTATAAAGGAGAAGGAGAGAAAAAGTGGGACCATTTTCATGAATGAATATAGGAGGATTGCCATAATGGAGCTTGAATTTATTAAGCTCTTCCCGCAAACTCCATGGTGTGACAGGATACTGAGTCAAGTAAAGCCAGAGATAGTTATTTATATAGTGAAGTAATCTGAATAATTGAACCAATTAATTAAGAGAATAATTCTTGTTTATTTTTCAACTTTACCTCTTCCTCTGAAAATAGATCCTGTAAAACTGCAATTCATGAAAGTCAGTGAATGATTCAACTTGCTCCACCAGTTATTCAGGAAGAAGTGATAGACATGAGTAAGCAAATTATTGGAGAATCAGATGCCGAATGAAGTTAATGTTCAATTTGTTGAAAATTCCAAAATATCATAAAAAATGATGCGGAGAACGGAATTAGTACGTCATGCTCATATGACTAACTTCAATCTTTTAAATCCAGTATGCTCAAACACAACAAAATACGTACAGATTAGCCGTGCAGCCATATCTGCATTGAAATCTCTCAGTTCTGTCTTCAGGGCATCAGGATTGTCTGTGACATTAATATTGTTGTAGTAAATTACGCCTATAAAGTCATATGAATCCTTAACTTGTTCGGATTCTTGATTTGTGAAGGCTGGAATTCTTGCACCTGCATTTGTCTTCATGGAAATGGGATAGTCTCCATGCACCAAGGGTTCCACAATCCTACAATAAAGCAGGCACATAAAACTGCCATAACCTTCACATGAAATTATTATCATAGTCATCACCAGCAACAAAAATATTAGAAGCCACAAACTTTGGGCTTATAAGTAAGGAACCGCTAATACTTCAGTCATTTACGTAAACCTGTCATGATTCTTGAGTAAAGAGCTAAAACAAATAACGTAAGGGGAAGAGAAGTATAACATAATTTTAGAGTCTATAACTTACCAACCAACTAAAAAATCACGTGCTCTTTGAGAGGCTGCCCTGTCTTTCTCTGTATTTGTTAGAGGAATGAACCCATATGTATAGACAGAGATACCAACATATCCATGTTGTTTATCCTGCAATGTAATTTTGTTTCTATGGAATCATGAACATTCTTTGTCGACATCTAAACACCTAGAAAGTAACAATAGTTTTAAAAAAATCCATGAAGTAAAATACACGTATGGAAAAAGAGTAGGTGATGTACCCTATACTTTCTTCTATACAATCTCACGGCTGAAGAATGTGATAACAAAATATGATGAACTGCCAAGTAGGGTTCATATGTTGAGTTTCCCTCCCTGGAGCTATTTGTAACGCAAAATGGGGGAGAGCATCGTTGTGGAGGGCCATTTCCTTGATCATAACCACCTATGGCAAAGACATTGGGCTCATTCACAGTAGTCCAGTACTGGACTCTGTCACCAAACTCTCTAAAACACACATCCGCATAGCTTGTGAAGTCTCTTCTGCATTTACATTCAAGTAATTTCTTTATTCATTTGTCTCAATTCTGTCTATGCTGTAATTTAAGGACATTGTATCCTAAGAAGAAGAAAAACATGTCATAAAAATAATTCTTCAAAGCATTTTAAGTGTGGTAGGCCAAGGATTGGATGAGCAAGAGGAATAAGAATAATAGAAGGAGAAAAAGAATAATGGTATTAGCTACAGAACTGTAAAGTAGGTTAATCAGATAGTTCCTGCTTTTAGAGACCTAATGACACTGACAAGAGTCTTATTTCAAACAGAAATTGCCTTGGTGCCTTTTTGTATGGATGCAATGCCAAAAATTAATGGTATAGTGCCTTATTTTATACAATGTAATTGATTATAAAGTTTCAAGAATTAATTTCAACAACATTTTGATTGAACTGCTAGAGCGCAGGAAAATACATGATATCACGACCAATCCATCCTCCATATTCATCCTCAAGTGCTTGTGGAAGATCAAAGTTGTGAAGTGTGGCATGAGGTTGGATTCCTGTTCAAGGAACAGTTAGTTGAAGAAACAGAATCGGTTTCAAGATACGTTTTATCTTGCAATTTGCAAATTAAGAAACTAGGAATTAACCTTTGCTAATAAGTTCATTAATGAGATTGTTGTAATACTGCAATCCCTTGGGATTGACAGGTCCTCTACCATCTGCGGAGAAATAAAAGCATTTTCAAAAGTCATTCAGAAAGGCGTTACTGGGAATGAAATAAAGCACATTAAAAGTGAATATTTCTAGTTATGTACTCAAGTTTAAGTTTAGTAAAATACTTGGTAACAGTCTGGACCAAGAAATGGAAAATCTATAGGCTTCAAGGCCTGTTTCCACCATGAGTTGCACATCTTCCTGCATTATAAATTTTTTTGGAGGAAATAGTGAACCACATTTTGCATTGTTTTAACCAGCTTTTTCCTCAATTTATTTAAATTTCCACAAATTATCGGGTGACTCAAGAATGCATTACTGGGCAGAAGCCAAAAAGGTTGAAGCCAAGTGTGATATTGTTTACCTTATATTTGTGGTAACCATCACAGGCTACATCTCCATTTTCTCGATCCCCATATACTGCTTATAGAAAATGAAAACATGAGAGTAAGGAATAACCATTATTATATGATAGATAGACACTGGATGAAAGAGGGAAAAAAACTGGGTATTTAAACTATACACGCACGCTATTCTAATATTCTCAGTTTCTCATCGTTGATTCTCGCTTCAGAGAAATTGGTACATACTGCCAACAATCCATATTGAACTTTTGGATTTTTGTTCCTCCAATTACTAGTGACCCAAATCTTGGAAGACTATCTAATTAGAGATATGTAAACTTAATATATATATGTGCAACTTCATATATTAGGTTTTGTGATGTGATAAAAAATTAGAACGTTAGTCATGAATCGAATATGCAAAAGCTTAAACTGAGCGAAGGCTCACGAAAAAGGATGGTTTTATTATTTGATACACCCCTCCTGCAACAACAGCTAGATAGTCACATAGGCTCTAGTACCTTGTTGTCAATAGCTATCCCAAAACCTTAATAGTGAAGACTTTTGAATAAATTTATTTTTAACCAACAAAAGTATTTTTGTTCATTGATACTTTGTGCGGCACACAGTACATAGAGTCAAAATGATTGTAACCGGTCTTAAAATATAAATTTAATTTTACTTAACTTTACAAAATCAACATATAAGAAAAAAAAATACTCCATTTATTTATTTATTTATATATATATATAATTAAAAATAAGAATTAAATTTTTTTCATTATACCTTCATGTCCAATATTACTAGATTTAGTGGGTAAATAATGTGGTGAATCTAAGATTTTTATACTATTTAAAAGTATGGACTAATTCTAACTCAACCACTTGGATGATAAAGATTGTCATCATTATACTTTTTTTTCATTAACCAGTTGGCAATTGGAAACTGACTGAAAGATAAGTTTAGAAGTTGCCATGTGTGTCCAATTAATCATAAAGGCGCTTCTTTTATAAAACTTATTATTTAATTTTTATATTAATTATATTCTTTCTTTGTTATATTTTTATATATATTTTCATTCTATAATAAAAATGTCACGGACATAGTAAGAAAAATATATATATTGATAATGTAAAACAACAATTAAAAATGGGACAAGTTTATATTTGGTAAAAGGTCAAACAAAATAGAATGGAAAGACTAATATGCAATGTTTTTAAAACCTCATCATTCTCATCATTCTAGGTAAGTTACTCGTTTAAGGTTCAACTGTGTTCGAAATGATATTAATAAAATAATAATAATTAAATAAAATATAAAATAATATTAAATAAATATAATTTTACAATTTAAAATAAAAAAAAAATAGAATCACTGATTCAAACAGGATCTTGACCGTTCTGAAATGATCTAGTAAGATGGATGAGAAAAAGCAAGAGCTGACCAGAACGGGCATAGGTATCCCAGATGCTAGGAGTTCTTCCATCTTGGTTAGAAGCTCCTTCCACCTGTTCATATAAAATCGCATGTTTAATTATAATAATATGGATAATTAGTAAATAATGGGCACAGTGGCTAATTTACAAAAGGGAAAGGGATTTGGCATAATCATAAAAGGGAAGAAGAGAGATGACCTGATAAGCAGAGGTGCCTGAACCAAAAAGGAAATGAGGAGGGAAGTCAACTCTGTGATAATTATCTGCACTCAGCACTCCTACAGCCAAGTTCACAATCACAAGTACCAAAGTCAGCACCAAAGTAGATGTTTCTTCTCCCATCGTTTCTAGCTAACCAAAGAGCGTTCTTTCTCGTGCTTCTTTGTCTTATAATTGACTATTTTTGTCCTCATCAAAATTACTATTTGAATTTTATCTAAAAATAGCACTAATCTTCAAATGAATATTCAGAAGAAAACAATATATAACAAAAGAAAAATAAAATATTCCTTAAAATTCAATTTGGTTTTTTAAATTAAAATTATTATTTTTTATTTTCTCAATTTTAAAATTTATTGATTTTAATCTTGACATAGATGTTATTAAATATTTTTTCGATGTAACAAATAATTTATAATTTAGTCAATGAAATTTAGTGAACATATAAAATTTGTTGAGTAAATATTCATTTGTTACGTCAAAAAATATTTAATAACATTTATGACGATTACTAAAATCAACAATTTTAGAAAGTAAAAAAATTAAAAATAAAAATTTTAATTTAAAAAATAAAATAAAAAATAATTAAAAAAAATTAAAAGTATATTTTATTCTTACAATACTTTTTTTATCTTGTTTGATTCAATTAACTTAAAATATATTCATCAATAATATTTTATATGGAGAAATAAAGTTGGTATCCTTAGTTTAATAGATTAGGTAACTATTCATTCCATCAATGTAATTGATTAATAACCGTCAATCTTACCAACTCAATAAATAAGGATAATCAATTTCATCAATTCAACAAATTTAACCCATTAAGACAAATTTTTATTGTGTTATTATAAAATTTTAATATGTTTTTAGTATCTATGAATTGAGGAATTTTTTTATTTTACTTTCTGTAAAAAAATATTTTTCTTTCTTATAAAATTTTAAATAATTGTTTTCAATCTCTATTGTTACGTAATACTTATTAACTACTTATGTATTTGATGAAAGGTCAAGTAATCATATTAAGTGACACCTAATAGTATGTGTAGTACCATGTTAGTGTATGACACATAAATTTTTTTTTCTTCTAAATTTCTAAAATAAATATTATTTATATATTTTAAAATAAATATTAGGACAAAAAATAGTAATTTAAAAATTTGAGGACTGAAAATCAAACAAAAATATTTTATAAGAATCATAACCAAAATTTATTTATTTCACAAGAACTAAAAACAATGATTTAAAAAATTATAGGAACAAAAAATAAAAAAATTACAGAGATTAAATTATAAATAAAATGGTATGTTGCTTGTTTAACTCAGTTTTATTTTTTAATACTTATCTTCCTTAACTTCTTCCTTATTAACATCTTATTCTGTCGACTAAAGGGTTCTTAGTGATCCTCTCATGTATAGTACACAAATTAATATTTTTTGACTTGAGTATCAACAGGTTGGACAATCAAAATAAAGGAGATAACTAAAGATACCAATACATTTTGGTGGCAAGTACCACATATTTTTGCATTTACAATTATTATTATTGTAGTAATTCTTTTGTTTATCAAAATCCCCAAAAATAAATTAGGACTTCTTTTCGGAGGAATCTCTCTTCCCTTGATATATCTTTTAGTTATTTATATACTGTTTCTCTTATGACTTTGTCTCGTATAATTAAATTGGTTTAATTATATTTTTATTTATTAAATTTTGGTTAATTTTGATTTTACTCTCTTAAATTTAATTATTTTTTATTCCATACATTTTAAAAAATATTATTTTAAATTCCTCAAGGTAAACTCCTTCAGAGGTATTCCATGTGTGACAAATAGAATATGAGTCACATGTGTTTAATTAGAGATGTTTCTTACTTAAACAATATTATAAATCCGAATATATTATGAGGACTAAAAAAAAATTAAATTTAAGAAATCAAAATCAAAACTGATACAAATTTAAGTAACAAAACATATTTAATCCAATTAAATATATATATCTTTCGTATTAAAGCTTAGAAAATTTTTAATGAACTTGCTAATTTTATTAACATTTGATCGTTATCATGTCATTTTTTTTGTTTGCTATATCTTCCTAAATTATCAAAACATGGGTTTGAACGTGTCATCAATTAAAAATTTATTATTATTAATTTTATTATGTTTATTTGAACATTATTATTAGTACTAATATTATTATTAAGAAAAAACACTTTGTACTTCTCTATTTTAAAAAAATTAAAAATAAAATAAATATAATGAAAGTTAAATAATAATGAATAGTTTGCAAAGTATTTACAAGAGTGTAAAAAGATAAAATGGAAGAAGAAAAATGGTAATTTATAAAAATAATTATAAAAATAAAATAAATATAAGAATGTCTATACTAAAATCTTATATTTCTTTTATATATAAATTATTATTATTACTATTATTTTATCTGTCCTTATATTACAGATTATACTTTTCTTGTTATTATTGTAGATTAAAGATTTATAAGTGTATAGTAGGCTAATGTATAAATGGCTTTTTCTATACTAAATCGAAGTGATTATGAGAGTATTGTAATCCAATCGGCATACTAGGTCCAGCGCCACATACACCAAGCCATCTTCCCCCGAACGCCCAAGACACAAACCTTGCTTATGCCAACCATTTGCAATAGAATCAAATATTGATTCATTCAACACAAGAGTCAGATATTTAGTGTACCTCCCTAAATTCTGCATTACTCTCTACCGACATTTGATGGTCGTAGTCCTCCCCTCATCTTTCATTTGAATATATTTACGTCTTAATGGGAAGGGAGATGAATCCAATAATAGAGTCTACATATTATATGGATTGTTCTCCTCTCTTCCTCTTCTTTAAGTGTTTATACATAAGTTAAGGAGAATAATGATTTTACTTGAACTACATGTCCTGACATCTGTCCCCTATCAAATGATTTTTCCTATGAAAAATAAATGTGGAGTACGATCATACTGTGTACCTGGTCGGTCGTTAACTCGGTTAGATTCAATCATGAACTTGGCCAAGTCTGACCATGAGCTTGATCGGTTGTCTTTGCTGAACCCATGGTGTCTCATTAGCCAAGCAGCTATGCATATTGGTATCATGCCGATTAGCTATATCGAGGTCCACTGTCAACTCGGTCCATTTGCCAGATTGGTTCACAGCCTCCCAAGCACCAAATGGAGCGATGATTGCTTTTGCTACTAAAGACGTCGCTTCTTAAACCCAGTTATATGTCAACCTAGTTCATTTGCCAGACTGATCCACAATCCCTAAGCAACGAGTGGTGCGATGAGTGCTTTTACTATTGAAGGTGTGCCTTAGACTCGGTCACACGTCAACTCAGTCCACTTGTCAGTTTGGCACTGAATCAGTCAACTATGGGAGGTGTGTCTCCTATTGGGCTAGTTGGTAGTGTTAACTGCTTCAATTGGGGACAAACATGACCTTCCCAATGCACGAGGTGCCTAGGGTTGCAATGATATTAGAGTTGCATCTTTTGATGCATTATGGGTGATTTTCTCCTATGACCCTTTCTTTCTTAATCGTATTTACTACTTTTCTTATTTATTTTTCATGCCCATTTTGTAGGTCTTGATGGTGCTGCTCGTCGGGCTTTAAGGAAGCAGAAACAAATGGTTGTTGGTGCTGCTCTATCTTCTGGCTCGGCGGGTCCTTTCGAGGCTTGCTCAATCAGGGCTAGATGTGACTCCTCCTACCACCACTCAGGGGATTGTTCCTAATCTTGTCATAATTAGTAAGGGGCTGGGGGCATCCCTTGCTTCACCTACTACTGAAGAGGTCTTGGCTGGCGATTGAGCATGTACCTCAAAGTAAAGGTTGTGCGTTGAATCGGCTACCCCCTCTTCACCTGAGGTCTCGCTACTTGCCTACTAGAAAATTCTCCTGGATGGTCCCCCTATCATTGTGTCCGTCTTGAGCCACAAATTCCTTCTCTTCAAGATGATCGATCGTAATTTTGTTTCTCCTTCCAATGCCGAGAAAGTCAAGACTCTTGGGCTTGGAGGCATGTTCAAAGTTTTGAAGGCTTATTTCAGCTATTCTTTGGTTCTTTCCCATGCTGTTGAGCTTGAATTTAACAACCTCAGTACTCAAAGGAGGAAATTGATCGAGCATGGTGAGAAAACGGATAACGAGATCCAATGTTTGAATGAAGTGTTAAAGAAAAAGGGGAGGAGTTGGCCACTATTGTGGATGATGCCACCAAGTACTTGGCTTTGAAGGATCGTCTTGAATATAAGGAACAAACTTTGCTAATTGAAGCGTCTTTTTTAAAGGGCCAGGTCACTCGTTTGGAGGTTGAGTTGACACAAAGAGGAGAATTGCTTATCGAGAAAGACCGCATCCTTGTTGCTAAAGATCAATCTTTAATGAGAATGTCGAGCACCTGGCCGAGCAGGACAAGATTATTGCCACTAAGGACTTGTCCCTTTTGAATTAGTTCGAGGTTGGTTTCAATCGTTCTTTCCAACAAGTTGGCGTCATACATCCTAGTCACGACCTTTTAGAGGTGGACATGTACAAGGATGTAATTGACGGTCAATTGGTGGATCCTCGCTCCCCAGCTCCATCCTCTTAATTATCGTGATGCTTTTCTTTGCCTTACTTGTTTCTATTTCCTTCTTGGCTTTTTGTTTGTTTAATATGACAATTTATTAATGACTATGTGCCCTTGGGTAATCCTTGACCAACTGCCTCGCGCGAATCTTTGATGCCCCAAGTAGTCATTAGGCTGACTGCCACTGTGGGTCTTTTGGTGCTCGAGATAGCCATTAACCAACTTCCTTTCTCGGTCTTTTGGTATCTTGAACAGTCATTGCCCAACTACCTCTCGTGGGTCTTTAGTGTCCTGGACAGTCACTAATCGACTGTCACTCACGGGTCTTTTGGTGCCTCGAACAGTCATTGATCAATTGCCTCTCATGGATCTTTTTGTTTTGCCTTGGACAGCCATTGATCGATTGTTGTTCATGGGTCTTTATGGCCCGGACAGTCATTGGTTGCCACCTCTCATAAGCCTCGGACAGTCGGTCAATGATTGCCTCTCACAGGTCTTTTTGTTTGCCTGAGGGGGATCATTGATCGACTGCCTCTCATATGTCTTTAAGTTTACTTGGGGGGTAACTGATCAACCACCTCTCACAAGTCTTTAAGTGCCCCGGTTTGTCATTAGGCGACTGCCTATCACGGGTCTTTTAGTACCCTGGGTAGTCGACCAATGACTACCTCTCACGGGTCTTTTTGTTTTCCTGGGGTATCACTAATTGCCTAGGGTATCACTAACTGGTCGACCACCTCTCGTAGGTCTTTAGGTGCCTTGGGTAGTCATTGGTCAACTGCCTCTCATGGGTCTTTTGGTGCCCCAAGCAGTCGGCCAATGACTATCTCTCACAGATCTTTTTGTTTGCTTGGGATCACTGATCGACTGCATGTCACATGTCTTTAAGTTTGCCTTAGGGGATCACTAATTGACAACTTTTCACAAGTCTTTAGGTGCTTTGGGCAGTTATTGGTCGACTACCTCTCACGAGTCTTTTTGTTTGCTTGGGGATCACTGATCGACCACCTTTCACAGATCTTTAAGTTTGCCTGGGAGATCACTGATTGATTGCCTCTCATAGGTGTTTGGTGTAAAGAATCGAAATACTTTTGATACTTGCACAAATTGTGAACTATGGTCTTGTGCATTTTAAAATATGAAGCTTAGTATGGTACGAACCTAAGTTTGAGAATTCTCCATGGTGTTGTTAACGTGCTGGAGGAGGATGGGTGAGCCTGTCAATAATAAACTCGTGTAGCATTGCAGCATCTTCACATTCTTCTACGGACTAGGAAAAAGAAAAAAAATACCAATATATTATATTATATGCCTCTCCTTTTCTCTAGAGGTTGGATTGAAAATAGTGTTTCTAGCAATAATAGAATAATGATAAATTTAAGAATATGTCGATTCCTTCATCCATCCTTGACAATGTGTAAGATCCTCAGGAAACATACAATGCTTGTTGTTGTAAGAGAACTTCTTAGGATACCTCATTTACACTTGACAATGCCAACAAAAAAGATAACAAATATATAACAACAAAGCAAATTAATATGGAAGAAAAGAATCCAACATAGGAAGAGAATAATGTTACTACCAATAAGCTTGACAATAACGTACTACCGAACAACAAAGAACTCTTCAACGCTGTCATGGAATTTGCTGCTACTTCCAAAAAAACTCGGAAGCCTATTACCCCAAAGCATGGAACAATTATAGGCCTTGCATTTGATCTTAACACTTCCACAAAGAAGGCATAAAATAGTTACACATTTATGAGTTGCAGCTTTTTCAATGAATGCTCTAAAAGTGAGCCTGACACGATCTGATTGAAAAGTCCCAAATAATATGGTGTGCTCGTCCCCAACATCGATCTTTTCCCAACGGTGCTGCTAAAAGAAGAAGCAAAACAACAACAAACGCACAAGACGACAAAGCATCGAGATTAATCATGAACCCGAAAGCCAAGAGGTAAATAACGAACGGGATGAGAGAGAGCATGACGAGAGAAGAGGTAGGGTTATTGGCGAAGAGAGCTGATCCGTAGTCGAGCAAGAAGGGTGACAGTGAAGTTCCTGGCGAAGAAGCTGAAAGGGACAGAGATAATGACAAACTACGTGGCTTCGGGATCCATCCATCAAAGGTGGATCTACATGTGACAAGGGCATGATCTGTGCGCAACAGAGTGGATTTGCATGCGGCACAGGTAGATTTGTGTGTGATGGAGCAAATTTGCACGCGAAAAGGGAAGATTTATGTGTGATGGAGCTAATTTGCGTGTGGCGGAGGTAGATCTGTATGCGATGGAGCTTTGCCAACTCCGGTGACTGCTATCTTCCTACCCTTAATTTGGTGGTCATCGGGAATAATTTTCTGGACGACCCCATAGTGGGCACCAATGTTCATGTTTGTATTGGAAGGAAAATGACCCCAATCATAAAGTGTTTATACATAAGTTAAGGAGAAGAGTCATTTTTCTGGAGCTACGTGTCCTAACATTAGCCCCTTGTTAGATGGTTTTTCCTACGTGTAATAAATATGGAGTACGATCTTGTTGTGTACTTGATCGATCGTTAACTTGGCCGGATACGACTATGAGCTTGGCCGGTTGTCTTTGCTGAATCCATGGTGTCTCGTTGGCCAAGCAACTATGCATATTAGTATTAGACCGATTAACTATATCGAGGTTGGCCGTCACTCCAGTCCATTTGACAAACTAAACCAAAATATAATTAATAAAATGAATTTGGATATAAATAGAAAAAAATAGAAGGACAAGGTATAAATTGTTTATATAAGATAAATTATTATTCTATTTTTTTTAAGTTTGAGTGGCTCTTACTCAGTTCAAATCGCTCAAGATATTTTTTAATTTAAAATAGTGAACAAATGAAATATGTGTGTGCGTGCGTAAGTGTGAGCGTCCGTGCATGTGGGTGTGTGTGAGTGTGTGTGGGTGTGTGTGCGTGGGTGAGTGTGTGTGTGCGTGGTTGTCGCATGGTTGTGAACCATTGGATGACAACTTTACAAAGTTTTCCTCATTTATTCGTTGTGGGGTTTGTTGGAGGGTTGTCTATTCATCTTATGCATTCTATGCAAGAAACCTTGTGGAATCGATGTTATTATTTCTCACTTGCTAGTTGGTTGTTCCCCGTCTTGCAATTTCCTTTTCAAGTTCCCACATAAAGAAAGGTACATGCTTCATTCTTAAATCTCCTTCCTATGTTTCTTTTTGTATCTATATTTTTCTCCCCTAGTTTTAGCTCCCTCATTTGCCCCTTAAGTTGTCATCGTGAGCAGTGGTATTTTGATGTTATTTTTCCTTTACCCTCATCGTATATTATTAATAGAAGCATTGCTGCTAGCAAGGGGGTGGTGGATGATTAGTCCTTGATTTCCAATGAGGGAATGGAGGGTGTCTCCCCTATTATCGTTGGCGGTTCGAAAGGATTTGGTGAGGAATGAACTTCCTCCTGAAGTATGGTTGGGGACTATTGCAGGAGGAAGATGAGGGAGATTGTGAGATGGGGTTGGGGGTTGTTGTTGAGGTTTGACAATTGTTCTAGGTGATGACTATGACTAGGTTGACAATAGTGTTCGCAAGGTGATATCCATCTTCACGACTAGTTGGTTATTGGAAAAAATGTCAAGTAGAGTGAGTCGTGACAAAGACTGGTTAGTGAAAGTTAAGTCGTGTAGATTAGATGAGTGTGTGTGTGACCTCGCTCGCAGATTGTGCAAGTTACATATACTTGTATGGTACCATCCACCTAATGTTAGGCATGAGGCTTCCTTTTACCGACTTTCAATGCTCAATTATGAGAACCTTAAACATCACTCTGACTCAATTTCATTCGAATAATTGGGTCTTTATTTGAGTCTTCGAGATCCTTTGTGAAGGCTTGAGAAAATTGTCATCATTAAATGTCTTCTTCTAGTTTTTCTCCTTCGAGAAGATGGAGAAAGTCATTGAATGAATATAAAATAACATTTTTAATTAAAAATAATATTTTTTATTTTTTATTATTATCGACAATTTTATGTTAATATTATTCTTTAAGCTTTTAGTTTTGATAACATTAGTTTTCGTAGCTAATTTTAAGCATAAATAATAGCATGTTTCAAAAATTAACTATTCCATTAATTAATTATCTTCCATAATTTAAATTTTTTATTTTAAATTCATTTATTTATGACTTTTATATATTGTAAAAAAAATATATACAATATGACTTGAATCTACAGATTTTTTTCAAGTAGATTTTTTATGAATTTAGTGATTTTTTTTTTGTTTTTTTTATGCAAGAATAATTTTGCCAAAATTTGTTATGCTTTTGGAAAATATATTACTATTTTCTTAAATTTGTTTAAAAATTCATAGAAAAAGTAATATTTTTTATATATGTTCATATAAATTTTGTTTTTTTAATAAAAAATTACTGTGTCGTGTAAATGTTATGCAAAAAAAAATTGATAACTTTTTTTATTTTTTATTTATTAGAAGAAGTGTTTTTAATAAAATAAAATAAAAATATATTTTAATATCATAAAAGAAAGTTAATTAAAAATAAATAATATTATTAATTTCTTAAAATGACTCATAAAAATGATATTATTAGTCATTCCATGTAATGTAATATACCACAAAGTTAATTATTTTGCCCCTATAAAAAAAACTTAAGCTCCGCCACTGCTTGTATAAATTTAGTTTAAAATGAATTAGATTTTACAAATAAATTTAAAATCCAATCTAATATAAAAAAATAATTTATTGATTTTCAATTTATTTAATTCAGTTTTGACAATTTACGTTAGATTAAATTGGATTTTTAGTTATATGCATATGCAATGGTCATGTGGAGGAGGCAATAATAACAACAACAAGCAAATTATAATGTGCTGCGCATGCATCAGTGTCTCATACTGGCGTTTTCTTGGGGCGTCGCCTCTTAGCGCGCATGCGTATGCATGCAGACCTGCTGGGACATAAAAAAAAAACATAATAAATATATAAATTATGAAAACAACTTATATTTTTATTGGTCTAAAAACTAATTATTATAGAATAACTATATTTATAAAGATTCAATAGTATGTCCCTTTAATAATTTGTTTTTTAAAATGACCTGGTCAATCAGCCTACTTTCGGAGGAAAACGAGATATATAACACACAAACAAAATAATATAATAAGTGATTTGAATTTAGAGCATAAAAAATTAATAGTAGCACAGAAATTGTTAGATGTATCCGGCAGATGCATGTGTCATTTTTCTCTTTTAATGTCTGAGATGAATTTTCATGTTAAAAATTATGGTATCATTATGCTACTCTTACAGTTTCATTTAGTATCCATTTTGAGTTTATAAAAGAGGAAATTTGGCAGCAGCAACACAACCACAAAAATGAAAATGTTCAGGATTAAGTCACTGAGATATAATTTGTGAGTTGTGGCCCAAAGTTATAAGGTTATAGATGTAGTGTTAATTTTTTATTTTAAATTTAATATATTAAATAATGTACCGGTTATATGAATAGTAAAATATTCATCACACCCATCATTCATAATTTTTTAATTATAAATACTTGTATCTTGACCCAAACACACCTCTCTCATTTGTCCAAAATATGATTGAGTGGAATTTTTTTATATGTAGGCTGAACAGACGAGTAAGTAAGCATAGCTAAGGCCTAGGAACACACCACCATGCAATGATGGTGTGACACAAATAAAATTAAAGAACCTATTCAAATAAGTGATCAATTGAAACAAGTGATTGATCCTTCTCAAGTTCAATAGTTCCAACTACAGAGGTGCTTCTACCCCTCAAAAATCGGGTGTACCATTTTGCGGAGAGCTTTGGGTATCTCCTCAACTCTGGATCATCCCTATCAACATAGTATAAGCCAAAGCTCGATTTGTATCCATCCAGCAACTCAAGCACGTCCAGAAAAGACCATGCAAAATACCCCTTTACATTTGATCCATTTCTGAGAAGATTTAGGATGCCATACAAAATTAGAAAGAAACACACATAACATGTGTTTACATGTGAACATTTCCAGAAAAGAAACCGCTGTTATAGGCTCACAGTCACATGGTTGGTTCCTTAGATATGTAACTTGCTCTCAAGACAATTAGATGAATTAATAACCCAATATAACAATATAATTCAATGGATTCGTAATCCATGAGTTGGATTCTCAAGTCATAAATAAAAACTAGTCCATCAACAGTGGGACTTCTTGTGAAAATGATAAAAAAAGATTTTCGTGATATGTGTAAACTGTGAAGTAGATGAATTAGAGCAGTGACTGCATACCTCAAGGCATCAAGCACGCCGCCAATATATCCATGCAAGTATTTTACCCTTGACACGTCTTGCAGTGATGAATTGCTTGCTGTCCGTTGTCCTAACAAACCAAAAATTTGGATCACTAACTACGTGTTTAGTTCTCCCATTTGAGAATCACATTTAAAGTCAAATCACAATAAAGCAATGTAAAAATAATTATTAGCTGTGTTAGAGATTTACATTCAACGTTCAACATACCCTAATGTGTTTTCAAACACACATTAACTCAACTTATTTTGAACTCACATTAGGCCACACTAGTAGCCTAGATACCACCAACAGGACCTACTAGTTTGCAATATTGGAAAATACTCTATAATACTATAGGCCATAAACTAGTGATATTGTTGGCTGCATGTATAAATAAAGTGGGAAGACGGTTGTAAATTATAAGCATAGACGAGCATGTTGGCAAGGTTAAATGTCTGCTACTATCTTAAGTTGTTTTGTCTACTATATACAACAAAGCTTTGAGCAGCAGTTTAATATTTATACAAGAGATCATTTTCTTCTAAAATATTCATTTTAAGTATATGTAATCTTCAACTCTCGTTAAATCACTTTCCTTATTGATGTTCCCATGGGGAAGGAGAGAGAGATACCATTTTCATAAATGAACAAAGGAGGATTGCCATAAAGAAGCTTGAATTTATCCAGTTCTTCCCGTAAACCCCATGGTGCGATGGGGTACTGAATCATGTAAAGCCACTTAGTCATACAGTAAACTAAACTGAAAAACTGAACCAATTAATTAGTAGACAATTTTTTTTTACTGTTACCTCTTCATTTGATAATAGATCTTGTCCATCTGTCAAAACCAGAAAGCGATGGGTAATTTACCTTGCTCCACCAATTATTCAGAAACTACTAATGCACTTGATTGAGCTCATTAATATAAATTATTAAAAAATGTTGTTCTAAACAATGCGAAAGCTAAACTGGATGGAAATTTCAGAATGATAATGATGATGCTGTGTATGCAAGCAGTGTATTAAGCTTCTATGACCAACTTCAGTCTTTTTTACTAAATTCAGTATTCTTAAACATCGCAAACAAAGTACTTAACAGAGTGTTGCAGCCATGTCTTCATAGACATCTCTCTCTTTGATCTTCACGGCATCGGAATTATCAGTGACATTGACATTAGTGTAGTGAATTATGCCTATAAAGTCATATGAACCCTTAACTTGTTCAGATTCATGATCTGTGAAGGTTGGAATTCTTTCTCCTGCATTTGTTTTCATGGAGATGGGATAGTCTCCATACAGTAAGGGTTCCATAATCCTGCAATAAAGTAGACACATCTCATAAAACTCCCATACTCTTTCACGGTGTAT
This sequence comes from Mucuna pruriens, assembly GCA_025330945.1. Classification (NCBI taxonomy): domain Eukaryota; kingdom Viridiplantae; phylum Streptophyta; class Magnoliopsida; order Fabales; family Fabaceae; genus Mucuna; species Mucuna pruriens. Next base: position 1,025,734 of record JAENHJ010000154.1, read on the forward strand.
CATTGCCATCACCAAAACATGATAGCAAAAGTATTTTGGGTAAAATTTTTAGTATTTTTTATCACCCATAATTCATCTTTTTTTTTTTATTAATGCAATACATATTCATAAGCATAAAAAATAAAAATAAAAATAAAAAATACAACAAAAAATAAAAAATTTAACAAAGTCACAGAAAATTGGTATGGCCATGCAACTTCAAGCATGTTCGTGCTCGTTCAAGAATCGCTATACACGGCCTTGTAACACAGCGAGCTTGTATTCATCCCAGAATCATTAAGCACGGCTGTGCATCTTCAAGCACGCCCATGCTCGTTCCAAAATTCGTCCAGCATGTTCGTGCCATGCCTAGCATGCCTGAGCACCTACATGAAAGACATGCGGCACAACTATGCTCAACTTTGCACGCATGGGTACTACTATCATGAAGGCAGACAGTACATTTGTGCTCAATTCTACACGCTAATGCAAGCTCACCAAAGAGGTTCACCTCACATGGTATAAAAAGGCCGGCCAAGGAGTAGAAAAATCACTTCCATGCACTCCACAACTCATTTTCTCCTACTTCTCCATCCTTCCATTGTTTCTCTCTATTTTGAGGCTATCTAAAGCAACTGAAAGCGTTTGCAAGGCTAAAACTGAGGAGCAGAGTTTCTCACCTATAGGAGTTTTCCTTCTTTGTTCTTTATGTCTATTTTAGTTTGTCTTTTTTATCATGTGTATGGATAGATAAATCGTTTTAAAGGTTATGGCGTTAAAATCATAAACTATTCTTTTGAATGCAATTTTTTTGTTTCTTTTTCTTAACTGCTTTAATTATCTTATTGTTTTAATATCTTTGTAAGAAATTTATCACCTATTGCATGTTTAAGCTTAACTTATTTTATTGCTTTAATATTCTTGTAAAGAATTTATCACCTTTTGCATGTTTAAGCTTAAATTATCTTATTGTTTTAATATCTTTGTAAGGAATTTATCACCTCATGTTTGATCAATTAATTAGTAGCAACCGTACCTTAATTAGTTTGTGCAATTACAAGATAATTGGGTTTAGGAGAATTACATGACCAATTTTTTCTCTTAAATTCTGATTTAATTATTAATAATCAACTTCTATAAACATGCAAAACGTAAAGCTTGCTTAAGTATGTGTTTCTAAATGACCAAATGTAAGAATCATCCTAAAACAAGGAATACTAGGAGTACTGAACCAAGGTCTCCTAGTCCCTAATAGAATTAAGAAGTAAAATCAGTAGTGCGATGAGGTAGAATAAGTTGCATGAAACTAAGGTTGAAGGAAAAAAACATAAACAAAGCCAAAACCCTTAATTAAAAAACATTCAATCCAATTCTTCTGGTATGCTCTCTTTACTTCTCTGTTTTACTTGCTTTCACTAATCCTTCTTTTCACAAACCCCTTTCAAAATTAATTATATAAACTACACAAAAAAAACTCTTCGAAATTGACACACTAGTCACATCTTTGTTATTACCGCAATATGATACGCTTATCTTTAAGCGATCTCTAAGTTGTATTAAAGTATAGACACATAATTGCGATCAAAGACAAATATTAGCATGCCCACAAAAGAAAGCAAGGTTTAGGCTTAATGTGAATAGCAAAAGGGTTTAACATAAATAAAAAATTCAGTTCTTGATAAACATAAATAAATGAAAAGTTCAGCTATGTATATTCACAGGGTGAAGGAAGAAGTAAAACCAACCAATTGTAGGGCTGTAACTTACCAACCAACGAAAAAATCATGGACTCTTTGAGATGCTACCCTGTCTTTTTCTATATTTGTTATAGGAAAGGCCCCCAATGTGTAGACAGTGATACCAACAAATCCATGTTGTTTATCCTGCAAATTCAATTTATAGTTCACGGAATCAGAACATTCTTTGCCAACAAAGTTTCTCACATGAGCGAGAAGATTAAAAACCAATATATAAAGATAGAGAAACGGGTTAGGATTTGAAGTATATAAGCCGAAGCTTTTTTCCATTTAAACATAAGTAGAAATGAAAAAATAAATAATTAAATAACTAAATCCAGAATATGACGAACTTTCTCCATTTAAAAACAAAAAAGATTAGGTGATATACCCTGTACTTTCTCGTGTACAATCTTGCAGCTGAAGAATGTGCTAACAAAATATGATGAACTGCCAAGTAGGGCTCATATGTTGAATTACCCCTAGTGCTCTTTCCAACACAAAATGGGGGAGAACATCGTTGAGGTGGGGTTATTCCTTGATCATAACCACCAAGGGTGAAAACATTGGGCTCGTTCACAGTGGTCCAATACAAGACTCTGTCACCAAACTCTCTAAAACACACATCTGCATAGTCTGTGAAGTCTCTTCTGCATTCACATCCGAGTAATTCATCCATTTATGTTAACGTGTACAGTTTAATATAAGGAGATTGTATCCTAAGCACAAGTAAACACGCACACACTCAGGAGGACAGAAACGTTCGTAAAATCTTCGTATTCTTCTAAAAGCCTTTTTGTTATTTTGTAACCTACATAACTAGAATATAATTCTTGGTAACCTGCATTGTAAGTAATACAATTTTATGTGCTGACCTTGTACAAAATTGCAGGAGAAAGTGGGTTAATCGACTTTTAGCTTAGGTGGCATGTTTGTCTAAAAATACTTACTCTTATATAATCTTTTATTTGTTTAAATTCATCAATGTGATACTTATTTTTCAACAACTTACAAATATTACCAAGTGCCTTATTTAAGGGGTGTAGTGTCTTATTTTTGGAAAGTAATTCATGCTATAGAAGTTTCATGAATTAATTCCAACAACATTATGGTGCAAGAGACTAGGAACTTACATGATGTCACGACTAAGCCATCCTCCATATTCATCTTCAAGTACCTGTGGAAGATCAATGTTGTGAAGGGTGACATGTGGTTGGATTCCTGCTCAAGGGAAATAGCGGAATATATCAGTAGAAGTCTTGAAGAAGAAGAAGAATTGGTTTCAAGTTTGTTTATTTTTTTATTTTTTGGGGTGAATATCAAAGTCATGGTTTATTTTGCAAATTAAGAAACTCGTGTTTAAGTTTGACCATTGCCGATGAGTTCATTGATGAGATTGTTGTAGTACTGTAATCCTTTGGGATTGACGAGTCCTCTACCATCTGGGGAGAAACAAAAGCATTTTCAAGAGTTTTGAGAAAGGTTTTATTTTACCCTACAAAGAAATATAGATATATAAAATTCAAGGGTCTGCGTCGAGTAGCATACTTGGTAACAGTCTGGACCAAGAAATGGAAAATCTATAGGCATCAAGGCCTGTTTCCACCATAAGCTGCACATCTTCCTGCATTATATATTTTCCAGGAAAACAATTAAACTGGTTAGATGTCGTTAAGGTGCCACTTTGACACTTCAACAGTTAAAGCGGTGACTACGCTTGTATTGACCAGCTTATGCCACAATCTTTTTTAATTTTTCACAAAATGGTGAACCACAAGGATTGCATTTACGGGCAAATGAAAAGATTGAGGCATAGGGTATTCACCTTATATTTGTGGTAACCATCACAGGCTACATCTCCATTTTCTCCATACCCTGGATATTAGAAAAGATATATAGCATGAGACTGTCTTTGGCGAGGGGATGAGCGTAAAATGATAACCACTCTATGAACATGTAAAACTGGATAATTGAACTGCACATACTATATATTTCCAGTTCTTTTTTATCATTAATTGAATCTCCTTTACCAGCAACTCATTTATATGATGTATTATAATCTCATTTTTACTACAGTTTTAATGCTAAAGTTAAGGATCTACTTCAGCTTCAGGTGTTGTATATTAACCAGTGAATAACAACAGAAATCGATCTCTAATCGCATAGCACTAGTTTCACACTAATTGCTAAATGTTTATAAGTTATAGATAACATAACATCTGATATTTACCTCCAATACGCATTAAAATAGAGGTAGTTATCGGAATTATCATTATAATATTGAAAAAACTCTTTACCAAAAACCAAATTCTGAAATGTGCTTATTTATAAGGTGAAAAAGTAATGAATTGAATATTTTTTTTTTAATCTCAAAAGTAAGAGAAATAATTACACACACTGCGAAGAAGAAATATGAGAGAAAAGAGGAATCAACCAGCGTTGGCAAAGGTATCCCAGATGCTAGGAGTTCTTCCGTCTTCGTTAGCAGCTCCTTCCACCTTTTCATATATAATCACATCACATGTTTAATAATAATAATGATAGCACAATATTGTCTAATCTACTAAACTGAATTGGTTGGGGATTGAACTATAGAAGAAAATGTTGAGTATTTACAAAATAATATAATATAGATAAAATTAGAGTTGAGAAAATAGTAACTGACACACAATATTTTAATATAAAAAATTCTCAACTGATAAAGAATGAATCACAAGTAAAATTAGGGAAATATTTTTATTAAGAAGAAGTACAATTACAACATCTCTCTAAATACAATGAGAGAACAATTATGAACTCTCTTGTAATCTTGTAATAGGATACTACACCTCTTTAAGAGAAATACCCATAGACACTCTCTTGAATGGATGATAAAACTCATCAAATAGTTTGCTATTTATAACCAAGCGATTGTGCTTAAGCATTAAATGCATGGGAAAAAACTTCTACCCTCCAATCAATTTTACAAGCCTAGTATATGTAGAGTAAATTTTTCTACATCCCCTTTTCGACTTTTAAACTACAAAAGTAGTTTTATGGTTTCACAATTTCCCATTTAAAGCTACTTTTGTAAGCTTTCAAAAAAAGGATCTCTCCACCTTGCCAATTTCTTGTTGCTTATGTTTTTAATAGGTCACAAGAGGATTGACACCAAGTAAACTCGTTTGTTTGATTGGTTTTGTCATAGTATCTGCTAGGTTATCTATAATGTGAATCTTCTGCATATCTACACTTTCTTCCTCTACTATTGAACACTTGTGTGCTTTGTCTTAGAATGGAAGGTTGAATTCCTTGCAATGTACAAAGCACTCCAAGTGTCACAATACACATAAATCTTATGCTGCTTTTGCCCAAGTTCTTCCATTAACCTTTGAATCCAAATAGCTTCCTTGCATGTTTGAGTAGTGATAAGTCATATTTTATACACCTCACAAAGGCTTAAGATGGATATTATTAAGACTGTTTAGTGATTAAGAGTCATGTCTTAGTTAAGATTTGAATTATGGGCCTAGAAATAGGAAAAATATAAATCTGTGCTAAAATAAGGATTTTAACTAACAAAAAATTGGACTTGTTTTGCAGGCCTGAAAGCCGAGAGCATCTCGACCCAAAAGGAGCATCCTGGCCCAAGCCAACTTCAGTGGCCAAAATCACTCTGGCAAAAATGCAAATATGATTATGCTAAAATTAAGGAATCTGTAATGCAGATTTGATTCTCCTAAAATTAAGGAATCTATAATGTAGATATGATTATGCTAAAATTAAGGAATCTGAAATGCAGATTTGATTCTACTAGAATAATTAAGGAATCTATAATGTAGATATGATTATGCTAAAATTATGGAATCTGAAATGCAGATTTGATTCTCCTAGAATTAAGGAATCTGTAATGCAGATATGATTATGCTAAAATTAAGGAATCTATAATGCAAATTTGATTCTCCTAGAATTAAGGAATCTGTAATGTAGATATGATTATGCTAGAATCAATGAATTTGTAATCTCCTAGGATTGAGAAATTTATAATCTCTTAGGATTGAGAAATCTGTGATCAGTAATTCAAATTTGTAATCTGTTAGGATAAGGGAATATGTAATTCAGGTAACTGAGCAAGAAATCTGCGGGAATCAAGGAATCAGCGATTCTGTGGGATTCGATTTGAATTTAGCCAGCTTGTGTATAAATAGAGCACACTAGGCTACGTCTTCAGTATGGAAAAACAATGGGATTCTAGACTTAGCGCCATCAACAACTATAGACATTTCAAGCTACAATGGTGGTACACGAAGCTTCAGTAAGGTGTCTCTCTCGATCGAGGAGGTACATGATCAGGATTTGGGAAGTTGGAAGCTGTCGGAGGTGATCGCTCGGCATAGCCGACGCACTCCAGTGGACGGAAACCTCAACGTCTGGCCATCACTGGTGTGCACCAGTGCTTTCCTTCCAAGGCGATCATCGTGGAAGGCGGACTCTCTAGAGAATATTGAATTCTCACCTTTGTGTTCAATTCTTATTTCAATATTATAACTAGTTTGCAATTCTATCTCTTAATTATAATTCATGCGCTTTAGTCTACTTTTGACTTTGCCATGATTGCACATTGTTAGGAGTAGATCACGTTAGACTAGGACCGATTGGAACTGGTTTAATAATTTGATTAGGTAGAGGACCTAAAATCAACCAAGTACATACTCCCTGCCAATTGATGAGGTAGCAATTGTGTAAATCCTCGGTATGACAATGGACAAACGTTCGGCGATTGTCATAAGAATCTAAGGTTGATTCGGAGTATAATTCTAGGTAAGAATGACAATCTTTTGTGTGTTGATTTCCGAATTGCTATAGTAATTAGCATAGATTATTTTAACATAGTTTAGTTTAATTTTCGCACTTAGTTTATTTTTTGCACTTAAACACAACCTCCCCTATTTACTACTTTCTAAAGTCTGAGATCGAGTCAGTCCGGAGTTTGTGCTTAGCGAGACTATGTCAGATTCGTCTATGCCAAGACCAAATCGGACCAGTCTTAGCCAAGAGCGAATCGACATTTTTCACTTGACGCTTTCTGCATTAACTCTGATTTTCACACTTAGGGATATTTGAACACACTATGTCCTTAAGAGAATTGACCTAGGGTTAGCTAAACTATAGTTGGCTTTAGTATTTATTTGAGGCGTGTAAGACGACTAAAAACCCGCTTCTCAAATTGGCGTCGTTGTCGGGGACACAAGTTCTTTTGTGTCTTTGTGTGCCAAAATCGAGTTAAGTCGATCCCGAGTCTGTGGAATGTTGTGTCTGTCGTTTAAGTCATAGAGTCTGTCGAGTTTGTTGAGTCTGTATTTGTTTTCTTTTCGGTCGAGTCTAAAAATAATATAGCATGTTGAATATGTGTTAAATTTTTGTTGTGTGTGTGTTGAATTTTTGTTTACGTGAGTCTTTACATTGCTAAAAAAAAACAACAACAACAACTATCCCTGCATCATTGCATTTAACTGCATCTGCATAATTGATTTTGCTCTCTGATAGCTACTTGTTTTCTATTTTCTGATTTGCATAACTAACTCTAACTTCTTCTGCATAATCGATATCGATTTTTCTACATATTTGATTCTACAATTTCTTTGTATGATTTTTTTTCCTTTTTATGCATCAATTTTTTTTAACATTCTGACCAATTTATGATTGTTCTATTATTTTTCAATATTTTGTTGCCTTTCTATGCCTCTATTTCTTTTGCCACATATTTTTTGTTTTCTTTCTATTTTTCTGTTTTTGATTCTATTCTTCTCTGATGTATTTCTATTTTAATTTAGTCATCTTTTTGTTTTTTTTCTATTTTTTAATTTTGTTATCTTTTTGTTCTTCTTTTTTATTTTTAATCTTGTTCACAACACTTGTGCATTCTGATACTAGTATTATTCCTAATTCTTCTAATCTTGATAATTCTGCTCCTAGCTCCAATGAAGAAAGGAATCAATTGATGCTATGATGTATCAACCATGGTGTCCTCAATATCCTGAATGGGATGGAGCCTGGTGATACAAGAATTATCCATCTATGCTAACAACTTTGCTGCCTGAGTTTTATGATTTTGCAAGTAACACTCACCATTTTAACAATGGGGGATCCACGAAATCTAGAGGAATGAATGGGATTGTTGCTGTTGACAATCAGAGATTTGAAGGATACATAGATGAATGTGGCATGTGTGGTTTTGTAGGACATCCACTCAATGATTGTCCCATTTTGCAAGAACCACCACCTCCATTCAGACCCAACCGGTACAAGAAAGTTCCTTAGAGGATTTAATCAAGCAATTGGCCATGAATAACATTCAATTCCAAAAGAATGTGTCTGCCACACAATAACCAGTGCAACAGCTTAACATTTCACCTTCTTTGGAAGATCTAGTGCAATAGTTTCAACAAAACAATATGCAGTTTCAACAAAACAACATGCAGTTTCAACAAAACAACATGTAGTTTCAACAAAACAACATGTAGTTTCAACAAAATATAATTGCCACACTGCAAGAGTTGACAACACAAATTGTTCAACTGGTCACCACGATAAATTAGTTGCAGTTCGAAGATTTTGGACAGGTTCCTTCCCAAGTCATTCTCAATCCACAAGAGAGTATAAGTGACATAACCATGAGGAGTGACGTGGAACTGCTGCAACAATAATCACTAAAAGTGCAATATGGATTTTCTGGAAATCTGGATTCAGAGAATTCAACCACTATGCTGAGCTTTGCCGACCCCAATAGTGTTGCCAACTCCATGCTTGCTGCTGCCGACTCTACTAAGATGGCTAAGATTGATGACTGCGTGCCAACTGTTTCTGATCTGGCTGATGTGGTTAAGATTGCAAATTCTATGACTGATGTTACTGATCTTACTAATATGACATTGGATGAGATTTTAGACCAAGTTACTAGAGTCGAGATAGCTGATCTCGCATGTGTTAAGGTTGACATTACTAATCCCATTGTGCTGATGCCAAGATGGTCGATCCCAGATATGCTAATGTTGATAATGCTTTTGCTGATAGAGTTGAGGATGCTAATTCTCTAGTTGACAAGTCGGACAGTGTTAATATGACTGAAATGGCCGACTCTATGGTTTCTATGTCGGACCATGCCAATATATTAGAAGTTGCCAACTCTATGATGGAGGTTCCGAGTCTTGCTGGAATAATTGAGGTTGTCGACTCTAGGGGTTAATATTTCTACTTTTGTCGATATGCCTGAAATGTTGAACTCTGTGGCTAACGTGTCCAACTTTGCCAATGTGATTGATAATTCTAACAATGCCGATATAACTAAAGTTTTAGATTCTGAGACTGAAGTGTTGGATTCTGTTAATAATTTTTTGGCTCATGAACCAACACTTACCGATTCGGGCAATCAAAGCCGAAACCGATATCAAGCAAAGTCCGAATGTGTCCTTGGTAGCCATTGTCGCAAGTTGACGGATGCCGAGACTATATCCAATAGCCGCATCTACACGTGGACAACTGAGATGACACGCGACCATTCGACTCTACATTTGAAAAGTCGAATCCACTCCCAGCAACTGAGTCAGGAATCCACAAATGAACCTTCTTTACTTTGCTCACCAACAGCATAATCAATACCAGTGTCATCCATAGCACATCCATTCCATGCCTTAGTAAATTTGCATTCTGAATTGACTAAACACTCTGAATTTCTTGGAAATATGGATTTTAAGAATTTTGTTAATTGTGAGTGTACCTGTACTATATTAACTAAATCTTCTTTGTGTGTGAAAAGCAACAATGACACTAATCCCAGTTCAGGAGTTATAGGCAATATTGCAGAGAAGCTACTAGAGGATATCATGTTGAAACTATCAAAATGGATGAGGAGAAAGCTCCCCCAAGCTGTAGACAACAAGAGCGGAGCAAAAATACTGGATATCAAATTTTGCACATTCTTTCCACCCTAAAAGAAAGAAGTCTTTCTATTTCACCCCTTCCTTTGCACACGTATGCTTTGCATTGAGGACAATGCATCATTTAAGTGGGAGGGGTGTTCTGTTAGGAGGGTGATGGTTTGTTTGGTTTTGTCTTGTTTTTACTTTTTGTTATTTCATTTCTATTTCATTTTGTGTCTTTTCTTTTCATTCCAATCTCTTTTCAAGTCATTTTTTTCCTTGAGCTAAATAAAAAGTTGCCCAAGCCGAGTCCATGCCGACTCTGGTTCCATCTCGGTCGGATCCGGATTGACTTTGGCCCTATTTCATGGTTTGCTTTTAATTCTGATTTTTGTTTTGTTTTCGCCTTAGCTGATTTCTGATCGCCAATTACTAAGAAAACTATTTTGAAAATTTCTAAATTGATTCTTTAAGTAAAAATGGAGGAGAAAAAGTATGCATGACCCTGGAGGAAAAATTTTTCAAACTTGACAGGGAATGGAATTTCTGCATCTTTGGGCATTGAGTGATTGAAAAAAAAATGAAAAAGAGGAACTTTCAGTGATTGAGCAACCATCTGTGTGAGAATTTTCGAGCCTGCATACGTAATTGCTTTATATCTCGCCATTCTTTCCTTTCTTGTGTGATATTTTCATTCATGACGATTGGTTACTCTAGATTTTGCCTTGACTCTCTTGATACATCTCGTTTCGCATGCAGGAGTGATATGATCTTGACCATGTTTCTATTAAGCCCCGAGCCAAATAGACTTACCTTGCAAACTTTATCCCTTGTTTACCCTCTTTGAGCCTGAATAACCATTTTTATTCTAATATGACAGCTCATTACAAGCCAAAGTCAAAAAACCATGATCAACCTCAACCTTAGGGGGGTAGAGGAGCTTTGGAATTGTTTTGGGAGTGGGTCTCGTTCAAGTGTGGGGGAGGCACCTGGGGATATAGCAAGAATAGTACATCCGAAAAGGGTTGAAAAAGAAAAGAAAGAAAAACAAGTGCAGGATGAAAGAAAGAAAGGGAAGTAGCCAAAAGTTGTAAGCTACAACAAAAATACAGCAAAAGGCTGCAAAACAAGAAGTGAGAAGGAGAAGAAAAGAAAAATGGAAAAAGGGAAAGAAAAGAAGTGAGCAAGAATGCTCTTAATAGAACGGTAGTGTCCTGGGGGATTCCCTCCATGCTGCAAACTCATTTCCCATTGCTCCTCCATTCCCTATGGTTACTAAAGCTCACTTACCATCCTATATCCTACCCCTAACCTTAGCCACGTTACAAGCCGAAAAGAAGTCCTAATGATCATGATTGCATGTGATTGTGAAGGTGCAGAAGGAGAGGCTAGTCAAAGTTTGATAGTGCCGGTTGCATGGGATGATTTGAGTGTATACACAATCCCAAACACTTGAGAGACTGAGAGAATATGCCTTGAAAGAGAACTCAGTCACTTCTCGATTACTCTTTGATGTTTGCAGGTTGCTTATTTGCTTTGGGTGTGGAGAAAGTAATTCTCATAGATTGTTTGAAAATCTGGATTCTAAGATGATTGCATGCTTGATCTGTTTGTCAAACTTGAAAAATTCATTTGAAAACATATTTCCTCTTTCAATTACCTTGAAATCTGATTTTTCCGAGGAGTGAAAAAGTGTAAGTGTGGGGGTCTAATAAGTCATATTTTATACACCTCACAAAGGCTTAAGATGAGTATTATTAAGACTGTTTAGTGATTAAGAGTCTTGTCTTAGTTAAGATTTGAATTATGGGCCTAGAAATAGGAAAAATATAAATCTGTGCTAAAATAAGGATTTTAACTAACAAAAGATTGGACTTGTTTTACAAGCCTGAAATCCCAGAGCATCTCAACCCAAAAGGAGCATCTTGGCCCAAGCCAACTTCAGTGGCCAAAATCACTCTGGCAAGAATGCATATATGATTATGCTAAAATTAAGGAATCTGTAATACATATTTGATTCTCCTAGAATTAAGGAATCTGTAATGTAGATATGATTATGCTAAAATTAAGGAATCTAAAATGCATATTTGATTCTCCTAGAATTAAGGAATCTGTAATGCAAATATGATTATGCTAAAATTAAGGAATCTGTAATGCAGATTTGATTCTCCTAGAATTAAGGAATCTGTAATGTAGATATGATTATGCTAGAATCAATGAATTTGTAATCTCCTAGGATTGAGAAATTTGTAATCTCCTAGGATTGAGAAATTTGTAATCTCCTAAGATTGAGAAATTTGTAATCTCCTAGGATTGAGAAATCTGTGATCAGTAATTCAAATTTGTAATCTGTTAGGATCAGGGAATATGTAATTCAGGTAACTTAGCAAGAAATCTGTGGAAATCAAGGAATCAACGATTCTATGGGATTAGATTTGGATTTAGCCAGCTTGTGTATAAATAGAGCACACTAGGCCACGTCTTCGGTGTGGAAAAACAGTGGGATTCTAGACCTAGCGTCGTCAACAACTGTAAACATTCCAAGCTAGCATGGTGGTACACGAAGCTTCAATAAGGTGTCTCTCTCTATTGAGGAGGTACAAGATCAGGATTTGGGAAGTTGGAAGCTGTCGAAGGTGATCACTCTGGCGGACAGAAACCTCAACGTCTGGCCATCATTGGTGTGCACCACTGCTGTCCTTCCAAGGCGATCGTCGTGGAAGGTGGACTATCTAGAGAACACTAAATTCCCACCTTTGTATTCAATTCTAATTTCAATATTATAACTGGTTTGTAATTCTATCTCTTAATTATAATTCCTACGCTTTAATCTACTTTTGACTTTGCCACGATTGAGCATTGTTAGGAGTAGATCACGTTAAACTAGGACCAATTGGAACTGGTTTAATAATCTGATTAAGTAGAGAACCTAAAATCAACCAAGTACATACTTCCTGCCAACTAATGAGGTAGTGATTGTGTAAATCCTCGGTATGACAATGGACAAATGTTCGGCGATTGTCGTAAGAATCTAAGGTTGATTCAGAGTATAATTCTAAGTAAGAAAGACAAACTGTTATGTGTTGATTCTTGAATTAGTATAGTAAGTTAATATAGATTAGTATAATTTACTTTTCTGCACTTAGTTTCTTTTCTATACTTAAACACAAACCCCCCCTATTTACTGCTTTTCTAGGGTCTGAAACTAAGTCAGCATTTTGCATTAAATGTTTTCTGCATTAACTCTGATTTTCACACTTAGCACAATCTGAGCACATTGTGTCCTTGAGAGAATCGACCTAGGTTAGCTATATTATAGTAGCTTTAGTATTTATTTGAGGCGTGTAAGACGACTAAAAACCTGCTTATCAAGTAGCTACCATATATTCAACTTCTATCATAGATAAAGTTACAACAGTATGTAATTTAGATAACCAGTTTACCACCCCTCTTACAAGTGTAAACATATAGCTAGTGATAGATCTTCTTTTATCAAGATCACCTGCAAAATCTGAATCGACATAACCTCTGACAATAAACTCCGATCCTTCATAACATAATGCAACAGTCGAGGTTCCGTTGATGTATATAGGGATCCTCTTAACAACATCTGAGTGCTCTCTACTAGGATTTGTCATGAATTTACTAACTGCTTCTACTACTTGTGCAATGTCTGGTCTTGTACAAATCACTACATACATAAGGCTTCCCACTGTTGATGCATATAATACTCAAGACATTTCAATCCTCTTTGCTTCATTGCTAGGAGACATACTCGAGAATAATTTATAATTCATAGAAAGTAGGGTAGAAATGGGCTTACAGTCTTGTATGTTGAAGCACTGCAAGATCCTCTATAAGTAATTCTTTTAAGAAAGCCAAGTCTTCCTATATTTTCTGTCTCGGTGGATTTGCATCCCTAAAATCTTGTTTGTTGGTCCCAATTCCTTGATATCAAACCCCATAGCCAATTGTGCCTTCAATTCTTGGATTCTATCTATGTTGGGGCCTACCACTAACATGTCATCCACATAGTAAGTACAATGGTCCGAACTCAATATATTATAATCAAGGCTAATAATGAAGGAATCAAATCTCTTATACCAATATCTTGTTGCTTTTTTTAGATTGTATATAGATTTGCTTAACTTGAAAACAAAGTTCTTTTTCCCTTGTTGTTTAAAGCCTTCCAATTGAAGCATATATATCTTATCTTCCAATTCTCCATGGAGAAAAGTAGTTTTCACATCTAGTTGCTCAAGATGTAAGTCAAATGCAGCACACATAGCCAAAATAACTCTAATAGTGGTTAGTCTGACGACCGGAGAGAATATCTCATTAAAGTCAATACCTTTTTTCTGAGCATATCCTTTGGCCACCAATCTTGCATGATATTTTCCGCTTGATCGTTGTCATCTCGTTTGATCTTGTAAACCCATTTACTACCAATGACTTATTTCTATGTATGGCTTTCATTTTTTTTTCTTGCATTGCTATCATCCATAGAGACACATTTGAACTCCTCAAAGCCTCTTGAAAGGTTGATAGTTCTCCTTCTTCAATTAGAAGATAGTATGCATCATGGCTTGCCACAACATAGTCTGTGTGCCAAGATGGTTTCCTTATCTCACGAGTTGTTCACCAAGCTTCTTCATCAATGACCTCATTTGGCTCTTGTTCTTAGTGCTCTTGTTCTTCGTGCTCTTGTTTTGCTTCCAAGTCATCTTCTATAGTCTTTTTCTTTATCTACACTATAGTAGATCTTTAATGGTGTTGACATTTTTCTACTCACTTTGCAATTGATTTTCTGCAAAGACTACATTTCTGCTAACAACAACCTTGCGGACAATTGGATCCCACAAGTGATACCCTTTAACATTGTCAACATAACCTAAGAATATACATTTCCTAGATTTTGGATTCAATTTTGTTCTTTCTTAGGAGTTGTGCATCATGTACACAGGACATCCAAACACTTGTGGAGAAGAGTAATCAACTCGTTTTTCTTTTCACATCTACATTGGTGTCTTTAAACTAATTGCTATTGATGGTGATTGATAAGTCAAAATTTTTTATATTAATGCTAATGATTTTTAGGTGAAATTTTTATTATTTTTAACATTTATCACGCATAATTATCTTTTTCTTTGAGTTTAATACAATATAAACCTACGAGCAAAAAAAAAAGAGAAAATATAACAAAAATTGGAGCCCATAGAAGACCAACACAACATGCTCTACTTATGCACGTCTGTGCTCATCATCCCAGATCACATAGCATGGTCCTGCACCATTCAACACACTTGTGCAAGCCCGCTAAAGAAGCCCACTAAAGAAGCCCACTTTTCATAGTATAAAAGGAGGCAGTCAAGAAGCAAAAGGAATAATCCTAGCACTCCATAGTTCAGTCTCTCATGCTTCATCACTCCTCCAATGTCTCTTATTAGTTTCAAAGCTCTTTAACGGCACTGCAGATCCTTTAGCAAAGCTCAAGGTATAGTACAGAGTGGACGAGTGGAACTTTTAACCATTACGGGTTTTTCTTTCCCTTGTCTCTTTATGTTTGCTTTAGTCTTATTCGCTTTTACTATGTGTATGGGTAACTAAATTCTCTTTTAAGGGTTATGGTGTAATTTGTGCTTGGAATCCTCAATCTTTCTTTTGAATGCAATTTTTTATTTTTCTTTCCTTCACTGATTAAATTATTTTATTATTTTAATATCCTTGTAAATAAGTGATCACCATTTGCTTGTTTAAACCGATTAAGTAGTGGTGACTATACCATAATTAGTTGGTGGACTTATAGAACAATTGGATTTAAAGAGATTGCATGACCAATTTTTTTCTCTAAATTTCTTATTCAGTTAGTTGTTAATCAACTTCTATGTTACAAATGCTTACTTGAGTATGCATTTCTATATGACCAACTAGGGATCATCCTAAGACAAAGAATATTAAGATTACTAGCCCAATCTCTAAACTCTCCTAATAGAATTAAGAAGTAAAATCAGTAACACAGAGATTAGATTCAGAAAGTAAAATCAGGAAAATCAATAACTGGGGTTAAGAGAGAAAAAAATATGAAACCACAGTAAAATTAAGAAGTAACACAGGTTGAGTACTAGACCAAACTCTCCTAATAGAATTAAGAAGTAAAATCAGTAAAAATCAATAACAGGGATTAAGGGAAAAAATCATAAATGAAACCACAATCCTTAATTCAAAAAATAAATTCAAACCATTCCATCTACTTTATTTATTTTTATCTGCTTTATTTACATTTACTATTATTTTTGTTGCACAGCTCCTCTCCAAAATCAAAATTACTTGTCTAAACTGCATAAGAATTTTTTGGAAACTAGTAGTCACATACATTAGCTCATTGGGTACGATATCTAGACTCATGTTCTTATTATTATTGTGATAGTGTACGCTTGCCTTTTAGCACATTCCAAATCGCTTAGTGATCGATTTATTACAAAACATGTTGTTTTAACTACTTCTGCCCATAAAGATTTGGCCACTCCTACTATTCTCAACATAGCTCTTGTTCTTTCTAAGAGGATTCTATTCATCCTCTACCACACCATTCTACTGAGGTGTATGTGGAATTATGAATTGTCTTGTAATACCTTCTTGTTTGTAAAATTCTAGAAAGTCTCCATTTATATATTCTCCTCCATTATCTATCCTTAAGCACTTAATTCCTTTGCTAGTTTCAAGCTCCACTCGTGCTTTGAATTCCTTGAATACTGGAAACACATCTAACTTCTTCTTGATTAGGTACACCTACAATCTCCTAGAGTAATCATCAATGAACAATACAAAATATTTTTCTCCTTCCATGGATTTTTCTAGTGATTCCCACACATCAGAGTGGATCAAGTTCGATATATGTTTGCTTCTAGTAGCTTTAGCAAACTTCAATTTATGTCGCTTTTTTTTTATCACACAATGCTCACTGTTGCACCCCAAAACTGTCCGAGACTGAGTCTTCCCGGGACCCACCTTAACTAACATATAAAATAAGATCTTGGAAGGTAGTTGCAACAAACTCAGCACCTACAGAGGATAAAATATAAGATATTAAGATCCTAAAATTAAGGAGAGAATCAAGGCACACTCCTATCAAGTCTAATCCCTCAAACAAAACAACCCCTGGACATAAAATAAGAGTTATACTATTATGTTTTGTTTTGTTGCAACCTGTTTTATGAATGTTTATGTCAAGCTTCTTCTGCAAAGTTCTAATAATAATCTATCTCCCTTTCTAGAAAACCGAAAGCTAGTCATAGGTAACTGTTGTGTAACAGGCATGCTGGAGGCACCCTGCGCTCCCGGTGTGTAACCAACTTCCGAACCCATTCATCTGGTTCGAGACCAAACCTTATCCCCCTACCTTGGTTTCCAGTGTTCCTAAGCAAAACACTAGTGGCGACTCCTCCCTAGGCCGAATTGATTTAAGCCTCCCCCCTTAATTTTCCCTTTTCGCTTCGTCACAAATCTGGTTGTGACACTCACAAACCTTATCATTTTGAGCCCAAGTAGGAGATTACAATCCACAAGGACTTCCAAGTCTGGCTTAGATATATGACCCAGTCTATGATGTCGCATTATCGTTGCTTCTTCTTGGCTTGATGTTGCAATTGATGGATTTGCTACTTGTAACATGTCTCCCAAAAGCATGTATAGATTAGCCATGATTTTCTCTACTTTCATCACTACAAGATTTCCTTTCACTACCTTTAAGATCCCACCTTCAGTATGGATCTTGCACCCGAGGTCATCCAATTTTCCAATGGACAATAAATTCTTCTTCAAGCCCTTCACATATTGTACTCCTTGAATTATGTGAATAGTACCATCATGCATCTTTAGTTTAAAAGTATCGATTCCAACAATTTCTAAGGTATGATCATTTCCCATGAACATGCCTACTTCAAAAATAGGCTCATAAGTGTAAAACCAATCTCGATGTGGAGTCATGTGCTAGGTTTCACCATAATCCATTATCCAACCATCATGGAGTTGTTTTCCACCTTTAAAACTGATTGTTGCCTCGCTATACAAGATTACTCCATCATCTAAGGTACTTGCCACACAACCTTGAGAGGTTAATGCTTCATAGTTCTTTCCTCCATTCTTCTTATTATGCCAACAATCCTTTAAGTGCCCTCTCATGTCACAATTGTAGCATTTGAGATTCTTCCTTCTTCGAGATTTTGATTTGCCATGATTTTGAGAGCCACTAGAGCCACGTTCCATTGATCTTCCTCTTGTCATCGTTAAAGCCTCTGCCTACTTTGAATTTTCCAACCTATCTTCCTTATTCTTTTGCTTGGATTCTTCTTCAAGAATAGCTCTAGCCACATCATCAAAGGATAGGTGACCAACAATATTATTATTTATGTTTATGATGAGTTGATTATACGAATATGGTAAACTCTAAAGTAGAAGTTTTACACGTTCATTTTTCATTCGAAGAGTGTAGAGTTTCCTCTTTAAGAATATCTTGGTATGAAGTGACTTGACAGCACTTGACAACACTTGACAAAACTCCTTTGCAACCTTCTTCTCTACAACACTTTAAAAAACTGAATCTACCATTGCTAAGTGCAAATTGGCAACAACATTGTCATCCATCTCTTTCCACCTTTCTTTAGTGACATTTGTAGGTTTGCCTTCAATTGCACATAGACAATTGTCTTTTCTCAAAATTTCCCTTATCTTCAATTTCTAAAGGGAGAAATTACTTCCTTTAAACTTTTCAGTCTCGAATTTATTGTCATGGTTTTACACCAAATAATTTTCCGCTTCACCGGCTTACAAAATTTCCATCGTGAATAGTACCATATACTAGAATAATGATTGTAATCTATGAATTAGTACACTAAGGAAGTTCCCAAGAAAGAGAGGCGGGTCACCAATGGACACATTTAAATACCAAGTCTTTCCTAGTCAAAACTTTCCTAAACATGCACTTCCACACTACCATACTATATTACCAGTAACAAGAAAAATTATTTTCTGATGTGAAAGATCAGACTATGTTGCAACCAAAGAGCATCCTAAGAATTTTCTTATAAATCCGACACAATACCCGTGTGTATCATATCAAAATAATATCAACAACCTACTAGCTCTAATACCACTATTGGGTACCAAAGTGACAAAATAATATAATGCAGTAAAAAATTAGAGTTGATAAAATAAGAATTAACACACAATATTTTAACTTGAAAAATCCTTCAATTGATAAGGAAAAAACCATGGGTAAGATTAGATAAATATTTTTACTAAGTTAAAGCACAATTACAACCTCTTGCTAAATACAAAGAGAGAACAATTACACAATCTATCTTGTAATAGGAGAATACACCTCTATAAGAAAAATACTTAAAAATACTCTCTTGTATGGATGATAAAACTCAAATTGATTTGCTATTTCTAACCAAGGAATTAATGTATGGCAAAAAAATTTCTATCCTCCAACTAATTTTACAAACTTAATATATGTAGAAGCAATATTTTCTACATGTCTTTTTAACTTTTAAACCACAAAAATCACTTTATGATTTCACAGAAAATGATGCTCGGTGATGAAGAAGAAATTAAGAGGAACCTGATAGGCAGAGGTGGCTGAGCCGAAAGCAAAATCAAGAGGGAAATCATCTCTGTTATAATGATCAGCACTAAGCACTACTGAAACCAGGCTCACAACTAGGAAAATGAGTATGAAAGTGTGGGTCCAACATGCTTCTCTTTCTGTGCCAACCATCCCCGCATTCAAGGATAACCAAACCCCCCATATGCACCGGTTTTGTTATCTTTGCTAACAAAACAATAAATTAAAACAGGAAACTGACCCTGACCACTCACGCACCACGTACCACAATCTGATTATCTTTTCATTACACTGACTATTCTTTTCTTCTTAATTTGATTTTTTTTTCACAAATTTTTCTCTCTTTTGTTTTTTAAATTTCATCCATGCTATTTTAATTGTGTTTTTGGACAGCCATCAATTTTAACAATAAAAAAATAAGTTATACACTTCATTCCTTCAAAGTCCATTATTTAGAATAATTGATTGACTTTATAATAAATACTTTTAAAATCGTATTAAGAATAAATTATAATTAGAAATAATTTAAAAATATTTTATTAGTAGTACATTACCATTAAACTTAAAAATATAAATGAAAATGTTCATGCGATATTTTGTTAAGAGACATAGTTAATATTTTTGTTAAATACTAAATTAAATGAATGTATTAAAAAATAAAAAGATGAAAATTTTAAAATAAAAAATTATTATTATTTTTATTTCTCTTTATTATATCACAAACTTATTCTGTCTTTTTTTTTCATCTTTGATTTCCTCCTATCACTAAGTACAGATTGATTTTCCTTTATTATGGATAAATAGTCCATATATTAATAATATAAAAAATGATTTTACTATTTAATTAAAAATTATCATATACGTTAAATTTATTTATTTTCTGATAATTATTTTTAAATCATATTTATTATAATTTTTAATTAATTAACATTATAAAACTTTTATATTAACGGTCATAGAAATTAAAGTCTTTATTATCTTGTTTTATATAGGTAAAGATAATAAATTGAAAAAAAAAATATTTGTATTATTCTTAAACTATAGGTAAAGATAACAATTTTAAGTTTTAGTGACTATTAATTTGATATTAGTGATATTGACTTTTTTTTTCTCCCTAAATTTAAGGTACTAAAAGAAATACTAAAAAAATTAATGCTCTATTAAAAGTATTAAATTATATTAAAAAATTATTATTTTTAATATATGTAATGTTTATAGAATATTTTATTATCATTTAAAAAAATCAATTTGAGATAACTATATTATAAGATAACGATTGAATGAAATGAGATGTTGAAATTGCTGATTATAAAACTTTAATTAACAACTTTGTAGTTCAAAAAATTAAAATTAAAAATAAAAATTAATGAATTATATTAAAGTAGAACTCAAGTATAAAATTTGTCTAAAATTTTAAATTTTCTAGACATTTTTAATTATTGATTATTTTAAAAAATATATATCAAATTTTAATTTAAAAATAAAGATAAAAGATGAAAAAAAAAACCGTTAACAAGTATACAAATAAATATAAAAAATAATAATTTGACGTGGTTGTGAGAAATTTTCTTGAACGTAGAAATAATACATGAAATGTGCGTTTAAGTTATAGAAGAGAGATAGGTGATAGACATGGAATTCGCAGTACGAAACACCTACCTCAAGTATATTGTTTTGGGCAGAATATAAGAAGAAAAATTGTTTGTGCAGGTTTTGAATTCCCTCGGGGAGGTTTCAAATCTCAATTAATATAGCATTTTAAAACTATTGAGAGAAAGAGTAAACAGTTTAAGTGTAGATAATATAGAGACTTTTTACTGTATCATCCCATAAAAAAATATATATTATGTTGGATAAAATTATTGAATTTTATGATAATACATTTAAAGTGATACTTATTATGATTTTTTTAATAATTCATGAGATAAAATATTTTACATTAATATATAATGCATAAAAATTTTATGCATAGTTAAGTTTATTTTAAATTAGGTCTAATTTAAATATAAAGGATTTTATCTTATGAATATTTTTAAAGAGTTTTATTATCAAGTATAAAACAAAATTACTCTATTGAAAGTATCCAAATCATTCAAAGCATTATCATCATATCAATACCATTAACCATCACGTATTCAATGATACCTCACATCAATGTATCTGCGAGATAAAATGTTTTATTTTCTCTATTAAAAATTTGTTTCTTTTACGAAAAAATCTCATCCATTCGAAATTATTCCTATTTGAATTTCCATTGACTAAGACTTTCATTGGTGTCAACATCCATCCATATATTTGTGGGTATCACCATCTTCATTATTACACATTTGTCTTTTTCACTCTCAATCATTTTTGTTCTAAGATGATAATTTTGTCTTTTGATTCTCTTTGTCATTTTTATTTGTCTTATTTTTATTTATTTTGGAAGTATATATCTATAAGATATGCTAGAACTGTAAATATGAAATATGTGAAATCTTTGTATTCGAAATTGGCACAACGAAAAATAGAAACAAATCTTCTTCATTTAAAAAAAAAATCAATTTTTTTACTTAAATTATAAAATAACTTACCTTTTACGTAATCTGTTTCTATATTGATTAAGAAACTGATATAAAAATTCAATTTTAACTAATGTAAAAAAAAATTCAGTTGCGGCAATTACACCAATTTAAATGCAATCAATGAGATTATTCTTCTCAAATCAATTGCAAGAAACTAATACCCCATAAATACATTATCAATGGTCACATTTTTTTTGGTAAAGATTTTCATCAAGAAGGATTCATTCTATCAATTATTTTCCATTAATATTAATATGATAAATTACATTTTTATTTCTTAGATATAGATTCTGTATAGTAAATATTCTCAATTGACAATAAAAAAATTAAGTTGATATTTCATCACATTCATTATTTATAAAATAATTATTGATTTTTCTATCAATAACTAAAATTTATTACTTTATTTCTTTAGGTCATTTGGTAGTCATGAAAGGATAAGATATGAAAGTGACATATGATAGAATAAGAACATGATATAATAAGAGTATGATAAACTTTTAATTTTATCCAATATTTGGTATACACCAAGTTATGATAGGATAAGATATAAATTATATTTAAATGAAAAAAATATTGTTTTGGGAAAATTACGTATTTTTTTCTAAAAGAAAAATTTTAATTTAATTTTTTAATTTTTAGATTATTTTTTATAATTTTAATTAAATTATATAAAAAATTATTTTATTTATGCAGTTAATTTTTTACAATTATAAAAAATTATATAAAATTTTCAAAATCATAATTATTATTCAAATATATTTGTAAAATAATATTTGTATGATGATTATTTAATTTTTAATATTGTAATTAATAATATACTTTAAATTTAAATGTCAAAATTATTATAGATATATAAGATAATATTCTAAATACAAATTTTATAATATATATATATATATATATATATATATATATATATATATTTATTATTTTTGCAATGAGATTACAGAGCCAATATGTTGAATCCTCTCTACGTACCTTCCAGACATATATATACATGCCCTTTTCTCTCTTTCCTACTAGATTTTACTCTCCTATTTCCTAACTGTCTAACATCCTAGACAAAAGGACAAAATGGGCCAGAGACAAAATAGCGCATTTCAGACCCCACCCACAGAGTACGTCGATTTACTTTTGCTTAGTGTCAAGTGTTGGCAGAAGTGTAATAAATGAAAGACGGACTACATGGGTGCACACCCAATCATCTAGGCCGACCTGTACACAACCCCTCAAGTATCGACTATAGAGAGAAAGCTTTGTCTTTGTGCTCGCCAAAGAAGTCGACCGTCTCAAGCTGATAGGATCCCTTCTATACCGATCGAGTCACATTTAATTTCTTGTAGTTCACTGGTTAGCTAAGCTTGTGTCATAGGGCTCACTCTGCATATCGAAGGGGGATGGGCTCCAGCCAGCGTCACCTATCCTTAGTAGGAAACGCCTTGTTACATGAGTTCACATCATTATGGTACGTGAGGGTCGTTCCTCTTTCCACCTCTGGATACCATTTAATGCCACACGATGCTTCATTATTATCCGTTGGATGTAACAACTTTCTACACCCTTTTCTTTTGATTGATTTGATAGGCTTTTCAACGTTTTAGCTTAAACCTCCTCATCTTCTGTCTTTCACCTTGCGACAAATCATCAGCTTCTCTGCGCTCTTACCTCTTACACGTCAACGTCTCCTGCTTCCAACATTTTCCCCAACTCTTCAATGGCGAAACAATGTAATTCTTTTTTCATACGCTAGTGTTTTTCCTTGGGCTCTCCTTCTTTGAGGAAGTCCTTTTTGGCTTGGGTTTGCTTTCTGACCCTCACATGATTTTTGTCGTAGGAGATAGCTTCAATAGGCCATCTGCTTCTTGCGTTCCTAATAATGAGGTGGTCGTCAGCCCCTTTGCGCGAGGAAAACTTCCTTCTGCCTCATCCACTTCCTCTGAGGGAGAAGACTTTCCTTTTAGCATCCTGTATCGAGTTTTTAAGGAAAATGATTTTTTGGGTGAGAACTTAGATAAAGAGGGCGACATTGAACAACATTTTAAGGGGGTCGACAAAAGTCTTATTAAGATTTTTTCTGTATATACTAAACTTGGTTCTCTTATTGGTATGGTCAAAGCCATCTAACAGTGAGGGTCTTGGTCCCTATAGGTTTTTCCCTGTCAACCGAATGAACCCATTTACAAGGAACCTATGAATGAGGGTGAGCCCTTCTTTTACTTGTATGACACCCTACCGCTCAAATTGGTAATCCGGCTGCCCTTCACCCAATTCGAAGGGGCTATCCTCCACGCTCTTAATATTGCCCCCACCCAACTCCATCCTAACAGTTGAGCATTCGTTCAAGTGTTCGATCTTCTAAGTAAGGATATGTAGCGAGCACCCTCTTTAGGTGTTTTCTTTTGATTTTTTTCTCTTCACTGGTCAGAGAAGGTGGGGTGGTTGTCATTGAGTAGCTAACCGGAACGGAAGCTATTGAAGCCCTTTCGTGAAAGTTACAAGTTTTTTAGGAACCGGTTCTTTCGTGTCTATCCTAGTGAGGTTGGCCCCAACATTCTAGTGGACTCCTTCGGTGACCCCTTGATAAGTCGTATTTTATACACCTCACAAGGGCTTAAGATGGGTGTTGTTAAGAATATTTAATAATTAAGAGTCTTGTGTTAACTGAGATTTGAATTATGGGCCCGAAAATAGGAGAAACATAAGTACATTCTAAAATAAGATTTTTAACTAACAAAAAGGTTAAGACTTATTTTGCAGGCCTGAATACCAAGTCATCTCGGCCCAAGCCGAGAACATCCTAGCCAGTCTAGCTCTCCCGATCAAGCTAACATCAGTGACAAAAATCTTGCCTAAAATCACCTCGGCAAGATGCAGATATGGTTTGTTAAGATGTAGATATGATTTGCTAAGATCAAGGAATCTGTAATGCATATATGATTTGTTAAGATGCAAATATGATTTGTTAAGATGCATATATGATTTGTTAAGATTCAGATATGATTTGCTAAGATCAAGGAATCTATAATTCGGGTAACTAGGAATGCATATATGATTCTGCTAGAAATTAGGAAACTGGGAAACTCCTAAGATTGAGGAGATTGTAATCTGTAATTCGAATTGGAATCTTTAGGATTTGAATTTCTGTTATTAGGATTAGATTTAGATTTATCCAGCTTGTGTATAAATAAGCACACCAGGCCACGTCTTCAAGTGTGGAATTTTGAGCAGAATCTAGAGCTAGCGTTGTCAGCAATCACAGACACTCCAAGCTAGTATAGTGGTACACGAAGCTTCAATATGGTATCTCTCTCGGTTGAGGAGGTACAAGACCAGGATTTGGGAAGCTGGAAGCCTTTAGAGGTGATTGCTCGGTATAGCCGACGCACTCTGTTGGACGGAAACCTCAATGTCTGGCCGCCATTGGTGCATCATTGTTGTTCTTCCATTGGCAGTCGTCGTGGAAGGCGAACTATCTGGAAACTCTGATTCTCACTTTGTATTCGGTTTGGTATATCAATAAATACAATTGATTTGCAATTCTGAATTTCTTTATAATTCCTGCGCTTTAATCCTACTCTTAATTTTTCCGTGACACACTGTTAGGAGTAGATCACGTTAGATTAGGACCGGTTGGAACTAGTTTAACAATCTGATTAGGTAGAGAACCTAAAATCAACCAAGTACATACTCTTTGCCAACTGATGAGGTAATGGTTGTGTAAATCCTCGATATGGCAGTAGACAAATGTTCGACGGTTGTCGTAAGAATTTAAGGTTAATTTGGAATATAACTCCCAGTAAGAATGGTAAGCTGTGATGTGTTTCTGATTCCTGAATCAGTACAGTAGATTAGTTAGTTTAGTTTACTTTCAGCACTTAGTTTATTTTCTTGCACTTAAACACAAACCCCCTATTTACTGCTTCCCAAAGTTCGAGACCAAGTCAGTCCGACTCCGTCGTGTCTAAATCGCTTTTGGCCAAAACCATATCGGTTCCCTGTTAGCCGAGACTAGATTGTCGAGAGCGAGTCGGCCTTAGTGTCGCTGAGGTCAAGTCGGCATTTCACAACACTTAGCGTTTCTGCAAAGCTCTAATTTCTACACTTACCCACAATTTAACGGACTGTGTCCTTGAGAGAATCGACCTAGGGTTAGTTATACTATAGTTAGCTTTAGTTTTATTTGATGCGCGTAAGACGACTAAAAACCCGCTTATCACCCCTTCTTCCCTTTTCATTGGACTTGTCAATTGGTCGTATTCGTAACAGTTGAGGAAAAAGATTTAGAAGAATGGGAGCTTGAATTTATAAAGGAACACCAGTAGCTGTTGACCCTTCCTTGGGTCGACTTGATCAAGAAGGGTGATTGACCTTCCATTTTCGTTTCTTTAACCTTTGTATTGACTGGTCTTACTAACTTCATTGCTTCCTTTTGTAAGTTACACCCCTCTAGAACTTAAGGCCTTGAGGGAAAAGCTGATTTCTCGTTCTCCAGCTCCTTGTTGTTGTTCCCTTCCTGCTCCTTCTACTCAAGCTACAACTCTATCTCTAGCGTCAACACTCCCTACTCAACAAATTGTTGAAGTTCACATTGAACAGCTTGTCCCAATAGAAGATGCTCCAACTCGTCCTCCTACTCCTCCAACGATCGTACTCGATTCCCCCATTGAATCCCCAACTGAAACTGCTTCTTGCCTTGATCTTATTGTCAAAAAATAGGCACACGAGGTAGCTGACGATTAGGATCGACAAGTAAGAAGGAAAGTTGCTTCTCACATAGTGGCTACTACTGGGGCTTTTGCCTCCAATCCTTTAGAAGATTGGGCAGCTGTGTTGGCTAGTAGACCTTTTAGCCCCTTTGCTTGGGCTCCTACTACCCGTTGGCAGATGTTGTTGACAATTATTTGGCAATCTGCTTCGATTTGACTAAGGCGGGCACCCTTGGAATATCTGGCGTCTTCCAAGCACTTCAAAATTACGCTGGATATTCCTTGGTGCTTTCTTGTGCGGTTGAAAGGAAATTTTAGAGTTTGGAAGCTCATAGTAAGGAAATGGCTAAAACTATTGAAAAATCCCATGAGAACAATTTGAAATTGGCCACCTCGCTCCACGATGTTGAAGAAAAGCTAAATTGTTATAGAAAATTTACTGAAAATTTGCAGGATCAACTAAAAGCTGTAGTGTGTTAAGCTAAAGACCACTTTTTGGCCAAACAAGAACCAAAGCATGTTCAAGGTCTCCTAATTGCTCAACTCTAAGAGTTGAAAGATAAATAGGCGACCCTGGAAGTAGAAAAACAACTGGAAGCCGACAAGCATAAATTGGAAACCAACATTGAGAAGTTAGCTATTGCCAAACATGGGTTGTAGTGCTTAGAGATTGAAATGGCTCGGTTAGGGGTGGAGAAGTCAAAAGCAGAAGCACTAATTAAAGAAAAAGACATACCCTTGGCTGAGCTAGGTCTTGCATAGTCGATCAGTTTGAACTTGGTTTTGCTTGTGCCTTGGAGCAGGTCGCTTTTCTAGACCCCTTCGTGGATGTTTCTGAAGCCGACCCCTTCAAAGAAGTGGTTGACGACCGTTTAACGAAGGTTGGCACTCCCCCTAACTCGCCAACACCCTAGTTGCTTATCTTTGTACACATTTTGTTGTAGTGCTAGATTGTTTATGTTTTTTTTCTCTTATTCCGCTTATCCTTAATGTACTTGAGATGTGTTTTCCCCCACATAGGCAAGTGTTTTTCTATTCTTTTTAACTTTAGCATATTTGAAACATATTTTCGTTTGCCTACTGCCTCCTGACACATAACTCTACATTGTTTTATTGCATTTTTGAGTGATCGGTCCATAGTTATGATTTATTAATCATCTACTGCCCTTTGTTTTGATTAGTGATTTTCGGCCGTTTCATAACTTAGGCACTTATCTAAATGATTGTTTTACTCACCTTAATCTCCCATGGTTGGTTGCCTCTTGCCAATTTTAATGTCTTGGGAGGTTATTGATCGACCACCGCTCAAGGGTTTTGTTGTCTCGGGTAGTCATCGACTGACCACCTCTCAAGGGTTTTGTTGCCCCGGGCAGTCATCGACCAACTGCCTCTCACGGGTCTTGGTGCCTTGGGCAGTCATC
Organism: Mucuna pruriens; assembly: GCA_025330945.1. NCBI lineage: Eukaryota > Viridiplantae > Streptophyta > Magnoliopsida > Fabales > Fabaceae > Mucuna > Mucuna pruriens. Next base: position 1,053,666 of record JAENHJ010000154.1, read on the forward strand.
GATCGACTACCTCTCACGGGTCTTGATGCCCCGGGTAATCCACGATTGGCTACCTCTCACGGGTCTTGATGCCCCGGGTAATCCACGATTGGCTACCTCTCACGGGTCTTGGTGCCTTGGGTAGTCATTGACCGACTATCTCTTAGGGTCTTGTTGCCCCAGGCAATCATTGACCAACTACCTCTCATGGGTCTTGGTGCCATGGGCAGTCATCAATCGATTGCCTCTCACAGATCTTAGTACCCTAGGTAGTCCTCGACCGATTACCTCTCATGGGTCTTGGTGCCTTGGGCAGTCCTCGACTGACTGCCTCTCACGGGTCTCGGTACCTTGGACAGTCATCGATCGACTGCCTCTTACGAGTCTTAGTGCCTTGGGTAGTCATCGATCAACTTCCTCTCACGAGTCTTGGTGCCCCTAGCAATCCTCGACCAGCTGGCTCTCACGGGTCTTGGTGTCTTGTGCAGTCATCGACCGACTACCTCTCATGAGTCTTGGTACCTGAGGTAGTCATCAATCGACTATTTTCACGGGTCTTGGTGCCCCGGGCAGTCCTCGACCAACTACCTCTCACAGGTCTTAGTGCCCCGGGCAATCCTCGATCGATTGCCTCTTACGGGGCTTGGTGCTTGATAATTCATATTTTAGACACCTTACAAGGTCTTAAGATGGGTAAAATATACTCTAATTTGTAGTTAAGAATCACATATTAGCTAAGATTTAGATTTTCAAGGTTAAAATAGGGAAAATACAAATATATGCTAATTTACTGATTTTAGCTAACAAAAAGATAAGTCTTATGTTGTAGGTCAAACTAGAGTCCAGACAAAGTCAACTCAGCTAAACGAAGTCGTCCCAAGCAGACGAATCCTCTCTAAGCCGACTCCGTCCCAGCCAGATGAAGCTAACTCCGCAATGCCGACTTTGTCATCAACTGACTCTTGTAGAGTGATGATGGGGCGTTTTTAGTCGTTTCAACGCGCTTATCAAATAACTAAAGCTAACTACAGTATAGCTAACCCTAGGTCATTCTTCTCAAGGACACAGTGTGCTCAGTTGTGAATTGGTATAGAGTGAAGTGGAGTAGAATCTGAGATGTAAAAGTACCGACTCGTCTCCGATGGCGAGTTGCTCTCAACGAGATTGGGCAGAGTCGACCTCAGCCAGAGGCGATCCTGCTTAATCTCGGTTGAGTGCAGATAGACGCTACAGAGGTGGATTACCTCTGTCTCGGACAAAAGGCAGTAAATAAGGGGGTTGGAGTGCAAGTAAAGCGAAAAGTAAACTAAGACTATGAATGCGATAAGCGATACATCATTGTTACCGATTACTATTGTTATTATTATATAAGCGTGTTCATGTTCAGTTCTATTAGTTCAAGTCCAGCTCGGGTTCCACACTCCAGTTCTCAGTCCATATCAACCTTTGGTAGTCTTATGACAATCGCCAAACATTCGCCCATTGCCATACCGAGGAATTATGCAATCGCTACCTCATCGGTTGGCGGGGATTAGGTGCAGAGCTGATTTTAGGTTCTCGATTAACTATCGTTAACTGATTACCTACTGAATTAGTTAAACCAGTTCCGATCGGCTTAGCTTAACATTGTTCATATTCAAATGCAATCGCGATTCAAACATGAATTAAGGAAGAGGGAAGAGAAAGGAGATATGAAATGTAGAATGAAATCGATTAACAGAAACAGAATACAAATACAGTGGTTCTGACTTCAGATGAATCCATCTTCCACGACGATCGCCATGGTTGATGGTGGTGGTTCACCTCCTTTAGCCTTGAGCGCCGAGGATCAGCTCCACCGAGAAGCGTCAAGTAGTCCGATCGGCCCCTCTGGCAGACTTCGGCTTCCCAGTCTCAGACCTGCACTTCCTCAATCGAGAGAAGCGCCAATGCAGCACCGTGCACCACCAGGAATGGAAAGATGAGGGCGAGGAGATGGAGTAAATGAGGTGTATCAAGAGTGAATTCAAAGACAGAACGTGTAAAAAGTGCACAACTCTTCCTATATATACACGAGCTGTGATATGCTAATCCTAACGAATCCTAACAGAATTACATTGTGAAAGATCCTATTCTACCCTTATGCAGATCTTCTAACGTGACATGGCAGATTTCCTAGGAGTGACATGGCATTTGAGCTGTATTGAGATGGCCTCCAGCTGGATAGCTGATGTGGTCAATACAATTGGGCCTCTCTCTTGGGCTGTTGGGCTGCAAGGCATGGGTGGCCGAGACGACTCTGGTCCTGCCGAGATGGAGTCGGACTGACCAGGATGACTTCATCTCGGCTGAGACTCCTTTTGTTGACCCTGGTCAACTCGGCTTGACCTGCAGAAGAGGGAGTGACACTTTTATTAGCTAAGAAGTCTGATTTAACATAGATTTGTATTTTCTCTGTATTCAAACCTATAGAATGAATCTTAGCTAACAATTCATTCTTGAGCACAGAATAGTCTTGCAAACCTCCTTCTTAGGTGTTTAAAAGATGTATAAATTGTGACTCATCATAGAGGCAACTTTGTGTCCATGTCCTATCCGCATGACAACTCCAAGGTGGATGTCGACTCCGAACTAGATGCCAACTCCATATTGGATGCCGACTTCAAACTAGATACCGACTCCAAATGGAAACTCTCATTCGTCTAGATCCATCCCCACAACAAGGATCGATTCCACTCTAGCAAATTCAAGCATGTGGAAAGTTGTAAATCAGCATGTGGTCATTTAAGGAATTAGTTAGATGGTTGTTATTTCCATTATTACTATTATGTTAGGCAGTTAAATTAGTTATTTCTATTATAGAGTTAGTTAGTAGATACATGTATAAATAAGGACATATAGCTAAGTTCATTGGTTAGCAAATATTTGCCAAATATACATGCGCACTTCATCATTCACCTCTATTTTCACTTCACTCCTCTTTGTTCCATGGTGCTTCAGTATGGCGTCCAATCAATCAAGTGGACACAGGACTAGTGTCTGGGTAGCGACCGGTTGCCAAGAGGAGACTGTTAGGGCTTACTAGCACACTACTTAGTGATTCAACCCCTCAGTACCTGGCCAACGTCGGTGGAACACTGTAGCTACCACTAGCGATCGTTGCGGGAAGCTGAATCCATATTCCACACATCATACATTTCTTGTATCACTGTACTGGTTAATTAATGAATGGGTTAGAGTTTCTTTACTTCTATGTTGTAATTCCTATTAGCTTAATCTATTCTTGCTCGTGTCATGACGTTGCTTGGTTATGTTAGTTTAAGAGCCGATCTAACCACTCTAACAACAATATAAGTAATCAATGGAGAACCTACATCATTGAAGGGCGTAATCCCTATCAAACTTGAGGTTGCGATTGTGTAAGCCCTTAGTAGGCAACAGACAAATGTTAGGCGATTGTCTTAGGATTTTGGGTTGGTGAAGAATTGTTGCTTTGCCAAGTCCGCATTTTACATTCCTAGACCTGCATATTTTCAGCCGTTTACACTAGAAAACACTCGAACCACGTGTCCTTGAGAGAATCGACCTAGGTTACCCCTATGCTACCCATAACATAGGAAATCTAGTATTTTGATAGTAGAAATAATGATCAAATATAACACTATCAATGCCCCCACCAGTCATCAATCGACTACCTCTTATAGGTGTTAATGCCTCGGGAAATCATCGATTGACTGCCTCTCATGGGTCTTGGTGTCCTGGGCAGTCATTGATCAATTGCCTCTCACGGGTCTTAGTGCCTCGAGTAGTCATCGACCGATTGCCTCTCATAGGTCCTGGTGCCCCAGGCAATCATCGATTGACTGCCTCTCACGGGTCTTGGTGTCCCGGACAGTCCTCGACTGATTTCCTCTCACGAGTCTTGGTGCCCTGCACAATTATCGACCGATTGCCTCTTACAGGTCTTATTGCCCCGGGTAGTCATCAACCAATTGCCTCTTACGGGTCTTGATGCTCCAAACAGTCATCGACCGACTACCTCTTATAGGTCTTAATGCTGATCATGACATATATGGCTTTCACATCTACAAAAGGTGAAAATTTACTAAAATTCAAAATCTAGTACATTACACTCTAGGTGTATTCAATTGTAATATTTCCTCATAGTAGCTGTATTCCAAGTGTGAGGCACCAATTTTTCGTCTAGCTACTCCAACATGAATGCTCCTTGCCCCATGTCTTCTTGCACCCTAAACAGTCCTTCCTAATTGGAGGTCAACTTATTCGTAGCTGCTCCCTTAAGGATCTTTCTCAAGACTAAGTCGCCCTTTTGTATCGTGGAATTGTACATTTTGGCAACTTTGGCCTTTGCTGCATATTCGCAAATATGCACCATTTCTCTTTCTTTCTATAGCTAATCAAGGTTTGCCCTCAGCTCTTCTTCGTTACCATCGCACTAGGTAAATACGGTACGTGGCGACAACTCCTCCACCTCTACCAGGATCGTAGCATCAATTCCAAAAGTGAGGCAAAATGGGGTTCTTTTAGTAGTCGAATGCGATGTGGTGTGATACGACCAAAATACCTATGACAGCTCCTCTACCCATCATCCTTTAGCCTCTTCAAGTCACTTACGCAGTTCTTTGAGGATAACTATGTTGGCGGCCTTTGCCTATCTGTTGCTTTAGGGATGCTCAACAGAGGTAAATGACTGTTTAATTTTGTATTGTGTACAAAACTCCGCTACTCCCCACGATGAAAATTGGGTTCCATTATCACTAACTATAATGGCCAAAAGTCCGAAATGATATATAATTTTCCTTCAATAAAAATGCCTTACTCTTTCAGCCGAGATCGTGGCTATTGGTTCAACCTCTATCCACTTGGTAAAGTAATCAACTGCCACCAATAGGAACTTAACTTGATCAACCGCCACGGGCCCAAAATATCCACTCCTCACATGTAGAAAGGACACATGGATGTTATTGAATGAAGTTGTTCAGGTGGTGCTTGGTATCGGTCTGAATAGCACTAACATTTATCGCATTTTTTGACAAATGTTAGACTGTCCTTCTTAATGGTCAACCAATAGAATCCTGGACGGGAAATCTTATTAGCTAAGACCCTTCCACCTATTTGGCTATCACATGCTCCCTCGTGAACCTCTTTAATGGTGTGCTCTGCTTCTACTTTCCCATAACATCAGAGCAAAGGATAAGAGAAACCCCGCCTATACAGTTGGTCTACAACTAAAATGTATTTAGTTGCTTCCCTTTTGATTCTTTGGGCCTCTTGAGGATCTCTTGATACCATGTCTTGGCTAAGATAACTAAATATTGGGTCCCGCTAAGATGGGTTCCACTCAACATAAAACACCCCTATCTCTTCAATGGTGGGATGACCTAACGCCTTCTGGAGACCTCCCATCTAGGTACTCGCTAATTTAGCTAGCAAATCAGCCCTTTCATTTTGTTCTCAAGGAACGTGAAGTAAGGTAAACTCTTCGAAAGTCCCAGTTTATACCTTCACTAGACCGAGATACCTAGTCAGTTGGAGGTCCTTTGTTTGATGTTTGTCATTCACGTGCCTAGAGACCAGTTAAGAGTCACTTTTAACCGTCAACATCCTTGCCTCTAATTCCTTTTCCAACCGTATTCCTGCAATAAGAACCTCATATTCTGCTTGACTTTTTGTTAGAAGACCCATCTACAGATAACATCTATCCCTTATTAGCTCTCACTTCTTCTTTCTCATGGGAGTTTAGGGTCAGCTCATTGACAAAGTCAGACACCTAGGCCTTCATATGTCCTCTTGTTTTATACACCATATCGAACTCAGATAAATCAAATGTTCATCCTATCATCCTCCCTGCCAAGTCTGGTTTTCAAAGGATTTGTCTAATGGGTAAGTCGGTCCTACATATCACGAGATGACTTTGGAAGTATGGTCTCAACTTTTTGACCGTAACAACAATAGCAAGGGTGGCCTTCTCGATGTTTTGGTATCTTAGCTCAGCACCTTGTAGGAGTTTACTATTGTAATAGATAGGCCTCTATTCACCTTCCTCTTCTTGGATGATTACCGAGCTTACTGCATTGTCAGAAACAAATATATACACAAAAATGGGTTTACCTAGAACTGGCCATGAGGATTGGAAAAGAGGCTAACATTGTTTTTAACTCCTGGAAATCCGCTTCACAATCATCAGTCGACCTAAAGTGCTCGGCTTTTCTCAATCGTTTGAAAATAGGAGCCAACTTCTCCATTGACCGTGATAGAAAACGAGCCAATGCTGCGATTCGCCCGGTCAACTACTGCACCTCCTTCACACTCTTGGTTGGGGTTTCTCATGTCAATTAATGCAATGCATTTTTATGCATTTGCTTCTATGCCCCTCCTAGTAAGCATAAAATCCAAAAACTTTGTGGCCTTTACTTCGAAAGAACAAATTTCAAGGTTTAGCCTTAGCTGGTATCCTCTAAACACCCTAAAAATTGCCACCAGGATTTCAACATGCCCCGCCTTCGTCCTAAACTTCACTACCTGATGAGTCACATTTTATGCACCTTGCATGGACCTAAGAAGGGTGTTTCTGAGGCCAATTAGTACTTAAGGATTGAGTCTTAGCTGAGATTCATATTATGGACCTAGAAATGTAGAAATCATAAATCTATGTTAATTTGAAGGACTTAGCTAATAAAAGGTTTTCCCTTCTTCTGGAGGATAAGCTAAATTGATCTTAGTCCAAGAGAGTCGTCTAGGCCAGCCGACTCCTTCTCGACTGGCCGACTCAGCGGTCCAGCAGCCCATGAGGAAACAACCCAGTAGCCCAATAAGGAGCAGCCCAATTGCGTCATCCACGTCAAAGATCCAGCGTAGAGGTCATCTCAGCTCTAGCTCAGTTTCCATGTCACTCTTGGAGAATCTGCCACGTCACTTTGAAGAATCTACGCAAGGGTAAATAGGCAATTTAACTTATAATTCTGTTAGGATTCGTTAGGAATAGCAGGTCACAGCTCATATATATATAGGAGGGGCTGTGCACTTTTTCCGGGGGGTTGAATTCATATTTTCCATTTTCCATTGTTTTCATTCTCTCGCTCTCGCTTTCTACACTCACGGTGGTCACGGTGCTCTCAATGGTGCTTCTCTCGATTAAGGAAGTACAAGTCAAAAATTGTGAAGCCGAAGATTATTAGAGGGGACTGCTTGGACTACCAACACACTCTAGTGAATCTGATCCTTAGCGTTTTGGCTAATAGAAGTCAACCATCACCATTCGACCATGGCGATTGTCGTGGAAGACGGATCCATTGAATTCACACCCTGTGGTTGTATTTCGTTCTTAATAATATGAGTGTTTATTGATTCTGATCTCTGTTTGCATTCTCACACTTTAATTCACTATCTGTGTTGCGATTGCACAAGGTGACGTGAACAATGTTGAACTAAGCCGATTGGAACTGGTTTTAACTAATTTAGTAGGTAATCAACTAAAGAACCTAATTGAGAACCTAAAATCAACTCTGAGCTTAATCCCTGTCAACTGATGAAATAGCGATTGTGTAAATCCTTGGTATGACAATGGATAAATGTTTGGTGATCGTCGTAAGAAAACCCAAGTTTGATATGGACTGTGAACTGGAGTAAATGAACTAGAACAAACTTGATTATTGAGACTGAACATGAACACAGTAGTATCAGTAGACTAACTTAGTTTACTCGCATTTACGTTCTTAGTTTACTTTCAATCTTTCGTTTCTTGCACTTCAAAACCCCATGTTTCTTACATTTCAGTTCGAGATAGAGTCAGTCCGACTCTGTAGCATCCGTTTGCACTTAACCGAGACGGTGTCGGATAAGGCTCTACCGAGTCCATATCGGACCAGTCTCTACCAAGAGTAACTCGGCACCGTGCCGAGAGCGAGTCAGCACCTTACACTTGAGAGTTCTAGTTTTACTTCAGTTTTCACATAAAATCATAATAGAGCACACTATGTCCTTGAGAGAATTCGACCTAGGGTTGACTATACTATAGTTAGCTTTAGTTTATTTGATACACATTGAGACGACTAAAACCAGAGTTTATCAAATTGGCGCCATTGCTGGGGACACAATTCTTTTGTGTCTTTGCGTGCCAAACTTGAGTTGAGTTGAATCTCGAGTTTTTAAATTGCCATGTCAGTCGAGTCATAGAGTTTAAAAGTCTGTCTGTTTTGATTTGGATCCTGAATAATATAGCATGCTAAGTTGTATTAATTTTTGTGCCTTTACTTTTCTTTTTTTTTTTTTTTGCTATTGACATCCGTTTCTGATAACTAGTTTTGCTTTTGTTTCTACTTTGAATAATTGACCATAACTTCTCTGCATAAATTTTTACAATGCATGACTAGGAGTAGCACTGACCCTTTGTATGAATTAGATCTTGAGATAGAATTAACTTTGCGTAGGTTAAGAAAAGCTAGGAATATAATAGTGAGTAATAGTAGTAACTTTGATTCTGTTTCTAGTTTTGACAATAACAATTTTGCTACTAATAGTTCTAATTCTGTTGAATACAGTAGCACTAACATTTTTACAGAGCCGGGACAGATGGAGAATAATGACAAAATAGTGAAGGAGCTGGCTACACTAGACATTGTGTATCAACCTTGGTGCATCCAGTACCCTCAATTGGAACCAGCTCAAACATATGAACTGAAATCTGGTCTTATACACTTGTTACCCAAATTTCATGGTCTTGTAGGAGAAGACCCCCACAAATATTTGAAAGAATTCCATGTGATCTATTCCACATAGAGGCCGTAGAGGATACCAAAAGACTACATCAAGATGAAGGCATTCTCATTCTCCTTGGATGGAGGAAGCGAAGGACTAGCTGTATCTTCAGCTTGTTCTCTTCAACACCTGGGAGACATGAACCGTATATTCTTGGAGAAGTTCTTTCCGGCATCCAGAACTTCGATCATCAGGAAGGAAATCTGTGGGATAAGGCAACAATCAGGAGAAACTCTACACGAGTACTGGGAAAGATTCAACAAATTGTGTGCCACCTGTCCATATCATCAGATCAGTGAACAATTGTTGATCTAGTATTTCTATGAAGGTCTGTCAATGATGGATAGAAGCATGATTGATGCCGCTAGTGAAGGAGCATTGATGGATAAAACACCAGCAGCAGCAAGGCATCTGATCTTTAATATGGCGAGTAATACACAGCAATTTGGGATCAAAGGACCTAGCCAATCCCGGATAGTGAATGAAATTGGTACAGCTTCTAACCTGAGGCTGGAAAACCAACTGTCCGAATTGACATCTCTGGTGAGGCAACTTGTTGCTGGACAACACCTATCAAACATGGCAGCCAAAGTTTGTGGCATATGTACTTTTGTGGAGCACCCCACTGACTTGTGCCCCACGTTACAAGAAACCGAGTCGGACCAACTAGAGAATGTTGGAGCCATAGGTGGATATCAATATGGGAAGCAACCATATCAAAACCGACCATATGATAATCAATAGTATGGAAGACAACCACTTCGGCTAGGACCGAATCAAGGGCCTTATGCAGCTCAAAGATGCAGACCGAATGTGCTTCAAGGATCAGCAGGTTACCAATAGTCGAGTCCATAATACCAAGCACTACCTTTCCAACAGTAGCAGCAACAGAGAATACCACCTCAAGGCAATTCTCTATCTCTAGAGGACCTGATGAAGCAACTTGTAGCCAACAATTTGGAGTTTTAGCAATCTGTAAGCTCCAACAACATGCAGTTCCAGCAAAATATGAATGCCACCATCCAAGACCTCAAGACGCAGATAGGACAATTAGCCAACACTGTGAGTCATTTACAGTCAGTCGGATCCAGCAACCTTCCCTCACAAACAATTCTGAATCCAAGAGGGAATGTGAGTGTAGTTATGTTGAGAAGTGGAAAATAATTATCTCAACCAGCACCGCAACTGCCGAGATCAACCAAAGCGGACTCCAAACTGAATGCCAACTCACAAGTATAGCAACAAGAGAAAACTGTCCCATTGCCATTTCCAACTCGGACCATCTCGGCAAGGAAATCAAAGTCTGACGAAGAACTGTTGAAGATGTTCTACAAGGTGGAAATCAATATTCCACTCCTTGACACCATTAAGCAAATTCCTAAGTAAAATTTCTTAAGGAATTGTGTGTGCATAAGAGGAAGAAGATGAAGGGGAGTGTAAAAGTTGGAGGCATAGTATCGATATTAACCAGGAATGAAGACTTCACTACAGAGCACAATCACTACCAAAGAAATGCCGAGATCCCAAAATTTTTTCAGTCCCATGCACCATTGGCAAATGTACCTTTGCCAATGCCATGTTGGACTTGGGAGCTTCAATTAATGTCATGCCGACTTCAATCTACAAATCCTTGAATTTTAGTGACTTGGAACCTACTGGGATGACATATAGTTAGCAAACAGAAGTGTGGTTCAACCCTTAGGCGTTATAAAAGATGTTCTGGTCTAAGTGAATGAGCTGATTTTCCCAACTGATTTCTACGTGCTGGATATGGAGGACGAAACATCTGGGAAGGGCTCAACCTTGATTCTAGGGAAACCATTCCTTATGACAGCCATAACAAAGATTGATGTGCATGTTGGGACTTTCTCAATGGAATTTGATGACACATTGGTGCAATTCAATATTTTCGAAGCCATGAAGCACCCCACCGAAGACCATTCCCTCTTTGGCATTGATCTAATTGATGAACTAGTTGAGGAATACTTCCAACTAGACAGCCACAATGAAGATATTGACAATTTTGCTAAGAGAACTGATTCAATTGGTTGCCTAGGACCCATCTCAGAAGAAGAGGCTGACTATGCTAATATCAAGGAAAGTACATAATCTTTCCAACTACGTGGACAACATCAATGACATTGTCAACTTGGATTCTGAAGCTGAATTGCTCGAAGTATTAGACCAAGTGTGCAAGCATGAGAACCTAGAGTGCTCTATTGAAGCAGAAGTTCAAGTTGCCAAAATCGAGAAGTTATTCTTAGCACAACTGGCAACTATTTTCACGGCTGAAGACGAGTCGGCCAAAGGAAGCCGAGACCGAGAGAGGACCGAAGTCATCTCAGCCAAAAAGACCACGGTCAAGACCGACCTGCATGTGCAAATGCATGTCGAGACCATCTTGGCTAAAGAAGACCAGGAGCAAGCTAAAGCTAAGTCTATCTCGGACAACAAAAGTGAGAACCATGTTCCATCCAGATCTGACATCAAAGTTAAACAAAGAGTCGAGTCCAAATCCAATACGACAAGAACTAACTTGATAAAAAGGAGTCGGCCACAATAGCCAAAGGCCGAAATCATGTCGGCACACTTGGTGCCAAGTCCAACTTAAGTCGGCCAACCGGATCCGAAAGCATCTCAAGACAATTCTTCATCACCGCCACCACCCATGGAATTAAATTCATTGCCAAAACACCTGAAATACGCCTATCTGGATACTAAACAGCAACTCCCAGCTATCATTGCTAACAACCTCCATCAGGAGCAAGAAGACAAGTTGCTGAAAGTCTTGAGGTAGCATAAGAAGGCAATTGGGTGGACACTCTTTGACCTCCTTGAAATAAATCCCTCCATTTGCATGCAAAGAATTTTAATAGAGGAGGCAGCTAAGCCCACAAGGAAACAACAAAGAAAGATGAATCTGACCATCCTGGACGTGGTCAAGAAAGAGGTCACAAAACTCCTTGCTGTAAGGATCATCTACCCCATCTCGGATATCCAATGGGTGAGCCTTATACAAGTAGTACCAAAGAAGTCCGGATGATTGTCATGAAAAACCAACATGATGAGTTGGTACCTATGCGGATTCAGAACAGCTGGTGAGTCTGCATAGATTACAGAAGATTAAATCAAGCAACTCGCAAGGATCACTTTCCTTTGCCTTTCATAGATCAAGTCCTAGAAAAATTATCAGGAAAGTTCCACTATTGTTTTTTGGATGGTTTCTTCGGTTACGTGCAAATCCATATTGCACCTGAAGATCAACACAAGACTACCTTCACCTGCCCATTTGACACCTTTGCGTACACACGCATGCCATTTGGCATGTGCAATGCGCCGAGCACATTTTAACGTTACATGACAAGCATCTTCTCAGACCTGCTATAGGATCGCATGGAGGTATTCATGGACGACTTCACCGTGTACGCCAATTCATTTGACGCATGTCTGGACAAACTATCCAAGGTGTTGACGAGATGCATTGATACAAATTTAGTGCTTAACTTCGAAAAATGTCATTTTATGGTGACAGAGGGAATCGTGTTGGTTCATCTAGTATCCAATAGAGGCATTGACGTGGACAAATCTAAGATAGATATCATCACCTCTCTTCCAAACCCCACTTCTGTACGAGAGGGAAATTCGCTCATTCTTAGGACATGCAGGCTTCTACAGAAGATTCATCAAGAATTTCAGCAAACTTGCCCTGCCATTGTCCAAGCTACTATAGAAGGATGTGGAATTCAAGCTTGACCAGCCCTACATTGAAGCCTTTCAGGAGCTGAAGAACCGACCTACATCCGCTCCCATTCTTCAAGCACCAAACTGGGACCTGCCATTTGAGCTCATGTGTGATGCGTCCAATTCGGCATTAGGATCCATCTTGGGCCAAAGAGTTAGAATCGGCCAACCTGCGCATGTAATTGCTTATGCATCTCGGACAATGGACCCATCTTAGTTAAACTACACAACAAACGGAAAGGAACTTTTGGCCATTGTATTTGCCTTAGACAAATTCCGTTCATACCTTCTCGGTTCAAAAATCATTGTATTCTTTGACCATGCTGCATTGAGATTCTTATTGAAGAAGCCAGATGCCAAGCCGAGACTGATCCGGTGGATGCTCCTTCTCCAAGAATTTGATATAGAGATCAGAGATAAGAAGGGTGCTGAGAATTATGTAGCAGATCACCTAAGCAGAATTAAAAGGGACAGCAAACCAATGCCTATCAGGGATGAATTCCCAGATGAGCAGCTATTGCATGTCACAATGCTTATACAATGGATTGCAGACATCTGCAACTTTGTAGTAGATCTCAGTTCCCACCAGAGGCATCTCGACTATAAAAGAAAAACTCCGAAGTAATGTCAAATACTATATTTGGGATGATCCTTACTTATGGAGACTTTGCAGTGATCAAGTTATTCGCAGGTGCATCCCTAAAGCCGAGATAATTTTGGTCCTCCAACTCTACCATGCAGCACCTAGAGGCGGACATTATGGATCAACTCGGACTGCCAGGAAAGTGCTTGATTGCAGCCTTTATTGGCCCACTATTTTCAAAGATGCTTATCAGTTCGTCTCCACCTGCGACAAATGTCAAAAAGCTTGAATGATAATTACCATAAGGCATGAAATGCCCCAACAGCCCATCCTGTTCTGTGGAGATTTTGATGTGTGGGGTATTGATTTCATGGGGCCATTCCCAATCTCCAATGGTTATTCTTACATTCTGCTGGTCGTAGATTACGTGTCAAGATGGGTAGAGGTCATAGCCACCAAGACCAATGATGCCAAGGTAGTAGTAGATTTTCTAAAATCCAACTTCTTCTACCGGTTTGGTGTGCCTAAAGCGCTCATAAGTGACCAAGGTAGTCACTTCTACAATAGAGCCATGACCTCCTTACTCCACAAGTATAGGGTGATGCATAGAATTGTCACTACCTACCACCTTCAAACTAACGGCCAAGCTGAAGTGTTTAATAGGGAAATCAAGAAAACATTGCAAAAGATGACAAAGCCCAACTGGAAAGACTGGAGCCGACTCTTGGAGGACGCTCTCTGGGTGCATAGAACTGCATACTGAACTCCGTTGGGGATGTCTCCCTACCGGATTATCTTTGGTAAAGCTTGCCATCTCCCGGTGGAGCTAGAACATAGAGCTTATTGGGCTGTCAAATAGTGCAACCTGGCCTATTACCAAGCTGGATAGTAGAGGAAGTTCCAATTGCAAGAATTAGATGAACTCCGCTTGGAAGCCTATAAGAATTCTAGGATCTATAAGCAAAAAGTTAAGCAATTCTATGATTAGAAGATCCTAAGAAAAGAATTCCAAGTCGGCCAAAAAGTACTCCTAGTCAATTCACGCCTCAAGCTCATTGTAGGTAAGCTTCGTTCTAGATGGGATGGACTTTTTGTTATCACTAATATTTTTCCCTATGGTGTAGTTGAATTAAAGGATGAACATACCAACAGCACCTTCTAGGTCAATGGGCATCAGATCAAATTATTCCATGAAGGCCCAACACCAACTGCAAGCGACTTGGAGACCATTTCATTAACGGAACCAGCCCTGCTAGATGGCACACACTGAGCCAACTTCACAAATCCCTCTCTAGTCATAACATGCATTGAGGGAAATGCAGAAATTAAGTGTGGGGGGGATACTATTGCAGCCATCTGAAGCTTGTTGCATTTCTAAAATTTTGTGTTTTATATTCCTGTTCTTTATTGTTTTCCATGCCGGTTTTCCATTCTAGTTGTTCGGATATTATTAGTCTTAGTCTTTTTTTTTGTTTCAGCCAAATCAAATTTTTTTCCTTGTGTCATTTCCTTCTGTTTTAAATAAAAAGCTATCCAAACCGAAGTCGAGTTTGACTCGATGCCATCTCGGCCGGATCCAGATTAACTTCGGCCCGGCAAGGTTAGGTTTGCAGTCTGTCATTTTTGAATTGTTGTTTTGTTTTTTTCTCCCAGCAAAATTTTGATACTGGATTGTTGAGAAAATATTTTGGAAAAGGAATTTGAATTGATTTCTGGAAGTTTGGAGAGTACAATAGGAAGTAATTTAGAAACTTTGGAAGTAGATTTTTCAAGCTTGACTGGGAATGAAATTCTTATGTCTTTAGGTAGTGAATGATTGAAACCGAAAAAGAGGAACCCTTTGTGGCAGAGTAATTAACCGTGTGAGAACTTTTGAGTCTATGTACATATAGATGGCCTTGCATCTTGCCATTCTCTCTTTCTTGTGTGATTTTTGCATCCATGCTAATTGTGTATGCTGGATTTTGCCTTGACTCTCTAGATATATCTGGTTTCACATGTAGGAATGAGATGATCTAGGTCATGTTTCTAATAAGCCTTAAGCCAAATGGACCTACCTTGTAAAATTTATCCCTTGTTTACCCTCTTTGAGCCTGAATGACCATTCTTTCCTGACAGCTCATTACAAGTCAAAGCTGGAAAAACCATGATTGACCTCAACCTTAGAGGATAGAAGAGCTTTGGAATTGTTTTGGGAGTAGGTCACGATCAAGTGTAGGGGGGAGACACTGATAGGCTCGTTTTTAGTCGTCTTAATGGGCATCAAATAACTAAAGTTAACTATAGTATAGTCAACCCTAGGTCAATTTTTCTCAAGGACATAGTGTGTTTAATTATGATTCAATGTGAAGTGAAATGACGTAGAATCTTAGCTGTAGAATGCTGACTTGTCTCGGCCACTGGCCGAGTCGCTCTCGGCAAAGACTAAGCCGATATGATCTCGGTAGAGACCTATTCGACTTGGTTTCGGCTGACTGCAGACAGACGCTACAGAGGTGGACTATCTCTGTCACGGACTGAAAAGCAATAAACAGGGGGGATTGAAATGCAAGTAAAGCAGAAAGTAAACTAAAACTGTGAATGCAGTGAACACATACTAATGCTACTGATTCTACTATTATTATTATTACTATATAACTGTGTTCATGTTCAGTCCTATTAGTCCAAGTCCAGTCCAATTCCCGCACTCCAATTCTTACTCCATATCAGCGTCGGGAAGTCTTATGGCAATCGTCAAAGGTTCGTCCATTGCCATACCCAGGAATTATGCAATCGCTACCTCATCAGTTGGCAAGGATTAAGTTCAGAGCTAATTTTAGGTTCTCGATTAACAATCGTTAAATGATTACCTACTGACTTAGTTAAACCAGTTCTAATCGGCTTAGCTTAACATTGTTCACAATTCAATTGCAATCGCGGATTCAATCATGAATTAAAGGAGAGGAAGGGAATGAAGATAAGAAATGCAGAATGAAATTGCTTAACAGAAAACAGAGTACAAACACAGTGGCCTGAATTCAGGTGGATCCATCTTCCACGACGATCGCCATGGTTGATGGTGATGATTCACCTTTAATAGCCTGAGCGCTGAGGATCAAGTTCACTAGAGTGTGTTGGAAATCCCATTTAGTCCCCTCTGACGAACTTCAACTTCCTAGTCTCAAACCTGCATTTCCTCGATCAAGAGAAACACCAACGCAACATCGTGCACCACCATAAACGGAGAGAATGAAAGCGAAGAAATGGATATAATGGGAGTGCTTTTGAGAGTGAATTCAAAGACCCCTAAAAAGTGCACAGCTCCTCCTATATATACAGGAGCTGTGACCTGTTGCTCCTAACGGTTCCTAACAGAAATACAACATGAATTACCAATCTTATCCTTGCGTAACTTGCATTGTAAGGTACTTTAGAAGTAACGTGGCAGTTGAGCTGGAGCTGAGGTGGATAGCGTCTTTGAGCTGCTCCTTATTGGACTACACCTACTTTGGGCTGTTGGGTCGTGAAGCCTGGCTTGATCTGGTCTGGCTGAGATGGAGTCGGTCTTGGCCTAGACGACTTCATCTCGGCTGAGTCTTCTTACGATGGACCAGAGAACACTCAGCTGAACCTGCAAGAAGGAAGAGTTAGCTAAGATCCTCGAATTAGCTCAGATTTGTATTTACTCTATTTTTCGATCCATAATATGAATCTCAGCTATCACTTAATTCTTAAACACAAGATAGCCTTGTAAACATCCTTCTTAGGTCCATAAAAATTGCATAATTTGTGACTCATCAGACACCAGGGGATGAAGCAAGAGTAGTGTACTCAAAAAGGGTCGAAAAAGAAAAGAAGGAAAGAAGTAAGTGCAAGAAAATAAAGGAAAATAAAAGAAGCAATCAAAAGCCATAAGCTGTAACAAGACACAGCACAAAGCTGCAAAAGAAAAAGGGGAGAAAAAGAAGAAAAGAAAATTAGAAAAAGGGAAAGAAAGGAAGTGAGCTAGAACTGTTTCGAGTGGACTTGCAGCACCTCAGGGATACTCTCCATGTTGGCAAGCCTACTCCCCATTTCTCCTCTCTTCCCTATGGTTACTAAACTCACTTTCCCTCTTATATCCTACCCTTGACCTTGACCTCATTACAAGCCAAAAAGAAGTCCTAGTGATCATAACTGAATGTGTTTTTACAGGTATAGAAGGAGAGGCCAGTCAAAGTATGGTAATACGAGCGCATGTGGTGTTGAGTGTAAATACAAGTCCAAACACTTGACAGATGGGGAAAATATTTGCCTAAGTGAGAGCTCTGTCTCTTTTGGTCACTCTTTGATGGTTGCAGGTCATACATTTGCCTTGGATACAGAAGAATTAATTCTCATAGATTGCTTGAATGTCTTAGTCTTGGAGTGAAGGAATGCCGACTCTATTTTTCTGAACTGAAGGAAGTCAATTAAAATTCTTTCTTTGTTTTGAAATTCTCCTTAATGATTTAATTCCTATTTTGCCCAGGAGTGCAAAAATGTAAGTGTGGGGGGGGTATGATGAGTCACATTTTATGCACCTTGCATGGATCTAAGAAGGGTGTTTCTGAGGCCAATTAGTACTTAAGGATTGAGTCTTAGCTGAGATTCATATTATGGACCTAGAAATGTAGAAATCATAAATCTGTGTTAATTTGAAGGACTTAGCTAATAAAAAGTCTCGTTCCCTTCTTCTGCAGGATAAGCCGAATTGATCTCAGTCCAAGATTGTTGTCCTGGCTAGCCGACTCCATCTCAGCCGACCGGCTCAGCGGTCCAGCAGCTCAATAAGGAGTGGTCCAATTGCGTCATCCACGTCAACAATTCAGCACAAAGGTCATCTCAGCTCCAACTCAGCTGCCATGTCACTCTTGGAGAATCTGCCACGTCACTCTGAAGAATCTACGCAAGGGTAGAATAGACAATTCAACTTATAATTCTGTTAGGAGTCGTTAGGAATAGCAGGTCACAACTCGTGTATATATAGGAGGGGTTGTGCACTTTTTCCAGGGGGTTGAATTCATATTTTTCCATTTTCCATTGTTTTCATTCTCTTGCTCTCACTTTCTACACTCACGATAGTGCACGGTGCTCTCAACGGTGCTTCTCTCGATTGAGGAAGTACAGGTCAGAAACTGAGAAGCTGAGAATCGTCATAGGGGACTACTTGGACTACCAACACACTCTGGTGGATCCGATCCTCAGCGTTTTGGCTAACGGAAGTGAACCATCATCGTTCGACCATGGTGATCGTCATGGAAGATGAATCCATTGAATTCACACCATGTGTTTGTATTTCGTTCTTAATAATATAAGTGCTTTTTGATTCTGATCTCTATTTGCATTCTCACACTTTAATTCACTATCTGCATTGTGATTGCACAAGGTGACGTGAACAATGTTGAACTAAGCTGATTGAAACTGGTTTTAACTAATTTAGTAGGTAATCAACTAGAGAATCTAATTGAGAACCTAAAATCAACTCTGAGCTTAATCCCTACCAACTGATGAGGTAGCGATTGTGTAAATCTTTGGTATGGCAATGGACGAATGTTTGGCGATCGTCATAAGAAAACCAAGGTTGATATGGACTGTGAATTGGAGTAAATGAACTAGAACATACTTGATTATTGAGACTGAACATGAACACAGTAGTAGCAATAGAGTAACTTAGTTTAATTGCATTTATGTTCTTAGTTTACTTTCAGTCTTTCGTTACTTGCACTTCAAAACCCCCTTTTTCCTGCATTTCAGTCCGAGAGAGAGTCAGTCCGACTCTGTAGCATTCATTTGCACTTAGCCGAGACAGTGTCGGATAAGGCTCTACCGAGTCCATATTGGACCAGTCTCTACCGAGAGCAACTCGACACCGTGTCGAGAGTGAGTCGGCACCTTACACTTGAGAGTTCCAGTTTTACTTCAGTTTTTAGATAAAATCACAATCGAGCAAACTGTATCCTTGAGAGAATTCGACCTAGGGTTGACTATACTATAGTTAGTTATAGTTTATTTGATACACGTTGAAACGACTAAAAACAAAGTTTATCACTACCATATCATCTACATAAACTTCCAACTGGTTTCCAATATGGTCCTTCAAGATCTGGTCCATCAGTCTTTGGTAGGTAGCTCCTGCATTCTTTAGACCGAAAGACATTACTTTCCCCTCGTCCGTTATGAACGCTGTCTTGGACTCATCATTTGGGTGGATCCTGATTTGATAGTAGCTCATGTAGGCATCCATGAAACTTAGTAGTCCGCAACCAGAGGCTCTATCCACCATGGCATCAATATTAGGCGTAGGTGTATGAGCTCTGAGATGTGTAGGTAGAAAGATAAGAAGTCGTTTCAAATATGCCCTATTTAGGTCCATATAATCTATACACATTCTCCATTTTCCGCTAGGCTTCTTTACCATCACCACATTAGATAACCAGCTGGGGTATTTAACCTCGAATGAATCCTACCTATAGCAACTTAGTTGTTTCAGCCTTGACCATTCTTTTCTTCTCCTCCCCCAGCCTTCTTTTTTTTGACTTACCGGGTGGGCCCTAGGGATATGGACAAATGATGGCATAGGAAGTACGGGTCTATACCCAGCATGTCTACAAGGGTCCATGCAAATGCGTCTCTATTCTCCCTTAATACCTAGACTACTTCTTCTTCCACACCTGGGTCTAGAGACGCTCCAATTTTCGTTCGTTGGTATGGCTCCAATCTCCTTCAAGTCCTCATCGGGTTGTAGTCTGGCATTTTCATGATCAAATTGAGGGTCTAGCTCTAAGAGGTGGACTTGCAAGTGTTCGTTTGGCTCAATGTGTCTTCCCTATCGGCTTCCCAACATACGAGTACTCTTGTCATAACATCTTCTAGCCATGCGCTAGCCGACGTGTATTACCCCTACCAGATTACCAACCAGATATTTCATACATAGATGTGTTGTGGACACTATTTCCTACAGCCGATTTAGCACTGATCGCCCTAGTATTACATTATACAACGTTGGGGAATTGACCACCATGATCATCTTTATAGCCTTCCTTATTGACCCAGTGCCCAGTATCATTTCCAGATTAATCATGCCTCGAATCTTGACTTGCTCACCTGTAAAATCAATCAACATTCTTGGACAATCCTCCAAACTTGATTCCGGAAAACCCACCTTTTTGAAAGTCAGTCAGAACAGCACATTGACCGAACTGCCTTGGTCGACTAATACCCGTTCCACCTAATAGTCGGCTATTATGACTAAGATGACCATGGGATCGTCTGAATGCGATATTGTACCTTCATAGTCCTTATCTGTAAATGTGATAGGCGGATCATGCCTCATGTCTGGTCTTCCTAAATGGCTAGCACCAATCGGGAGTACCTTTTTAAGGCCAATGCCGACATTTCTACCATGGACCCGCCTCTAGCTATTGTTGCTATTGTTCCCTAGTGGGGGGTTTGACCCCTGAATCTTGATTGACTCTTGCGATGACCTCCAGATTGATTCTACTCACTATCATAGTCTCTTCCTGGTGTTTGACTCTTATCCCTCTCAGGGAGCTCTTTAATGGTGCGCTTCTCCTTCTCCCTTTTCTTAACACCTTACACTCCTTTGTCGTATGACCAGGAGCTCGATGAAACTTGCACCATTCCTCCCGTGAAGGACCTAGTTGCCGCTTTGTAAGAGGTGGAATGTCGAACAAGTGAAGGTGATATACCTCTTTCAAAATTTGAGCTCTAGTTGCCTTGAGTGGGGTATATTTTTCCACATGTACTTCCTTCTGACTGGTTCCACCTGAGTTGTACCGATGGTGGGCATAGGATCTGGGAGTGATCTTTTTTCCCACAGCCGGGATCTCCTTTTCCACCTGCAACCTATCCTCCTTGTCCTCCTCGTCCTCCACATGCTTCTCAACCTAAGCCCGAATCTCTATCATGCTAGCCAGCTTAGACAAGGCCAAGGAGTCACTAAAAGGACCCGCCTGGAGTCCTTTTTGAAACGCTTTCACAAAAAACTTCTTATCTAAATCATTAACCTAGAATGTGGCTGCATTGAAATGTGCCAAATATTGCTTAAATGTCTCAATCTTTATTTATTTTATATCAAACAAATCAACTACCTCTAGACGTTTTGCCTTGTTGGCTACAGTTTAAGACTCAAAAGCAACCCCTAGGTCCGAAAAAGATCCAATAGAACGTGGTTCTTATAGCCACCCCCTTCAACGTGCCCAAATAATTTGCAACTGAGAAAGTCATCCCAACCACTGATATACTCTTGCGTTTGGAAAGCCTACAAGTGAACACACAGATCTTGTGAGCTGTCGAATGGATCAACACTAGCTACCTGAACTATGGTGGGATAGGGATCCGTCAATCTGCTCACTGAACGGTTGGCCCCATGCCACTTAGAGTGGGGGAGGATCAGAATGTCCTTTCGCGCTTTTGAGCAACTCCAACTGCTCTCTCAGCCTAGCCTCACGCTCTTCGGCTCGTCTTATCTCCTCCCCATGGCGCTTCTTCGCTTCCTCTTGTCTTTTTATTACCTCCTCAGTCAAGCGAACCTATTCATCACTTCTTTCTTGTAGATCCGTTACAACCCGCAACAAACGCTGCAAAGCACCCTCCCCGTTCCCCAAACTAGAACCTGCTTGGTTCTGCATTACTGGCATAGCTGCTCCTTATCTATCTTCTTCCCTTTTGCATTGTGTCATGGTTTACGAACATAGTGGACGCCAATGTTATTGTCTGTAATGGGATTACAGTCAATATGTTGAATCTTGTCTACGTGCCCTTCCAAACATATATATACATGTCATTTTCTCTCTCCTACCAGACTCTACTATCCTGTCTCCTAACTGTTTAACGTCCTAGACAAAAAGATAAAATGGGTCAGGGACAAAACAACACGTTTCAGACCCCTCCCTATGGTACGGTAGTTACTTTCTGTCAATGTCAAGTGGTCTCATACAGTGTAATAAATATGGGAGTACGGATTACAAGGATTCACACTCAATCATCCAGATCGACCGATATATATATATATATATGTTTGTATTATATATATTATAGTTATATTGGTTGATATAGCTTTTGTATAATATTTGAAAAGAAAAGGAGGAAGAAAGTGGAATATAAAAATAGAGCATTGCGAGATATTTGGATTTTGCTTTTGTAAGTGTCTCCATCACTGCGCAAAACCATACTCTTATTTGAAATTTTCCTTTTTTTTAACAACATGCCATACCTATGTGGCTTTACTTGCCCGCTCTCTCCATCCTTTCTTTGATATCTGAGTGGAAATTTGCCCAAGCAGCTGGGCTTTCTCCAAATAAATTCTTATTTTATGTTTACACACAAGGTAAAGTAAGCATAGTTAATAAATGGCCAACAGAAACAAGTGATGGATCCTTCTCAAGTTCAATAGTTCCAACTATATAGAGGTGCTTCCACCTTTCAAAAACTGGTTGTACCATTTTGCAGAGAGCTTTGGGTATCTCTTCAACTCTGGATCATCCCTATCAACGTAGTATAGGCCAAAGCTCGAACCGTATCCAGTCAGCAACTCGAACAAATCCAGGAAAGACCATGCAAAATACCCCTTTACATTTGATCCATCTCTGAGAATATTTGGAGTCATATGGAAAATCAGAGAACACATCAGAGGTGTTTATGTGGACACTTTCACAAAAAGAAACTGTCGCATTGTGCTCTAACAATGACCACTTTATTCTTTCTATTTCAAGGATTTATTTCTGGTGTGTTTGTTATCGTGTCAGTGTGTGTTCTGGACATGTTTGATTAATTCTTTAGATAAGTCACTTCTCAAGATGATTATATATTTATATGAATTAAAAACTCATATAGATCAATAGAATCCTTATCCATAATTTAGATTCCCAAGTCATAAATAAAAGATAGTCCTTCAACTGAATTGGAGTAGTGGCAACAGACCTCAAGGCATCAAGCACGCCACCAATATATCCATGCAAGTATTTCACCCTTGACACGTCTTGCAGCGACGAATTTCTTGCTGTTCGTTGACCTAAGGACCCAAAAATTAATCAGTAACTCTATCCATTTAAACTCACCATGTTCCACACAAGCACCCTAGATATTGTCAACAGGATTTACTAGTTTACCATTGATACAATAAATGGTTGAGTTCAAAATTCCATACAACTTAGGATGGGGCAATATACATCGGAAAATAAAGTTAATCGCAATATGCCAGTAACTAATGACATTGTTGGTTACATGTATTAATAAAGTGATAAAAGGGCATAAGAACTAACATGATTGAAACGTTAAAATGTTCAATGCTATCAAGTTGCTTTGTCTATAATATGACAACAAAACTCTGACCCCAGTTTAATTTCAACCCTCATAACAAGAAGAGATAATTTAACTAAAAAATATTCACTGCAATTATATGTAATGTTCAGAGAGAGAGACCATTTTCATAAATGAATATAGGAGGATTGCCATAAAGGAGCTTGAATTTATTCAACTCTTGCCGCAAACCCCACGGTGCGACGGGATACTGAATCAAGTAAAGCCAGTTAGTTATACAGTGAAGTAATCTAAAATTTTGAACCAATTTAGTATGAGACACATAATTTTTTATTGTATTGTTACCTCTTCATTTGAAAACAGATCTTGTCGTACTGCAAAACCAGGAAAGCGATGAGTCATTACTCATTATATTACTCAGAAATGAATGAATCACGCGGTCGAGTTCATGATCGAAATTAATAGTTTTAAATCATTCTACATCATTCTCCAAATAATTATCCTAAACCTAATTACTAAATAATGAAGGCAACAGATTACCTTTTTATTTAAATTTTTCTCTATAAAGAATCAAGAGATTATTAGGTTATTGTAGAGGGATATTACATTATTATTAAGAGAATGAGATGGTAAATGATATGAAAGTTCTACCTCCGTAAGCTCATATACCAACTTTAGTCATTTACTAAATTCACTAAATATCCTTAAACTTAACGAAGTACTTACACATCGTTGCAGCTATGTCTGCATTGAGATCTCTCAGTTGGATCTTAAGGGCGTCAGAATTGTCAGTGACATTGACATTGGCATAGTGAATTACGCCTATAAAGTCATATGAACCCTTAACTTGTTCGGATTCACGATTTGTGAAGACCGGAATTCTTTCTCCTGCATTTGTCTTCATGGAAATGGGATAGTCTCCATACTGTAAGGGTTCCATAATCCTACAATATTAGAGCAGGGCCCTTAAGGAACTGAAGATAGAATAGCAGAATGTTTAACTGATAAAACTTCAATTATAAATTAATATTCACCTGTCGTAAGAGAACAAACAAAGAACATGCATACACAAGGGGAAGAAAGAAGTAATACCAACCAACTGTAACTTACCAACCAACATAAAAATCACGCATTCTTTGAGATGCTACCCGGTCTTTTTCTGTTTTTGTTAGAGGAAAAAACCCAAATGTGAAGATAGTGATACCAACAAATCCATGTTGTTTGTCCTGCAAAGTCACTTACGTTTCTTAGAAAACGGGAACATTCTTTGCCAACAAAGTTTCCCATATGAGAGAAGAATAAAAGTCAATACATAAATATTTGAGAAACACTTAGTTTAATACAAAGTATATAAGTTGAAGCATTTCTCATTTTGGGTTAACACAACACAAGTATCCTCCTCTCGAGTAAAAGACTAATATCTTGAGATACTAAAATATATAATTATATATATTATTTTTTTATAAATATTATTTTATACGCATGGGTTCAAATATTGCACTCTTAATTAGATGTTTGTGTTTGTTTAAGAGATTTTGTATTATTTAAATTTTGAATTTTAAATTTATGATAATTTGTTATGATTGCAAATTTTATCTTTTATTTTTGATTTTTAATTAGTTAATGAAATTTCAATAAATAAGATAGATATTTTAGGAACTTTAAATTAGTTACAAGCTTATACATACACATTCATTCTCTTTTATAAATTTTAATAGAATTTAAAATAATTAATCTTTCATTTATTCTATAAGTTACGATTTTTCTCACAAAATGTTTACAACAAAGCTCTTGCAATTTAATCATATAGATAGATATATGTAAGATTAGGTGATAGACCTTGTACTTTCTCCTGTACAATCTGGCAGCTGAAGAATGCGATAACAAAATATGATGAACTGCCAGGTAGGGCTCATATGTTGAGTTGCCCCTAGTGCTCTCTATCTTTACAGCACAAAATGGGGGAGAACAGTGTTGAGGTGGGCCGGTTGCCTGATCATAACCACCTATGGCAAAAACATTGGGCTCGTTCACAGTGGTCCAATACAATACTCTGTCACCAAACTCTCTAAAACACACATCCGCATAGTATGTGAAGTCTCTTCTGCATTTACATCCAAGTAATTTATCCATTAGTATTTCTCGATTATGTGCATGATTTAATATAAGGAGCTTAACTGTGTGCTAGGTAAAACTGAACACACACGCACACCCATTTGTTAGAATAGCTACAATTTCAAACAACACGAAAGCGTGTTAGGTCTAGGATGATAATAACATCATAAAAAGCACAGAAGGATTGAAATTTTCGTAAAATCATTCTAAATCTAAAGCTGTAACTTAAAAATAGTGAATAAATAGCCTATAGCCAGTGCCAGACTAGATACTTGATATTACAGAGTGTTTCAAACATCCAGCGCCTAGATTTAAAGTTGTAGTGACTTGTTTTTGGAAAGTAATTCATACAATAGAGTTTCATGAATTAATTTCAATAGCATTATGGTCCAAGAGATTAGGAACATACATGATGTCACGACTAACCCATCCTCCATATTCATCTTCAAGTACCTGTGGAAGATCAAAGTTGTGTAGCGTGACATGTGGTTGGATTCCTGCTCCAGGGAAATAAGGTTTCAAATATTGATTTACTTATTTATTTGAAGTGAGTATAAGTTATGGTTAATTTTGCAAAGTAAGAATCTATTTAAGTTTAACCATTGCTGATGAGTTCGTTGATGAGATTGTTGTAGTACTGTAATCCTTTGGAATTGACGGGTCCTCTGCCATCTGAGGAGAAACAAAAGCATTTTCAAGTGTTTGAGAAATATAGATATATAAAATTGAAGGAATTGTGTTGAGTATCATACTTGGTAACAGTCTGGACCATGAAATGGAAAATCTATAGGCATCAAGGCCTGTTTCCACCATTAACCGCACATCTTCCTGCATTATGTAGTTTCGGGAAAACAATTGAAATCGTTATAAGTCTTGTTTTGTTTGACCAGCTTATGCCTCAATCTTCTTTAATCGTTATATCGTATTCACCTTATATTTGTGGTACTCATCAGAGGCTACATCTCCATTTTCTCCATGCACATACCCTGTTTATTAAAAATGATTACATGAGACTAACGTTTGGCTAGTGAATGATCGGTAAATATTAACTACTCTATGAAAATGTAAACTGAATAAATAAACTTTTTGTTTCCCACTTTTTCATTACTGATTCACGTTTCAGAATATAATTGATTATTAAAGTGTTGGATTTTTGGCTCTTAAATTATTAATGTCTAAAAGCTTGAAAACCATGTAATCACGGAGCAATATTGATCCATATGTTTAACTTATTCAAGATATATAAAATAGAAATTAATCCAGCAATTGTTGATTGCAGTATTCTTAAAAAAGGAGGGGAGGGGGTAATGAATCTTGTTTATATTCTATGCATCAATATGTACTTCCTCATGTATTTGAATAATTATAATATTATTTTAAATTTAGAGTTGTACTGTAATATATATATATATATATTCAAATGAACCTATTTTCAAAATAATAATAATATAGACCCTGTTAAATATTATTAAATTAAGATCACCATATATTTTAAATTAAATTAAAATAAAGATATATCTATTTATTTACTTTATTAACAATTTTTCACCAAAATAATTTTATTTGTGTTAAGAGACATTACATGCAAGTTTTGTTAAAATCAACTCTAAAGTATTATAAATACAACTCATTAACTACTGAGCAAAAAAATAAAAATTCAACTTATTAACTACTGCTGACTTTGCCAAATATAAGTCTTAATGACTTTTGTATTTTTTATATAATAAATGTATTCTTTTTTGGTATAAAACTTTACACTTCTATTTCTATATAATTAGCTCTTAAGGATTCACGTTAACATAACTAATTATATATTATGCACAAGATAATATTAAATATATAAATATTTTAATAACAACATTAAAAGATTTTACTATTCGGACAAATATATTACATATATCCTTTTAAATTATTCTAGATTCTTAAAGAGTAATGTCATATTATCTTCCTAAACCATCATTATATTGGCATACGTAGTATTGAATTTAGATTGTTTAAGTAAAGTTCTATATTCGAACTTTATGAATAAAAAAATATATGATTGAAAAGAAAATTTTTATTAAAAATAATCAGTTAAGTTTTTTAAGTAGATATTAGTCATTGATTAATTTTCTAAAATATCTTAATGATTTTCTTGGTATACTTTGTAAAGAAATTAATAAATATATTTAATATTTTAAAAATGTAAAAGTATTCAGTATTTTTCTTAGTTAATAAAGGATAATTTGCCGTAGAAAAATTAGAATTATATTTAGTTGTATATAAAATTATCGTTTAATATAATAAATATTTTTCAATAAAAATTCCATTTTTTGTTATTTTAATTTTTGTCCAAAGACATTGTTAGCATTTGTCTAAAAAAATATATTTTATATAACTTGTTGAGACAAGGACCGAGTTAGAGCAACTTTATTGTAGTCTATTCGTTAATTCTTAAAATTAAGTATCTTGAGAATACTAATAGAATAAATGAGTTTTTATTAAAATGTACACAAATAGCTAAGGTGTCTTAATTATTAAAAATCAATTTTCTAAATTAAAATGGAAGTTCTTGTGAGTACATGAGTAAAATAAAACCCACTAAAAATAAATTAAGATCTCAAGTTACCTTTTAATTTTGAAGTAAAAAATAGTAAATATTCTTAAATCTTACCTATAAATAAGTTATCAACTAAAAAGCATTAAGAATATAAATAAAATTCTTATATCGAAGTTGTTCTTAGAGCATTTTTAGTGATACTTACATACCTTTTGAACAGTAACGTACATGGTTAGTCTTTTTATAATGTCTATTATATGTCATGCCAGGATTAAAAAATTTAGCAATTTTTTACTCTAAACTTGAGTTTTTAAGTTTTTAAAATGGATCAGACAGATTATCTTACATATTTATATTTTTTGAATAAGATTTTATCATAAATTTATTTCTATATTATAAATTAAAATACATAATTTAAAAATTATGATTCTTAAATTTTTTTTATATTTTTAATTGGACATTCTTGATATTCTTTCATTTAGTTTTCTGTTTCACCTGGAACTAGCTTTTTTTTTTTATTTCACCTATCTTAAATTATTATTATTTTTTATCTTTATCTAACTTTTTAAACTACGTTAATTTGTTTTTTTATCTTTATATTTAAACTGAATTCCAATAATTTCTAAAATAATTGTCAATAGTTAAAAAATTACCCTATATCTTAATTTAAATTATTTACTATAAATTTAAAATATAATTTATATTTTTAAAAATATTTATTTACTATAAATTTTAATTATATAAAAATATTTATCTTATATAATTAGAAATTAAAATACCAGTTTTTTTTAATGCTAAGAACAAATATTTATAGAATAACTGTTCATCCGTTCATACACGTGACTTTCGCATCATTTGAGTTTAATAATAAATTATACAAAAACTAATTCTTAAATTAAGAATCAGATATTGTTAAAAATAAATAAATTAAGAATCAGATAGTTAATTTCCATGGGAGAAATTCATAGCGTCAATTTCTTTGCACACACCCTCTTCTGCTTAAATTATCTGTTATTTTGGGAGTTTTAATTTATTTTAAAATATTTACCATATTAAAATATCAATAAAACATCCATTTCCCCCCCAAAAAAACATCTTTATTTATTAATATCTCACTTAAGTATTAATTAATTTTCATATGCACTTTAATCTTTTTTTAAAAAATATTTTAATTAAAAACTAATAAGTTTTAAGAAATAACGTGCAATGTATAGTAACACGCCCGTAAAATATGTATATTTGTTTGAAGAAATTAAGGAAGCTTCCAGAATGTATAATTGGTAAGATGCATAGGAAGAAGAAATAATAGCGAAAGAAAATAATTATAACCAGCGTGGGCAAAGGTATCCCAGATGCTTGGAGTTCTTCCCTCTTCGTTAGCAGCTCCTTCCACCTGTTTGTAATAATAATAATAACAACCACGTTTAAATGAAATTGATTTGGGATTAATTAATGATAGAATATGAAGAAATTAAGAGGAATATTTGAACCTGATAAGCAGAGGTGCCTGAGCCGAAAACAAAATCAAGAGGGAAATCATCTCTGCCATAGTCATCGCCGCCGAGCACTCCCACAGCCAAATTCACAAGTAAGAAAGTGTACCTCAACGTCGACCATGTTTGTGGTTCCATCATACATTTCGGTTTTTTTTTTTGTTTCGAGGGCATCTTAAAGACTTTATTATTACATATAGAGACGGATCCAGCAAAATTCAAAATCAGTGGGCCAGGACCTTAGCCTTTCCATTTATCCTAGTGTTGAAATTGTCTTACATAAAAAAATATTTTAAAAAGATGTTGAACTGCCTCGTGACGGCTCTTTCTATTCTCAGTGACTATTATTTTATAAAAAATGTTAATTACTGCATTTTGATTCTTTTATAATAACGTCTTATAAACAAAAAATAATTAGTCCACACCTTTACTCTAAAATCACCTTTCGTGCATGTTTGTTTTCTCATTACGTTCAATCGAACATTCGATGCGGTGAGAAAGGAGGAATTGTTCCAAGCACATACTTAGTGAGAGAATGAGAGATAAAAAAAAATATACTCTTTTAAAGAGATAAAGATAAAAGAGAATTAACATGAACTCTTTAAGAAAGCTTGTCTTAATTGTGTTTATAAGTTTTCTTTTTTAAATTGTTTACTGTATTAATTGATTGTGAAAGGAGATTAAAAATTGAATTTTTAATAAGTTTAGCTGTTTAAGGATAATTTTTTAAAAATAATATAAATTAATAACAAGTTTAATACTGTTAATTAAATTTTCTCAACTTCTGTAAAGTAGATAAAAGGACTGATATAAAGATCAGATGAAATAATATTCATGTTGTTGATGATTTTAAATATTTAAAGTAATAAGCTTTTTTAAAATATATTTATTACTTTTAAATTTTTTTAAGTGCAATAAATATTTTTTTAATAAAAAATATTATTTTTAAATATTTTTATTAAAATTAAATTTTTATCTTAATAAATAAGGTCAATTTTTATCGAACATATTATTTAAATAAACCTTTAATTTTTATTAAAAAATACTAACATTGTTTAAATTTTATACTAACTTAATTAGTGCAATTAATGACTAATCCTTATCGATTTAAATGGAAAAAAGTTTAATTTTTCTTAATTTAAATTTTGTTCAATTTGTTTAAACAGTTTAATTATAATGAATTATCTCTTTTATATTCTCCTCCAATTATAAATTGCGATGTGTAATAAACGTTAAGAAAACTTTGTTCAATGAATGACTCTTAACAATTGATTCAGCTCTGCTCCCGCTAATTGTACTGTGCAGTAGTTTACAAACATTTTATTAATATTTATTTTTTATCTTTCTTTTTATTACATTATATTATTTATTTATTTTATGCTACATTATATTATTTATTATAATAACATTTGATGTTGATTGATTATTTTACTTCACAATGAGAAGGTATGGTAGTATACATTTCATCCTTGTAATCACCGTCACGCGCGTACCTAAGTTCCGAATATAACCCGCTACGTCATTTTCCAGAATATTGCTTGTGTCTTGTATAAAATATTAAAAAAAATGGTTTGCATAAAATACAATATAAAATAAAATATTAAAATACGAAGATGCAAAAGCGTGACGTCTTTCATGCCTTTGTGGTCACAACAATTCTATGGATGAAAACAAGTTTGTCATAGATTTTAACATTACTTATATCGTATATACATCAGTTGGTGCGTCAGCCACTTTTAGAGAGTAAGTTACAGTTTTGTCCCCTTCTGCACCCAGACACCCCACAAGAAATTCCATTCCTTTGTTTGTTTTACTCGTAACATACAGAGCCTTACATTACCAGGAGGATCTGATTTAAATTTAAATCCATCCTTAAACTCCTTTGCCGCGTTAATGATGTCTTACTCTTAATAAAGGATGTTTTTTTGGTCAGGAAATCTAAAAACTAATTAACCACTATTTAAATATTAATGACTTAACACTTTAGCCCTCAATCTATTTTATCATGAAGCATACCCCAAATTAAATTAACCAGCTTACCCACGAAAAGTTGTATGATCTATCTGAATCTTTCACAAACTCAGACCTTCACCATCTTCAGGAGAAGTAACTGTATCCCAGTTTACCAAATTTAAATTTTTGCAATTAAATTTTTGCAATTATCTTTCTTTGCCTAGATAAAATGTCAAATAGTTTTATCAATTTCAGCAAAGCACAAACTCCTTGGGGATCCAAGATTCGCATAGCATAAGAAGGTACAGCAGATAAGACATATTTAGCCAGGCAAATTTTACCTACTCTATTCAGCAAGTTTGACTTTCATGAAAAAAAGAAAGACAAGGGATTTTGCAATAATAATAATAATAAAAAGACTAGGAATTTTCTCAAAAAGGGGTTGAAAAATCATCAACCCAAATACTTTTCAAGGTTACTAATCACTTAAAAAGGAGAGTTAGTTGTAACATTTTCACTTCTAGTTAAATGAATTCTATTTGAACACTATCATAAATTTATTAATATTCACATGTAACGATTCATTAAGCATTATAATATATAGAAGTTAATTTTAAGAAAAATCTTGTATTTAATTTGCTTATTAAAAAAAGATAATTTTTCGCGACATTATACACAACATATTCTCATGCATAGCAACATAGAAAACATGCTAAAAATATAAACAACATACACATCATTAGAGTTCAATTTCATGGGTTCATTACATAACGTCTGTGTCACCAAACACTTACATCATACATAAAAAAAGGTTAAGGATACAATACTCACACACTTAAGTTGGTCACCAACAACTACTAACAACTACTTAAAACATACAACTACTGCAGCGGGGTTCGGAGGAAGAGGCCCTACGAGTACTCGATCCACCAACTAATGCGCGTGCACTATCTTCTCAAAAGTCTCAATATTTTCTCACACAAACACATAGTTCGAAGTCATCGCAGTCGTACACATACAACACACAAAAATAAAGGTAAGCTATGCAAGATTATCCTTATATCTAAGCAACAAAGCAATAATAAAACAATCATCTTCATCATGAATACAGTTAAAGCATCACATAGTCTAGATATATTGATACAATTCCCACTCATATACGTACATATATATATATATATACACATAATTTCAATTATGGTCATACGAGAATAATCATCATCATGTAACAATGATGTTAATCATGTAATGTTATACCGACACAACTTCATGAAGACTATCATCAACTCAGTAATCATTTCTAACGTCATTCTGTAACATGACTTTTGTCTACAGAGTTCTCCTGGACTCATGCTACTCATAATTGGGGAGGGTGGGACATGATCTTATGGAATGGGCAAGTGAAACTAGCCAAGATAAACGCACATGAGTATAGCTTTACCATGGTCTAAGGTCTGCAGATGCCTCAACCTCATGTAGAGTTCATCTATCTGTTTTATCCCCTGGGTCCTCAAGACCTTCACTTCACTTTTCAACACTAGCTGAGGATCCTATTTTTTACTACCAACTTATGTGCCTACTCACAATATAGCTACTGTTGTCAAACTTATGCACAATGTATGCATGTCACATCATCAACAACAACTTCAACTCATGCAAAGAACATCAACACTTTGTTCCTTTATGACCTCTACTTATCGTGCTCGACCTCAGAATGTTA
The DNA here is from genome assembly GCA_025330945.1 of Mucuna pruriens. NCBI lineage: Eukaryota > Viridiplantae > Streptophyta > Magnoliopsida > Fabales > Fabaceae > Mucuna > Mucuna pruriens. The sequence goes on from JAENHJ010000154.1 coordinate 1,086,827, forward strand.
AGCATCAATAGCACCACAAAGTATAGGTTTAATAACAAACTCTGCAAGTAGGAACCACAAGCACACCCTACTTCAAACATTATGCATCATCCGCTATTATACGGATAAGTTGCATCTTTAAGTCTTATGAACTTCATCCTAGTTGGTATTTCATTTTAGTCTTTTATAACCTCCCTACCCCATAAGTCACCTTTTACAATATTTTAATCAAGTCTTTTATACATAAATTAATCAATTATTCTAGTTTTCCAACCTAACAAGTTTTCTCATTGTTAGTGGATTTGCCTAATGAAAGAGATCATTCATCAAGTGAATCCTACCCCCAATAAGGTACTTCCTCAATTGTACATTTTTTTGCTCAATGAGTATAGCCTCACCTAGAGGATGGATCCACAAAGAGCTTTTACTATATTCAATCGCCCAGTGAACCAAGCCATAATAGCTTAACTCCTAAAACCTCAGAATCCTCACTCAGCAAGAACACATCATCATTCAGCCAGAAGATCCATGGAGAGCATCCTCTAAGAATCCTCACTTATTCGCTGAATGAGTGGGATTGTTTGCTTAGCGAATGAAGTCAGACATTGGATTCATCCAGCCAAATACTGGACTCATCCAACCAAACTTTAGACTCGCCCAAACAAGTCTTCATGGTGTTTCATGTTTTCTTGAGCTTTTGCCTGATGAGAAAGACTATCACCCAACGAAAACTCATGTTTTCCAAAATTTACCCAAAAAATGCAAGTTTGCTCAGTAAGAGTTTCCTCTCGCCTAGCGAACCTTCAACAAAAATCTTGAAAATGAACATTCACCCAACAAGAGCCTTTGGACAACAACATGCTACTCATCCAAAAATCATCAAAACTCAATCAAATCATCATATAACTCAACCAACTACTCCATATTGACATATAACCAAATTCTAAATGTCAAAATAACAATAAATTTCACATGCAACCTCATATTCATAATCAATTTAGCAATTTCCTAAAAAATCTCAAAACTCAACAATGGCTACCAAGTTCCAAAAATGGTTACCATAACCAAAACAACTCACATAGATACATTCATAAGCTTTTCAACAACGTAATAACAATGAATTTATCATCATGAAAACCATGAAAATACAAGGATGACTTCCCTTACTTATTGTAGACAAAAGGTTAGGGAACTTTAGTGAAAGAGTAGAATCTTAGGTCAACAATGGTGGCTGGAACCTTAACTTGCTGGAGGGGGCAAAATGCAATTGCTAGGGCAGCTTCTCTCTTATTTCTCTTTAGCAAAAATAGCCAAGGTTGGCCTAGGGCAGTCACATATATAGGATTTGGGAGGGGGCATGACTTTGTCTAAGGGTCTTGGGGGATTCCTTTACCGAAAGAGTCATGAGATTTGATTATCCATTAGTTCATGGGATTTTTAAAAGGTGGTTGGTGGACTTTGGGATCTTCAACCATAACTTATGATTTATGGAGTTTCCTTGAAACTCTGGTCATTTGATATTTCATCTCGAAAAATATATTGTTACACCGAAAAGTGTATTAATAACACTAGTTTGACTCTACTTCATTGGAAACACTCAAGATTATTATTTTATTAACTCTCTATGTTTACTTGACTCAAGTAATTACTTTCAAAAAAGATTCTCCTCAATAAGCATTCCTTCGACCACCCTGACATTTTCTCGATTTTTTTTTTTAAATATGTCACACAATATTTTATTAAATCATTTTAACTAAATATAAATTTAATTATATTTTTTATTATTCAATATTTTTAATTAATCAGAGCATTAAAAATACGGTATTTCAATACATGTCTTAAAACTAGATGCCTTGCAAAAGGGCAAAACCTCGTCAACATTATTTTAATTAATTTAATGTAATATAACTTAGGTTATTCAATTTTTAATATTTTTATTCATTGTTTTTAAGTTAAGATATAAGATATTTCTTATTATTTCGTTTACTATCAGGTATTTAAAAATGAGTGTTCTTCTAAATATATTGGTTAAAAATTAATAAATAAAAATTATATTAAAAATCAGAGTAGAAATGTATTAGAAATTTCAATGAAAGTATATTAATAATATTTTCTCATAAAAACTTTTTACTTTTAATTATGACAAATGTTAATGTCGCTTAAGGAATTAAGAAAATAAAAATGTTGTTAATATGTACCGTATTATAATTATATTTTCAACATAATTTATATTGATATATTTGCAATATAATCTTTATGAATATTTTCTATTATTAATTTCTTAATGAATATTCTTATTTTGACGAAAGGGCAAGGGATGCAAGTGTCACAGAAATACAATATTTGCTTTGTTTGGATTATTGCCCAATAAAATAAGAAAAATGGACTAAAAACTAGTGGAACCTATAAGTACAAACTCTTCCTCCGTTTGCAAAGAAAGAAAAAAGAGAGGCTCTTCAAATGTTTCAAATACCAATTAATTTTATCTTTTACTTATTTCTTTATTTCTATTTTAAAGATAAATCTCTACAAATCTATTTATTTTTCATCTCTCTTACCTCATTTCATTTGGATCTCATGACCTCTCCTCTCTTTTTAGTTCATCTGTTCTGCCATCAAATTACCAACAATGGTTAAATTCCAAAACAAAATCTCATAGTAATTATTACATTGCCAAAGCAAATCGGCACAAGGAAGCTGTCACTGGTTGTCTCATCTATTGTTCTTCATCCATATGTCATGACTAATGACTAATCCTGAAACTGGTCCAAACAGAAACATACAAGAAGGTATTTGTCGTTGGAAAAGTGTGTCAAGGATTCAATTTGTGTGGTTAGAAAATAATGAAAATGGATTTCTCCTCCAATCAAAATCATAATGTCACCACGGAAAAATAGAAGCAACTTTTGTTGCTTTGCCTAGCCTCCACAGACCACTTCTTCAACGCGCACAAAATAAGCCACACTAATGTTGTTCAAACCAGTTAATTCAGTCGCTTATTTTTTAAGTAAAAAAATACACAATTTGATGTGACTCGTAATTAACATATTAATGGGTTAGGTGAACTGATGCAAGAGCTAGTTAACGAATTGTCTCATTTAATTTTAAAATGAAAAATTAAAAATATATCAAAATACAATAAAAATGTAAAAACATTTTTTTGTTAGTTATAATTTTAATTTTTGAACTCTTATTTTTTATTTAAAGATCAAATATTTGATTAAAAAATAAAACAGATAGTGCATAGAGTGTAATAAATAAAATAAATAAGAGTAATATTAAAGAATTTTTTATTACTATAAATAATGTAATATTAGTGAAGACTCAAAACAAAAAAAAATTATTGAAGTATTTAAGATAAAAATGAAAAAATTACAATAAGCTATAAGCCCAAACACTATTTTTTTTATTGGAAAAATTTTTGTTGAAGTTGAGTAAGATTACTGTAACTGACAAAATCTTCCTCTTCTCGTTATTCAATGCAATTCATAACTCGAAATCAAGAATTTTAGCTAAGTTTGAAACAATTTCACGGTAATTAACTCAAACAGTTAATGGTGAGAAGTTCAATACTCCTATTATCTTAAAAAGATTAAAGTAAAAAAATAAATATATTTATTGTATTTAAAATATAATATAAAAATTCAGTATTTATTATAAGAAAAAGGAGAATTGACACGAGGATATCATAAAAGAATTTAGTATTATTTAATGTGAAAGTAATATATGACCGACAAAGAAAATAAAATAAAAAAGTGAAAATCGGGTGTAAGTGTATTATTTTTGTAAGTAAAAGGTAAGTGCAACTATTGAAGCTTCTCTTGCTTAAAATTTAAAAATCTCTTAAATTACACTTAAGTAGCGTTTAAAAGGGGGAATGATTTGAAGGAAGTGTTTGGCTAATACAGTAATCATGCCAATGGTATATTTAATGGGTGTAGTTCAATTACGAATATACGATGAACTCGTAGAGGAAGACATTTGATTCTCGTAAAATAAATTTTGAAGAAAGAAGAAAAATTTTAAGTGCATCTAAATTTTGAATTGAAGATTAATCTTATAATTAATCTAAAAATAAAACTTAGAAGGATGCTTCGACATCTGACAGGAGAATAAAAGCTAACTACGTGATTACCAAAAAAATTATATCAAGTGTGGGCTTGATTATTGGACCCACTAGGACATAGGTCGATTTCTCGGTTAACGGCTCGGCCCAAGGACCATGCTAGGACAAGTCCCCACGCCTACTACCTCTTTCTGAACGAAATATCTCACAAACTCTGCGTTTGACATACACCAACGCTGATCTTTAAGAACTATAAAATCACGGCATTAGGGGTCCCATATCCGTTAAAAAGATCTTGGAAGTTAGCATTGCGTGCAAATTACACGTATAGGCTTACGAAACTCTGATAACTACAAATTGCCATTCATCTTTTCTAGTAGTATTTGAAAGTCCCACAGCATTTGTCACAACTTGACAATCAAGATAGACTAAGTCGAAAGCAATGATTTTGAATTACGTAAGATTGCAGGGGTAAAAAAGTATTTAGCGTTGTGTCTTTTATTTCTATTTTCAAAATTGTTTTTAATTTTAAAAAATAAACATATTTACTAAGCTAGTGTTTCACTACATACAGCAACACGGATATCTTTCACACTCCTTAAGTTAAGATCAAAACAAGAAAAAAGAAAATAGGAAAATATTTTCAAGCTGTTTCTGTTTTCTAGTTTTTAAAATACTTATTTTATAAATAATTTATAAAACAATATATTTTGGACGAGAAATTAATTAGTAAGAAACATAGCATTATTGAAAAGGAAATCAAACATAGTTAAATCCTTTTCCTCTCCAATCCAACTAGGGAGAAATTAGAAAAAAGTAACAATATTTGCAAGAAAGTCATAAAGCCAGGAAACAGAAGGGTGTTGGCAATCCCAATTGCACAAGATTGATTTATGGACCCAATTTTCTTGATTATAACAAATATTTACAGAAGTTAAGTTCAAATCAAGTATTGTATTGGAAGAAAAGCAGAGAAGCAAAGTTAAAGGTATGAACTGTGAGTTATTGAGGGAAACAGAAAGAGAAAAAAAGGAAAATCAAGAGAACAAGGGAACATGGGTCCAAGCGCCAGAGACATGACCGTTTTCACAAACGTAAGCTCTGACAACAGGTTCCCCGTCTTGATGGTAGCCGAAACAGCGTCTGAGACAGAAAGCAGAGTGGAGGTCCCACGTGTGTTTGCACGTGCAAAAGGCACACTCGATGTCGAGCTTCGTTCTGTTGTCGTCGTTGATGGTTCTCCAAACGCGGGTCTCTTTGAAGTTGTTGAAAACCCCTCTGAAGAGCATGTAGTTGCGATTCTCCTCGGAGTGGACGCAGCCGGGCCAGTCGCAGATATACAAGCAGTCGTCGCGGAACTGCCTGGCGAGAAGCTTGCAGCCCTGCTCCCGCCTCAGATCCCGATTCCCGGCGGCCAAGTGCGGGTTCCGGGAGATCTCCCAGCGTTTGACGGGGACGCCAGCGTGGCGGAGACCGGGGCAGCAGACGGCGAGCTTGAGGAGGGAGGCCCAGGTGGAGGGAGAATCGGAAGCCAGGGAAGGGAAGGCCTGGGAACACTTGTTCTTCCAGCAGAAATGGCGAATGAGGGATAGGAATCTGCTGCACACGCACGCCACGCGAGCCCAGTGTCGTGGATCGTCATCCAGCTTCGCTAAAATCCTCAGGATTATGTCGTCGCTCAGCACTGACAAAACGCTCTCCTCCTTCATCCCTTCCTTCTTTCCACACAACTGGATTCCACAATGCCCTCTTCTTTCAACCTTCTTTTATCTCGCCCATCGCACTTGCCGTTTTTTTTTTTTAAAACAACTGCAGTGTATGTCAATGCCTTTTTATTTCAACTCTTCTTTTCTTTTTTTTTCTTTTTTTTTTCTTCTTTCAATTGCAACACACTTTTTTTTTTATCAGGTAGATATTTACTGATGGTTAATATTAGTGAAATAACTTGTCTTGCCATTTTAAGTAGAATTTTCATTTTTAATTATATTTTTTATTTACAAAATTTAAATTTATCTCTTTTATAAAAAAAATTGAATCAATTTTATTAAGATCAACTTAATATTAACATCGTAATACATTTTTTAACTAGGTGGATTGAGATCATCGTATGTTTATAAATTAATTAATATATTATATGAATATTAGTTAATAATCTTGGATCATTTAATATTACTTAATATCTCATATGAATATTAATTGAACTATACTAATTTTGGATCATTTAATATTTTTCATTACTATCTAAATTTTAGTAAAAATTGCTTAATTTTGGAAGTTTCATTTATTAAATAAAAAATGTTAAAAATTACGTCAAATATTATTTTTCTATCCTTCTTCTTCTCTTTTTATTGATAAAACTAGAATAATGATGGATGGAAATCCTTCCTGTTTCTGGCCTATTTGCATAAGTGATATAGGTGAGAAATATAAATATAAAAAAAAGAAAATAAAAAATAAAAATACCAAACAGATATTTATAAAATGAGGTATCCCTAAGACACTATTGATAAAACCAATTTGTTTTAATGTCTTTTGCTCTGAAACATTTTCTCTCCCCTCGTTTTCTCTATCCACCGCCGCAAATTTAATTACAAGGTGGTACAGTTGTATTTTGCACATGGAGCCGGCTGCTATCTCCATTTTTTATTTTTTTAAATTTTATAATAAGAAAAAAGAAGGTGACGGGGCATGTTGATGGTTGAAAGTGAGTACTTAGTGACAAGAAAATCTTGGTGCGCGTGTGGGTGAGGAATTAGTCGCTAGTCGCTACAGAGAGAGAAGAAGTAAAAGAAGTTTGGTGGAGCAAGTAAAGAAAAACCTGGGGACTAGGGCAGTGTAAAGACCATCCCTCTCAGTGGCCAGTACAAAGACTTTTAAAATTTTAATAATTTAGATAAAATTATTGGACAGATGATTTATCTTTACTTATTTATATATATAATATATACATAAATAAAATTATTTATTATTTAAAGACGTTACTCTTTACATTCTTTTATATTTATTTTTCTTTGAATATACCGTCTCTTCAAACGTATTCCAACTTTTCACTTTTTTTTAATTTAAAATCTTATATCAATTAAAAATCTAATAAAATTTCTTACGAAAATAATATTTTATTTTCTCCATATTTGTTCTCCGCATCTAATATTATTTTCTCCGAATTTGTTCTCCTTATCTTTATTCTGGATGTATAGAAAAATTAATTAATTTGCATATATACTTTATTTAATTATTATTATCTTTTTCTCTTTAAAAATTTATCTTTTTTTTTCTTGTATTTGTATTCTGTATTCTTTATTCTTCTTTTTTCTATAATTTTCAAATTTTATAATTCCTAATTGTTTTGGACTAAATTTTTTTTTTTTAAGTTTTCATGTTTCTTTCGACCCTATAAACAAATTAGAATATTTCTTAATTTTTATCTTTTTTAAATTATCATTCTTAATATCATTAATTCTAAATTACTTTAATATATTTTAAAATTATCAATAATTTTAAATAATATTTTATTATAAATTTAAAATATAATTTATATGTTAAAAATATTTTTTATTATAAATTTTAATTATAATATATTTATATATTCAGATATATTTATTATTATATATTTTAATTATATAAAATAAATATTTATTGTGTAAAATCTCCATATTATTTTAAAAATTTAATTAAATATTATATTTTTTATAAAAAAATTATTAAAATCTAATTCCAAAATACAAATAAAATAAAAATTATAATTTATTTAGATAAACTTCTTCCTAAACACTTATAAAAGAGAAAACAACAACAAAATAAAATAAATTTTTTTATAAGTTAAAATAAACTTATACATAAATTAAAAATTAATTTTTTGAAAAATTAACATAAATTTTTTTTTACATAAATTAATTTTAACTTAGGAAAAAAATTTTCATTTGTTTTCTTCTTATTTTAAACACTTAATTTATATATAAGCTAATTTTAGTTTATATAAAAACTTATTTCATTTTTAAAAAAAATATAATGATGAGAACGAGACTTAAACTTAGAATCTTGAACTCCTTTCAAATCTCTTTCCACCCGCTGGCATGTTTGTTTGTATAATTTTTTTTATATAAATTTATTAGTAAGTAATAATCATAAAAAATTATTTATATTATAACGTAAATAAGAGAATATTTATAAAAATATATAATTTTGATCTCTCATTTTTATTTTTACTTTTAGCTTGGTATTTTAAACATAGAAAGTTACACTTTATTATTTTAAAGTATCTTTATTAAACTAAAATAGGTTTTTTGTCAATTTTTTGCACTATAAGTATTAATTAATTTTTATTAACATGATAAATATCTATATGACATAATATTTTTTATTGTTTGTCATTTATTAATGACTTGATCAAATTAATGTTTTAAAGGATTAAAATATATTTTTTTAACATAAAATATTAAACTAAAACTGAAAATATAAATGAGAGTTCAAAATTACATTTTAACCTAAAAATTAAATATATAAATTAATTTTAATTCATTAAAAAGTTATATTTTTTATTTATAATAAGTTTATCTAGAACAGACCTAATACCACATTACCAGTTCATGTATTGCAGATTTTGACGGCTTCTGCCCATGCTTTTTATGCTTTGCAGCCCTTCAAAGTTCCTTTCCTACATTCAGGTCAGAATTAACTACCTGTGATTAATAGTAGGTTGAATAGCGGTTTAACCATAAAATGGTATTTGATTGTAAAACTTTTTATGCATCATGTTATCAGGGAATTAAATATGGTAACATGTTTGGTGTAAATCATTTTTGGGAAATAAAAGTATGCGCTGTGTATCGGAGAAGATCCTCTCCAGCTGTAAAAAAAATGATGGGATCTCAATCCTTAATTAATTTCATTAATTAATATAAATTTTATATATATATATATATATATATATATATATATATATATATATATATATAGTGAGAGTTAAAAATTAGATATTCTTTAATGTTTTTCTTAACTGAAAAAGATTCGTGGCTGTTTTGGAATAATGGAGAGAAGGGAAGGACGAGAAATAGAAAGAAAACAAGAAATCTAGCGTAATTGGTTGTAAATTGAGGGAAAGAGATAAAGAAAAATTGTAAATTTCACGTGTTTTTATTTTTATTTTTTATTTTTCGTAATAGATACAAAATATTTAAAGGTAATTTATTTCTTTCTACAATATAATTGATTACTATTTCTTAACAACAATTGATTGTTAGTGATTCTACGTGGCGAAAAAAATCGATTTCCAGGTTTCACAATCGATTGTTTTAGAAAAAAATGATTTTCAAGTTGGATAATTGGTTTTTTTTTTTGTTTGACAATCAATTATCAATGGCTCATAATCGATTATCTATTTTTCACAATCATTTTTTTTTTTGTTTGACACAACGAAAATCGACAATTTCTCTTTTTATTTTTTATTTTTTTCACCTTTTTTTTTTCTCACATATTGCTATTAATTTTATTTTTCTATTTTCTATTTTTATCTATTATATTTCTTTTCCTCTTACCAAACACACATGCTATTATGAAAATAAAAGAAAACAAAACTTTTATATCAAACAAATAAAATAACTTTCCTACAAATTTAAAATATCCATATTCTTAGTCCTTAACCGCAACACACACAAATGGCAATTTAACCTTTAGTAGCACTGAGTATTGAATGCATAATTAAACTGGACATGCATTAAGTCAATCCTGGCTAGTCAAAGGTGAAATGTTTTGTGGATTTTAATGCGTTGTGGCAAGAAACACCAAAAGGCACAGATCACCGGACTAAAGAAAAGCATTAATATTAGAAAGAATAGTAAAATATTTGACTATTTTGCATTGCTTTTCCATATGAATCAGCTACTCAAGCATAACATTTATAGCAAAAATAAAAAATTACGATGCTCAGTTTACAAAAGCATTTAGTTGTTTGCTGCTAAGTGCTATCTGCTAAGAGTCCTAAAGTCCAACGTAGTCATTCTTTTAGCTTCGGACTATTTTACCCCTTTAGAGCATGATGGGTATTATATCAATTCAATCCACAATAAAATTGTAAATTGATCTAAAAAAATTAAAAATAAAAAAACAATGATTTTTTGTATTGTTTTAAAATTTTTTTCATCAACAAATCAAATTTCGAATAAAATTTATAAAACCACGTCAATTCAAATCGAATCAATGTTGTTTATAAATATAACTTATTATGTATTTAACATTTAAATTCTATATATTTTTTTTACTATTTTACCAATATTTTATTATGTTCTTTTCATACATATAGCAAATATAGTAAAATTATATATATTTTATTTTTGTTTATAAAAAATATATACTTTCTTTTTTTAATTTTTATTTTGAATATATATTTTTTATCTTCTTAAAAAAAGAAAATCATATTATAGGATAATTAATCAATTAATTAATATATTTTTTAAATTTTATATTCTTTATTTTTAAATAAATTATTAGTATACTTGAACTTATAAAAATTTATTTATTTAAAAATAATATTCAATATTTAAGTAAAATTTTATAATAATAACAAATTAAAATATAAAAAGAATGTGTAATTAAAATCCAAATCATTAATTCTAATAATCTAAAGTGCATTTATCATATCAAATCATATTTTGTTAAAAAAAACAATACAAAACTAATTACATATTATTTTAATATTTACACACGAATGACTTTTTTCCTTAAAACTTATTTACCGACCTCCTTAATCACACCAATTATTCAGGGATACTTTAAATGACATTAGAAACATGTTCCTAAAGTGCAAAGAGGCACCGGCCACTTCTAATGCTTTGTCACCACGCCTTAGGCACACCTTTGACTGCATTGAGTCAACACGTGCTTATAAAATGCTTATTAATAGTGGAAACCAATAAGTACTTTTAATACAAGTAATTTATTTTCTTCTATGAAAAAAAAATCCAAGTATAATTGGACGTGCGAGCTATATTAAAAAAAATTAAATTTCATATTGATTAGAGATAGAGTCTGAAAAGATTTTATAAGTGGGAAGCAATCCTTACTTCATGAGTTAGTTTTTGAGATTAATTAAGTTTAAAGCCACTTTTTTGATGTTAAGGTTGAATTTGCCCTCTTGCTATACTAACCTTCAACAACATCCAAGAAGGCAATAGAAAAGACAAAACAACATTATATTTATTATCAACAAAAGTAGCTATCAAACTACATGAGAGGACACCGATCAGCCTTGTCTCGATAAGGTCCAAATGCAAATCATCTTTTAAGTAAAAGTTCCCAACTAACCTTGTAAGTCCTAAAACACCTTAAACACAAATCATCTTTTAAGTAAAACTTCACAACCAACCTTGTAACTCCTAAAACACCTTAAACAAAATATACCATCACAACAACAACATTACCATGGGACAAATCTACCCTCAAATAATTTGATGTTGTTTATACAACATTTGTGTGGTCACCAACAACTTTGATGACGACATGGTTAATCTCAAGTCAAGAACTCTCCATTTTGCCAAGGCCCATTGTGGATAATATTCGAGCACAACATGATCATTGAGTTGAGGTAAGAGCTTTTGATTTCCTCCAACAAGACCATTGAGGGTCGTGGTCATGCAGATCAAGAATGCCAGTGGCTTCACCATGCAATATGTGAACGACACCATCTCCATATTTGGAGCCTCCAATATTTGGATAGATCATGTTTCCCTCTCTGACTCCACCGACGGTCTTATCAATGTCATTATGGACTCCACTACCGCCGCCATCCCAAATTGTCACATAATTAAACATAACGATGTGATGCTATTTGGGGCCAAATACTAGCACCAAGCAATAATGAACTAAGATCCAAAGTTACTAACCTTTAATTAGTATAGAATTACCAAGGTCTTCAAGGAAGTTATTATCTAATAAGTTCCAAAACCTTAGACCACCTTGCCATTAAAAAAATGTCACTACTTAGAGCTAAGAAATAAAAACGAGATCATAAGTCATGGAAGGGATAATGGTGACCAAAGTTGCAATAGTTCTTTTGGAAGGGATAATGACGACCAAAGGGCAAGAAACAATTGAGGCTTATGGCAAAATGACAAAATAAAAGCACGAGTCATGGAGAACGTAATGGTTGGTAATGCGACCAAGGTTTCTTTCGTTCTCTTGGTCATTTTGGTTGTTATCATTCCATGCCTCAAGACTGACATTAGTGAGTTCGATAATTTTCTAAAAGCCCAAACTGAGGAAGCCTATAAAATTACTCTCAACGCCTATGTCCTGATCCTTGAAGATGTCACTAATGAACTCAATTTCCATGTTCATTTGGCATAGGAAAACAACACAGCTACTAGGAAAACAACACAGCTACAAGGAAAAAGGAATGATAGGGCTCACTGTTGTGTCCAATTCTGGTGACGTGGCGTATGGATTGAATTGTAATGACATGTCCAGGGGTTGTGCCACCGAAGATGGATTCACAGAGGTCAGAATTTGGGATTAGTAAATGAATTTTACCTTTCCCTTCGCGCTCTCTTTCACTACTCGCTTTACTTCATTGCAATCCTTTTCTTTTCGTCCAAGCTCAAATTTGGAAGTTCCTTAGTTCCCAAGATAACGACTTTATCTTTTGTTATTATCACCGATAGTTGGGAATGACAAAGAAGACTTTGACTAATCTCGTACTAACATGTGAGTCTTGTCAAATGGTAGCAGTTCACTAAAATGAGGCAGTGGAAACATAGCTCCCAAGATCTGAAGTTCTAATACCAAGTGGAAGTAAAAGAAACTTTGTATTGATTAAATTGAATAATACAATTTATAATATCCCTTTTATAGGGTAAAAACTACTTAAAGACAATATGAATAATAGAAAAATAAAAATCATTATAAATAAATTACCATGTTCATGATTTCCTAATGAGATATTTAGATATTTATAATCTCTTAATTTAATGAGATATTTAGATATTTGTAATCTCTTAATGAGTTACCAATCATATCTTATCATATATAATATCTCCAACACCTTAAAATGTGCTCAAATTTTCATTTTCTTATGCAATTTTGAAGATTGAAACTCCTCATGTAAAATCTGAAATTCTAACGTGAACCATCCATTCGGACACTTGGTAGGGAAAATGTAGGTATTGTATCCATGTATTTTGCTATAAAAATATTTTTAGAATTCCAACTGGATCTAAAAATGATTTTAAAAGGATAAATGAATAATTGGTTATATTTTAATCAGAGGTAAATAATATAAATTAATTCTACTTAAAAGACGTTGACTACACGAGAAGGTCAAGCACACAAAGGGAATAACTAGTGATGAGGCAGAAAATTACTTTGGATAATATATGTAAACATGGGAGGAGGTTTTTCAAAATACAAGCGTAGTTATTTCTGATTACACTTTTGCTAGATGCAATTGAACATCGTCTGAGTTAATAATAATGAAATCATGACAAGCTTACAAAACAAAGTGATTTTTATGTGTTACTATGTAATTTGGGAGCCAGGGGTTGTCTTTGTATTTCTGTGTGTGAATTTGAACTGCATCTATATAAATAAGAGTTTACATTGCTATTGTCACAACCAGATTTGTGACGAAGTGAAATGGGAAAATTTCGGGAAGGGAGTCGCTACCAGCGTTTTGATTAGGAACGCTAGAAAACTAAGGTGGGGGATAAGGCTTGGTCTAGAACCAGATGAGTGAGTTCGGAAGTTGGTTACACACTAGGGGCACAGGGTGCCCCCAGCATGCCTGTTACCTAACAGTTACCTAAGACTAGCTTTTTGGGTTATTAAGGTTTCGGTGTGGGTTGTGCAATAAACGCATATCATGGGATTCCTATGTATGGGGGATGGTTTGGTTGGGGGAAAAGACTTGAGAGGAGTGTGTCTCCTTTGCCTACGTACCTCAAACTCGAGGATTCAAAGTCTACGTAGTTTTGGGATGGTTTCTTAGGGTAGGCTTAGCCAATGGCCGAGATGAACTCGACCATGACCGATTTGGAAAAGGAGATTTTGGGAGAGAAGGGAGCGAAGAGAAATTGGCAGTGGAAGGATGTATCGGTTTAATTTGGTTTTTCTAGTTCTATTAACCTAAGTCTAATAAGGTAAGGGAAAGAAGACTTACAAACCAGGTACCTGCCGTGTTAATCTTCTCTTCTTTATCCAGGCTTCTCCTTTTTCTGGCTTTCTGAAATGTCAATGTTATGCCAATTCATGTCAGCTGAGTTCCATTTTTTTTGACAGCGCATTGAGGTGGGTTTCTGAACATCCCTTTTGTGACTGTACTGTAGTAGAATTTGTTGCCTTTCTAAAGCCCATTATAAGCTTTTCCCTTCGGGGCCATGCGGCTAAGGGTTACTGTATCTCCAGCTTGTAATTGCATAGACTGAATGCGGGGCCCTCTGGTTGAGAGATTGGAGGAAAATATGCTTCAGTACATGCTTTTGGTGAAAAATTGTTCAACCCCGTAGAAAACTCTCCGACCCTGCTCATTCGCGGTGAGGTCTTATATAGGCTACGAGATGGGCTTGGACCTCTCTCCTGATGAGAGAATATTTTATTATATTTTATATTTGAATTTTGAATGGCTAGGTTTATCCCTGATTCTTGAGATGAGAGAATATTTTATTGTATTTTATATTTGAATTTTGAATTTGAATTTTGAATGTCTAACAGGTTTATCCCTTGATTCTTGGGATGAGAGAATATTTTATTATATTTTATATTTGAATTTTGAATATCTAACAAGTTTATCCCTTGATTCTTAGGATGAGAGAATATTTTATTAGATTTTATATTTGAATTTTGAATATCTAACAGGTTTATCCCCTACTTATTGGTAACGTATAAAATCTTCAGGATTTTATCGTTATCAGTTAAGGGAAAGCCAACTTGTGGTTATTTGTTTGTTGATAACATATAGAATCTTGAGGATTTTATTTGTTATCCGTTAAAGGAAAGTCAATTGTGGTTGTTTGGGCCAGACAATTTTAGGGTGCTACAGCTATTAATGGTTTAATACTTAATTGTTATTTTGAGCTGGAACTTGTTTCTTGGTGCATCTATTCATTTTATCTAGTTTTTTATGTTATTAGGAAACTTTCTACAATTAGTAAAATTTAGTTCTGGTTCTATATATAAAAAATAGATAAGAATAATTTTTTATAATTATAAGAAATGAATTTATTTTCTTAATGCATTAATTGTTAGATTTTTTATATTTTTTATTTATTATAAAATCTATTAATGAGTCATTCAATTATTCTTAATAAAGTGAATATATGTTATGAGTATTTGTTGAATAA
Source organism: Mucuna pruriens (assembly GCA_025330945.1). Classification (NCBI taxonomy): domain Eukaryota; kingdom Viridiplantae; phylum Streptophyta; class Magnoliopsida; order Fabales; family Fabaceae; genus Mucuna; species Mucuna pruriens. Next base: position 1,102,199 of record JAENHJ010000154.1, read on the forward strand.
AATTTCAATTTATAATATTATTAATTAAAATTAATTAATTTAATTACTATTATTAATATTAATAAATTAAATATTTGTTTATTACATATACAATCCGAGCTAGTATCTTTTAACTAATTAAACATTTAACAATGTGTCGAATGTAGTGACATAGATTGTGAAATGGTGAGCATAGATCAAGCAAACAAAACTATTCTCCTAGTGCTTCACAATTGGTTCATCTTCATCATGTTTTATAAATCGAAATGTTTTAAACTATTCTCTTATTACTTCACAAATGTTTTGTCTGCAATGATTTTTATGTTCTGACTTTCTTCTTCCACTTATTAGTTTTTATCTTCATCAAGAATTGATATTTTTCCCTTTTTACATAAAAAATAGGAAACTTATCACATTCTTTGTAGACTACACAATATTTATCAATACAAATTGTGCTTCCATTCGTATTGTCGATTTTGTAAAGAATCTTCTTATCGTATAATTGTATAGTCATACATAGTATCCTAACCTAAATAATAATTCTCATGAAATTGTTTTCAAAGAAAAAAAAATAAACTTCCATTATTAGACAAAAAAAAAAAAATAGAGTGATTTGCAATTTACCAAAAACCAACTTCAAAAACATAGCAAATATATCTTTCCAATCCTCAAAATTTACTAAAAAAATAATCACTTTTCATACCAATGACCTTCATGCTAGTATTTGACTTCTACATTTTAACCAATCTACTCAACATCATCTTTAAAATAACCCCCTTAATTTTCTAGAACCTTGACAATTACTAGTTATCTCCAAGCCTCAAAGTTTGCATTATCTCTTCCTTGGAAATCTTTACCAAAGGGCATAACACATGCACATCTTCCTTCATCAACCCAATTACAAAGTTGTCCTTCTTGTATGAACTAGACTCATTGTCTAAGGTAGATTCTTTATATGAGCTTTAAGTCTTCATCTCTTTTCTCTCCTCTCATTCTTCCTTAAAATCCTTGGGGGTAATCATTCACTTGCATGCAAATATCCTTATAGGATATAACATTTACATTTATGCTCCAATAAAAATCGGGAATAAGTTATTTTCGCTTCCAATCTAATAAAATTGTAGTTTATTAGGATTTTTCTTGTAATTATTCAATTTTTTTGTTCTCTTGTCTTTGTGTTGTGATGACTCCATTAATGTCGCACAAGCGTATGGATTAAAGACATATAACCTATAAAGATAGATTTGGTTGATAAAGATTAAATTCGTATCTTACAAAAATGTGAATTCAAATTTTATTAGTGATGTAACTACTATGTTGATGGATAATATGTAAGTACATTTATAAGCAATTGTAGAACTTGAAGATCAATCCTGACTCTAACAAGTATTTGATGTTCAACTTTCCTAAACTTTTTGTTTTAAAAAAAAAAATTATATACTCGTGTATGTTGGTAAATTATACTTTTAATTTTTAAATATTTTAATTTAGTTTTAGTTCATGTGAAAAATTAATGCTTTAGATTTTTATAGTTTAACAAAATGCACATTTTTTTTTACTAAAATTACACTATTTTTAATAAATATAAAGAAAAAAGTATTAAACTTTGTAGGATCTAAAATTGAATTTTAAGATATTTTAAAGAACTATAAAATATATTTTGCCCAATTTTTTTTACGTAAACATTTATTTGTGAGAGTGAATGTTAAAAAAACAAAACAATTGAAGTGAATTATAATTTGACAATAAAAATATTTTTTAATTTATATTTAAATGATGGTGAGACAGTATGATGCATTCATCATTTTTTATTTTACACTTGTTTAAAATTTGAATAGGTATACGATGATAATATAAAATAATAATTTCATCAAAATAAAAAATAAAAAATGAAAATTTCCTTATATAATATAGATCAACATTTTAGGTGTTAGATATTACAGCTATTTACTTACAGAGTTGAGTATAGAATGGAATGGATTAATTCTATCTAATATAGTGAATGAAAATTCAAAATCCTGGCAAAGAAAAGATATTTATATTTATATATATTTACAGTACGAGTCGGACACAGTCTGTACCTCGTTGTTGAGGTGTAAGACTATCTCCGAGGAATGATAGTGATTAATTTCTTTTTATTACGCCTACATTGTGTTAAGAAGGGTGATTAGTGGAGGCAGTGAGAGCGGGACCCATTAGAGTGTCGTGGAATACAAAATCACTTCCCGTGAGCTGCGAATCAAAATCCCGCAGAGCTGTACCTCTCTCTTTCTCTTTCTCTTTCTCTCTCTCACTTCCCAATCAACCCCGTGATCTGCCTCACAGAAGGAACGCAATTCGCAATTGAATTCAATTCCTTCGTTGTTGTGAGATGACTCAATCAATGTCGCACAAGCCTCTGGACTCGCGGCACTCCATAGACTCGTGCATGCTGCAGCTCCGCAGCTGGAAACCCTTCAAGCTTCAAGACGCCTCCCACCCCACCTCCAAACCCTACTACTACAAGCGCCCCTGCCTCTCCGATCGAGCTACCACGTCGTTTTCCCTTGACATGTCCAAACTCACCCTCGCCGACGACGACAATAACAACATCAACAACCGCACCACCAGTTACCGCCTCGTTGCTCGCAAGAGGCGCCGCCGCGGCTCCCGATCCGTGTCCGGCCGCAGCAGCGACCGGAGCGGCACGCGCCGCTGCTGCTCCGTCGGGGCCTCTGCCGCCTACGGCACCTGCTCCGATTTCCCGGTCGCCATGGGCACCGACTCCAGCGGGGAGCTCTTCGGTAACGGCGATGCCAATTGGTCTTCGGATGTCAGTGAGGCCAAGAATTCCAGGAGGGACCGAGAGAGGGATGGAGGGAGCGGCGACAAGGAGAATGTGGGTATTGGGTTTGGGGTTAGTGGGTGTTCGGATGCCAACGGGAACGAATCGGGTTATGGGAGCGAACCGGGTTATCGCGGGGATGCTGAGTTTGGATATGGGGATGAGTTCGATGAGGAAGAGGATGATTCGAGATTGTTATTCTGGGGCGACCAACTTGGAGGTAAACCTTCTCCTTTGAAACTCGTCGATGATCACTAGCTTGTTGCTTGTGCGGTGTTTTTCTAGCAGGTGCTGCTTGAGTTTATGTGTTTGGAATGCTTAAATTGAAAGGATTGGTTGTTTGTCTGCGTGTTCTTTTGTGGAACTTGTTTGGATTTGTATTACATCTTCAATAATAAGGTTTAGGTTTATTTGCAAATCATTTTGGGGGTAATATTTCATCCATAAATCCTACCAGTTTTGATGGGATTTCTGAACCATTTTGTTTCAAATAGATTTTGTCCAACTCTGAAGTATGGTGTTCCAAATATTGGGCAACAGGAACCATGGTAGTAATGGGGAAAAGTCCAGATATCATGTCCAAGGAACTAGTATATCAATTAAAGTCAAAACAAGAAAATAATAAAGAAGGGTTGTTGATAGTTCTTTTGGAATTAAGGATTCTGGTTTCGACATGCTTTTCCCTCTTGACCTCAATTTATGCAATTTCCTTGCCTTACATTTGTGTTTTATATATTATACTTCTTAATGCTACTAAGGAACTTGGTCTAGCACCCCTAGTATTCGTTATCTTAGGATGGTTCCTATTTGGTCATTTAGAAACACATAGTTAGTAAGTTGGAGCTCCATAGAAGCCACTATTACTAGTTAAATCAGAAGCGTAGGAAAAAAGGTAGGTCATGTAATTCCCCTAAATTCAACTATCTTGTAGTTCCACCAACTAATTAAGGTCTGATTACTTCTAACTAGTTGATTAACATGCAAGCATATTCAAGTAATAGAATAATTCAAGTAGTGAAGATAAATAAAAAATTGTATTAAAAAAGAATAATCAAGCATTCCAAGCACAATTATACCACAACCCTTAAAGAGTAAACTTGACTACCCATTCACATGAGGAAAAATAAAATAAAGATAAAGTTGCATAGTCGTGCCAATCTTCCGTGGCTTCATCATTTTGGGCCAAAAGTCTTGATTTTTTATTTGCATTTTTCTTTTTTTTTTGTTTGTGGGCTTGTGTTGCTTTAATCTCAAGAAAAAAGTAAATTATACATATATTTGTAAAAAATATTCAGAATTTCACCAAAGATACAGCATTATTGTACAAAATATTAGTTTATTATTACACTAACCTATGTTGTTGGAAGAAAATCATGAACGAAATTTTGATGGAGTATAATTTCTCACACCTTAAAATTTAAGTTCTTTGGGTAGATAAATAAAAATCCATGGAACTTTTCTATTGGTTATTTGTGATGGCAAAGGAATAGACATGTAGATTCCATTGAGCTCCGGGTAGATTTTGGGTACAGCAAGTGGCTTAAGATGGATCAGACCCTAGTCCACGTAAACCCCATCCCCAACTACGCCCTTAGGAAATGGGAGCCATGTGATGTGGTGCCGGGAAGAGAAAATTCTTTGAAACTGCTGTAGTTACCGGCAAAGTCAACAGCAGCATAACAAACGAGGCAGTCATGAAATCCACCCCAAAATGACAGCATTGTTTCTTGAGAATAAACTCCAGGTGCCAGGGGGTTAAATTGTCAACACAAACAAGGTTTTTATATAGTGCTGCATGGTGGTTCCTGCCCGCTGCAGAGACTGTCATAGCAGAGTGGTTTAGTGTAACGGACCAAATAGTGGAGTAAATATTGGACATAACAGTGCTGTACCGACACTATGTGTTTATTCCAAAAAAGCCCTCTTTGGAATGTGGTAGGATTTTATCATGCAAATTTATATGTATATAGTATACATTATCAAAATAGCACCTATCCCGCCATAGTGTTTCTTGGGCCAGCTGCTATGTGCCACTATCCAATTCCGGGATTCAAAACACTGAGCAGAATAGGCTGTAGAGAATAGACTAGAGGCTGATGCCAGAGAATATGTGGTAGGATTAACCAGGCTTTGCTGGTTAACATGGATAAAATTTATGTATATGAAATGAAAGTCAGGACTCAGGCAGAAGAAAACGATCATATTCTCACTTTGAATAAATTTTACCCCTTAAAGACGTAAACATGTAGTTCCCATACAATTCTCTTTTCATTAATGTTACACCGGACATATCATTTTTAAGAGAACGTAGCTTAAAATTTCTCCCTGGTTTACCCCAAACCATACTCAGCTTCAGTGATAATATATCTGGTGTTGGGAGAGTGATGCTTGGATTACATTATGCCATGTATTTTGGAGTTTGGTAAAGCTTCTGTTTGGTGAATAAAAGGATGATTAATCTGCATCCCAACTATTCGAAGTTCAACTTGTTGGGAAAACAACAGTGACAATCTTCTAGTGCCTTTAGAAAAAAAGCAACCATATTTTTCTTTATGTTTTTAAAGAATGTTGATTCCCACTTTCTAGATGCTTAGAAAGATCTTTGGAGAGTGTGCCGAGAAACTCATTGCCAATATAACTCTTTGCAGAATCTAGGTTTGAGGGTTGGGCTTGAGGTCTCAATGAGCACAAAGTTGATGGATGGAACAGTACAAATTGTACAATTGTCTTGGTAGTGTTGTAACTGGCGATTTGGCTGAGTTGAGAATAGGCCATACTGTGGTGAAAGTGAACATTGTTGAGATATTTCTTTTAGAAGTGCGAATATGAAGTTGCATGTTATATTTGGGGCAAAAACTTAATTATTTGACTTTTGGGAAATGGAAGGTTGTTTGGAAATGGCATTACTGTTTTGACAGTAACGTTTTAGGTAAGAAAATGGAATATTCTGAAGATGTTGATTAATCACTAGAAAAAGCAAGAACGCATTTACAAGAAATTGTGTTTTTGCTATTTCTATTGATGCCTGGCGAAAATTTGCTAACTACCTTTCTTAAAGATTGTGTTGCTGTTCTATAGCATGCCATGAAGGTTTAAATGGAACTTCCATTTTATATGTTTTTTTCTCATTAGGATTAGAAGCTAAATACTTCCCTGATAAACTTTACTGATCCTCTGTTGCACGTGACTGTAGACATACACAAACCAATGCGTTATGCAAAAGTGGATAGGTTGAAAGGTTCTAACTTATCATGGTTCTAACTTATTATGTTCTTATTTGATTATGGTATTTTAGATTTCATACAAATGTCTTTGAAGCATTATCTACCAAGGCATTTGTTGCATATAAAACTAGTACTCTAATTGGCTGTTTCAGAAACTGACATGACCTTCATTGCACCAGCTGTAGATTCTAAAAGGGAGATGGTCGGGGAGAACACTTTGCTAGACCAAAAATCTCATCATAGATGCCGTCGCAGGAAGCATGATTGCAGAATGGTTGATGCATTAAGGTGACTATCGCAGAAATCTGTGGACTATATGAACACAACAAAATTCTACCTTTCCTTCAATAATGGACGGACTGGCTTCTTTTGTGCATGAATCGCTGACCAAGTGGTTTTGTTGGTTACCCTCGGCCTTACCCATTTGCCAATTCAATATCCGAAGTATTTGGCTAGTATGAAAATATGATGGTGTGGGATCAATCAGCTTCTTTTTTAGATTTTGATCCAAGTATGAAGTGATCTACTTACGATAATGATTTCTGATAAGAAAAATATGTACAAGGACGGATGTATAGGTATTAAGGCTTTGATTATTCGTTTAGGATGGGTCCAAGTTTTTAATCTGAATCATACAAATTTCGTAGAACACAGTTAAAAAAGTCTCCTACATATTCTAGCATGTTGGGCTTTCGTTTGAAAAATCTAAATGAACTAACTTGCCATTAATATTTGAGGATTGATTACAATACGTTGTTTGTTGTAAGTTAATTCCTGTTCGGTAGTTGATTCACAACAGAACTTCGAGCCCATTATTTTTGTTCTATTCATAATTTTTTTAATACACCCTTTATTTCAGTCATTGCAGGAGTCGGTTTATTTTTATTTTTTCTTGTAAAAGTTAATTTTATTTTGATTTTTTTAAAAAAATCTTTAGTAAGTTCATTTAAGTTTTAAAAATTTAAAATTAATTATTGTAATTAAATAAAGATTAAAATATGTTTTTCTCTCTCAAATTTGAGCTAATTTTATTTTCCTCTTTCAAATTTAAAATTGTTTTTTTAGTACTTACTTTTTTTAAATAGTTGATTGATATAAGTTATTATTTATCACCAAAATTTTATGGTTAACAATGTTATTTAATTTTTGACTATAAAAATGGTAAAAAATAATTTATATTTTATTTTTTCTTTTTTTACAAGAGACTAAAATAAATTTTTTTTTAAATATAAGGACTAAAAAAATTATTTTAAATTTAAGGAATCAATACATATTTAAGATTTAAATAAAAATCTCTTATGTTTTTATCTTTTAAAATATAAAGTATTTTTCATAATTCTAATTAAATAAAGAAATCTTATGTATTTTTATAAATTTGATATTAATTATAAAATTAAGCATTTTCATTATATTATGAGAAACAGTCTTACTCTAAATATAATTACATACTTATAATCTTAAAACTATAAGAATTTTTTATTAACAAATTTCTTCATATGTATAATCATATAATAAGTAAAAAAATAAGGTTTCGCAACTAATTTGATGGAGTGTTGTTCATCATTGTCTATAAAATTAATGACCTATGATGACTTAATATATAATATTGTCTCAAAAGAAAAGTCTAATTATAAAATCAATATGATTAATATAGAATACAAGAATTTTCAATTTTCTTTTATTGATAGCCAAAAAAATTATTTAAATAATATTTTCATAAGTGGACATTTATTTTAACTATACAATGAGAAATATAAAATGTACAATTGATATAAAATAATACATAACTTACAGATTTATTACATATATTAATTTAATATAATATAGAATATATAGGTTTAATCCATATTATAATTCAAGATTTATTTAAGTAAATTATTAATTTGGTTATTTAAATTGTATAATTAATCAAATCGATCCTTAAAACTAATTAAGCAGCAAATTATTCTTTGAAATTGTATATCACAAATCAATTTAGTCCCTTAAATTGTAATTAACGATCAAATTGATCATTTTAATAAATAAAATAGTACATAATTCATAAAATTATAAATTATCAATCAATTTAATTTTTAAAATTACAATGCTTTCTCAAATTGGTCCTTAAAATTAAAAAAAAACTTATTTATATTTTATTTTATAATATTAAAATTTTATAAATTTTGTCATAATTTTTTTTTGCAAATTTTAACTCCAAACTTATATAATTTCGTGAATGTGTTTTTTACTTTAAATTTTCACACATTTTGTCCTTTAAATACAATTAAGCCTCTATAAAATGATAAAAATGTTACAATTTGAATCCTTAACTTATTTGTTTTTTTCAACCACTATAATCATTTGACTTGTTTAGTATATATATAAAAATATATTATATATATAATTATTACATTTGTTAATTATTATTACCTTCTTCAAGTATATATTTATATTTATTAAATAAAAATATTCAAAGTTAAGATGAAAATTTTGTTTTTTAAATATTTTTATTTTAATTATATAAATTTATAAATTATATAGATTTATTTATTAAATTATATAAAATTATTTATTACTTAAATTATATAATATCTTATAAATTTATTTATTACATATTTTTATTTTTAAATAAATACTCTACAAATAAAAGGTTTGAAAGTGCAATGAAAGGTTTTAGCCACTGCCTTTAAGAATTACTCTGCATGTAAATATTATTAACTAGACTTTTATAAGTTATTTCGCTCCTAATCCACATAGTACTAAGAAAAAAAAATTAAAGTTACATTCTTATTCTTATGTGTCACTCACATTTGGAATCTACTTCCAAACATCACTAAAATAATAAAATTGCATCCAATCATGGATAGGATTTACGTTTGATAATTCCAAACGTGGAACTAAACAAATCCAAAACACAAGAACCAAATTAAAAAAAAAAATCATAATCCCAAAAAATAATTTTTAAAAACAAAATAGAGGAAAAAAAATTGACAAGCAGCACCCTAAACACTTCCAAACAAATCCCAGAAACCTAGAGCAATTAATTTGATAATTTCTTCCCCCACCTAGCTTCTTCCATTTACTCCGCAACCAAACAAACTCTCCATTAAAGATAAATAATGTTAAGAGATTAACATTCTGTTTTAGATTTTGAAACGTTACATTTAACATCTTGGGAACAAAAGAAATTAGTCTCTTTCATCCAAAATGCAAAGCAAATAAACGTTAAGTGAGGAATGTTTGTGTGAGTGATCAATATTAAAATTATTAGATTAATTGAAAAAGGGGCTGAAACATAACGACGTCGTACGGGTTGTGATGGTATAAGATACTGGAACTGGACTACTGGTACAAACAAGCGAAACTAAAACAAAAACGACGCGAAGGATAAAAGAGAGATCGAAGAGAGAGAGAGATCGAAGAGAGAGAGAGATCAGTATCGGAGATGGCGAGAGGGGAAGTTCTGAGTGCGTACCGCGCACTTTTGAAAGCGACTCGGAAAACATTTAGCGGCGACACTCTGATGCTGAAGGAATCTGCTGCGGAGGTAAGGAAGAAGTTCATGGAGAACAGGAACGTGAGTTCCGAGGCGGAGATCCAGAAGCTTGTCGAAGAGGCCGGCGAGGCCTCCCATTTCATCACCAACATGATCGTCCAGGCGCAACTCAATCCCGAGGCTGGCAGTTACGGTATGCTCTCCTCCTGTTTGTTAATTTGTTTCTCTTTTTCGTTTTTCATTCCTCCATCACCACTTGCACTTGCACTTGCATCCACATGTGAATATTCCGAACATGGTCATTGCAGCCAGGCATTTGAGATGACTAAACATATTAAGTATCCTTATAGTTTTACATTTGAATTTGAAGGAGCTTGGAACTTTATTCCATAAAATCTGTTTTCGAGTAGACTAAGTCCTTTCATCAATTTTTGCAAACTTATTGCTGCAGTAGTGAAGCCGGGTAAAGAGCATGCTGGAGCAACGCTTGAACTTCCTACGGAAGAAACAATTCGGAAGTTGGGATAAGGACAAGAGAGAAGAGGTTAGAACAAAGTGTTTCCTCTTCTAGATTTTTTTGTTTAGGATTAATAAGTAGTACTGCTGGTGGTGTTATGGGAGTGCTTGAAATTTCATGCTTAGATTCTTTTTGTGGTTGTAGCTTTTTTTTTTTCCTCAATCCTTTGTTTCCTTTCAAATCAATCTAGCGGAGTGGACAGGATATAAATCTGACGGGTAAAATTATTTGATACCCTGTATTATGATTACATAATGTAGTCCAACTGCTTATCAGCTTGTTTAATTTGCCTGCAGCAGAATTTCAAATTGGTTTAGATAAGATTTCAGTCCCTATAGTTTATACTCATTTGGGTTTGGTCTTTATATAAATACACACACACACATATCAACAGAGTCATGGAAAGTGGATCCTTGTAGTTTCTTATTACCAAGTTCCCCCCCCCCCCCCTCAAAAAGACCAATCTTTTATGAAAAATTAGGGACAAGCTTTAATAAGTAGAAACTGGGAAGTACAGGATTAAAACCTAATGGGTGAAAATATAGGGACTGATACCTTAAAGATAGGGAGCCAAAACTGAAAAGAGAGAAAATATTGATATTTATACATTTGTTTAAGACGAAAACTACAACAACTCTGTAGATACCAAAGCTCAACTGGGTGAAAATTATAGGAATTAAAAATCATTTTTAAACCTTTCAAATTTAAAGTTAGGTTACACTTCCCTCCTGCATGGGAGTTTGATGCTTTGAGGTGGCATTGCTAAGATTCCACGTGTAATCGTTTTAGCACTGACCTCCCCGGTGCCCTGATGCATTAAAAAAAAAAATGAAAATGCACCTGATAACCGTGTAGAGTAATAAACTAATAATTGTAACTACCGAGTCTTGCTCAACTGATAATTGACAAAATCAATAGATTCTACATGTAATCGTTTTAGCACTGACCTCCCTGGTGCCCTGATACATTAAAAAAAAAAAAAAGAAAATGCACCTGATAACCATGTAGAGTAATAAACTAATAATTATAACTATCAATTCTTACTCAACTGATAGATTGACATAATCAATAGATATAGAGGCATGTTTGGTTGAAAAGAAATGTTAGCAACACATTGTTTGACACAATCTTTATTATTGGATGAATTTCATATGGTTCTACTAAATAGAGAGCAGAATTCACATGGGTTTTACCAAACAATTAAAAGTGTGTTAGCATTCCTCTTTGACCGAATATTTCAGGAATTGCTGGCTGCTGACTTCAGGCTAAGACACAGTAATAGAATTCAATTTTGGGAGTTATGTATGTATTAGAACTGTTCTTTAGCTATGTAATTATAGATGTGGCTAAGGCCATAAACAATGTTCCAAATTTAGGTGCGTGAACTGAAGACCTTCTTTCTTATGAGGAACTGCAAGAGGCAGAACAATCCTGTGCCTACATGGTACAAACCGTACCGTAATCTGACTAGTCACTAACCATTTGTGCCATTACATGTGGCTGCGGAGAATTTTCACAAGGAGAACAAAATAAAACAGACTTTCATTATGTTTTGTTTGCATGCTAATACTACCATAAGATGGACTTGTGTTCACGAAGCCTTAACATTTCAGACTCGCTCAGACACGGTAGTGTGAACCAATAGTAAAATTCGCTCGCACAATGAAGAGATTGAGATTTCTGTCTGAAAAAGATCATGGCTAATCGAGTTGATAAGTAGGGAATTTAAGTTGAATATTATTGATAAACGTAATACTTCACTTTTAATGACAAAAAACTAAACCTCGTTACTACTTGCGTTGGTACCTGTGGCTTAATCATATTCTAGTTTGATTTTTAATTCAAGTCAGGCAAATAATAATCGATTTCTTACTCCCATTTGTTAAAAAATTGTAGAAAAGAGACCTCGTGTAATTAAACCTAACGTGAGATTTGCGTGCTAAATAAGATCAAGGACGGATTTTTTATTAAGTCTTTTTTTTCTTTCTTATAACTTCGTCTTTATTAGCATCTTCCCTATTGGCATGGAGTTATAATTACGAACTAAACATTAAATATAAGTAATGGCAATATGACATCTTGTTAGCTGGTATTTTATATACGTACAAGGACTAACAAGAACACAGTTCTTCAAATAATTGAGGCTGGAAATACGGTTTTTTTTTTTATCGGTTTTCATCAGCAGGTTGGTGGAAATGATTATTGTGAATTTCATTATATATTTATATTTAATATTTAATTTGCATTGCTTAATCTTCATGACATGATCATCACAGAAACTCTTACAATATACAGGCGGAGCATCATATTCTTATCCAAAATTAAAGAGAAACTCACCTTCCGATCACATGCTTCTTACTTTCTCCAATTATTTTAGTTCACCACCCATGTACCTTTTTTAGTTGGACTCACTCGTCTCTTGCCTATGCACAAACATCTCGAAGGTGCAATAAAGTGAGACATGAGACTAACAATGCTTTTAAACTACCTTCAAAACTAGTGAAACAGTACTCGAATTCCACTATAAAAACTCTATGTGGTCATTCCTAACTTTTTTCAATCTGTTTTTGTACTGTTAATATCAAACTAGCGGCATAACTACCTGTTCCATCTTCTTTCAAGTTCAACTTTTTCCTTTGTCTTTCTAGAGAATGATCATAATATCACGCCTTACATTACTGCTTGCGTTTATTTTTCTTTCATTCATCGCGAATACTGGTCAATTGGTATTTGCAAAAGGGAGAGACAATGTGAGAGACGCTTGTAGAGTAACTAGGTATCCAGACTTTTGTGTCCGCTCGCTAGCACCTTTCTCTAACAGTGCTGGAAAAAGTCCCAGCAAGTGGGCAAGAGCGGGAGTATCAGTGACAATTGGTGAGGTTAAGAATGTTAAAGCATATCTGGCGAACTTGAAGAGGCATGGGCGTATAAGAGGAAGAAACAGAGTTGCACTTTCAGATTGTGTTGAGTCTTTTGCAGATGCCCTTGATGAGCTTCACAAATCACTGGGTGTGCTCAGAAGGCTTAGCAGAAGCACGTTTGGTTCCCAGATGGGGGACCTCAATACATGGATAAGTGCAGCTCTGACTAATGAAGATACTTGCCTCAATGGGTTTCAAGGCGAAAAGGAGAGAAAAATTAAGTTGCTGCAGAATCGGGTTCTGAAAGTCTATTATATAACCAGTAACGCTCTAGCTCTTGTCAACAAACTTACTACTACAGGTCTAGGAAGCATATCTGATCCATAGAAGTTTTGAAGATGGTAAAGGATACGTTTCTTCAAAGAACTAGAATAAGCTGAGAACAGGAGTAGCTGGGGTAGTGATACTCCTCTCAGCAGGGAAAATAGAAAGCGTAGTGATATTTCCCATGCTAGTTTGAGTCCTTTGTTTTAGCAGGCTCTGTGCATGTTTTCACTGAGGGCTTAGAGGTTGGATGTCATTTTTTTTTTAGTTAGGATATGTGAATGTGACCATGAGAAGAAATAAAATAGCTAGCTAGGTAGGTCGAGATATCTGAATTAGTTAGGATCAAGTAGTAGTGTGATGGTGCTTGCTCTTTGTAATCATAATGAGCAAATCCTATAAGTGTTTTGTTACTTTGCATATTGAAAAAAATTCAGCTAATTTATAACTTTGTGAAGGCTTTGTGTGACTTTTTGTGCAATTTTATGTTTTCTATTATTAACTATTAGAGATGTAATACAAAATCATTCATGTCTTTTCAACTACCAATATGAGCTTGAGGCAGTTGGTTTTCAACATGGTATTAGAGGTTGCATGACCAAATTATGTAAAATTTAATACTTGACACTCCCATTTTTCTAATAGAAAATAAAATTTCAGCATAAAGTATGTGGACCGTGCACTATTTACACTTCAATCTCAAAGGCTCGCATGCAGGGTTGAGGTGGTAAATGGATCATTCCCCGTGGATTAAGGTATGAAAAGTAAACCCGGCGAAGTCGAATTTCTTTTGGGGATGTATATTTCTTAGGAGCCAGGTCAAGTTGGCCTTTTTTTTTTTCAAATTTACATATAAGGAAATTAAAAAAATACCGACCGTTGTTTTGGGGCCTACATTTTATGGGCCTAGTATGACCCAACTTTTTTCTAGTGCTGGGAGAATCCAAGAAACGAGGAAAGGGCAAAAACTTAAAACAAAATTTTGCACATTCTCAATGCATTTTTCAGGCGTTTTTCTTTTAAATTTATATAAAATTTAAAAGCATATAAAGAGAACAAAAATCTCATTGTCAAATTATTAAGAAAGAATATAGTATAGTAAGAGTTATTCCATCAGCAACAATGATTTTTTTATTATATAATAAATTAAATATATAAGACTTCTAAAATTAAGGAGTAAATTACGAAAATAATGTGTAAATATATTATTAAAATGATATGATGTGTTAAAATTAATTAGAATTTTTCGGGATAGATGAATTAGAATAATTAAATTTCAGTAATAGTATAAAAATAAAAAAAATTAACAAAAAAATGAAATACATAATATAAATAAGTTACTTGACACGTTGAAAGAGAATCGATTAAAATAATTCTTCACTCTCGAAGGAGTATTAAAAATTAATGTATAACAGTTAATAATTATAAGATATTGTATTTATATATAAAATTAAATTTATATATATAATTTCGCAAATAATTTTTTTGGGAAGCCTACTTTTAACCTCTTTATTTGTCTCATACTCTTGCATGAGAAAACATGCTAGAGATGTAATATCATCTTCATAGTAAGGGTTTAATTTGATCTATTGTGTGTATAGTTTTTTTTTCTTATATATATCATGTAATTGTAATTGTCAAATAAATACAAGAGTTTAACTATCAAAGTAGGAGTTTAACTATTACATTTGCCATCAAATTTAAATTATTTTTTATTATAATTTGATATAAATAATAAAAAAAAGTCATTGAAAATAATATTTCAATTAAATGGAAGATATTTAATATTATTAAATAGGATAAAATTAATTTAAATGATTTATATTTTGATTTTTTAATCATATTTATATTTTCATCTATCATTCATGAATATATATATATATATATATATATATATATATATATATATATATATATATATATATATTTGAATCTGGAAGAGTATCAAATTTAAACTTTAATGTGAACTGTCTCTTCCACACACCTTGTGTCTCTGTTGTGCAAATATAAAATCGATTCACAATTAACCATGGTGACATGAATCATGATACTTCTTTCAATACATTTTCTTTATACATATATTTGAATGTGTGGAAATAAAGGTGAAGAAAATAGAGGAGATAAATGAAAATATTAAAATTTTATTGTTTAAGAGGAAAATTTAAAAAGAGAAAAATTTTGGGTGAAACCCACATAAAAGAAATAATTCTCCCCTCGAGGTCGGGTGAAATTGAAGAAGGGGAACCTAGCTTTTATTTTTTGGTTCTAGTTTTCTTAAAAATAAAATATTTTTAAAATATTAAATAAATAAAATTTTATCAATAAAAATTATGAAGTAAGTTGTTTAAATTTTTTTAATTGAATGCAATTTTTAAATAATATGAAAATTATATAATTTATTAATTATTTTATTATTATTTAAAATTCAACTATTACAGTATTTTATATTATTTATATTATAATAATAAATAAAAATACTAACAAAATAATACTATAAAAATATTATAATATCGTAAATTAACATTTTTTACATATTATAATAAAAATATTTTATTAAATTGACAATAAAAACAACAATTAAATTGTTGTTTATAAAAACATTTCATTATAAATAGTTTATTATTGTTTAAATCAAATAATAAGGTTATAAGTTTATTAGGTTATTTATGACATATATTACCATAGATTTATTTAAGGTTTAATTACATTTTCACTCGCCAAACAAGGTGATGTGTGATTTTTGTTTCCTTAAAATATTTTGAGTCTTTTTCATTTGCTAACAAAGTTAGCTAATAAAACAAACTTCTATATTTGCAGTTTAATCAAACCCTTTCTTCTTATAAGGGTGTCAAAGGGTCCATAAACTTTTTAGCAAGTCGTTTGGTTTTAGCTCGCCTATCTTTTGTATGGTAAGAGTGCATGTCCTTACATGTTATAATTTTACTAAATATTGCCTTGCAAAAGGGACATCCTTTCATTCATTTAATGACCATTCTTTTTTGTCATTATTTGTCAAATATTATTTTCTCGTGTACCATTGTGAACTATTTTATAGTTTTCTTCACAAGATCTTTAGTGTTGAAAGTTAAACCCACTTAGACATTTCAATCTTGAGAAATTTCTCCTTTGATTCATAATCTTCACTACTAGCAGGTTGGCTATCTGCATCCTCATAATTGCCATCTTCTTCGACTATATCTACCCCGTGGTAGGCAAAGGCTTTTTTGAATAACAATACCTTAGACATATTCATTACCAAGTTCTATTCCCTTGTCATTTTCAAAATTTTCTTCTTTAGAAATATGGTTGGGTCTTTGTGGATCAAGTACCTTAGGTGACAATACACTTGTCCATTCCTATTGTTATCAAAGTCACTACCATCCAAAGAAATGCTACCATCACTTTCTTACTCACTTTCTATTTTACCAATATAAATATATAGTCTTCATTTTCATACATGTAATCATTTTCCATTCCCACTTTACTCTCACTCTTAGAATTTTTGTTTCCCATCTACTTCCATATTAACACTATTTTCTTTGCTCTCTCATTAACATTAACAACTTCAACTCTGCTATCACTTAAAATAACTTCTCCTTCAACTAAAATAGTTGTGTCAATTAAGTGTTCCACATATAAATGTCTACGTTTTCATATCTCTTAACACCTTCGGTAAACTTGAGGACATCAACATTATTATTTGGAGTTTTCAATCCATTATTTAGGTCAAACTTTGCATGTTTGTATCAAACGTTTATAGGAGGTAAGTCCTAAGATTTGTACAATTTTGGACAACTACATTGAATAAATCTCCTCTATATCCCACTTATCTACCATTTCTTCCAATTTATTCCCTAAATACTTAACAGGACATAAACAAATCTCATGGTATATATGTAATTTTATCTTATGAATATAACGTTGACCTACACAAATAAACAACTTTTGTTTTAGGTTTTAGTATGTCAAACAAATTAGATGAATATTAAATACCCATAGGGTACCATTATCAAAACCTATTAGGACCACTTGGTAAAACACCCATCCTATAAAAACTTACCTCAATCTATGGTTGTTAGGAAGTTTCAAAACCCTCCAAAAAAATGTGAGGCAGATGGATAAAAATTCATTTTTCTACCATTGATATTCTCATCGTGGTTTTTCTCATCAGAATATTTTTTATTGCATTGTGAGTTTTGCTCCTAAACTCATGAGGAAAAACCTTATAAAAATCCCTCTTATAAAAAAAATTCCACAAAGTTCTTACGAAAATCTAGTTATTGTAACGTGGTACTATGAATTTTGTAAGATTTTGTCTCATCTCCTTTCATTTCTTAATCCTACAACTTGTTTCTGAATTATTTAATCTCATGTGTCACAAACAGCTCTAAATAATAATAAAAAAATTCCACATATGAAATTATAAAGTCATATTAGATAACTGTATTTTAGCTAAATAAACAGAATTTTTTAAGCCTGAAAAAAAATTAAATTTTTTTAAAAAAAGGCTTGCTTGCTTGTTCAATCTTTGGTTAAACCCTTGGCATACTCTTCGGTTAGGCTTTATGCTGAAAAATTTATACTTCTATAGTGCAACGTAAGCTGTAATGCAGTCTCGGTAACTCTCCATGGGATGTTAGGACTGTTAACAAAAGCTCACCTAAAGATTTATTTTGCCTCGTTCTTGTAGCTTCTTATATTTGCTGTTTAAATATGATCCTAATTCTGGTAATTTGCAAAGAAATCAAAAGTGAATATTAATAACGCCAAAAATCATAATTGTTTTTTTTTATAAAAGGAGTTTCTATAGCTTAAATATGAAAAGAAAAATAATAAGTGCAAGTAAAGTGATATATCATACATGTATGTATGTTGGGCAAGATAATCAGGTGTTTATTTAGCAAGATAATTTATTAGTTTACAAGGTAGTCAACTAACTTATTTAACTAAAAATAATTTATTAGAGCCGTTTGTTCATGATTTTTTTTTAAAAGCTCTGTCTTGATGAACTAGTAGAAGTAGCTTGTGACTTATAAGTGAGACGTTGTATGGTTTTTTTCTTTCTCAAATTTACCAGGGTCGGCCCTGGAGTTAGGGATGACTGATTAAGGTCCAAGTCACAAGTAGGGGCCAAAAATATAAAAAAAAAATATAATATTATATGATAATTTTTTCTATTTTTATGTTAATTTTATAAATAGTTATTTTCAATATCATATTTTTTTTATTTAAATTAAAATGTGAAATATGATTATAAAATATTTTTATTGTTATTTTTTCTTCTAATAAGTTATGTTTGTAAATTTATTTAAATGAATTTTTTAACTTGCGACGTATTAAAAATAAAATAAACATATAATATTATTCAATTTTTTTTATTTTTTTCCAACTAGATAATAAATACAAACTAAAAATGAAATTATAAAAATATTTTATTATTATTATTTTTATATTATACATACATGTACGTGGGTATGCGTGTGAATAATTTCTTAATTATTTATTTGTTTTAATTTAAAAATAGATTTATATCACAATTTAAGTTATTTTTATAAATTTTAAATATATTATATATTTTATATACTTAAAATAATTATTTTATAAAATAATTATAATAACATAAAATAAATATTTATCTTGAATAGTACACATACTAAAATATTAGTTAAAACTAAAATTTAATATATTAATAAAAATATACATGTAAGTTTTTATTTAAGATAATAATATTTTATCAATGATGGACAATAACACAAAAATAAAAAATAAAAAATATAATATATTTTTAAAAAAAAATTAAAACTATGTTATTCATTTAATATAATAAAATATTATTTTCAATAAAATTATGTATCTATTTTTTAATATAATATATATTTACTTTAATAAAATTTATATATAAAAGAAAATCTTATTTATTATTTTGTCAATGGAGCATAAAACCTGATTAATACCTTTATTTTTAATAAATTATATGTGCATATTTGATTGTTTTAATTTTGTATGAAGTATACTTTACTTGATAATATATATTAATCATTATACACACATGTACATAAGCATAAGCCAGTATTTTACATAATTTTATATTTATAAGCTATTTCATTAGTTTATTTTATTTATCAAACACTTTTATTTGAATAAGATAGTTAATCAACTTTTAATAACTATCTAGTTTCTAATTAACTTTTTCGTTATCAGTTACTTTTTTAGCTACTAAAACCAAACAAAGTCTAGGTAATTTATAAGTTAGGCAATTAGCTTGGTTGACTAAAAGTAAACTATTAGAAATATTTGGTGGAGCTCTTTTGGAAATGTTATTAATTTAAAAGCTCTATTTAATAAGCTAATAAAAGTAACGTGTGATTTACAACCTAAGAGCTGCAGGATATTATTTTTCAATTTTGTCTTAAATGACTTTTTAGCCTCACTTAATACTTTTTTCAATAAATTATATGTGTATACTATTTTTCACGACATATACTTTACCTAATAAAATAATAATAATAATAATAATAATAATAATAATAATAATAATAATAATAATAATATATAAATTTATTTAGTTTTTAATTATTTATATATAAACATATATTTTACGTCATATTATATATATAGTTAGTCAGTTAGTTTATCAATTAATTTTAAGTGTGTTTGGCAACACTTTTTAACCAGTTAAAAACTTATTTTATTATTTGAAAAGTTAGTTTAAGAAAAAAAAAAAAACTTGTTTTTTTTAATAATATCTTAGTTTAATAACTTATAATATATTTTGAAATATCATTTCATAATCTTCTCTCTTATATTTTCTTCCATCTTTCTCTGTTACAAAAGAATAGCTTTAGGAAAATTAGCAATATTTAGAATTTAATCTAGACTACTTTCAATTATATACGTCTACTAGCAGTGTCACATGCCAGGATGCGATACCGCAGGAGACACTTGAAATCACACCGGCCGCTCAAAATCATAGGATAGCAACAAATTTGTGGAGTGGAATGGACAATTCAAGGAACCGCGTGTTTGATTCTGCTCTAACAAAACATGATGCGCGGTGTACGAATACTTTTAGATCTGATGCTAATTTTTAAAAAATGCAAATTACTACAGCAGTTCTAAAACCAAGCAAGAAAAAAATAGAATGATAAAAGTGAAATGAAATGAAATGAAAAAATGAATACATGTATATAAAAGTGAAAAATGGCGTCTTTGTTATGACATGGTACAGCTCGAAATGATTGAGTGATGCGGCGTTTTTTTAATTATATATAAATTATTTTGTTTAAATTTAATTATATTTTTAATTTATTAAATATCATGATTGTACAATTAATTTCTTAAATTTTAATTTTTAAGCTTTTTTTCATTTACAATTTTAATTTGATCTAATATTTAAGTAATATACCAACCACATTTAGTGGAATTTTTTTTCATTTTTAAGCCTCAAATATAAAATCTCATTTAAAAAATTCGAATATAGTATACTGCTTAGAAATGTAAAAGTTAACTACAAATCAGTATATTTAAATCTTGAAAAATCAGGCTATTTAATAAAACTATTTTTCGTATAATAACACGAAGGTACAATTTCTGTTAAAAATTATTTTATATATGTTTTTATTTTTAATTAATATTTATTTTAAAAATTAATGTTACAGTAAGATTTAAAATCCGTGTGTTTAGCATATTTGTTCGTACTAAATAGGGTTGGCGATGCTAAAAACTAAAATTATAATTAGCTCTTTTATTTATTAACGATGAAATTTATGAAGTCCCTAATCCGTTCATAGTTCATAGACATCATTAAAACTGTCACTTCAGGGTAAAAGATATTCTGGTACATTTAACCTTTCTTTTGTTCCTATCATCGGATATAATAAAATTCTACTTTGGCCGTATCTTTACTTAGATGAGCGAAAGTCAAAGTCATGCTGAACTTGATTGTTGCATCCTACCACTGCGGATTCACAGATAAAATTTTCAATTTGTTTAGTAGTTAAGTACCCGAAACTGAGAGTTTACGTTGGCCAAGGGTTAACCATTAATCCTTATTGGTCCCTTTGTTTATAAAAAGTCTTCCAATGGGATCATTTTATCGTTTTGACGATTCTCATGAATTTGGCATGAGGCATTCGTGTCCACCCAAATTGGCTGGTCCTGATAGCACCTTTCCCAAGTCGTATTATTACTTTTCATTTCCATGCAGGTTCCTCTGATGAGAATGACCATATTTTTAATTCTCATATTATAAAAAAATAAAATAAAAAATAGCGGGTGAATGTGAGAGCGTATTTATTACGAAGCTTGACTTGGTTAATAATTGATCATATATATTGCTATATTTTTGTCACGATATATTTAAGTGAGTCGCTGATCTATCTACCGGTAACTAACCTATTGGTTTAGGATTTGGAAATTTCAATTTTAAAGGCGAAGCAAAGGTGTCCGGAAAAGATTGAGAAAATTTCCTGATTAGTTGAGATTCCGTGCAATTAATGATGATGGTGGGTGGCGTAGGAAGGATACCATAAACGTGGGCACTTTTGAAGCACATGTAGTATGCAGGTCAACAACATTGCTTCGGAACCAGGCGACGTGCACACTGCACTCCACTCCTACAGGGTTTAATTTTATTATTGCTATTATAAATAATTATATTATCGTTAGTATAAATAATTATTATTTATGTTCTTTAATTTAGATGTTAGAAACTTGAATTTAACTAAATATAAAAAAAATGTTGAAAAAAAAAATCTGATAAACTCTACAAAGCACTATATCTTTTCAAGGCAATTGACACTCGTTTTTAAGTGAAGGTGCATTTTCCTCGTGTGCCGTCCATTATCATAGGAACTCACACAAAAAAAAAATGCTGAAAGTAAGATTTAATAAACCCAAGGCTTCAAACTTAATGTATTATTTCATTGGGTCATTTATATATATATATATATATATATATATATATATATATATATATATATATATATATATATATATATATATATATTATGTTAATTAAAAATTAGTTATGGGTCATTTAGTTATATTAATTTTATTTAATAATAAATATTTTTTAAATTAACCTTCATTGAAATTTGATATAAAAAATAAAATAAAATTATTGGAAACACAATATCAGTAAATGAAGGATATTTTAGAGATAATTTCATTAAATAAGATAAAATTCATTGAACTTTACTTATATTTGAAACCAATATCCATGATTTTCTTTTTTATTTATATTCATAACAGAAGAAAATATGTCTTGTTCGTGTCTTCCCTTTTACATGAGTCATGGGGTGAACATAATTTGAGAGAGCTTAATCCAAGTCTCCATTTTTTTCTTTCTCTTTATTCTCTATTTATAAGCATTTTTGGGATTGTACTATGTCAATCACTTTACAAAGCCAGTCACTTTCGGAGGATTGGGTGGGAGAGTTGAATGTCAGGAGGAGTTCAACTGGTTGAGAGGGGTTCAACTAGCCGAGAGGGTCGAAGGCCGACCAGTACACAACCCCCAAGTGTCAAGTGGAGCGATAAACACCTTAAATTGAAAAACCAGCCACGGGTTGAAGGCTAGGAGGGCTAAAGGCCAATCAGTACGTAGCCCTTTTTCTTGGCTATTGGGGAAGCCTAATTGTTCTACTGAGGGGTCTTAGACCGCCTCTCTCAAGGTCTTTATTTGTAAACTAATCTTGTAAAAACAGAAACAACAAAAATGGACAACATAATAGTAGTTTTGGAATGCTAAATAAATAGTAATGTTAAACAATTCATCTTAGGGTGTCAATGGACAGCCTCTCTCAAGATCTTCATTTATTGCCTAAGGATAGTCTTTGGACCACCTCTCTCGGGATTTTGATGTTGCCTAGGGGTCTTTGGACCGCCTCTCGCAGGGTCTTGAATGTTGCCTAGGAGAGTATTTGGACTACTTCTCTTAGGGTCTTGAATGTTGCCTGAGGGTCTTTGGACCACCTCTCTTGGGGTTTTGATGTTGCCTGGGGGTCTTTGGACCACCTCTCTCAGGGTCTTGAATATTGCTTAGAAGGTCTTTGGACTGGCTCTCTCGGGGGTCTTGAATGTTGTTTGGGAGGTCTTTGGACCGCATATTTTAGGGTCTTGAATATTGCTTGAGGGATCAATGGACTGCCTCTCTTAGGGTCTTGAATGTTGCTTAAGAAGGTCTTTAGACCGTCTCTCTCAAGATCTTGAATGTTGCTTGAGGGGTCTTTCGACCGCCTCTTTCACGGTCTTGAATGTTGCTTGGGGGGTCTTTGGACCGCTCTCTTAGGGTATTGGATGTTGTCTAGAGTCTTTGGATCGCCTCTCTCAGGGTCTTGATGTTGTTTAGGGGGTCTTTGGACCGCCTCTCTCAGGGTCTTGAATGTTGCCTGAGGAGCTCTTTGGACCGCCTCTCTCAAGGTCTTGAATGTTACCTTGTACAATCCAAATATCCTAGCAAACAAACTAGGTATACAAAAGAATTTATTTGATTAACAAAAATATTGCTATTTTATTAATTGTATCCTATACCCAAAGAACAAATAGATATAAGGAATGTAATGACAAGTAAAAATGCTAATTAATGACAAGGTATACCAAAAAAGGGCGTTAAACTTTTAAAACAAACATATAGTAAAATATTTTACTATAATACTATTTTGCATTAAAATTCCATATATTTTAGGCATGACATTCAATCAAAGTAAAAATAGGACTTATTTCCAATTTAAAATCTTTCGAGCTGAAATTTTTCTCTTAGTGTAGTAATCATTTAATCCCTTTTAATATTCTGCCTATATTACTAATCAGAATAGGAAATGCACGGATCACACAAATGAAGGAGATGCAACTCTACTTAGTGTTGGCAAAACACCATTATAATGAATATGTCAAAATCAGAGTAACAATCATGCTCACCTCTGGTTCGAAGCATAAAGTTGCGATTATCGTCAATATGAGCAACGAGACCACGCATGTTGTCCAGTGGTCGATGTAGAACAGTCAAGCGATGCGATGATCCTACTGCACTTACATCCCACTAGCATGCTGTACGATGCAGATTGAGGGTCGATGGATCTGAGCGTCACGTACGACGCAGATTTGGGGTCGATGGATCTGAGCATCATAGAGGGCGGTGACAAGGAGTCATGGAGGAGGCTGGAAGATCATTTTGACAACTTCACGACAGTGAAGACGAGCGACATGGCGCATCCGCTAGTGAAGACGCAGATACCATTCAAGATCTGCATTGTGGAGGGTCTGTGCAACAGCCTTGCATTGCAGATCTAGGTATAATGTAACCAGCTCTGCATAGATCTGGACAAACTCTGCCTTCACCTTTGGAACCTCTTCCTCACCCTCTCACCGCCTTCTACCATCGCTGCCTTTTTGCTTCTTAGTATGGTGGTCGTTGGGAATAGTTTTCTCGACACCCCACAATGGGCGTCAATGTTCACGTCTTCTCTTTTGGAGGAGTCATGGGGTGAATATATTTGAGAGAGAGCCTAATTTGAGTCTCCTTTTTTTTTTTCCTTCTTTCTATTTTCTATTTATAATCATTTTGGGGTTGTACTATGTCGATCATTTTTGGAGGATTGGTCGAGAGGTCTGAAGGCAGGGAGGTGTTCGACTCTCTTGGGGGACTAAAGGTCAAGAGGGGTTCGATTGATTGGGAGGGGTTCGATTGGCGGGGAGGGCTGAAGGCCAGGAGGGGTTCGACTGACCGAGAGGGGTTCAACTGGCCGGGAGAGATAAAACTCCAATACAAAAATTTCAAGTTTAGCGACCAACTAAATCGATCTCTAAACCTGGAAAATCGGTCGCTAATGTTGGATTTAGGTCGCTAAATGACTTAGCGGCGGAATTAGCGACTAAATTTTCCGTGGCAAAAATCTTAGTCTCTAAGCAATTTAGCGACCGAATTGGTTTTAGTGGCTAAATGGAGGCAAAAATTCAGTCGTTAAATCGGTCGCTATTTTATTTTTTCTAAAAATATGGTCGCTAATTTTTTATTTTTAATTATTTATATATTAAAAATTGGTTGCTAATTTAGTTGATATTTCTTATTTTTTATTTTAAATAATTTGATCGCTAAATTGATTACTAATTTTTTTTTTAAAGTAGATGGATGGCGGTGGCGGTTGGTTAGTGGTTGGGGGAGGGAGAGGGAGGGAGTGAGAAGGAAAAAGAAAGGGAGAAGGGAGAAGAGAGGGAGGGAGAGGGGAAGAAGGAGAAGGAATGGAGGGAGGAGAAGGAAGGGAGGAGAGAAAGGAGTGAAAGGAGGTATGAAATGGAGAAGAGGTGGTGGTGATGGTGGTGGTGGAGGAGGAGGAGAAGAGAAAGGAGGAGAGGAGGGTAGAGAATAGAGAGTAGAAGAGGGAGGAAAGGAGGCCAGACGACGAAGGTGGCGGCGGTAGAGGGTGTGAGTGAAAGTTAGAAGACAGAGGGAGAGGATGTGTGTTTAAATAAAAGAGATTTGGAAAAAAGAAAGGGAAAATTAGAGAGAAAAATTTTTCAAAATTTTGAAAATCGGTCGCTAAATCGGTTACTAATATATATTTATTTAAATTTTTTTGACATTTATATTTTTTGTCACTAAATCGGCCGCTAAATTTTTTTTTTTAGGTTTTGAATTTCAGTTGCTAATTCGGTGGTAAAATGAAACTTTTTTGTCCTTTTTTATTCCGTCGTTATTTCGGTCGCTAAAATATTTTTTATTTATCTTTTGACGTTTTTTACTTTCGATCGCTAAATTAGTCACTAAATTGTATTTTTTTATTTTTTATTTTCTGAATTTCGGTCACTAATTTGGTCGTAAAATGTAACTTTTCTTGTCTTTTTTCTGTTCCATTGCTATTCGATCGCTAATATATATATATATATATATATATATATATATATATATATATATATATATATATATAGATGTTTTTTTTTTTTAGTCACTAAATCGATCGCAAAATACAACTTTTCTTGATTTCTGTTCTATCATTATTTTGGTTGCTAATATATATTTTTTATTTTTTATTTTTTTATTTTCTGAATTTCAATCGCAAAATATAATATTTTTGTCATTTTCTACTCTGTTGCTATTTCGGTCACTAATGTATACTTTTTTTTAAAAAAAAATTATTTTTATTTTCGGTTGCTAATTTTTTTTTTAAAAAAACACTTTGTTTCAATTGCTAATTTCATCGCTAATTTCATCGCTATTTAGCAACGTCCGGATCGCTAAATTCGGTTGCTAAATTTTTTTTTTCTTGTAGTAATGGACCGATACATGTCTTAATCAATCTTAAGATACACAAAGTCACTTAATTTGTTTAAAATATGCGTGAGAGGTGAGAAGTGTACATATATTTGTTCATATTAAATAAATAATATAATATTATAAATCAAGTAAATAATAATTTATATTTTAATATTATAGTTTATACATTATATAAAATAAATATTTGTTTTATATAATTAATATTTACAATAAATAAGTATTTTTAAATATATAAATTATATTATAATTAAAAATTACTTCTATATTATATTTGAATATTTTTTTTGAATGAGAGTATTTTTAAAAATTATTTTTGAATGATAACATTGTAATTGGAAGAATATTTATTAGATGAAAATGTTTTTAGGAGTAATAACAACTCTTATATAGTGTCATGTTTCATCCTAATATCATATGTTACCTGCTCATCAATTTTAATGTTATTTTTATCTTTATTTTTAAATGAAATTTCATTATTTTTTAAAATTATTAATAATTAAAAATAACTCTGTATCAAAATATAAATTATTTGTTATAAATTTAAAATCATTTATATGTTCAAAATTATTTATTTATTATGAATTTAAATTATAATATATTTGTATATATTAAAAAGTTATTTATTATAATTTGTTATATAAAAAATATTTATTATATGCATTACATAAGATAAAATATTCATTTATAATAAATAAATATATTTAAATATATAAATTATATTTTAATTTTAAAATAAATAATTTAAATTGTGATATAGAGTTATTTCATGATTATTGATATTTTTATAAAATAATTGAAATTTAATTTAAAAACATTGAAATAAAAGATGGTAGATTAAAATAGATAAATAGTTATTAAGATCAAGTGTTGATATAAAGATAAAAGAAGGCAATTTCATATAGTTGAAAAGAAAATTTGCTAGTTAATGAGATAATATGTGAAACGCACATTCAAAATAGATAATAAAGATAATAGGTTAAATTACTCTTTTGATCTTTTATTTATTTTTAATTTATTTAACATGGGTTCTCTATTATTAAAATATTAAATGTGACACTGTATATTTTTTTCACCAACAACATTAGTTTGGTGTGTTAATTTTCTATTGGTCTAGGTTAACATCGATAAAAACTAGAAAAAAAAAACATATTGTATATGTTTTGGTAACTAGATTATCACATTGAACATTTTAATAAGTTGAACAAATTAAACAAATAAAAAGAACAAACATGTAATTTAACCAAAATAATATTAATGTCTAGTTAATAATATGAGGGAAGTGAATCACACTTTTCAAGTATTTTGTACGTGCGCATGAACCGAGGACATCTCTTGCAGAACAACCAAAGGCTAACTCCCATGATATAAGGGTATATTTAAGGGGTTAGCTTCTCACAACAATTTTTTTTTTATACACACAAACTTAGAGATTGAATTTCTAACCATGTATTTAAGGAACATAATTATATATTAACTACGTCACAATATAATATAAAAATAAATATCTTAATTATAAATATTATATCTTAGATATCTTAAATACATGTACATTCCTAGATATTTACACATTGTTGTACCCTAATTTTATCTGAAAAAGCAAAAAAGTGGAGCAGGGCCGTAGACGAAAGGAAGAAGAAAAGAAAAAAGGAAAAAAAAACAAAAACGGAGAAGACGACATCGAAAAGACAAACAAAAAGGAAGGAAGCAGAAAAAGCAGAAAGAGGCATGTCAAAAAGCAACTTGGGGAAGTGAACCCTACCGCATTACTCTGCTTGATGGACCTTGAGCAGGAGCAGCTGGGGTGGGGACTTGTGCCAAGTCATCTTCCCCCTGAAAAGAAAAGGTAGGAATGATGCAGAGGCAGCGACAAGCAAAGAAGTGAAGAACCCTCTTAGTAGGCATTGAAGTATTAATGGAACCTATGATACTACACAACACATTAATGAGGAGATCTTCTTGAAGATCCACGGATGGTGACCCAAGGGTGAGAGGCGCGCCCATAAAAGGATCTATGTTTGAACGGAGAAGGGAGCTGGTTTCTGGTCTTTGGCTTTTCTGGTGGAGGGAGAAGTCAAAAAACTTGGTGAACCAGGAGAACCTTTGGGCGTATTGTTTCTGAAAATCCTCGTTCAAAGTTCAAACGTTCATAGACGAACAGAAGAACTAGAAGGAGACCGTAGAAGTTCTTAAGAAGAAGTTCAACCACTCCATAGTGAGCTTGGGCTCCCTAGATACAAGGTAAGTACTTCCGAAATCTCTTTTTGCATCTACCCACCTTAGATCCCCCAACTCTAAGTTAACACATAGCTTCCCCATCTATCCCAACATTATACTGCATTCTGGGGCCGACTTCGAACCGGCCCCCATTTAGCCGATTCCAAGTTATAAGCCGATTCTAGGACCGACTCCTATGTGACCGAAACCTGGAACCGTGATTGACTAAGAGCTAGTTCCTATGAGACCGGCTCACATCAACGGGACGGAGTCAGTCCTGGCCTTGTCCCAACATTCAACTCTAAAGCCTCCCAGCACCTAATCTTAAGCTTTCAAGTTACACTTTTCGCCAACCAATTTTGAGCACCAATGGAAAGTCCACTTTATCCACCTCTGCGGATGCCAATGGACAATCCGCCCATTTTTTAGACTTTGGACACTAAATGAAAAGTCCACTTTCATCCAACCCAAGGACGCCTAAAGGATAGTCCATCCTCGCTCACATCCCACATGGCCGAGTCGGTCTCGACCTCCTTTCCATTCCCATTGGCTGAGTCGGTCTCGGTCTCCCTTCCACTTCACCCTTGGTTGACTCCGTCTCAACCTCCTTCCACTTCAACTGGCTGACTCCATCTCGACATTTGTCCACTTCCACGGGCCAAGTCGGTCTCGGCCCCCTTCGCCATCTAACCATACTTGCTTCAAGAACTATGTAAACTTTGATTTCTACGCGCAATAGGAGATACATAGGAGCAAGATGCAACCCTTGTCAAGTTAATCATCCAAAAAAATCCAAAAAACATCCTTTATTCATTCCTTGTAAATATCTTCCATTAGAAAGACATAAATCACAATGTAGAAGTCATCTCATTTCATGCATCTAATTAGGGTAATTACCTTGTGGTGATACTTGGTGATCCCTATGCGTAATTGACTCCTGAACCTAAACTTTGATCTCCGACCTTGCCTTATCCAATTCTAGGTTTCGTGACATTTTCCATAAAAATGATAGTGACAACTCTTTAATCTCTGTTTCTTCTTCAGAAGAGACTCGAATCCAAACCTTCTATTTTTTTCGTCCCATATTGCAATTTAGGATGCGACACACATTAATTATATATATATTTAAATCAATGGGCTGATTTAGTGTCACTCAGGTTTATTTATGATTTTGAGTTCAAATCTAACCTTTTAAAACTTTTTATGAACTTTTAAAATGCACATTCACTCTTTTACATTAACACCACTTATACTAACTAATAAAAAAAACAATAAATAATTGACAAGTTGATTGTCACTTAAAAAAAATCTGGAAACCAAACAACCAAAAGTATTTTTTTTTTAATATCATATATTATTCTAGACCAATATTTTGTTCCAACACAATAGGCTAATAACTTTCAGACCTTAGTTTAATTAGAATGAAAGTGAGTGAATCAATAATCAATTGAATAACGATGATTTCTCAACAATTTTGGTCCCGTTAGTGGTGGTTGAGTTTTTATATTTTAGTTATAAAATACAAATTTAAAAATAAAATATGTTCAGATAAGACGAGGTCGAGTTAGTTTTTTACTTGGTTATAAAACATTTTATCACTAATTTTGAAAACAATAAAAACGTTTTCTTTTCTTGTCTTTAATTTCGTAAGTTCCCTCAATTCTAGTCCATTATCCTTATTCATCCCCACATGCTCTTCCCCCTTCTCTCTCTCACGACAACATCATCTGTTCCCCTTACTCCTTCACCCATCAATATAGCATTAGGCAAGTTCTGTAACTAGAGAACGATTTTCTCGACGACTTATTTCGATGAGTTAGGAAGTTCATATATAAAATAAAAAGATTTCATACATAATCAATAATTGTCCTATGGGGCAACCATAAACAATGACAAATTTATAAATTTTAAGTTGTTAAAATAATACTCACGTATATAAATTAATGAAAGATAATACTACTCATGTTATAACTTATTTTTTAATTACATTTTAAATTAGAGAAGTGGTTTATATTTTTATATATTATATTAGGAGTTAATTCCAGTTGAATTCAGAAATCTTGCAATTATTTTTAATATTTTAGTTTTATCTTCACCAAAATTTGTACACCTCATCAATAAAAAATTACGTTTAATAAAAATCTAAATTATATTGATTGAGATCTATTTGTGTCTAAAACAAGGAAATAGAAAGAAAAAAATAAAGAGAACAATTAAATGAAATAAGATAAGATTTTGTGAAGATTATTGTGTGAAAACAATATTATCAAAATGCAATATTTATAGGTTTTAATTTTAACCAATGGAAATATATTGTCTTTTAACAGTAAATAAACTATAAACGTTAAAATGCAATACATTATTCATTGTTGCTCCAACGGTAAAGGGGCAATCTTGTAACAGTAAAAAAATAATAGCCAGTGAATAGCGTCGAAGTACACATAATGTGAAATAACGCTCCACACAAGCGTAAATATATATTATTATACTATAATAGTGTTGCAATGGTTAAATAAAATTTTAATTAAATATTTTATAAATACATATATACTAATATTTTAATACATAAAATAAAGTATATCCCGTTAAATTGTAGGAAAGTATCGGTTGCTCCGCATAAAAAGCAACCGTGCTCTTTTCTATTTTAAGTCAGGGCTTTATTTTTTTTATTCAATCAAGATGGAGACTAAATATTTTTTTAAAGTTTGGAGTTTTATTTTTTTGGATTCAACTAAGATAGAAATTAAATTAAGAGACACAATGATCTAGTCACTTTTACTAATAACATTCACTCATCTAATTTATTTTCTTTGTACCTTATACCATAATACTCTCCTATCTAAAATTTAAGATTTGAGTTGTTACATAGTGTTAATGTCAAAATAGTAACTCCATTAAAGATGTCCTAATCATATACATGAATTACATTTTCGTGAATGACTAGTAAATTTGAAAATATTGAATAAGCTTGATTTAAAATCAGATTACAAGAAAGTAATGTAATGTATATATGTTTGACAAGATAAATTAAAAAAATTAGTTAAAAGTTTAACTTAAAGTTGAAAAATTAACTTAAAGTTGAAAAATTAGTTGGTAAAAATTATTAAATTGTTTATGTAATAAGATTATATGTTAAATAACTTATGGAAGAACTCAAAACTGTTCTCTAAACAATATATATATAATATAATAATAAAAAAAAAATAATGGGATGGTGTAAGGAGGAAGATTCATTCCTCTCTAGACTTAGTTACTGTTAGTATCTAAGAGTTGCTGCTTTTTCTGAAAAGCAACCACCAATTTCCTACTGCAACGTGACTTCACACTTGACACAAGGTTAAAGGTCAGAAGAATGATCATGTCCATTAATGAGGAAGATCTCCTCTAAGATTCGGAACTAGGAGATTTCCTCTATAAAAGGGGAAGGAGGGTTCAATGGAAGAGGTCGAAAAAAAGGAGAGTGAGAGGAAGTACTAAAAAATTCCCTAGTGAATCTAAGTAAAAAAAAAAGAGAGAAAGCAAGAAGGGTACACTCCTAAGTGAATAAGCAAGAAACATCGTTTAAAAAGGAGATATCCCTTATAGTAATAATGAAGCAAAAAAAAAAAGGTGAATTCTTTTATTTTAGTTCAAGTTGTAATCCTACCTATGTTAGCCTCATAATCACCCAACCAATTCTACTCCACTTGTTGATTGATATTCAATTAGTATCCGGTTCCATAAAGTCCAAGCCGACTCTAGTTAGCATATCATCTATATCGGACTAGTCGACTCCTAGTTGATTCACTTTTTTTCCTTTAAACCCGTCGATGTCTAATCTATACCTTTTTCTTTAAGATAAGCAAACTAATGCTTAGCCCTCCTTCGAATCATTTTCCAAAACTACGTAATTTTGAATTCTCAATTGCATAAGAAGATATGTAGGAGCAAGAGACAACTCTTGTCAAGTTCAAAAACTAAAAAAAAAACACATCTTTCTTTTCCCTATAATAAAGTTCTATTTTTTTTTGTGTTTGACAGATAAAAATAATAATCTAGAGGTCATAACAATTTCGCGTATCTAATTAAAGTAATCATTTTAGGACGGACATTGTAGGGTGCTAACACCTTCCATACACGTGTAACGAACTCCCAAGCCTAAAATCTATTTTGTAGTAGCCTTATCCTTTCCAACTTTGGTTTGCTAACGTTTTCCCTAAAAAACGTTGGTTACGACTCCCTCGTTATCCTTTTTTTGAGAGAGATCTAGATACTAGTTTTTTTTAATCCCTCGCGGTCCTGTCGTGATTGCGATTACGACAACTGATAAATATAAAATGATACAAATAAATATATTTATATAATATTTTTATATAAATTTTAATTTTATTTTTTGTTGATTAGTGTAGTAGTTAAAACATCTTAAAATATAATGTTAAAAATAATAAAATAAATAATATAAATAATATAATAGTTAAAATAAATAGTATAATATAAAAATATTAAAAAATAACATAAAAATATAAAATCTATCAATATGAATACATTGGAATAATAAAATAAATATTATACATAGTATATTGATGAAAATTAACAATGTATTCTAAAGTATTAAACTAATAATAATAAAAATAAATAAATAAATATATTATCTATCATTATCAATATCATATTAAGTAATAAAAGGATAAAAATATAAAAAAATTCTTATATAAAAAAATAAAAATAATGAAACTCTCGTAAAAGAGAAAAAATAAAAAATAAAACAAAATCCTGCCTTCCGTAAGAAAAAGCAAAACAAATTTAATAAATATTTTAAGAATAAAAAATAAATATAAAAAACTAGAGGTAGTAAGTTATCTTACAAATATGCTTAATATTTTATAAAGAAATTTTTTAATGAAAAATTGAATGCATTTAATACGTTGGAAATCTGAAAAAAAAAAAAATCCAATTCTTTCTATATTTATCAAGTATGATGATCGGTAAAAATATAATGTTTTAGAATTATTCAAATAGGAAAACATGTTATTTATGCCAGGTTCAAATTTTTTATATTATATATCATTTAGACAATCATGATTTTGATATTGATATATTGATATGTAAATCAACCATTCTTAATTTTAATATAACCAATGATTTGATAAGAATGTAAAAAACTGTTACACCAGCAATAAATTTCAATTAAATTTTATGATCCTTTTGAACCGATTAATTAGAAATGATATAATATATTTCTAACTAAAGAAAATTAAGGTACAATATTTTAGGTATTGTTAGTATTACTTTTTAATTAGAATTAAAATTTTATTTCTGTAATTTATATTAAGTTTTAATGTCGATAATTATTATATGAATTATTAAAATAAAATTTTATTTTTAATAGAAGAACAGTATAAAAAATATTTAACAAATTACATTAAAATTTTGTACTTCCAAATATTATAATGGTTAATTCTTGCGTCAAGTTTAATCAGTTGGGTTGGGTAACAAACGAAAAGTTTGATCAGGAATTTGTACCACTTTGGCAAATGCCCTAATCAGTAATCACAGGATTTCAAGTGGACATAGGCACATGGTTGCCAACAAACACCAGTAGTACAGTCTTACCAAAAACCTCTTGGTCTAAATCTAAAGTGTGAGTGTTAGGTGTTCTACAATCAATACAGTTCATTGTAATTAATTTGGGAATTGTCTTCCCTTCTTGAGAAGCATATGAAATTATTACGCCAAACCTTTTCTTGAGGTTAAGCTAATTCAATTAGTTTTCTAAAGCTTTGCCAAGTCATAATAAAGCGAATTTTGTGTTTTGCATCTCAAGTTATTGTCCATTTTTACGAATGTTATTTCTTGTCAACTAATCTACTTTTTGTCGTGATTGAATGAAAAAGAAAAATGCCTAAAAAGGACAAAATGTTACCTCGAGTTATGTATACATAAACAAAGAGGATTTGTGCCTGTTCCATCAATTTTTTTAAGTAATATTATAGGAAATGGGTTATAGAATTAATTAACGAGGAAAAGGGTTATCAAATGTTGTATGGTGATGGATTTTGTTAGCATACAAATACATGAGTGGGCCACGAAATTTGGATTTGACCCTTTCTATACACATTAAAATTTATGACAGTTTTTAAAGAGTATTTTAAATTTAAAATATATTTAAAGGTATTTGTAATAGTTTTATTAAAACATATATATTTTT
This sequence comes from Mucuna pruriens, assembly GCA_025330945.1. NCBI lineage: Eukaryota > Viridiplantae > Streptophyta > Magnoliopsida > Fabales > Fabaceae > Mucuna > Mucuna pruriens. Next base: position 1,137,077 of record JAENHJ010000154.1, read on the forward strand.
AAAAACATTTATATTTGATCTAATATTTTTCTCAAAGTTAAAAAGACCAGTTCTTAAAAACAGGACAAGAAATCATGTCATAGAAATATATATTTTTTGAGGAAAAAACTTATCTAAACCGCACCCTTATTAACGTGTTACCATATCCTTCCTTATTAACGTATTGGGTCAATTATTAATCTTCAATATAACATGCGCATATGCTGTCCATTGTCAACAGCCACTGAATGGTGTCCAGTTTAACAAACCACTGCATAGGTTTAGAATTAGATAAATTTATTAGAATGTGTCAATTGTGTTTCTTATAAAAATTTTCATCCATTAAGAAGTCCACCAAATCATCCTAGGCACCAATATATTCCAACCCCCACCCTCTCCAAAGAAATACAGGCCGGGACAAAAACGTAAAGTTGGCTTAATCAGGTTGTAGGCATTGCAAAAAAAAAAAAAAAGGGTACATTTCATAATTTTAAATTAAGTGATGCCATATCCTCTCAAAATATTCTCTTAACATTTTATAAAAAAATGAAAAACAAATATATTTAATATGTTAAAATATATAAAAAATTAATATTTCTTTTATTCAATAAGTGAAAGATATTATAAGAGAATTTAAAACTATTCATAATAAACAAATAAAAGTTTCATTGATTTTTAAGAAAAATAATTTAAATCTTCTTAATACTTTTATGCTTTTAAGATATTGAATATATTTATTTTAATTTGATATATTCTTACAAAGTGTTAAGAGAATATGAGAGGACATAATATAAACGTTCTTAGGAAATATGTTGGTCGAATGACTACAGGAATCAGTGCGTTAATTTCATGAATTTAAACAGTGTAATTAGAAAATAGAAAGCTATATATATTGATTAACAACTTGTAGCCTGTAGGCTATCCTTTTCATGCTTGACTATCGTTCAGCTTCCTTTCCTCACAAAAATGAGCGGCACCTACACCGGTGTAGTCTGTTGCCTTGTTTCTAAATAAATTCCATGATAGCATAACTCAAATATTTATCACCAATGCTTCCGCTGAATTGAAAAAAAAAAAAACTAATCATCAACACACTCTGAAAAGGAAAACAAAAACAAAAGAAATAATAGACAATTCGTTACAAGTATCCTCACCTAAAACAGTACTACAAATTGTTTAAATAATAGTATCTCCAACTAAAATGATTACGATACATAACCCGCCATGTATGACTCACTTCCTTCACCCACACATAATCACATTTTGTAATAATATTACAATAGTTTTTAAATTTCTATGTTTATATAAATGATTACTATCATTATAATTTCTTGTATTTTTTTTGAGGAGGTACTTACTCCTTACAATAATTGTTATTTTTTATTTCTAAATTATTATTTATTTTAGTTGAATATAAATATAAATATTTAAGTCAGTAGATAAACGTACTACTTTCGTAAATTGATCCAATCCGATTAAAATTGAAAAACCGGTATAAATAATTAAATATTAATTCAATTCAAATCGAACTTATAATTATTATATTTTAATTTATAAATTTATAATATTACTTATATTTATATTTATATTTGTATACATTTATAAAATTATTACATATCTTATACTTATTTATAAAAATATGTTTAATTAAAGATAATTTTTAATAACTATTTAAATAAATATATATAAATATAATTACAAAATTTTGTAAATTTATTTTTAAAAGTATATATTTGAAAGTTTATATAATAAATTATAAATAAGATATTTTAAAATTTAAATTATTTTTATTATTATTTATTTAAGAGTTGAATGGTTATATAAATTCATAATTAATATAAATTTTAAGATAAATATTATTAATAAAATTATCATTTTTTTTGAATAGATGAAAATAGAAAAGAATTTATGTAATACATATCTTATTTTCTTTTTATTTAATATTTTTCAAAATAAAAACAACACTAAAATTAAAATCTGGTCTAATTCAAATCATTTTTAGATAAAATTAAATTGAATTGAATTTAAATTAAACTGATTAGAAGATAACAAAAATGACTACATCAGATATTTTTTCATCAAAATCAATATTAGTTAATTCTATCTGTAAACATTGGAAGATAAATGAAAGAGTGAAATGACGAGGTGTGTTTTTGGTGACATCACCGGTGGCGGCAGACAATCCATGTATATGACTAAAGAATCAAAAACCAATTTCAGGATTTGACCCGAGTGGCAGGATTATTATCTCCTTTGCAAATTGTAATTGCCATTCAAAGCGAGGTAGGTCTTAGAAACAGAAATCCCAATCCTTAATTAAAAGTTAAATAATAAATATCCCTATTTCAGTGGAAATTGGCAGTTGTTTCCAGTTTGATAAGTTCAATTAATTACTAATTTCTGAAAATCCCCTCACCCAACCAAGCTTTGAGGCCAAGTGAGGGGCAGTTCCGTCATTGTACCGAAACCCTTCCACGTCTTGAACGCACGCTCTTTAAATACCAAAACACCTACCATTTACACCCACAAACACTTGACCCGCATCTCACTCCGGTGACCGAGTCGCGGTCAGTTCCCAACTCGGAGCTTACTCCGTCCCGCATTTGAATTTTCTCTTCTACTCGCAAAGCCCAAACTCCCTCCCCTTCTTCTCTGGTGTCAGATTGGAAGAAGGAGGTCTAAGAATTGAGCCAGAAGAAAAGATAAATGGCCTCAGAACTTATTTTCAGAGGCCACGAGGCCCATCCCGTGGACGACGCCTACTCGCCCAAGCCCAACAAGCCCTGGCTCTCAGTCACCAGCCCGATTCGCTACATGCTCCGTGAGCAGAGACTCCTCTTCGTCTTCGTCGGCGTCATCATAGCTACTTTGTTCTTCACACTCGTCCCTTCCTCCTCTTCCTCCTCCTCCTCCTTCTCGTCAAGTGTTCAGTACGAGGCCCTCCCGATCTCGTACTTCGAGCGCGAGTCCAAGTTTCCGGCGTACCAGCACCGTGCAGCGGCGGTGCACTCGGTGGGGAAGGTGCCGTTGGGGATTAAGCGGAAGGGGCTCCGGATCGTGGTGACGGGTGGCGCGGGGTTCGTGGGGTCGCACCTGGTGGATCGGTTGATTGCGAGAGGGGACAGCGTGATCGTGGTGGACAATTTCTTCACGGGAAGGAAGGAGAACGTGATGCATCATTTTGGGAACCCTAGATTCGAGCTCATCCGACACGACGTCGTCGAGCCTCTCTTGCTCGAGGTCGATCAGATCTACCATCTCGCTTGCCCTGCTTCCCCTGTCCATTACAAGTTCAACCCAGTCAAGACTATCATATCCTTTTGTTCCCTTTTTTTTTTGTGCGTTTAAATTTTAGGGATCTGACTATTGTTTTGGGAAATTGGAGTCCTTAATTGTGTCCACAAGACCAATGTGGTGGGGACCTTGAACATGCTCGGACTTGCTAAGAGAGTGGGCGCGAGGTTCTTGTTGACCAGTACCAGTGAGGTTTATGGAGATCCTCTGCAGCACCCTCAGAAGGAGACCTACTGGGGCAACGTCAATCCCATTGGTTAGTACCTTCTCTTATGTTCTACTTTTCTCCGGTCACCGGACTTTTATTCCGTTCTGTTAACCAAATAAGGCCTGGGCCTGGGCGGCTGGGCCTCGGCCTTGTTTATATTAGAATTAGAATTGTCAAAGACACGCCTTGCAGCACACTCCGTGTGCTTTCTCTTTCATACAAGACACTTTTTTCCTAAGACACGTGGAACAGAGCTAGAGGACCACGTCTGTAGGAGTTCCAGGGTTTCGCCCACGAGGAACCCGTGATATGCGGGTCCACAAAATGAAGGGTAGAGATATTTGTTGTTGTTGACGTTTTTCATTGCACTGCAAAGCAGCGGTTAAACGTGAAAAGTTAAAACCACGCTGGTAAAAGTGAAAGATAAGGGCGGGTGGGTGGCGGTGGTGTACCTTAAGTTAAGTACTTGGTGGATGGGTTTATATAATTTACGAAGAGGGAGGGGCACTTTGGTCCTTAAGACCGTGACCTGCAACGCTCAGTACTTTATTTATTTATTATATTATTAATTTTGGGGGTGAAAAAATGGGGCCAGGGTTAAGAGTGTGTGTCCGTTAGTCATGCGATGGGTCGTTTTATGATTTGCGTGGGTGCATGGATGCGTGACAGGTGTCCGAAGCTGCTACGATGAGGGAAAGCGTACGGCCGAGACGTTGACCATGGACTACCACCGAGGTGCCGGTGTCGAGGTCATTTTCTACGGACTTGGCTATCTATTTTCGTTGCTGTTGTTTAACTCAATTGTTGAGTTCAGCGTTACTTGATTTGATGAACTTTTTAGTTATGAAAATTCAAACGGTGCCTCTTATGTATTTTTCAGGTTAGAATTGCTAGAATCTTTAACACCTACGGGCCCCGAATGTGCTTAGATGATGGCCGTGTTGTTAGTAACTTCGTTGCTCAGGTAGGTCTTTTGTTTACTTGACTTTGAATTAGGAAGTAACGGGTTGTTGTTGGCTTTGTTTGTAATAATTGTCTCTTTTTGTGACCTTATTGTGCAGGCACTGAGGAAGGAGCCTTTGACAGTTTATGGGGATGGGAAGCAGACAAGGAGTTTCCAGTACGTCTCTGATTTGGTAAGCGGATATATCTTTCTCATCATTCTTACTCGTGCCGCTGGCTTGCATTTTGTTTATAATGAAATTAATATATATCTTTGCTGTTTAGCTGAAAATGCTTTACATACTACATAATCCCCCTCCCCCCTCTCCAGTAACTTTAAAATACTTTTCCCTGTGCATGCTGCAAATTTATCGGAAACTATTCATGCCTTTTGACTCGGTGGCTCATTTCACTGAAGAAGCATTTGCATGTGACTGGAAGCGAGTTCGAAGGCCCATGTGGGCCAGCTCTTATTATTGCAGTTTACTCAATAAAAAATTCACAAGCTCAACACTGAAAACAATGGAATAAAAAGCCTAAATAAATCAAAGTGACAGCCTAGTTGTAAGCTGAATGCACGAAGTTGATAAATGACACGTGTACTGTAAATAATTAAATATTAATATTGTCGTCAATTACTTAGGTTACGGCCTAGATCAGCATGCAGTGAGATTGTTGCCATATCTTTAGAATCTAGCTCGATATGCTGCTATTTGCGGTATTAATGTGATGTTTATGTTGGTATAGGTGGAGGGTCTAATGCGCCTTATGGAAGGAGAACACGTGGGACCTTTCAATCTTGGAAATCCGGGAGAATTTACCATGCTTGAACTTGCTAAGGTAAAGTTGGTTTTTTCTGCAAGTATATTTTATAAGAGGGATAAGGTTGAAACTTGCTTATTTTTAAACTGGCTATTATCATGCCTGAGCTTGACTCAGAAACTGCCCACAAGAAAGTGCAAAGATTAGGAAGGAAAAGAAAATTGCTCATAATCATGGGATACCAGTTTCTTCATTTTTCCCATTCTCATTTACCAGAGAAATAGTGCATGGTGCAATTTACCTTGTGGCATGATTATCTCCTACATGTGGATGCAAATGAACAGTGTTGTTTTGGAAGAAAGGGCTGTATTTTTGTCGGTAGACTCAGTAGCTTCAGTCTCACAGATGATAGACCCCATTAATTGAATGCATCTTTATACTTGCGTGTGCTTTTTTTTCTCTCTCGGGGTCAAGGTACATGCGTTAAAATTAGCTTTGTTGGTGATGCTGATGTAGGTGGTTCAAGAAACAATCGACCCTGATGCCAAGATAGAGTACAGGCCAAACACAGAGGATGACCCGCACAAGAGAAAGCCCGATATAGGTAAGGCTAAGGAGCTACTTGGCTGGGAACCCAAGGTTGACCTGCGCAAGGGCCTCCCACTAATGGTTTCTGACTTCCGGGAACGCATTTTTGGTGACCACAAGGAAGGTGCAACCGTCGCCTAATTCTTGCTTGGAGTATGTTACATGTATCTTAGAGTGAGAAAGGGAAAAGATAATAGTTCGAGGATAACCCTGGCCCGCAAAGGTCCATTTAGTCACAGCATTGTATGAGCTATACTAAAATGCCCTTCTGTCGTTTGTTCTCCGCCAATCTTTATTATATGCGGGTTATTCACCCTCTTTCAAGATTGATAACCACCAAATATTCCATTTTTTAAATTCCTGCCATTTATATTCTATTTCTATATATTTTTTGGATGTAATTGGTATTTGCTAGAGGCTACAGTTATAGTTATTTCAACATTTTACATTCACTTGTTCTATTTTACTCGAACTTCACTACTTCACTTATTTGCAATTTGATATCTGAATTTGTAGAGTTTGCTACACTCATGTTGAAATTATTACGATCATCATCATTCGTTGTTTAAGATTTCCTTTACAACAAACTAGTCTAATAGTAATATAATCCTTAATAACAAAGGAATGGTGTTAAATTACTATGAACCTTATCAAATGGATTGCCCCCTGTCAAACTCTCGCCCACTATGGATATTAGCATGAAAACTGTACTGAAATATTTGAATTTGATCCGTTAAATATTTTGCTTTAATTTTTTGAACAATTTGAACCACGGAAAGTTGAAGTTGGCCACGGTAAAAACAATTTTCAATCAAGTTGTAGCTACGTGCCCACCATTGACAATACCCACTAGAGTGGGTTTATATTCTACATTGATGAGCGTCGACCACCTTGCAAGATTGCTTCCTAGTGTTTTTGTTTGTTCCACATGTTGTTTGCCAAACTCTCACACAGTTGTAATTCCCTAGGTATATGGCACCCTCCCAGGTTTGGATGGTTGAGTATGAATATTGATGCTTTAAGAACTGCTCAATGTGGGTTTTGGCATCATTGTCCAAAATCATGGGGGAGATGTCCATTTCTCAGTGTTATCTTGAATCTCTCTCTACAAGCACCAGAGTCCTTAGATCTGCGCTGGAAACTACAGCTGCTCTTAGCTCATCAGGTGGAAACAGACTCCTAGTTGGTGGTAGCTTGGTTTGAGAAAAAAAGGTAGGACCACTAGATTTGACACTGATCATGGAAAACTACCATCAATTGGCTAATTTAGTCGTTCACCATATCAGTAGGTTACCAAATAAGCATGTTCAGATTTTGGCTTCCATCAGAGACTATATTTGGATGGATTCAACTTGTGAGGGCGAGCGTAGAATAACAACACCAAGGCATTGTTATCACTTAACAAGCATAACACGAAGTAGAAAAGACCGAGCATGAGAACTCGGTCATTTTGGTTGCATCCATGGTATATGAATTCTTTATTGTGAATATAGTTCCTACTCATAATTTTATTTTTATCATTTTTGCTGTAACAATATGAAACTATATAATTCTAAAAAATAAATCACCCTGAACCAATCACTGGGTCATTCTCCTGAATCACGACGTGGCCAAATACATACCATATTTGTACCTTTGCTTGAACCATTACGTCCGAAACCGCGCTAAGATATGTATCATAAGTGACGCCCACATACATAACCATCATCTACGAACTAAGAATCCCATGACTGTACCAGGATTCTACATGGACTGAGCCAAGGGACCAGGATTCCACATGGACTGAGTCAGGGGATTGATGAGTTACAAATTATGCATCTTTTATAGACCTAAAAAGGGTGGTTGCAAGATTATTTTGAACTTAAGGATTGTTTGTTAGTTGAGATTCATATTATGAACCTAAAAATAGAAAAAATACAAATCTGTACTAAATTGAAGGTCTTAGCTAATGAAAAGTGTCATTCCCTTCTTCTGTAGGACTGAGTCAAGTTCACATCAGCCATGAGAGTCGTCCCAGCTGAGACCGACTCCGTCTCGGCCAGGCCAGGCCTTGCAGCCCAGCAGCTCACGGTAGGCGCAGCCCAATGACACTATCCACGTCAGCTATCCAGCTCAGAGGCCACCTGAGCTACAGATGCCATGTCACTCGTGGAGAAATGTGTGGCACAAGCTACGCAAGGGTAGAATAGGAAATTCACTTTTGTAATTCTGTTAGGCGTCGTAGTTTGCACGCTCTTGTATACATAGGAGTAGTTGTGTACATTTTAGGGGTCTTTGAATTCACACGCTACACATTGTCATCATCTTCATTACCTCGCTCTCATTTTCCTCCATCTACGGTGGTGTACGGTGCTGCATTGATGTTTCTCTCGATCAAAGAAGTGCAGGTCTGAGATTGGGAAGCCGAAGTCTGTTAGAGGGGACCGATTGAGATTCCAACGCACTCTGGTGGATCTGATCCTCAACGCTCAGGCCAGTGGAGGTGAATCACCACCATTAACCATGACGATCGTCGTGGAAGATGGATCCATCTGAATTCAGACTACTGTGTTTGTACTCTGTTTTCTATTAATCAATTTCATTCTGCATTTTGCATCTCTATTCCTTTCCTCTTCTTTAATTCGCGTATTTAATTGCGATTGCATTTACACGTGAACAATGTTAAGCTAAGTCGATCGAAACTGATTTAACTAATTCAGTATGTAATCATTTAACGAATGTTGATTGAGAACCTAAAATCAGCTTTGAACTTAATCCCTGCCAACTGATGAGGTAGCGATTGCGTAATTCCTCGGTATGGCAATGGACGAACCTTTGACGATGGTCATAAAAATTCCTAAGGCTGATATGGACTGAGAACTGGAGTGAGGAAATTGAATTGGACTTGGACTAATAGAGCTGAACATGAGCACAATTATATCATAATAACAATAATAGTAATATCAGTAGCATTAGTATATTTTCACTGCATTCATAGTTTTAATTTATTTTGTGCTTTACTCGCACTCAAACCCTCTCATTTACTGCCTTCCAAGTATTGAAACAGAGTCAATCCAACTTTGTTGCGTCTATCTACACTTAGCTGAGACCAAGCTTGATAAATCTCTACCGAGACCATATCGGCTCAGTCTTTGCCGAGAGCAACTCGGCCAAAGGTCAATACCAGTCAATACTCTGCGCCTTAGATTGTACATCATTTCGCTTCACATTAATTCACCATTGAGCACACTGTGTCCTTGAGAAAATTCAACCTATAGTTGACTAACTATACTATAGTTAGTTTTAATTATTTGATGCGCGTTAAGACGACTAAAAACGAGCTTATCAGGAACCAATGCGGCCTCCGCATCCTGCCAACTCCCTTTACTTCACCATGGAAAGCCAACGTCACCTAACAACAGCCACACCCGTCGGTAGATTATGTATGAGAGAATGAAAATATGAGCTGAGAGTATTTTATAAAGGAAAATGTTTCTTACCTAGAGTGAAAAAATAAAAGAGAAAAGTGATAAATGTAGTACCTATATAAAGTGACGAACAGACAGAGAGATAGAAAAAAATCTTCTGTATAAATAAATGAGGTGTTTAAAATATTCGGGGTGTTCAAACATCATCATTCTTTCTTACAGTACGAGGTGAGAATAAGACTGTGCATGGTGTACGAAGAAATAAAATGAAGGTATCGGGAAATAAAATGTTAAAATTAGCTTTCGGAAATTCAATTATAGACTGTATTAATTTTAACACCTCTGAAAATTAAATTCCTAAATATGTTTTAGATGTTAATTTGAGCAGCCTATCCCATCAGGGTTATTCATAACGTGCTGTTATGTTTTGGGCTGGTCAATCATGGACAATTTAATTGTAGAACAGTAATTTTTTAAGTCAACCTAACTTTTTACGAGTTGTAACATGTTTTGTTTTATATCTACTTATTTCTTATGAACATAAATAATATAATATTATTTTTAAATATTATACGTATAATATTTATGTAAAATCAATTTTTATACGCTATTATACTAATGGTTAATGATAACATTTACATACTTTTAAATTAATATATTATTTAAAATGATTTAATAGGTCAAAAGTCACAACTTGATGAAGTCTATTATAAAAGAAAAATATATGAGTTTAATATAATAAAAATAAATTTATAAGCTTTTTATAAAATAATATAAGATCTCATCATAAAAACAAATTAAATATACAATTAATCATAACAATGAAACATATTTTCAAAATAAATTTACTATGAATATTTTTATTTTATTTTCTCATCTTTAAAATTGATTTCAAATTATTATTTACCAAATAGATTTTTTTTCTTATTTTGTTTTAAAAACCAGCTTCTCAAAATTATTTTACAAAATAGTTTTTAAAAATAAAAAAAATAAACACAATCAAACAAGCCAAATGTGGACAAATGAATATGCTGCTACCAATACAACGATAGTTTTATTTTTTATTTTTGCTTTTGAATATATCACTCCAAGCTAAAAAAAAAAAACAATAAACTATTTTTTTAATACTATAGTAACCCAAAATTGTCCAGGACAGTCTTCAGCACATCTCTGCGGGACCTACCATGACTCGCGTCAAAGAGGGGATCATTGAGGTAGTGAAGTCAACCACTCATGATGACCAAGAGGGAGTTATGGGATCATGGAGGAGTGGAACCAAGAATTGTGGGATCATAGGAAAGTTGAGTCTACACTCTTAAAGGCTATAAAAAGGCCTTGAGACGAAGAGAGAAAATGGCAGAAAATCTTGGTCAAATAAGTGAGAGGAGAAACTCTGGTGAAAAACTCCAGAGAAAGGAAGAGAGAAAAAAAACTGGCAATAGCGTGGCGCAAGCTGGACGGAAAGACCAGGGTGAGCCGGAAGGAGAGAAGGAAGTACTAGACGAAAGGAAGAAGACACCAGACTCCTCTAAATACCAGGTTAGTAAGTAAACGTATAAATATTTCCCTTGGGTGAAACCTTAGGTAGCTCCTTCCCTCTTTACGAAACCAAAGCCAAATCTCTCAACTCCCTTCCTCCCAGGCCTCCTTCTTGCCGAGGCCGAATTCGCCTCGGCCTCCCTTGGCCGGGACGAAACAACCTCACCGTTTGACATCCTTCATCGCTAAGGCTGAGTTCATCTCGACCTCATGTGGGCCAACCATCCTCTTGAAACTTTATGTCGCCAAGGCCAAATTCATCTCGGCCTAAACACAACCAAGCTAGTATTGACCGGCTTCACCTTTTCTTGACTAGTAACCCAGCCAAAACTACGTGGACTTTGATTCGTCTAAAGTCGAGGTACATAGGCACAGGAGGCATACTCCTATCAAGTCATAAATAAAAAAAACCAAAATCACTTACTCCTACCCGTGACCCTCCGTAATCTCTACAGGATCCAAACCTAAGTATCATCCCCACAACGTTACAGCTAGCCTAGGGTAACTATCAGGTGATAGACATGTTGGAGCACCCTGTGTTCCCAATGTGTAACCAACTCTCGAACCCAACTCTAATTCTCAAACCAGCCTTTCCCCCAGGTTTCCTGGCGTTCCTTGGAAAAACGCCGGTGGCGACTCCTAGTGGCTGAGTTGGTCTTGGCCATCCTGTGGTTGGGATCGTTTTGGCCCATTTTGAACCATCATGCGCCACGTCACAATTTAGGTTGCGACAGATGGTGACTCCACTGGGGACACTTTGAGAGTTGAGCCCTGCTAGGCTAGCTAGGTAGATGAACCTGATGTATGTGTAGAATTTTGGGTCCTTTGCCTTTATATGCATTTTTTTTCATTTTTCATGTGTTTTCTCTTGTATGTTACCTGTGAAATCATGATTAAAAGAATAATACTGTTGTGACTGGGGCACTTGTTGGGGAGATGGTTTTAACTTGTGATTTATCAATGAGAGGGGTCCTATTCTCGAGCTTGTCTGTTAGGGAGTGAGGAACATGTAGTGGTACCCATACTGGAGGTTTTCTCTGTATTGGTGACCGCAATAGTTCCACTTAGGGCTAACAGCCTTTGGAAACAATCATATTCTAGGATTCTGTCTTGTCTGTGAATTGCGTTCCTTAAGAGGTCCATAGACCCAAGAGCCTAATGGTGAGGAGTTTAGAAGCCATAGAAAGGAACCTATAATAGACTCAAACCCTAAGCAGGATCTGCCTCAACCCGGCTTGTAGGTAAGGGGAAAAGTGCATGCTGAATCCATCTCGACACATGTGCCGGTTCCAATTTTGAGTTCGGCTTAGTGCCGTTGTCCTAACCACGGTGTCATTTCCAAACCCAACCTTTGTGCCGATTCCAAGCCGCGTCCAGCTCCGTGTCATCTTTTTTATTCAATTTTGTTCTGACCACTATGCCGATTCCAGTTTTCGTGTCATCTCCAATCTGACTTCGTGCTGTTCCTTATTTAAGCTAGCCCCCTACCATCTCCTCAATTTTGTTTTACCCCCATGTCATTTCTTAAGTTGGCCCAACGCCATTTTTCAATTCAGTATTGACCTTGTTTGGTTAGGAATGCAAAGTTGACTTAAAAAAATAAAAATAAAATAAAAATGAAAATGAAAAAACATAAAAATAGCATGCATCATATTCTGCATTCATCTCCATCATGCATTTAAAATTAGGTGTTGTATTCCATCACATTTGCATACCATTCTTCACTCGACTAGCTCACCAAGACCAATACCAAGGTAGGGATCAAGTTCTGAAAAACCTTTATAGGGCATTTCCTAAGGCAAAACAGATGGAGACAGCTATAAGAGATTTAGCAAAACAACAAGAAGCGCTAAAAAATTATGTTAGACTTTATGTTAAGTTTTTTGCCCACTCTGTCCTGGGCCAACTCCGTGTCGAGTCTTTCTGCCGACTCTATGTCGAATCATCGATTCCAGCTCTATGCAGACTCATTTCAACATGAGCTAACATCATCAAATCTGGCTCTATGTCGAGACGTCTATCCAACTCCGTGTCGAACCGCCTTTTTTTCGACTCCGTGTCGAATCATCCTTTTGCCGACCTCGTGTTGAACTGACCGCTTTTTCGACTTCGTGTCGAACCACCTTGGGCCAATTCCTTTTCGAGTCTCCTTGACCGACTCTATGTCAATATCACTATCCGACTCCATCCCAGAAACAACCTATTGATCCTTTCAACCTTGGACGCCTAATGGATAGTCCATTGACTAGTTAGCCTTGGATCCCTACTAGAAAGTCCAGTAACCAGTCAATCTTGGACACTTAATGGATAGTCCATGATCAACCAACCCATTAACTCAACTTCAGGCTTTTAACGGCTCTAGCTCAAAAAAAAAAAAAAAAAAACGAAGAGGCGTGTCTAAATGCACTTGAAACAAGGGGGCATGTCCGAAGAAAGACCAAGCGCGTCCCTTCAAGCGCAACCCTCGACATTCCAAAATTCAAATTCAAATTCCTCCATGTGGCACAAGTCATCTCGGCCAACCCCAACTCATCTCGGCCATCATCAACTCGTCTCGACCAAACTCATCTCGGCCAACATCAGGTCATCCCAGCCAAACACGCCCAATTGAAGGAAGCCTTCGGTTTCAGCTCACAAAAACCCAAATCATATTCAATCAACCCTGGGCACTTATTGGAAAGCCCATGGACCTTTTAACCCTGGACCCTAGTGGACAGTCCAGTATCTCTCAATCAACCCTGGGCACTTATTGGAAAGCCCATGGACCTTTTAACCCTAGACCCCAATGGACAATCTAGTGTCTCTCAATCAACCCTGGGTACCTATTGGAAAGCTCATGGACCTTTCAACTCTGGACCCCAATGGACAATCCAGTGTCTCTCAATCAACCTCGGGCACTTATGAGAAAGCCCATAAGCCAATCAATCCTGGACCCTAGTGGACAGTCCAACACCTCTTAATCAGCCTTAGATACCTATCCGAAAGCCCATAGACCAATCAAACCTGGATCTCTAACGAACTTCTCAACTCTGGGCCCTAATGGATAGCCCATAGATTCAATCAACCTTGGACCCCTAATGGATAGTCCAATGACGTCTCCAACCTTGGTCCCTAAGGGATAGCACACAAATCCAATACCCAGGACCTATAACAGATGGTTTAGTTACATTATCAACCTTGGACACCTAAGGGAAAGTCCATTGACCCACTCAATCAGAAGCACACACCAAATAAGCCCGTCATCCTCAAACCCCCAAGAATCCCCCAGATCCGGCTCACTTGTGAATCTTTATTTATGCTCATCTAGGAAGACCCATACTGGTTCCTCTATTTGAACACAAATAAAGATGGGGCAACTATAGTACCCCAAAATTGTTCGGGACAAAGTCTTCAGCACATCTCTACGGGACCCACTATGACTTGTGTCAAAGAGGGGATCATGGAGGTAGTGGAGTCAACCACTCATGATGACCAAGAGGGAGTCATAGGATCATGGAGGAGTGAAACCAAGAATTGTGGGATCATGGGGAAGTTGAGTCTACACTCTCGAAGCCTATAAAAAGACCTTGAGATGAAGAGAGAAACTGGTAGAAAATCTTGGTCAGATAAGTGAGAGGAAAAACTTTGGTGAAAAATTTCGGAGAAAGGAAGAGAGAAAAAAAACTGGCAATAGCGTGGCGCAAGCTGGACGAAAAGACCAGGGTGAGCCGGAAGGAGAGAAGGAAGTACTGGACAAAAGGAAGAAGACACTGGACTCCTTTGGATACCAGGTTAGTAAGTAAACACATAAATATTTTCCTTGGGTGAAGCCTTAGGTAGCTCCTTCCCTCTCTATGAAACCAAAGCCAAATTTCCCAACTCCCTTCCTCCCAAGCCTCCCTCTTGCCGAGGCTGAATTCGCCTCAGCCTCCCTTGGCCGGGATGAAACGACCTCACCGTTTGACATCCTCCATCACTAGGGCTAAGTTCATCTCGACTTCATGTGGCCAACCATCCTCCTGAAACTTTCTGTCACCAAGGTCGAATTCATCTCGGCCTAAACACAGCCAAGCTGATATTGACTGCCTTCACCTTTTCTTCACTAGTAACCCAACCAAAATTATGTGAACTTTGATTCCTCTAAAGCCCAGGTACGTAGGCATAGGAGGCACACTCCTATCAAGTCATAAATCAAAAAAACCAAAAATACTTACTCCCACCGCTGACCCTCCATAATCTCTATAGGACCCAAATCTAAGCATCAGCCCCACAACGTTACAGCTAGCCTAGTGTAACTATCAAGTGATAGACATGTTGGGACATCCCGTGTTCCCAATGTGTAACCAACTCCCGAACCTAACTCTGATTCTCAAACCAGCCTTTTCCCCAGGTTTCCTAGCGTTCCTTGGAAAAATGTCGGTGGCGACTCCCAATGGTTGAGTAGGTCTCGGCCATCCTGTGGCTGGAGCCGTTTCGGCCCATTTCGAACCATCACGCGCCACTTCACAATTTAGGTTGCGACAAATACTCATTGGTTAAATTAAAAAAGAAATATGTTACAGAAGGTAGAATGTATGTTATGATATACATAAGTTTTATTTTTATTTTTAAATACCAAGTTAATAGATTGACTTGACCCACCATGAGTTGACGCAAGTTGAACTAATGAGTTTTTAAACCACATTGAGGTGAAGCAAGATGGTTTCTACGGTGAAGAAGGATGGTTTGTGGTATACTAGTAAACCATTAATATTTACCGTTACTTCTATTAATTAAAAATTCAATGGCTAAGATTGATTGCCAATAACCTGTTTGTTCTTTTTTATCAAATTTGCATATTAGTTCTTTAATAAAAAAATAAATTGGATGCATTTGTAAATTATGATTTGTAAACATGGGAGGCAACTTGAAACCCTAACAGAGTAGTGATGGCGATGATTGTACCAAAAACCTTTGATTGATGCAATAACATCATGACAATGGAAAATTTGGTGGTTGTTAGCACCGCCATCTACATGATAGTATTGTTTGCATTTTTGGAAATGCCTTTCGTTTGCGTTTTCAAATTTGTCTTTGTTTGCATTTTTTGATTTGCCTTTGTGTGATTTGCTAGATCCATATCGTTCTCCTCTATTTATGAAAGCGTTTTTTTGTTTGATCCTTCGATGATCTTGAAACATGTCCAAACTTCGAGGGCATGTCAACCTAACTTCTCCTTTCTCTTTCACTATATCTTTTTCCTTTAATATATGATTGTCATATTTTGTTTTTTGTTTTGATTATTTTCTGGGGTTTAATTTTCATTTGATAATGCTTATGATTAGATGTGTTGATTTGAAGTTGGT
Source organism: Mucuna pruriens (assembly GCA_025330945.1). Classification (NCBI taxonomy): domain Eukaryota; kingdom Viridiplantae; phylum Streptophyta; class Magnoliopsida; order Fabales; family Fabaceae; genus Mucuna; species Mucuna pruriens. The sequence goes on from JAENHJ010000154.1 coordinate 1,153,120, forward strand.
TGAGCTTAGCATCTATCCAAGATACATGTTTTAATTATATGGTGATTGAGGTTGATTATTGTATTTTGAATATGACATTTGAATTACATAAAAATGATGCTATGAGTTTGGTTGTGACAATGTACAAACTCTATTGTTACTAGATATGTAGCATTTGGGATTTTGCAATCAGTTAGGTTGTTTGTTCAATAAATATGTACTGCAAGTGCATGCTAAGCTTGAATGAGTAGATGAATAGTGGGTATAGTGGAAGACAACACTTTGGTGTCATTTAGGGGAGTAGAAGCCATATTGACAGAAAAGTTGGGAAGAACATGTTCATATTGAACCTGATAGTAGGCACAAATCTGAAGACCCAAAAATCAGTAAAGGTAAAGATGAACAACTAAGAAATATCATTATGTTTTCCTTGCTTCTAAGAGGATATGATTAAGGTATTTACATGTTATTTTGATTTGATAGCTTTATGATGTTATTATTATTGGATTTGGTAGCTCAATTTTTTGTGATGTGCTTTGGTTTTGCAAAACTTTTATTTTATTAAAAGCCACTAGATAGTTCTTGCAAGATCAAATTAAGTGATATTTTTCTTGCATAATCATTCAAAGTGAGTTAACTCTTTTAGTGCGAGTGGTTAACTCTATTTAGTGAATGGTTAATAAAGTATATTAACTTTGTTTGTACAAGTGGTTAATTCTATTGAATGAAAGGTTAATAGATTCTATATGATATAAGACTTGTATAAATACATATATTCAATTGTATGCAAAAAAATATTATGAATAAAATTTTGTCTCATTATTCTCAATTCTCATTGTGAGTTTGTGTGTGAGAGAAAGTTTTCTCTCTTATCTCCAATAACTCACGATTTTGTGTTGTTCTTCTTTTTTGCAGACTAACACAACTTTTATTTTGTTAGAAGTCACTAGATATGTAAAGTTCCTACAAGATCAAATTAAATGATGTTTGTGTTGCCGGATCATTCAAAGTGGATTAATTTTATTAGTACAAGTAGTTAATTTTGTTAAATAAATGATTAATAAAGTAATTACATAAGTTGATTAACTTTGTTAATGCGAATGATTAATTTTGTTAAGTAAAGAGTTAATAAATTCTATTTGATATGAATAAAGGGTTAATTTATTCAATTGTATGATGAATAAAATTTTCTCTTGTTCATCTCGATTTTCTTGTCAGTGTGTATGATTTTTCTCTATTATCTACAACAATTTATGATTTTGTAATGTTCTTTTTTGTAGACTAACACAACTTTTGTCATATATAAATCATCTTTAGCAACAAATAAAATAAAATAAAAAATTCAATTTTAACTTGAACTAATCATACTTAAAAGTTATTAAGTTTGAAAAAAGCACATGTTAAAAAATTAAGCAAGAAATAACCTTATTACATTTTAGTAATCTAATATCAAAACAATCTAATAATTAGAATACTACTACTAATCATCCTGTTACTGTTGGTTGTCCAATTACTACTAGTGGTGGTCATCATACTAGGAGCTAGAGGACAACATTGACGAATGACTAGAAGATTCAATTGTTCATTGTCCTTGTTAGAGTGCATACCTAAAAATACAAGCAATGCAATTAACCTTTGACAGATTTATAACATAATAGATAATCAATATAATAAAGAAGTCATTCTTCATAAAGAATAGGTCAATTTTCACGAGAAGCTTAATAATAAACAAACATATTAATCCAAATAAAGGAACTAAAACCAAACATGAAATATGGAGATATAATTCCAAGCATTAAGTTGACCTATGCATCATAAGACAATTTTTTTTTCTTAGTTTGATTCTCCGATACAAATAAAATGTCTTTAAGAATTAAGCAACCAATCCTAAGAATAAGAACTATTATACATGAAATAAAAAATTTCATGTTACTAAAGTCAACAACATCAATAACACAAACTCAATATATGTAAACTCCTTACCTAAATAATTACACTGTTATAAAACAATTATAGAAACTCAATGTGATTAACCTTAAGTAAATTTATGGTTAATCATTATCTTGGTTAATTTGAGGTAAATATGAAATGTGAATTATAATGTGTCAATGACTATCACCATACAAACATATTGATAAATGAATGTAACATATATTGTCTCATGTATGTAAACTCCTTATCATAATACAATATTATAGAACAGTGGTAGAAATTCAATGAGGTTAACCATAACTAAAATTTATTGTTAAGCATTGCCTTTTATTGTTTAATTTGTAGCAAATATGAAATGTCAATTATAATGTGTCAACATAACTCTTACCATACAAACACATTAATGAATTTGTTGAACTTGACATATATTATCTCATGTCATCCTCATGTATGTAAACTCCTTACCATAATAATCATAAAAGTGTGTTGATACAAATTAAATGAGGTTAACCATAAGTAAAATTGAGGTTAATCATTATCTTTTATTCATTAATTATAATATGATGTACAACTTATGCTATAGAAAAAAAGGATGACGAAATTTGTTGACTTTAACTCACTTTCATCCTTCATACAATTTCACTTATTGCCCCTGCATTATATGTTCATAATCTTTGTTTCAAATATTGACCCATTCATACAAAGCCAACAACATATACAATGAAATAAGTGTCATTTTGCAGCAAATAATTTTAATACACAAATGGTTTATTTAGTGGGTACAAGATTTACAAAAGTCATAAAAAAACTTAAATATACCTTTATCTCCATTTAAAAGGTATACTTCTTGCTACGAATCGAAAATAATGTTTTGAATAGCTCTATTCAAGGCATAACTTCATTCTGAACGAACAACATACAAATTTCATATTTTATACATTACATGTCACTTAATGTGAGAAAAAATATACCATGGTATGTTGAACAACAAACACATACAAAGCTAAGAATCAAATCTTACCATATAAGTAAAAATCTCAAACTCTAAGCTAAAATCGCATAGTAATAACCATGGTTTTCATCTTCGTTTAGTGTGTCCCAACTAACACTCTACTTCTTCCTTTGGACACAAAATATATGACATTGAAAGTGAGAATTCAACAGGAAATTAGTAAATAAAAAAAACAATTATACAAAAAATAAATAAGTGAAGAAGAAGAAAAAGAGAGGGGCGACCTAGTTCGAGCTCAATTTAGATCTTCAAAGGGGAGAGTAGAGACTTTGCCCCAATACCAAAATAACAGAAGAAAAACTAAAAAATAAAAGAGAAAAATAAACTCAATGCACAAAAAGGACCATTAAGTTAGAGCCTGAAAACCTATCACTACATGCTTGTCCAAAGGCGGCCACTGATGGTGGCCGCCATGCACACACTCTTTCTCCTTCCTTCCATCCTCTTCATTTCATTCTTTCTTTGAATCCTTCTCTCTCAAGAATTAGGGGGTGATGGCACCATTTCACCCTTGATTTTCTACTAGTGGCATTGACACCATTTTCTTTCTTAGAGTTGAGACTTGCTTCAATAGCTTGCTCTCATAGGATACTAGTTTGCATTTAGGGTTAGGTTTTACTCTTTATTTTATCATTAAGATTTTTATTGTAGTAGGGAAAGAGCAAATAAAAATGAAAAAAGGGAGGAAAAATTTACCTACGAATCATGTTATTGACAGATTCTATTATTTACAAACAAATCTATAAGTGATTTTTTTTTAATTTTTTTACTCATTTACTCATTTACTCATTTACTGTTACCCGTGGAAAAATTCATAGGTAAATTATTTGCAAAATCATGGCACAAAATTTTTTGGACAATTAGGTAATGCTTTTCACATTTATCAACGATTATTTATTTTATCGATAGATTTATCTATCAATAATTTGAAATTATCGATGAATTTAAATTTGTGGGTTAAATATCCATCAATAAATAAACATTTTCTTGTAATGAGACTTGGTTAAAGTGTAAATTAATATGATTCTATTCATATACTATTTTTTTAGAGTAAAAACCATTGTTAAAATATAAACATTTTATATGGTTTATGGTAAGTATATTTATGGTTAATTGTATTTCACACGTGGTTTTTAAAGTATAAATGAATGTGACTGTATCCAATAAAAAATTTATTCTTGTGATATTAGGAGATTAAGTGATGAAAAGTAGAAAGAGTTCCATGGTATGGTAGATTTTCACAACTCAAACAATTTGAATCAATGATGATATAATGTGGTTAAATATATGTTGATAATTACATTTATACTAATTGTGAGTGAATGATAATTAATTAAAATGTTTTAGTATATATTTTAAAATATTATCATGAATTTTGTTTAAAGATGTTAAGTTAAATAGACTCAATTATATATTTTAATATAAGAGGAGAGTGAGAATTTAACACCTACACCTCTCAATAAAAAATGTATTTTATTTACTTTTTAATATAAAATATAGGGTAGCATAATATTCGCATCTATCTGGGGAGGAAAGTGTAATTTGCTTCAACGATGTTAAGTTAAATGAACCCCCTTAGGATTATGAATAAGATTTAAACCTTGACATTTAAGAGCTTAAAGCTAGAATTAGAGCTAGAGCTAGAGATTGTCTTCTTGACTCTTCTTTTTACTAGTTTGATGCCTTCTTCTTGATGTTATTTTGATTCTATGACTATGTGTGAGTAGTCAATTTTGTTATAGGATTAGAGCATAACCTTTGACAACCATTTATTTTTTTCATAACATTTTGGTTTCTCTTTTTTATTCTTCTATTTATTGATTTATATATGTAAAACATTTAACCTCTATTTTTCATAGTTTTATATGTTTAGAGAAGAACCAAAAGACAAGCTTAATCATTAGAACCCTTGAGGGGAATTAGATGTTAAAACACAAAGTAGGTTTAATTCTTCAAGGACCAAATAAATTAAAAAAATAACTTAATGAGCCTAATTGAACACAATCCCTACAGAAGTATGAGTCAATTCAATTAGATACACCTATGTATCATGAAAGGAAACAAAAATTACCTTATGTTAATCCACCTTTAAAGAAAAATAATAAGAGCATTTAGATGAAAAAATTAGGTATATAGAAAGTCACAATATCAATCCCAATCTTTAAAGGTTTCTCAATATTAATTTTTCCTAAATTTTCTTACTCGTTTATTTCTCATTTGAATTTAAATTCACAACCAACCTTATCTTGTCTCAAATCTTTTCTCTTCTAACTAATTCATTTAAATTTAATTTCTTTTAAATTGTAAAATTGTGAAATCAAACATGTAATCCTTGTGGATATGATCTTTGAAAAATTATTTCTGAATGACAAGTGCACCTTTACAATTTTCACTTATCAAATTTTTGATGTTGTTGCTGGGATTGCATCTGTTGGTTTTAATAATTATTGCTATTTAAAAAAAATAAAATATTTTCTTTTATAACTAATTCTTTCAAATTCAATTTTCTTAAAATTACAATAATAATGAAATCAAACACAATTCCTATAGATAGAATTTTAAAAAAAATTACTTATGATAATTGTACACTTACGAATTTTTCCTATTTTTATAACTAAAACATCTTTTACTTCAAAATCAGTTTTATTTATTTATGGTTATTTCTAATTTAAATTATGATTAACTTTATCTAACAAATAGTTAATAACAAATGACATTTATTTATTTATGATTATTCCTAGTTTAAATTATGGTTAACCATGTCTAATAAATGACTAACAATAAAATATACTTATAGAACTACTTTACAAAATTCAAAAATTGACATACACCTTTTACTATTAAAAAAATCCCGATTATTACAAGTAAACTCGATTGTATACCAGTATGTCACAAACTATAAAACTTCACCATAGAAGCTATTGTGAAAAATAATTTCGAGCCAAAATTTTATAATTCTAACTCAGATTTTATATTAGACTAATCAACTTAAATTATTAGATTCATATCATTTTGACAAACTGTATTGAATCCTACACATCTTGCACAATTATTCCTTTTCAAACTTCATAGTTTAGCAACACATTTTTTAAACATAACTATGTATCCAAAAATTATTATGCAACCATACAAACTAGTTTAATAATGATTTGGAATAGAATTTTTCCTTTCTTCTATCTCAACAACATAAAAAAATAGGTTTGTTCTACGAACCTTATAATATTATATATTCTTAGAAGAAAATATGCTAAATTATTTTATTTTGAATTCTTAAATATTTTGTGCTTTAATTTGTAAACAATTTAGGCCATAAGGAGTATGAAGTTGGAAAAAATAAAATGAATTTTTCAAACAAGTTGTAGTTACATGTCCACAATAGACAATACCCATTAGACGAGGACTTTATAATTCTATGTTAATGAATGAAATAAATGAAAATCATAGAGACTGCTTCATTACATTTTTATATGTTTGATGACTTTTGTGTCAACATTTGTAGGTGATGCAATTGTTGTCTATCTTTCAATTCGATCATTTTTATTTAATTTCAAGGAACCAAAATTTGTCTTGTTAGAGTGCTTGTCCAACCATTCTATGATGTTTGCAAAAACAATGGTAATGTTTTCATCAGATTCTCCAGTTTCTACGTCATAACACATTCTGATATATAGTTTGAGGGTCTTATCTTTGCTACTAGCTTGATCATATAACGCCTTGCTTATTTCTGGGCCTGTCACTGTATCTTTCTCCCCTTGTAACACTAAAAATGGAAGCTTAACCTGCTAAAAGCTTATAGAATGAGTCTAAAAAAGGGAGTAATTTGATTTTTTAAGGCATAATAAAAGGGTAATATAATTTGACTAAAAGTTAGATTGAAAAAAGTCTAGCAAATTCATCACCTCATGTAGACTTTCTTCAAAAGTCATGCTAATTCTTATCATTTCCATTGTTGTTTTTTACCCTTGGCTTGTCTTGGTATATCAACTTGTTACCTCTTATCTACGATCATTATCAAAGGACTGAAATTAACTCATGTACTATAAAAACTAGATTGTAAATCATTACCCAAAAAGCTTCAAGTCCTATTATGTTTATCAAATACTATTTAAACCTCACCACTTCTCTTTTTCCACGGTCTTTGAAGGCATTATTAATGATATTCTTTGTGGGAACTATCTTTCAATTTGGTATGATATGTTCAATTTTCGTTAATACGCTCACAACCATGGGAATTGGCTTCATCAATTTCTCTGATATCTGGCATACATTTGAACATATTTGCATTAAACTTTTCCAACATTTTATAAGTCAGCATAAACCACGTTATTCTCAATAACGAGAGAAAAAAGAATGTTTTGAATGAATATGCACATACTCTCACAAACAAATAAAATAAAATAAAATCACACCTTGCATATGGGTGCGACAAGAATAACACCGTCCCAAAATAAAGGGTCCCTTTTATGCAATACTAAGCACATTGAGCCTCCCATTGAATCTCCATATAAGAACTTACTCTTTCCCATGTATTCTTGGAGATCTAAAAGACTCGAATGTGAGAGCAACTCAAAATACAATGTTTTCAAGTGTTTTAATAATGAGATTATTGCTTATAAAGTTATAAAATGAAACCTTACCACAAATTGACTTGAAAAATTCTTCACAATCATCAACAATGTTGTCAAACTTAGTGATGAGACAACGGATACCTCCAGAACGTCCATGTCCTTCATAGTCGACTCCAAATACTACATATCCAACGCTGGCTAACCTTTCTCCACATGCTAGAGCCATGAAACAACCAATAATCATGCATGACTCTACCATATATTCAATGTGACACTACTAATAATTTGTAAAAACAAATACTGAAATCATTGTAAATATACTTGTAATGGGAAATGTTTTGTAATTACATCCCATGTAGTTGAAAAATAAAATATAAAAGATTCAATTTTGTGACTACTTTTACTTTATTATTTAGAACCCATTTGAATAAATAGATTAATTAAGTAATTGTTTAATTAAAATTCATTTAATAAGAATTTATTTGTTTATAAGGTTAACCTTAAGCTTGATGAGAAAAATTAAAAGAATTTATAGAATATTATAAACTATTTTCATAAACTTAAATGATTAAGTTTTATCTTTTAAAGCTCTCCTTAATACATCATTTAAAAAATCATATATAATACGAGAAAGATAGAAAGAAAGTGAAGAAGAGAAAAGAAAATTGAACCATGACAAAGGAAAATAAGGCCTTTCAGAGAATAATAAGGCAACCATCTACAGGTGAAGAGTTTTAATCCCCTTGAGTTCCTTGTGTATACCTATAATGTTATGTATAACACAATTTTCACAAGTAATAAACATTTACACGAAAGAAAAAATAAGTATGAGTCAGTGATTGAATGAGTTAGGTCGAAAGAAAATACTTCGTAATATTTGAACTTTTGATCCATGAAAGGTTGAGAAAATATTATGAAGATAGTTTGGTGGAGTGTAGTTAATTGGGCTAATAGAAAAATAATTGGTTAATATTTAGAACTTCTCTGAAAAGTATATACAGGTTAAGATGGTGATGAAAGTTTATATATATTAAAAACACCATTGAAAATTTTTACTTATAGACTCAAATGTCATTTTTGTTGTGTGAGATGAGCTAAGATAGTTGAGAATATGGGGGGATTTGACATATTCTTTGTTCAATGAAAAAGAGACATGAGACATGATGTTGTCATTTCTTTGTTTAAGAATTTGCTAGTTGCATTTATCTATATGTAAAACTCAAAAATTAGGTAGACAAATAATTCACAATGTTTTTGTAAGTAATATTATTCCTAAATCTGTCTTATTTCTACCATCATTCTAGATATTATGTAAACATACTATGTCAACATCGTTAACAAATCTATTATTAACCTTTTTATCTTTTAAAAACTCACACACTCTATGTAATGTTAAAAATATTTGCGAATGTTGCAGCTATTAATTTGGACACCTAGATCATTAGGGTTGACTTATTACGTTAGGGAAGCTAACCCTTCTTATCCTGGGTGAAAATTTTCAGTTCAACTAGTTGAGTTGACCTTCCATTTTTTTAAATAGAAAAAAAAGAATAACATTATAAAAATAATGATTCATAAATTGGCTCACCAAATAGATAAAATAAATAAATAAAAATAATCTAAACATAATGCTTCAATTATGAGAATATTATCTTATTAAAATGACTTGCATAAATATTTTTTAGAAGCTATCTTTATAAGTTAAATAACCCTAGAACAAAAAAAAAAAAACAAAATCGATATAGTTCACAAAATATTATGTCAAATAAAATAATATTTAACTAAATAAATTATTAATAAATAAAACTACAAAAGTTACTCAATTGGATGAGTTAACCCAACACAATTGACATTCTTAAGAGTTGAGTTAGTGAGTTCAAGTTGAGTTACTCAACTAACTTATTTTGATGAATTAAATGAGTTTACATTATGCTTAACCCATTTTCACGTTTCTAGGTTACATGTTATTATATTTTTGGATTGAGTCTATTTTGAAAATTTTATTTGTAAAGTAGTAATCTTTTAACTCAATATGAGTTGCAAATTAAATGGAATGTTGCTTATATTCATATTTTTTCTTTTAAATCTTTTTTCTTATTCATTAACAACATAAATGACATATATTAATCTTAAATATTATATATATATTTTTTAAAATAACTATTTTAATACATTATATTATTCTAATGACCAATGATAATATTGTTATACTTATAAATTAATATATTAAATATAATTTTTTGATAACTAATACATTCCCAATTCACAACGTGGTGAAGTCTATTATAAAAAATGAGTTTGATATAAGCAACTAATTGGAACTTATTAGAAAATAAAATAAGATCTAATTATATTATAAAAAAGAATAAAATGACGTTAGAAAATAAAAAAATACTTAAAAATACATCATATAACATATTCTCATATTCATGTTACATATTCACATAAAATCCTATCTCACAAAACATTAAAGCTTATCCTCTTTATTCCTATTCTTATTCTCTATCATCCAAATTATTGTCATATGAATTATTGTTAATATCATTACTTTGATTATCTTTTCACTTGCATCATCATTCAAACCCAATTTTTTTCTCATTAAAATGTACAATTAATTAGTACAGTTTGACAAGGAAAATTTTTCTTTTAAGTAAACTTCTTAGCCATTTTTTTTAGTTTCTCATTTATAATTACTTTTCCAAATTAATACTTATCAAATAGTATTATTTTTCTTATTAAGTTTTAAAAATAGTTTCTCAAAATTATTTTAGGAAATGATTTTGAAAAATAAAAATACAATTCATCAAGTCCAAATGAACAAATGAATCTAGTACTGATAGTGAAACCGTGGACAATTTTTTTTTTTAACTTTTGAATATCTCCAAGGTAAAAAAATAGAAAACTTAAAAGTTTGTTAAATATTAGTTAAATTAAAAGAGAAACACAAATGAAAAAAAATAGAGTTATTGTTATTTTTTTTATAAAGATCACGCATGTTCTTCACGAAAAACAATCCAATTCGAATTGGATATAACTATTATGAAAGGAAAAATGTTTATTTTGAGTATTTAACTTAATTGCACACTCAAAACTCAAACTCGAAACTACTTATTAACCTATAACAATCACATGAAATTGTTATGATAGACATCAATTTTGTTTGTTAAATTTAATTTTTTTCAAATTTCAAGATAATAAATAAGCTTGACCAACCATGAGTTAGTTTCGATTTGACTAATAAATTTCCAATCAGGATTAAGTTGGAAAAAAAATAATTTTGAGTCTTAATTTTATAAATCTAACTTATATTTTATATTAGGCTAATCAGCTTAACTTATTAGAATCATATCATTTTGACATCTCTTATTGAATCCTACACATCTTATACAATTATACCCTTTTTAAACTTCGTAGTTTAGCAACACATTTTTTAAACATAACTATGTATCCTAAAATTATTTTGCAACCAAACAAACTAGTCTAATAGTGTTGCAAAATGAATATTTTCTTCCTTATTTCTCAACAACATACCGTAAATAAGTTGGCTCTACGAACTTTTTAATATTAATATTGTTAGAGGAAAATGTGCTACAATATTTGATTTTGATTCCTAAAATATTTTGCTTCAATCTTAAAAAAAATTTAGGCCATAACGATATCATATTGGACAAAATAAAATGATTTTTCAAATAACTTGTAGCTACATGTCCATAATAGACTATACCCGACTAAAGCATTTCAAGTCTATTCTAATGAATGAAATCAACGAAAATCATAAAGACTACCTTAGTGAAATTTTATATGTTGGACGACTTTTGTGTCAACATTTGTAGGTGATACAATTGTTGTCTATTTCTAAATTCAATAAATTTTACTTAATTTCAAGGAATCAAAATTTGTCTTGTTAGCACGCTTGTCCAACCATTCTATGATGTCTGCAAAAACAATGGCAATGTTTTCATCAGATTCTCCAGTTGCTACGCCATGACACATTCCGATATATAGTTTGAGGGTCTTGTCTTTGCTACTAGCTCGATCATATAACGCCTTGCTTATTTCTGGGTCTGTCACTGTATCTTTCTCCCCTTGTAACACTAAAAATGGAAACTTAACCTGCTAAAAGCTTATAGAATGAGTCTAAAAAGGGAGTAATTTGATTTTTTAAGGCATAATAAAAGGGTAACATAATTTGACTATAAGTTAGATTGAAAAAAGTTTACAAATTCATCACCTCATGTAGACTTTCTTCAAGAGTCATGCTAATTCTTAACATTTCCATTGCTGTTTTTACCCTTGGCTTGTCTTGGTATATCAACTTATTACCTCTTATCTACAATAATTATCAAAAGACTGTACTTAACACATGTACTATAAAAATTAGATTGTAATTCATTACCAATAAAACTCATTCCCTATTTCATTTGTGTGTGTGTGTGTGTGTGTGTGTGTGTGTGTGTGTGTGTGTGTGTGTGTGTGTGTGTGTGTGTGTGTGTGTGTGTGTGTGTGTGTGTGTGTGTGTGTGTGTGTGTGTGTGTGTGTGTGTGTGTGTGTGTGTGTGTGTGTTTTAAATAAAAAAATAAAAAAAATGATTTTAAGTTTTTTCTTATTCTATTACATGTATCAAATGCTATCTAGACCTCACCGCTTTTCTTTTGTCATGGTCTTTGAAGGCATTATTAATGATATTCTTTGTGGGAACTATTTTCCACTTTGGTACGATATCTTCAATTTTCGTTAATACGTTCACAACCATGGGAATTGGCTTCATCAATTTTTCCGATATCTAGCATACATTTAAACATATTTGCATTAAGTTTGTCCAACATTTTGTAAGTCAACAATAAACCATGTTAAACTCAATAAAGAGAATAAAATAAAGTTTTGAATGAATATGCATATACTCTTGAAAATAAATAAAATAAAATCATACCTTACACATGGGTGCGACAAGAATAGCACCGTCCCAAAATAAAGGGTCCCTTTTATGCAATACTAAGCACACCGAACCTCCCAATGAATCCCCATATAAGAATTTACTCTTTCCTCTATATTCTTGGAGCTCTAAAATATCCAAATGAGAGAGCAACTCAGCATAAGAATTTTTTAAGTGTTTTAATAATGAGATTATTGCTTATAAAGTTAGAAAATGAAACCTACCGCAAATTGACTTAAAAAAGTCTTCACAATCATCAACAATGTTGTCAAACTTAGTGATGAGACAACGAATACCTCCAGAACGTCCATGTCCTTCATAATCGACTCCAAACACTGCATATCCAGCGTTGGCTAACTTTTCTCCACATGCTGGAGCCATAAAGCAGCCAATAAATCATGCATGACTCTACCATATATTCAATGTAACACTACTAATAATTTGTATGAACAAGTATTGAAATCACTATAAATATACTTGTAATGAGGAAATGTTTTGTAATTATGTCTCATGTAGTTAAAAAATAAAATATAGAAATTTCAAATTTGCGAGCACTTATACTATGCTTTGTATAGGTCATTTAAATAAATAGATTAATTAATTCCTTGTTTAATTAGAAATTCATTTAATATGAACAAATTTGTTCATAAGCTTAACCATAAGCTTGTTGAGAAAAATTAAAAGAATCTATAGAATAGTATAAACTACTTTAATAAATTCAATGGTTAAGTTTTATCTTTTAATGCTTTCCTTAATACATCATTTAGTAAACTAATTATATAGAATCACGTATTACCTCTCATGAATGTACTACACTCCATGGCATAACCTGCAATAAGTAATTAACAAATACAAGGTTAAATAATCATGTTTAATATGAGAAAGATAGAAAGAAAGTGAAGAGAAAAGAAAATTGAACCATGACAAAGGAAAATAAGGCCTTTCGGAGAAGAATAAGGCAACCATCTACAGCTGAAGAGTTTTATTCCCCTTGAGTTCCTCTTGTATACCTATGATGTATAATGCAATTTCCACAATTAACAAACAATTAGACAAAAGAAAAGAAGATTGAATCCATAAATAAATGAGTCAGGTTGAAAGGAATTACTTCATAATATTTGAACTTCTGATCCATGGAAGGTTGAGAAAATAATCTGAAGATAGTTTAGCGGGGTGTTGTTAATTGGACAAATAGAAAAATAATTGGTTAATGTTTATAACTTCTCGAAGTATATACAAGAGAGGGTGATGATGATAGTTTATATATGTTGAAAACACCGTTGAAATTATTTTTTTACAGGCTCAAATGTCATTTCTGTTGTGTGAGATGAGTTAAAGTAGTTAGGAACAGAGGGGATGTGACTTATTCTTTGTTCAATGAGAAAGAGATATGAGGTGTGATGTTCTCTTTGTTTAAGAATTTGCTAGAAGCGTTTATCTATTTTGAGTAAAATGACATAAACCTAAAAAATGAATTAGGTGGACAAATAATTCATAATGTTTCTATAAGTGATGTTATTCCTAAATTTGTCTCATTTCTACTATCATTCTAGATATTACGTAAACATACTATGTCAATATTGTCAACAAATCTATTATTAACCTTTTTATCTTTTAAAAAATCACACACTTTTCATAATGTTAAAAAATATTTGTGAATGTTTGTAGCTATTATTTCGGACACCTAGATCATTGGGGCTGACTCATGACGTTAGGGATGCTAACCCTTTTTATCTTGGGTGAAAATCTTTAGTCCAATTGGTTGAGTTGGTGATCCAATTTTTTCAAAAATAGAAAATAATAATAATGTTATAAAAAATAATTATTCATAAATTGGCTCACAAAATAGATAAAATAAATAAATAAAATAATCTAAACATAATGTTACAATCATAATAATATTATCTTATTAAAATGACTTGCATAAATACTTTTTAGAAGTTATCATTATAAGTTAAATAACCCTAGAACATAAAAAAATAAAATCGATATAGTTCACAAAATATTATGTCAAATAAAATAATATTTAACTAAATAAATTATTAATAAATACAACTACAAAAGTTACTCAATTGGATGAGTTAACCCAACACAATTGACATTCTTGAGAGTTGAGTTGGCGAGTTAAAGTTGAATTACTCAACTAACTTATTTTGATGAATTAAATGAGTTTACATTACGCTTAACCCATGTTGACGTTTCTAGGTTACATGTTATTATATTTTTGGATTGAATCTATTTTGAAAATTTTATTTGTAAAATAGTAATCTTTTAACTCAATACGAGTTGCAAATTAAATGGAATGTTGCTTATATTCATATTTTTTCTTTTAAATCTTTTTTCTTATTCCTTAACAACATAAATGACATAATATTAATTTTAAATATTATATATATATATATTTTTAAAATAACTATTTTAATACATTATATTATTCTAATGACCAATGATAATATTGTTATACTTATAAATTAATATATTAAATATAATTTTTTGATAACTAATACATTCACGATTCACAATGTGGTGAAGTCTATTATAAAAAATGAGTTTAATATAAGCAAATAATTAGAAATTATTAGAAAATAAAATAATATCTTATTATATTATGAAAAAGAATAAAATGACGTTAGAAAATAAAAAAATACTTAAAAATACATAATGTAACATATTCTCATATTCATGTTATATATTCACATAAAATCCTATCTCACAAATTTTATCCTCTTTATTCCTATTCTTATTCTCTATCATCCAAATTATTGTCATATAAATTATTGTTAATATCATTACTTTGATTGTCTTTTCACTTGCACCATCATTCAAACCCAATTTTTTTCTCATTAAAATATACAATTAACTAGTACAGTTTCACAAGGAAAATTTTTCTTTTAAGTAAACTTACTAGCCATTTTTTTATTTTCTTATTTATAATTATTTTTCCAAATTAATACTTATCAAATATTATTGTTTTTCTTATTATGTTTTAAAAGTAGTTTCTCAAAATTATTTTAGAAAATGATATTGAAAAATAAAAATACAATTCATCAAGTCCAAATGAACAAATGAGTCTGGTAGTGATAGTGAAACCGTGGACAATTTTTTTTTACTTTTGAATATCTCCAAGGTAAAAAATAGAAAACTTAAAATGACACGATATTAAAAATGGATCGTCTTGAAAGCAGGCAAAATGAGGAACTTGTCCCTAACCGCGACCTGTCGGTATAACCAACACTATAAAAAATTTCTTAATCCTAAGAACAAAGGAAAAGTTCTCACAAAGAGAAAACACAAATTTTATTAAATTCCAAATTCTATCGTGGTTGGTTAGAAGAGTTTATTTATAGGTTTAGTTAGGCAGTCCTAAAATTAATGCCTATTAATATTTTAGTATGCATAAAACCTCATGGAGTTAATGCCCAATGATATTTTAAATGAGATTTAATGCCTCATGATATTTTAATTGGCATAAAATCTCATGAATTTAATATTCATTAATATTTTAATTGACATAATATAACTCCCTACTAACCCTTTATTTTCACCATAAATGACCTTCCTATTTTTTCCATCAGTTATCAAACTTTCTCTTTTTCTTCCAACTATCAAAAAAATGATTTATGCGAAAATACAGGTAAATGGATCCTAATTAACTATTCAGCCCAAATTACATGACAATGACTTTGGGCTTTATATGTATTTTTTAATATGGGCTCCAATCATCGCCAACTTGTAATAAAGTGGCATATTTTGGTGCAACCTCTGATTCACTTTTCTCTAAACTTTTAGTAATTCCCAAACTCAGATCTAGTAAAGATTGCTTCATCATTTTGGTTTTGCGCTTTCATGGTACCTCCAACGTCACGCAAATTATCTTTGGCTTTGTTGGTTGGGTTCTATCATTCCCTCCCTCTTCAAAAGGATTCATTCTCAAATCAAATTCCTCACCTACACAAAATAAAGATAAATTAGCATCATTTAAAGTGGAATTTAAATTACCTTATGCAGTTGGTAAATCTAGCTTGTAGGCATTGTCATTGATCCTTTCTAATACTTCAAAAGTTCCATCTCCTCTTGGCTGTAACTTGTATTTTCTTTAAGTAGGAAAGCTTTCTTTTAGCCTATGAATCCCAACGCAATCTCTAGGTTCAAAAATCATAACACGCCTTTAATTGCTTGCCTTGCATATTGTTCATTGCTCTTAATCTTTAAAAAAGTCTGCCTTCTACTTTCTTCTAGACAATGCATCAGCCACAGTCTTCTTCTTACCTTTCTTGTACTTGATCACATAAGGAAACATCTCTATGAACTCTAGCCACTTGACATGTCTCTCTTGAAGCTTACCTTGAGATTTTAGAAACAAAGCATACAACTCCTAGTCATAGGTAGAATAGTTCAATGCAACCTCACTTAGCTTCTCACTAAAATATGCAATTGTTTAGATTCCTACATGAATACAGCTTCTAGTCCAATACCAAAAGCATCACATTCAATTTCAAAAGTGTTATCAAAATTAGGCAAACAAAGCACAAGTGCATTGGTCAACTTATCTTTTAACAAATTGAAAGCTTTCTCATGCACATCATCCCACTTGAACATAACATCCTTTTTAACAAGCTCATTTAAAGGTGCAACAATAAAACTAAAGTTCTTCATAAATCTCCTATAAAAACTTACTAAACCATGAAAACTTCTTAGCTCGTTTGCATTCTTAGGTGTAGGCCATTCTCTAATTGCCTGTACCTTATCTTCATCCATACTTATCCCCTTTCAGCTTACAACAAAACCCAAAAACACAACAGATTCAAGGCAAAATGAATACTTTTTTATATTTCCATACAATTTATTTTCTCTCAAGACATTTAGAACAACATGCAAATATTCAACATGTTTATCTTAAAGTCTTGCTATAAATCAAAATATCATCAAAATAGACTACTACAAATTTCCTAATGAAAGAACGCAAGACATCATTCATTAACCTCATGAAGGTGTTAAGAGCATTAGTTAAGCCAAATGACACCAATAACCACTCATATAAACCATATTTTGTTTTGAAAGCTATTTTCCATTCATCAACTTCTTTCATACAAATTTGATTCTATTCACTCTTCAAATTAATTTTAATAAACACACTATAACCTAACAATTCATCAAGCATATCATCTAACCTAAAAATATGATATCTATACTTTACAGTGATTTTATTAATGGCCCGATTGTCAACACACATGTGCCATGTTCCATCTTTCTTTGGAACCAAGATAACAGGAACAAAACATGGACTAAGACATTTCCTTACAAAGCCCTCTTGTAGCAACTCATTCACTTGCTTTTGAATTTCCTTTGTTTCCTCAGGATTTGTTCTATAGGTTGGTCTATTTGGAATTCGACAATTGGGAATGAGGTTAATTTGATTCTCAATAACTCTTAAAAGGAGGTAATCCATGAGACACTTCATCTGGAAAAATATCAGCAAATTCTTGTAACAAAGAATCAACTTCACAAGGAAAGGAGAATGAAATTTGTTAGTGAAATAAACGTCATTATACAGGAGTACAAGTACTTTCTCTTTTGCTAATAACACTCTCAACCTCTTTTTTTTTTTGCAAATGCACTCATATTCTTACTTTTCTCTTCACTACACTCAATTTCATGTTTTTCTTTCTTCTACTTATTTTCACTCATATTTTCTTTTCTCTCTTTTTCTTGAATGCTCAATTGCTCTTCTCTCAACTTACACTCTCTTACTTTTCTCATTTTTATTTGGTCTTCACATACTTGCTTTGGAGAAAATGGAGTAAGAGTAATTTTCAACTCATTGTAAATAAAAGACAAACAATTGGTATACCCCTTGTAGGTCACCTTGCAGTCGAGCTGCCATGGGCGGTCCAAAAGTATATGCCCTACCTCCATAAGAACCACATCACACAATACTTTATCTTTGTAATTCTTAATAGCAAAAGGCACAGAAACTTGCTTGTCAACCTTTACTTCTCCAATATTACTAAGCCATTGTAGCTTATAAGGCCTAGGGTGTTTGGCAGTTTGCAAATTTATTTTCTCCACTAGGATAGTACTAGCTACATTGGTGCAACTCCCTCCATCTAGAATCATGCTGCACACTTTTCCTTGAACAAGGCACCTCGTATGAGAAATATGCTCACGTGGCTCCACATCACCATCTTCCTTAGGTTGTATGCTAAGAGCACAACTAGTATATAGTACAACTCCATCTACAGGTTCAGCAACTTCCACGTCACTAGAATCCTCCAATGGTAACATTTCATCATCACTTGAGCTCTCGCTTTCTACTTCTCCATTATACATCATAATCATTGCTCTTTTATTTGGACATTGAGAATCAATATATTCAACTCCTCGACACCTAAAACACTTGATATCATGCGATCTGTAGGATGTATCAGTGTTAATTTTACCTTTAGGAGGAGCATTTGAATATTTGACAATCACATCTTTAGGATTTGTAACAGTTGTACTGTTCTTCCAATTTGATCTCCATGAAGAGCTAGAAGATGAAGCAAATTTGGAAGAGCTTTTAAACTTCAATTGCCTCTCCACTTGAATTGCTTTATGCAATAAGTCCTCTATCTCTATATAATGTTGCAACTCTACCACATCACCAATCTCTTTCTTTAAACCTCCAATGAATCTAGCCATAGTTACCTCATGGTTTTCCTTCACATTGTCTCTAGTCATGGCTATTTCTATCTCCTTATAGTAATCCTCCACACTTATAGAACCTTGTGTCAAACAAACTTTGCAATTTTCTGTGCAAGTCCCTATGGTAATGGATTGATACAAATCTTCTTTTCATGACAGACTTCATGTCTTCGCATGTATGAATAGGCCTTTCTCCATTTCTACGCCTATTAATCACAAACTGATCCCACCAAATATTAGCATAGTCAGTAAATTTAACAATTGCTAATTTTACCTTTTTCTCCTTTGAGTAGTCGTGATAGTCAAACACATGTTCAACTTTTCTCTCCCACTCCAAGTCTACTTCAGGATCATTCTTTCAATGTCAAATTATCTCTTTTTTCTTTTTTTTTCACAACTTTCTCTTTTTTTTTGTATGATTTTTTTGTATAATATATGATAGAAAACAAAACAAAACACAATGAGACGACAAAGAAAGATGGACAAACTTAAAAAAATAAAACAACAGGAGATGAATAGTCATGGACAAATAGACTAAACTAGGATGACAAAGTAGGAGAAATAACAAAAGAAAGAATAGATTTTTTTTTATAGAAAATTGAAAAAGATAAAGACGCAAAGGATAGAGACACCTGATTTCAAGAGCCAAAGCTTTGGTACCAAATGACACGATCTTAAAAATGGATCGTCTTGAAAGCAGGAAAAAGGAGGAACTTGACCCTAACCGTGACCTGCCGTTAGAACAACCACTATAAAAAGTTCTTATTAATCCTAAGAATAAAGAAAAAGTTCTCATAAAGAGAAAACATAATTTTTATTAAATTCCAAATTCTGTCATTTTGGTTGGTTACAAGAGTTTATTTATAAGGTTAGCTATGAAGCCCTAAAATTAATACCTATTAATATTTTAATATGCATAAAATCTCATAAATTTAATGTCCAATGATATTTTAATTGGCATAAAATCTCATGGATTTAATGTCCATTAATATTTTAATTGGCATAATATAACTTCCTACTAACCTTTTATTTCCATCATAAATGACCTTCCTATCTTTTCTACCGGCTA
This sequence comes from Mucuna pruriens, assembly GCA_025330945.1. Taxonomy (NCBI): domain Eukaryota; kingdom Viridiplantae; phylum Streptophyta; class Magnoliopsida; order Fabales; family Fabaceae; genus Mucuna; species Mucuna pruriens. Next base: position 1,173,297 of record JAENHJ010000154.1, read on the forward strand.
TCAAACTTTCCCTTTTTCTACCCACTATTAAAAAATTATTTATGTAAAAATACAAGTAAATGGATCCTAAATAACTATTCAACCCAAATTATATGACAATGACTTGGCATTTTATACGTATTCTTCAATATGGGCTCACAAACAACAATCCAATCTAAATTGGATATAACTATTATGAGAGGAAAAACGTTTCTTTTAAGTATTTAACTTTATTGCTCGCTCAAAACTCAAACTCGAAACTATTTATTAACCTATAACAATCATGTGGAATTGTTATGATAGACATTAATTTTGTTTGTTAAATTTAATTTAAATTTTCAAATTTCAAGATAATAAATAAGCTTGACCAACCATGAGTTAGCTTCGATTTGACTAATAAATTTCCAATTACGATTAAGTTGGAAAAAAATAATTTCGAGTCTCAATTTTATAATCTAACTCATATTTTATATTACACTAATCAGCTTAACTTATTAGAATCATACCATTTTGACATCTCTTATTGAATCCTACACATCTTATACAATTATATCCCATTTAAACTTCGTAGTTTAGCAACACATTTTTTAATCATAACTATGTATCCCAAAATTATTTTGTAACCAAACAAACTAGTCGAATAGTGTTGTAGAATATAATTTTTCCTTCCTTATTTCTCAACAGCGTACAGTAAATAGGTTGGCTCTACGAACCTTTTAATATTAATATTGTTAGAGGAAAATGTGCTACAATATTTGATTTTGATTCCTAAAATATTTTGCTTCAATCTTAAAAAAATTTAGGCCATAAGGATATGATGTTGGACAAAATAAAATGATTTTTTCAAATAACTTGTAGCTACATGTCCATAATAGACAATACCCATTAAATGAGGGCTTTACAATTCTATACTAATGAACAAAATCAACAAAAATCATAGAGACTGCTTCACTATGCTTTTATATGTTGGACGACTTTTCTGTCAACATTTGTAGGTGATGCAATTATTGTCTATTTATCATTCAATAATTTTCATTTAATTTCAAACACTAAAATTTGTCTTGTTAGCACGCTTGTCCAACCATTCTATGATGTCTGCAAAAACAATGGCAATGTTTTCATCGGATTCTCCAGTTGCTACGCCATGACACATTCCAATATATAGTTTGAGGGTCTTGTCTTTGCTACTAGCTCGATCATATAATGTCTTGCTTATTTCTGGGTCTGTCACTGTATCTTTCTCCCCTTGTAACACTAAAAATGGAAACTTAACCTGCTAAAAGCTTATAGAGTGAGTCCGAAAAGGGAATAATTTAATTTATTAAGGCATAATAAAAAGGTAACATAATTTGACTACAAGTTAGATTGAAAAAAGTCTACAAATTCATCACCTCATGTAGACTTTCTTCAAGAGTCATGCTAATTCTTAACATTTCCATTGCTGTTTTTACCCTTGGCTTGTCTTGGTATATCAACTTATTACCTCTTATCTACAATAATTATCAAAAGACTATACTTAACATATTTACTATGAAAAATAGATTGTAATTCATTACCAATAAACCTCATGTCCTCTATATATATATATATGTATGTATGTATGCATGTATTTTTTTAAATAAAAAAATAAAAAGAAAATGATCTTTTTTCTTATTCTATTATGTGTATCAATGCTATCTAGACCTCACCGCTTTTCTTTTGTCATGGTCTTTGAAGGCATTATTAATGATATTCTTTGTGGGAACTATTTTCCACTTTGGTACGATATCTTCAATTTTCGATAATACGTTCACAACCATGGGAATTGGCTTCATCAATTTCTCCGATATCTAGCATACATTTAAACATATTTGCATGAAGTTTATCCAACATTTTGTAAGTCAACAATAAACCTTGTTAAGCTCAATACAAAGAATAAAACAAAGTTTTGAATGGATATGCACATACTCGTGAAAATAAATAAAATAAAATCATACCTTACACATGGGTGCGACAAGAATAGCACCGTCCCAAAATAAAGGGTCCCTTTTATGCAATACTAAGCACACCGAGCCTCCCAGTGAATCCCCATATAAGAACTTACTCTTTCCTCTGTATTCTTGGAGCTCTAAAATATCCAAATGAGAGAGCAACTCAACATAAGAAGTTTTTAAGTGTTTTAATAATGAAATTATTGCTAATGAAGTTAGAAGATGAAACCCTACCACAAATTGACTTGAAAAAGTCTTCACAATCATTAACAATGTTGTCAAACTTAGTGATGAGACAACGAATACCTCCAGAACGTCCATGTCCTTCATAGTCGACTCCAAACACTGCATATCCAGCATTGGCTAACTTTTCTCCACATGCTGGACCCATAAAGTAGCCAATAAATCATGCATGACTCTACCATATTCAATGTGACACTACTAATAATTTTTATGAACAAGCATTGAAATCACTATAAATATGATTGTAATGGGTAAATGTCTTGTAATTATGTCCCATGTAGTTGAAAAATAAAATATAGAAAATTCAATTTTGTGAGCACTTATATTATGTTTTGTAGAACACATTTGAATAAATAGATTAATTAATTGCATGTTTAATTAAAAATCCATTTAATATGAACTAGTTTGTTCATAAGCTTAACTATAAGCTTGTTGAGAAAAATTAAAAGAATTTATAGAATAGTATATAAACTACTTTCATATACTCAATTGTTAAGCTTCATCTTTTAAAGCTTTCCTTAATACATCATTTAGTAAACTAATTATATAGAATCACGTATTACCTCTCATGAATGTACTACACTCCATGGCATAACCTGGAATAAGTAATTAACAAATACAAGGTTATACAATCATTTTTAATATGAGAAAGATAGAAAGAAAGTGAAGAGAAAAGAAAATTGAACCATGACAAAGGAAAATAAGGCCTTTTGGAGAAGAATAAGGCAACCATCTGCAGCTGAAGAGTTTTATTCCCCTTGAGTTCCTCTTGTATACCTGTGATGTATAACACAATTTCCACCATTAACAAACAATTAGACAAAAGAAAAGAAGAAGGAGTCCATGAATAAATGAGTCAAGTTAAAAGGAATTACTTCATAATATTTGAACTTCTGATCCATGGAAAGTTGAGAAAATAATGTGAAGACAGTTTGCCGGGGTGTTGTTAATGTTTATAACTTCTCTAAGAGGTATATACAAGAGAGGGTGATGATGAAAGTTTATATATGTTGAATACACCATTGAAATTATTTTTTTACAGGCTCAAATGTCATTTTTGTTGTGTGAGATGAGCTAAAGTAGTTAGGAACAGAGGGGATGTGACTTACTCTTTGTTCAATGAGAAAGAGACATGAGGTGTGATGTTCTCTTTGTTTAAGAATTTGCTAGCAACATTTATCTATTTTGAGTAAGATGATGTAAAACTAAAAAATAAATTAGGTGGACAAATAATTCATAATGTTTCTATAAGTGGTAGACGTACTATGTTAATATTGTCAACAAATCTATTATTAACCTTTTTATCTTTTAAAAAATCACACATTTTCATAATGTTAAAAAATATTTGTGAATGTTGTAGCTATTAATCTGAGCACCTAGATCGTTGGGGCTGACTCATGACATTAGGGAAGCTAAACCTTTTTATCTTGGGTGAAAATTTTTAGTCCAATTGGTTGAGTTGGCAATCCAATTTTTTTAAAAATAGAAAAAATAATAACGTTTTAATAAATAATGATTCATAAGTAGGCTCACCAAATAGATAAAATAAATAAATAAAAATAATCTAAACATAATGTTACAATCATAATAATATTATCTTATTAAAATGACTTGCATAAATACTTTTTAGAAGCTATCATTATAAGTTAAATAACACTATAACAAAACAACATAAAATTGACACTATAATAAATACAAAGAACAAAAATTACTTAATTGGACGGGTTAATCCTACACAATCGATACTCTTGCCAATTGTGTTGGCGAGTTGAGGTTGAATTACTCAACTAACTTATTTTAATGAATAAAATGAGTTGACTTTATGCTTAACCCATTTTGACGTTTCTAGGTTACATGTTATTATATTTTTGGATTGAGTCTATTTTGAAAATTTTATTTGTAAAGTAATAATTTTTTTACTCAATACAAGTTGCAAATTAAATGGAATGTTGCTTATATTCATATTTTTCTTTTAAATCTTTTTTGTTATTTCTTAACCACAAAAATGATATAATATTAATTTTAAATATTGTATATTTTTTTAAATAACTATTTTTAATTTATTATATTATTCTAAGGACCAATGATAATATTGTTATACTTTTAAATTAATATATTAAATATAATTTTTTATAACTAATACATTCACAATTCACAACGTGGTGAAGTCTATTATAAAAAAAATTGAGTTTATAAAAGCAAATAATTAGAAATATATTAGAAAAAAGATAAGATCCTATTATATTATAAAAAAGAATAAAATGACGTCAAAAAATTAAAAAAATACTTAAAAATACATCATGTAACATATTCTCATATTCATGTTACATATTCACATAAAATCTCATCTCAAAAAACATTAAAGCTTATCCTCTTTATTCTCATTCTTATTCTCTATCATCCAAATTATTATCATTTTAATTATTGTTAATATCATTAACTTTGATTCTCTTTTCACTTGCATCATCATTAAGACCTAATTTTCTTGCTCATAAAAATATACAATTAACTAGTATAATTAGACAAGGAAAATTTTTCTTTTAAGTAAAATTAGTAGCCATTTTTTTATTTTCTCATTTACAATTATTTTTCCAAACTAATACTTATCGAATAGTATTATTTTTATTATTATGTTTTAAAAACAATTTCTAAAAATTATTTTAGGAAATGATTTTGAAAAATAAAAATACAATTCATCAAGTCCAAATGAACAAATTAGTCTGGTACTGATAGAGAAACCATGGACAATTTTTTTTAACTTTTGAATATCTCCAAGGTAAAAAATAGAACACTTAAAAGCTTATTAAATGCTAGTTAAATTAAAAGAGAAATTCATATGAAAAAGTAATTATTACTTATTTTTTTCTTCACGAAAAACAATCCAATCTGAATTGAATATAACTATTACGAGAGGGAAAAGTTTCTTTTGAGTATTTAATTTAATTCCACGCTCAAAACTCAAACTCGAAACTGCTTATTAACCTATAACAATCACGTGGAATTGTTATGATAGTCATCAATTTTATTTGTTAAATTTAATTTAAATTTTCAAATTTCAAGATAATAAATAAGCTTGACCAACCATGAGTTAGCTTCGATTTGACTAATAAATTTCCAATTACGATTAAGTTGGAAAAAAATAATTTCGAGTCTCAATTTTATAATCTAACTCATATTTTATATTACACTAATCAGCTTAACTTATTAGAATCATACCATTTTGACATCTCTTATTGAATCCTACACATCTTATACAATTATATCCCATTTAAACTTCAGAGTTTAGCAACACATTTTTTAATCATAACTATGTATCCCAAAATTATTTTGTAACCAAACAAACTAGTCGAATAGTGTTGTAGAATATAATTTTTCCTTCCTTATTTCTCAACAGCGTACAGTAAATAGGTTGGCTCTCTGAACCTTTTAATATTAATATTGTTAGAGGAAAATGTGCTACAATATTTGATTTTGATTCCTAAAATATTTTGCTTCAATCTTAAAAAAATTTAGGCCATAAGGATATGATGTTGGACAAAATAAAATGATTTTTTCAAATAACTTGTAGCTACATGTCCATAATAGACAATACCCATTAAATGAGGGCTTTACAATTCTATACTAATGAACAAAATCAACAAAAATCATAGAGACTGCTTCACTATGCTTTTATATGTTGGACGACTTTTCTGTCAACATTTGTAGGTGATGCAATTATTGTCTATTTATCATTCAATAATTTTCATTTAATTTCAAACACTAAAATTTGTCTTGTTAGCACGCTTGTCCAACCATTCTATGATGTCTGCAAAAACAATGGCAATGTTTTCATCGGATTCTCCAGTTGCTACGCCATGACACATTCCAATATATAGTTTGAGGGTCTTGTCTTTGCTACTAGCTCGATCATATAATGTCTTGCTTATTTCTGGGTCTGTCACTGTATCTTTCTCCCCTTGTAACACTAAAAATGGAAACTTAACCTGCTAAAAGCTTATAGAGTGAGTCCGAAAAGGGAATAATTTAATTTATTAAGGCATAATAAAAAGGTAACATAATTTGACTACAAGTTAGATTGAAAAAAGTCTACAAATTCATCACCTCATGTAGACTTTCTTCAAGAGTCATGCTAATTCTTAACATTTCCATTGCTGTTTTTACCCTTGGCTTGTCTTGGTATATCAACTTATTACCTCTTATCTACAATAATTATCAAAAGACTATACTTAACATATTTACTATGAAAAATAGATTGTAATTCATTACCAATAAACCTCATGTCCTCTATATATATATATATGTATGTATGTATGCATGTATTTTTTTAAATAAAAAAATAAAAAGAAAATGATCTTTTTCTTATTCTATTATGTGTATCAATGCTATCTAGACCTCACCGCTTTTCTTTTGTCATGGTCTTTGAAGGCATTATTAATGATATTCTTTGTGGGAACTATTTTCCACTTTGGTACGATATCTTCAATTTTCGATAATACGTTCACAACCATGGGAATTGGCTTCATCAATTTCTCCGATATCTAGCATACATTTAAACATATTTGCATGAAGTTTATCCAACATTTTGTAAGTCAACAATAAACCTTGTTAAGCTCAATACAAAGAATAAAACAAAGTTTTGAATGGATATGCACATACTCGTGAAAATAAATAAAATAAAATCATACCTTACACATGGGTGCGACAAGAATAGCACCGTCCCAAAATAAAGGGTCCCTTTTATGCAATACTAAACACACCGAGCCTCCCAGTGAATCCCCATATAAGAACTTACTCTTTCCTCTGTATTCTTGGAGCTCTAAAATATCCAAATGAGAGAGCAACTCAACATAAGAAGTTTTTAAGTGTTTTAATAATGAAATTATTGCTAATGAAGTTAGAAGATGAAACCCTACCACAAATTGACTTGAAAAAGTCTTCACAATCATTAACAATGTTGTCAAACTTAGTGATGAGACAACGAATACCTCCAGAACGTCCATGTCCTTCATAGTCGACTCCAAACACTGCATATCCAGCATTGGCTAACTTTTCTCCACATGCTGGACCCATAAAGTAGCCAATAAATCATGCATGACTCTACCATATTCAATGTGACACTACTAATAATTTTTATGAACAAGCATTGAAATCACTATAAATATGATTGTAATGGGTAAATGTCTTGTAATTATGTCCCATGTAGTTGAAAAAATAAAATATAGAAAATTCAATTTTGTGAGCACTTATATTATGTTTTGTAGAACACATTTGAATAAATAGATTAATTAATTGCATGTTTAATTAAAAATCCATTTAATATGAACTAGTTTGTTCATAAGCTTAACTATAAGCTTGTTGAGAAAAATTAAAAGAATTTATAGAATAGTATATAAACTACTTTCATATACTCAATTGTTAAGCTTCATCTTTTAAAGCTTTCCTTAATACATCATTTAGTAAACTAATTATATAGAATCACGTATTACCTCTCATGAATGTACTACACTCCATGGCATAACCTGGAATAAGTAATTAACAAATACAAGGTTATACAATCATTTTTAATATGAGAAAGATAGAAAGAAAGTGAAGAGAAAAGAAAATTGAACCATGACAAAGGAAAATAAGGCCTTTTGGAGAAGAATAAGGCAACCATCTGCAGCTGAAGAGTTTTATTCCCCTTGAGTTCCTCTTGTATACCTGTGATGTATAACACAATTTCCACCATTAACAAACAATTAGACAAAAGAAAAGAAGAAGGAGTCCATGAATAAATGAGTCAAGTTAAAAGGAATTACTTCATAATATTTGAACTTCTGATCCATGGAAAGTTGAGAAAATAATGTGAAGACAGTTTGCGGGGGGTGTTGTTAATGTTTATAACTTCTCTAAGAGGTATATACAAGAGAGGGTGATGATGAAAGTTTATATATGTTGAATACACCATTGAAATTATTTTTTTACAGGCTCAAATGTCATTTTTGTTGTGTGAGATGAGCTAAAGTAGTTAGGAACAGAGGGGATGTGACTTACTCTTTGTTCAATGAGAAAGAGACATGAGGTGTGATGTTCTCTTTGTTTAAGAATTTGCTAGCAACATTTATCTATTTTGAGTAAGATGATGTAAAACTAAAAAATAAATTAGGTGGACAAATAATTCATAATGTTTCTATAAGTGGTAGACGTACTATGTTAATATTGTCAACAAATCTATTATTAACCTTTTTATCTTTTAAAAAATCACACATTTTCATAATGTTAAAAAATATTTGTGAATGTTGTAGCTATTAATCTGAGCACCTAGATCGTTGGGGCTGACTCATGACATTAGGGAAGCTAAACCTTTTTATCTTGGGTGAAAATTTTTAGTCCAATTGGTTGAGTTGGCAATCCAATTTTTTTAAAAATAGAAAAAATAATAACGTTTTAATAAATAATGATTCATAAGTAGGCTCACCAAATAGATAAAATAAATAAATAAAAATAATCTAAACATAATGTTACAATCATAATAATATTATCTTATTAAAATGACTTGCATAAATACTTTTTAGAAGCTATCATTATAAGTTAAATAACACTATAACAAAACAACATAAAATTGACACTATAATAAATACAAAGAACAAAAATTACTTAATTGGACGGGTTAATCCTACACAATCGACACTCTTGCCAATTGTGTTGGCGAGTTGAGGTTGAATTACTCAACTAACTTATTTTAATGAATAAAATGAGTTGACTTTATGCTTAACCCATTTTGACGTTTCTAGGTTACATGTTATTATATTTTTGGATTGAGTCTATTTTGAAAATTTTATTTGTAAAGTAATAATTTTTTTACTCAATACAAGTTGCAAATTAAATGCAATGTTGCTTATATTCATATTTTTCTTTTAAATCTTTTTTGTTATTTCTTAACCACAAAAATGACATAATATTAATTTTAAATATTGTATATTTTTTTAAATAACTATTTTTAATTTATTATATTATTCTAAGGACCAATGATAATATTGTTATACTTTTAAATTAATATATTAAATATAATTTTTTATAACTAATACATTCATAATTCACAACGTGGTGAAGTCTATTATAAAAAAAATTGAGTTTATAAAAGCAAATAATTAGAAATATATTAGAAAAAAGATAAGATCCTATTATATTATAAAAAAGAATAAAATGACGTCAAAAAATTAAAAAAATACTTAAAAATACATCATGTAACATATTCTCATATTCATGTTACATATTCACATAAAATCCCATCTCAAAAAACATTAAAGCTTATCCTCTTTATTCTCATTCTTATTCTCTATCATCCAAATTATTATCATTTTAATTATTGTTAATATCATTAACTTTGATTCTCTTTTTACTTGCATCATCATTAAGACCTAATTTTCTTGCTCATAAAAATATACAATTAACTAGTATAATTAGACGTGGAAAATTTTTCTTTTAAGTAATATTACTAGCCATTTTTTTATTTTTTCATTTACAATTATTTTTCCAAACTAATACTTATCGAATAGTATTATTTTTCTTATTATGTTTTAAAAACAATTTCTAAAAATTATTTTAGGAAATGATTTTGAAAAATAAAAATACAATTCATCAAGTCCAAATGAACAAATGAGTCTGGTACTGATAGAGAAACCATGGACAATTTTTTTTAACTTTTGAATATCTCCAAGGTAAAAAATAGAACACTTAAAAGCTTATTAAATGCTAGTTAAATTAAAAGAGAAATTCATATGAAAAAATAATTATTACTTATTTTTTTCTTCACGAAAAACAATCCAATCTGAATTGAATATAACTATTACGAGAGGGAAAAGTTTCTTTTGAGTATTTAATTTAATTGCACGCTCAAAACTCAAACTCGAAACTACTTATTAATCTATAACAATCACGTGGAATTGTTATGATAGTCATCAATTTTGTTTGTTAAATTTAATTTAAATTTTCAAATTTCAAGGTAATAAATAAGCTTGACCAACCATGAGTTAGCTTCGATTTGACTAATAAATTACCAATCAGGATTAAGCTGGAAAATAATAATTTCGTGTCTCGATTTTATAAATCTAACTCATATTTTATATTAGACTAATCAACTTAACTTATTAGAATCATATCATTTTGACATCTATTATTGAATCCTACACATCTTATACAATTATATCCCATTTAAACTTCGTAGTTTAGCAACACATTTTTTAATCATAACTATGTATCCCAAAATTATTTTGTAACCAAACAAACTAGTCGAATAGTGTTGTAGAATATAATTTTTCCTTCCTTATTTCTCAACAGCGTACAGTAAATAGGTTGGCTCTACGAACCTTTTAATATTAATATTGTTAGAGGAAAATGTGCTACAATATTTGATTTTGATTCCTAAAATATTTTGCTTCAATCTTAAAAAAATTTAGGCCATAAGGATATGATGTTGGACAAAATAAAATGATTTTTTCAAATAACTTGTAGCTACATGTCCATAATAGACAATACCCATTAAATGAGGGCTTTACAATTCTATACTAATGAACAAAATCAACAAAAATCATAGAGACTGCTTCACTATGCTTTTATATGTTGGACGACTTTTCTGTCAACATTTGTAGGTGATGCAATTATTGTCTATTTATCATTCAATAATTTTCATTTAATTTCAAACACTAAAATTTGTCTTGTTAGCACGCTTGTCCAACCATTCTATGATGTCTGCAAAAACAATGGCAATGTTTTCATCGGATTCTCCAGTTGCTACGCCATGACACATTCCAATATATAGTTTGAGGGTCTTGTCTTTGCTACTAGCTCGATCATATAATGTCTTGCTTATTTCTGGGTCTGTCACTGTATCTTTCTCCCCTTGTAACACTAAAAATGGAAACTTAACCTGCTAAAAGCTTATAGAGTGAGTCCGAAAAGGGAATAATTTAATTTATTAAGGCATAATAAAAGGTAACATAATTTGACTACAAGTTAGATTGAAAAAGTCTACAAATTCATCACCTCATGTAGACTTTCTTCAAGAGTCATGCTAATTCTTAACATTTCCATTGCTGTTTTTACCCTTGGCTTGTCTTGGTATATCAACTTATTACCTCTTATCTACAATAATTATCAAAAGACTATACTTAACACATGTACTATGAAAAATAGATTGTAATTCATTACTAATAAACCTCATATCCTATATATATATATATATATATATATATATATGTATATGTATGTATGTATGTTTTTAAATAAAAAATAAAAAGAGAATGATTTTAAGTTGTTCCTTATTCTATTATGTTTATCAAATGCTATCTAGACCTCACCTCTTTTCTTTTGTCACGATCTTTGAAGGCATTGTTAATGATATTCTTTGTGGGAACTATTTTCCACTTTGGTACGATATCTTCAATTTTCGTTAATACATTCACAACCATGGGAATTGGCTTCATCAATTTCTCTGATATCTGACATATATTTAAATATATTTGCATTAAGTTTGTCCAACATTTTGTAAGTCAACAATAAACCATGTTATGCTCAATGAAGAGAGTAAAATAAAGTTTTGAATGAATATAAATATTCTCTCGAAAATAAATAAAATAAAATAAAATAAATCATACCTTACACATGGGTGCGACAAGAATAGCACCGTCCCAAAATAAAGGGTCTCTTTTATGCAATACTAAGCACACCGAGCCTCCCAATGAATCCCCATATAAGAACTTACTTTTTCCTCTGTATTCTTGGAGCTCTAAAATATCCGAATGAGAGAGCAAATTAACATAAGAAGATTTTAAGTGTTTTAATAATGAGATTAGGGCTTATAACATTAGAAAATACAATACTAAGCTCACTTAGCCTCCTATTGAATCGCCATAGAAGAACTTACTCTTTCCTCTGCATTCTTGGAGTTCTAAAGTATCCGAATGAGAGAGCAAATCAACATAAGAGGTTTTTAAGTGTTTTCATAATGAGATTATTGCTTATAAAGTTAGAAAATACAATACTAATCACGTTGAGAGTCCTATTGAATCCTGATATAATAACTTATTCTTTCCGCTATATTCTTGGAGCTTTAAAATACCCAAATTAGAGAACAACTCAACATAAGAAGTTTTAAGTGTTTTAATAATGATATTATTTCTTATAAATTTTTGAAAATGAAACCTTACCACAAATTGACTTGAAAAAGTCTTCACAATCATCAACAATATTGTCAAACTTAGTGATGAGACAACGAATACCTCCAGAACGTCCATGTCCTTCATAGTCAACTCCAAATACCGCATATCCAGCGCTGGCTAACTTTTCTCCACATGCTAAAGCCATAAAGCAACCAATAAATCATGTATGGCTCTACCATATATTCAATGTGACACCACTAATAATTTATAAGAATAAGTACTAAAATTACTATAAATATACTTGTAATTGGAAATGTTTTGTAATCATATCCCATGTTGTTGAAAAATAAAATATAAAAAATTCAATTTTGAAACCACTTATACTAGGTTTTTTACAGCAAATTTGAATAAATAGATTAATTAATTACTTGTTTAATTAAAAATTCATTTATAGGAACTTTGTTCATAAGCTTAACATAAGCTTGTTGAGAAGTATTAAAAGAATTTAAGGAATAGTATAAAGTACTTTCATAAACTCAAATGATTAATTTTAATCTTTTAAAGCTTTCCTTAATGCACCATTTAATAAGCTACTTATATAGAATCATGTATTACCTCTCATGAATGTACTACATTCCATGGCATAACCTACAATAAGTAATTAACAAATACAAGATTAAGAAATCATGTTTAATACAAGAATGATAGAAAGAAAGTGAAGAAGAGAAAAAATTGAACCATGGCAAAGGAAAATAAGGCCTTTCGGAGAAGAATAAGGCAACCATCTGCAACTAAAGAGTTTTAATCCCCTTGAGTTCCTCTTGTATACCTATAATATTAAGTATAACACAATTTCCACTATTAACAAACAATTAGACAAAAGAAAAGAAGAATGAGTTTGTGAATAAATGAGTCAAGTTAAAAGGAATTACTTCATAATATTTGAACTTTTGATCCATGGAAGGTTGAGAAAATAATCTGAAGATAGTTTGGTGGGAGTGTTATTAATTGGACAAATAGAAAAATAATTGGTTAATGTTTAGAACTTCTCTAAGTATATGGAAGAGATGGTGATGATGAAAGTTTATATATGTTGAAAACACCATAGAAATTATTTTTTTACAGACTCAAATGTCATTTTTGTTGTGTGAGATGAGCTAAAGTAGTTGGGAACAGAGGTGATGCGACTTAGTCTTTGTTCAATGAGAAAGAGACATGAGGTGTGATGTTCTCTTTGTTGAAGAATTTCCTAGTTACATTTATCTATTTTGAGTAAAATGATGTAAAACTAAAAAATGAATTAGGTGGACAAATAATTCATAATGTTTTTATAAGTGGTGTTATTCCTAAATTTGTCACATTTCTACAATCATTCCACATATTACGTAAACACACTACATCAATATCGTTAACAAATCTATTATTAACTTTTTTATCTTTTAAAAAATCACACACTCTACATAATGTTTAAAAATATTTGGGAATGTTATAGCTATTAATTTAGGCACCTAGATCATTAGGGTTGACTCATGACGTTAGGAAAGCTAACTCTTTTTTATCTTAGGTGAATATTTTCAGTCCAACTGGTTGTGTTGATCTTCTAATTTTTTTTAAATAGAAAAATAATAACATTATAAAAAATAATAATTCATAAGTTGGCTCACCAAATAGATAAAATAAATAAATAAAAATAATTTAAACATAATATTACAATCATAAAAATATTATCTTATTAAAATGACTTGCATAAATACTTTTTAGAAGCTCTCATTATAAGTTAAATAACCCTACAACAAAACAACATAAAATCAATATAATTCATAAAATATTATGTGAAATAAAATAATATTTAACTAAATAATCTATTAATAAATACAACAAAAATTACTCAATTGGATGGGTTAATCCAATACAATCTACTCTCTTAACAGTTGAGTTAGCGAGTTGAAGTTGAATTACTCAACTAACTTATTTTAATCAATTACAAATCGACTTGACACTTAACCTATTTTAACATTTCTAAGTTACGTGTTATTATACTTTTGAATTAGGTTGATTATGAAAACTTTATTTATAAAATTATAATTTTTTTAAACTCAATATGATTTTCAAACTAAATGGAATATTGCTTATATTCATTTTTTTTTAAATCTTTTTCTTATTTCCTAACAACATAAATGACATAATATTAATTTTAAATATTATATATGTAATATTTGTTTAAAATAATTATTTTTAATAAATTATATTATTCTAGTGACCAATAATAATATTGTCATAATTTTAAATCAATGTACTAAATATAATTATTTAATCATTAATACATTCACAATTCACAACTTCGTGAAATCTATTATAAAAAATATTAGTTTGATATAACAGAATAATTAGAAAATAAAATAACATAAGATCTTATGATTTTATAATAAAAGAATAAAATAACATCACAAAATAAAGAAATACTTAAAAATACATTATGTTACATATTTACATAAAATCTTATCACATAAAATATTAAAGTTTATCATTTTCATTATCATTCTTATTCCCTTTTATCCGAATATTGTCTTTTGAATTATTGCTAATATCATTATCTTTATTTGTATTTTCACTTGCATCATCATTCAGACTCAATCTTCTTATTCATTAAAACATACAATTAACTAGGTCAGTTAGACAAGGAAAAATATTCGTTAATTAAATTTACAAGTCATTTATTTATTTTTTTCATTTCTAAATTTGTTCTCAAATTAATACTTATCAAATAGTTTTATTTTTCTTATTATGTTTTTAAAAACAGTTTCTCAAAGGCATTTTAGGAAATGCTTTAAAAAAAACATAATCAATCACGTCCAAATGAATAAATGAGTCTGGTTTTGTTAGTGTAAATGTGGACAATTTTGTTTTTTTTTTAACTTTTGAATATTTCCAAGCTAAAAAAATATAAAACTTAAAATCTTGTTAAGTACTAGTTAAATTAAAAGAGAAATAATATGAAAAAACAGAGTGGTTATTATTTATTTATAGAGATCACACGTGTTCTTTACCAAAAACCATCCTATCTAAGTTGGATAGAATTATTATGAGAGGAAAAATTGTATATTTTGAGTATTTAACACAATTGTATATTCAAAACTCAAATAAAAACTACAAATTAACCTATAACAATCATGTGGGATTGTTATGATATACATAGTTTTTTATTCTAATTTAATTTAATTTTTCAAATTTCAGGCCAATAAATAAGCCTCACCAACCGTGAGTTAGGGTGTATTTGACTGATAAATTTTAAATCTTGATTAAGTTGGAACAAAATAATTTTAAGCCTAAATTTTATAAACATAACTATGTATCACAAAAGGTATTATGTAACCAAACAAACTAATTTAATAGTGATGTGCAATAAAATTTTTTCCTTCCTTCTTTTTCAACAGCGTACTATTGGCTCTACCAACCTTTTAATATTAATACTATTAGGAAAAAAATATGCAATTTTTTTATTTTGAATATCATTTCATATTTTGCTTTAATTTGTAAAAATTTTAGGTTATAAGGACTATGACGTTTGACAAAATAAATCGATTTTTCAAATAAATTGTAGCTACATGTCCATCATGGACAATACTATGTATCCCAAAAGAGCTTAACAACACATTTTTTAAACATAACTATGTATCCAAAAATTTACTATGCAACCAAACAAACTACTTTAATAGTAATGTGGAATAGAATTTTTCCTTCCGTCTTTCTCAACAACGTGTAATAAATAGGTTGGCTCTATGAACCTTTTAATATTAATAATGTTAAAAAAAATATGCTACAATTTTTTGTTTTGAATATCTTTACATATTTTGCTTTAATTTATAAAAAATTTAGGCCATAAGGACCATGAAGTTGAACAAAATAAAATGATTTTTCAAACAAGTTGCAGTTACATGTCCATAATGGACAATCCCATTAGATTAGGGATTTACAAGTCTATACTAATGAATGGAATCAATGAAAATCATTATGACTAATTCACCGAGCTTTTATATGTTGCACGATTTTTGTGTCAACATTTGTAGGTAATATAATTGTTGTCTATTTCTCAATTCGATCATTTTCATTTAATTTCAAAGAACCAAAATTTGTCTTGTTAGCGCGTTTGTCCAACCATTCTATGATGTCTGCAAAAACAATGGCAATATTTTCATCAGACTCTCCAGTTGCTATGCCATGACACATTCCGATATACAATTTGAGGGTCTTGTCTTTGCTACTAGCTTGATCATATAATGCCTTGCTTATTTCTGGGTCTGTCACTGTATCTTTCTCCCCTTGTAAAACTAAAAATGGAAGCTTAACCTGCTAAAAGCTTATAGAATGAGTCCGAAAATGGAGTAAATTCATTTTCTTAAGACATAATAAAAGGGTAACATAATTTGACTACAAGTTAGATTGAAAATGTCTACAAATTAATCACCTCATGTAGACTTTCTTCAAGAGTCATGCTAATTCTTATCATTTCCATTGCTGTTTTTACCCTTGGCTTGTCATGGTATATCAACTTGTTACCTCTTATCTACAATCATTATCAAAAGGCTATAATTAACTCTTGTAGTATAAAAACTAGATTGTAATTTATTACCCAATAAACCTCATGTCCTATTTTGTTATATATTATTTTAAATAAAAAATAAAAAGAAAATGATTTTAAGTTGTTTCTTATTCTATTATGTGTATCAAATGCTATCTAGACCTTACCACTTTTCTTTTCCCATGGTCTTTGAAGGCATTGTTAATGATATTCTTTGTGGGAACTATTTTCCACTTTGGTACGATATCTTCAATTTTCGTTAATACATTCACAACCATGGGAATTGGCTTCATCAATTTCTCCGATATCTGGCATACATTTGAACATATTTGCATTAAGTTTGTCCAATATTTTGTAAGTCAGCAATAAACCATATTATACTCAATAAAGAAAGTGAAATAAAGTTTTTAATGAATATGCATATTCTCTCAAAAATAAAATAAAATAAAATCATACCTTACACATGGGTGCGACAAGAATAGCACCGTTCCAAAATAAAGGGTCTCTTTTATGCAATACTAAGCACACTGAGCCTCCCATTGAATCCCCATATAAAAACTTACTTTTTCCCTTGTACTCTTCAAGCTCTAAAATACTCGAATGAGGGAGCAACACCACATAAGAAGCTTTTGAAGTGTTTTAATAATGAGATTATTGCTTATAAAGTTAGAAAATTAAACCTACCGCAAATTGACTTGAAAAAGTTTTCACAATCATCAACAATGTTGTCAAACTTAGAGATGAGACAACGAGTACCTCCAGAACGTCCATGTCCTTCGTAGTCAACTCCAAACACCGCATATCCAGCCATGACTAACCTTTCTCCACATGCTGGAGCCATAAAGGAACAAATAAATCATACATGACTCTACCAAATAATCAATGTTACACTACTAATAATTTGTAAGAACAAGTACTGAAATCAGTATAAATATACTTGTAATGGGAAATGTTTTGTAATTATATCACATGTAGTTCAAAAAAAAATATAGAAGATTCAATTTTGTGACCACTTTTACTTTGTTATTTAGAGCACATTTGAATAAACAGATTAAGTACTTGTTTAATTAAAATTCATTTATTAGGAACTTATTTGTTCATAAGTGTAACCTTAAGCTTGTTAATAAAAATTAAAGAATTTATAGTATAGTATAAACTAACTTCATAAACTCAAATGATTAAATTTCATCTTTTAAAGTTGTCCTTAATACGTCATTTAAATAGGTAATTACATAGAATCATGTATTACCTCTCATGAATGTACTACACTCCATGGCATAACCTACAATAAGTAATTAACAAATACAAGATTAAGCAATCATGTTTAATACAAGAATGATAGAAAGAAAGTGAAGAAGAGAAAAGAAAATTGAACCATGGCAAAGGAAAATAAGGCCTTTTGGAGAAGAAAAAGGCAACCATCTGCAGCTGAAGAGTTTTAATCCCCTTGAGTTTCTCATGTATACCTATAATGTTAAGTATAACACAATTTCCACAATTAATAAACAACTACACAAAAAGAAAAAAGAAGTATGAGTTTGTCAATGAATGAATTAGGTTGAAAGGAATTACTTCGTAATATTTGAACTTGTGATCCATGGAAGGTTAAGAAAATAATCTAAATTGGTTAGGGGTGTTGTTAATTGAACTAATAAAAAAATAATTGGTTAAGGTTTAGAACTTCTCTAAGAAGTATATACAAGTGAGGATGGTGATGAAAGATTATATATGTCGAAAACACCATTGAAGTTTTTTATTTACAGGCTCAAATCTTATGTTTATTGTGTGAGATGAGCTAAGGTAGTTGGGAATAGAGGGGAATGTAACTTACTCTTTGTTCAATGAGAAAGATACATGAGACATGATGTTGTCTTTTCTTTGTTTAAGAATTTGTCGTTGCATTTATCTATTTTGAGTAAGATGATGTAAATCTGAAAAATAAATTAGGTGGACAAATAATTCATAATGTTTCTATAGGTGGTGTTGTTCCTAAATCTGTGTCATTTCTTCCATCATTCTAGATATTACGTAAACGTACATCGTCAATATCGTCAACAAATTTACTATTAACCTTTTTATCTTTTAACAAAATTACATATTATGCATAATGTTAAAAATATTTGTGAATGTTGTAGCTATTAATTGAGACTACTAGACCATTAGAGTTTATTCATGACTTTATGGGGGCTAACCATTTTTATTGTGGGTCAAAATTTTCAGCCCAACTTGTTGAGTTTGCCTTCCAATTTAAAAAAAAAAGAAAGAAATAAGTTATAAAAAATAATGATTCATAAGTTGACTCACAAAATAGATAAAATAAATAAATAAAAATAATATAGACATAATGTTACAATCATAAGAACATTATCTTATTAAATTGAGTTGAAAAATACTTTTTAGAAGCTATCATTATAAGTTAAATGATTATAAAACAAAACGACATAAAATTTATACAGTGAGTTGACCTAAATTAGTCAATTAACTTATTTTGATTACTTAAGCGATTTAAATTTACGCTTAACCCATTTTGACATTTCTAGGTTACATTTTATTATACTTTTATTGGGTCAATTTTGAAAAATTTATTTATAGAGTAGTAATTTTTTAACGCAATACGAGTTGCAAGTTAAATGAAATGTCACATATATTCATGTTTTTTCTTTTAAATATATTTTTTATTCCCTAACAACATAAATGATATAATTTAATTTATTTTTGATAAATAAGGAGGTTTAATCTTCTCTCACTACCTACATAATATTAATTTTAAGTATTATATATGTAATGTTTTTTAAAATAATTATTTTTAATTCACTATATTATTCTAATGACCAATGATAATATTGTTATACTTTTAAATTAATACATTAATTATAATTATTTAATAAGTAATACATTCGTAATTCACAACTTGGTGAAGTGTATTATAAAAAAATAGTTTAATATAATAAAATAATTAAAAATTTATTAAAAAATAACATAAGATCTTATTATATTATAATAAAAAAATAAAATCATGTCACAAAATAAAAAAATACTTAAAAATACATCATATCACATATTCACGTATTCATGTTACATATTAACATAAAATCCTATCACACAAAATATTAAAGCTTATCATCTTCATTCCCATTCTTATTATCTATCATCCAAATTATTATCATCTGAATTATTATTAATATCATTAACTTTGATTGTCTTTACACTTGCATCATCTTTTAGACTGAATCTTCTTGCTAATTAATTAAATTTACTAGCCTTTTTTTATTTTTTCATTTTTAAATTTTTTCAAATCAATACTTATCAAATAGTTTTGTTTTTTCTTATTATGTTTTCAAAAACAGTTTCTCAAAAGTATTTTACGAAATAATTTTTAAAAATAAAAACACAATCAATCAAGTCCAAGTGAACAAATGAGTATGTTACTGTAAGTGAACCGTGGACAATTTTTTTTAAACTTTTGAATATCTCCAAGCTAAAAAGATAGAAAACTTAAAAGCTTGTTAATACTAGTTAAATTAAAAGGCAAAAATATATATGAAAAAATAGAGGGATTATTATTTTTTATAAAAATTACATTTGTTCTACATGAAAAACAATTTTTATCATCGTCATTCTCATTCTTATTATCTATCATCTAAATTATTGTTATTTGAATTGTTGTTAATATCATTAATTTTGATTGTCTTTACACTTACATTATCAGTCAAACTCAATCTTCTTACTCATTAAAATATACAATCAACTAGGATAGTTAGACAAGGAAAAATATTCTTCAAGTAAATTTACTAGCCATTTTTTTTATTTTCTCATTTTTAATATTGTTTTCAAATTAATACTTATCAAATAGTTTTATTTTTCTTTTTATGTTTTTAAAAACAGTTTTTCCAAAAGTATTTTACGAAATTATTTTTAAAAATAAAAACACAATCAATCAATTCCAAATGAACAAATGAGTGCTACTGTTAGTGAAACCGTGGATAATTTCTTTTTCTTTTTTGAATATATCCAAGCTAAAAAATAGAAAACTTAAAACTTGTTAAACACTAGTTAAATTAAAAGAAAAATATATACGAAAAAATAGTGTATTTTTTTTATAGAGATCACGTGTGTTATTCCCGAAAAAACAATCCAATCCAAGCTGGATAGAACTATTACCAGAGAAAAACGTTTCTTTTAAGTATTTAACGCAATTCCACAATTAAAACACTAGCTTGAAACAACTTATTAACCTATAATAAATATGTGGGATTGTTACTATATACATAAATTTTGTTTATTTTTAATTTAATTATTCAAAATTTAGGACAATAAATAAGCTTGACCAACCATAAGTAAGTTTCTATTTGACTGATAAATTTTCAATCCTTATTGAGTTGGAACAAAATAATTTCAAGCCTAAATTTTATAAATCTAACTTATATTTTATATTAAACTAATCATCTTAACATATTAGACTAATACCATTTTGACAACTCTTATTGATCCTACACATTGTATACAGTTATACCCCTTTCAAAATTCATAGTTTAGCCACACATTTTTTAAACATAACTATACATAACTATGTATCCCAAAATTTATTATGCAACCAAACAAACTAGTTTAATAGTGATGTGGAATAGAATTTTTCCTTCCTTCATTCTTCATTCTCTACCGCGTACCATAAATAGGTTGGCTCTATTAACCTTTAATATTAATACTGTTAGAAAAAAAATATGCTAAAATTTTTTGTTTTGAATATCTTTACATATTTTGCTTTAATTTGTAAAAAAATTTGGCCATAAGGACATGAAGTTGAACAAAATAAAATGATTTTTCAAACAAGTTGTAGCTACATGTCCATAATGGACAATACCCATTAGATTAGGGATTTACAAGTCTATACTAATGAATGGAATCAATGAAAATTATTATGACTAATTCATTGTGCTTTTGTATGTTGCACGATTTTTGTGTCAACATTTGTAGGTAATATAATTGTTGTCTAATTCTCAATTCGATCATTTTCATTTAATTTCAAAGAACCAAAATTTGTCTTGTTAGTGCGCTTGTCCAACCATTCTATGATGTCTGCAAAAACAATGGCAATATTCTCATCAGACTCCCCAGTTGCTATGCCATGACACATTCCGATATACAATTTGAAGGTCTTGTCTTTGCTACTAGCTTGATCATATAATGCCTTGCTTATTTCTGGGTCTGTTACTGTATCTTTCTCCCCTTGTAAAACTAAAAATGGAAGCTTAACCTGCTAAAAGCTTATAGAATGAGTCCGAAAATGGAGTAAATTCATTTTCTTAAGACATAATAAAAGGGTAACATAATTTGACTACAAGTTAGATTGAAAATGTCTACAAATTAATCACCTCATGTAGACTTTCTTCAAGAGTCATGCTAATTCTTATCATTTCCATTGCTGTTTTTACCCTTGGCTTGTCATGGTATATCAACTTGTTATCTCTTATCTATAATCATTATCAAAAGGCTATAATTAACTCTTGTAGTATAAAAACTAGATTGTAATTTATTACCCAATAAACCTCATGTCCTACTTTTTATATATTATTTTAAATAAAAAATAAAAAGAAAATGATTTTAAGTTGTTTCTTATTCTATTATGTGTATCAAATGCTATCTAGACCTTACCACTTTTCTTTTCCCATGGTCTTTGAAGGCATTGTTAATGATATTCTTTGTGGGAACTATTTTCCACTTTGGTACGATATCTTCAATTTTCGTTAATACATTCACAACCATGGGAATTGGCTTCATCAATTTCTCCGATATCTGGCATACATTTGAACATATTTTCATTAAGTTTGTCCAATATTTTGAAAGTGAGCAATAAACCATATTATGCTCAATAAAGAAAGTGAAATAAAGTTTTTAATGAATATGCATATTCTCTCAAAAATAAAATAAAATAAAATCATACCTTACACATGGGTGCAACAAGAATAGCACCGTTCCAAAATAAAGGGTCTCTTTTATGTAATACTAAGCACACTGAGCCTCCCATTGAATCCCCATATAAAAACTTACTTTTTCCCTTGTACTCTTCAAGCTCTAAAATACTCGAATGAGGGAGCAACACCACATAAGAAGCTTTTAAGTGTTTTAATAATGAGATTATTGCTTATAAAGTTAGAAAATTAAACCTACCGCAAATTGACTTGAAAAAGTTTTCACAATCATCAACAATGTTGTCAAACTTAGAGATGAGACAACGAGTACCTCCAGAACGTCCATGTCCTTCGTAGTCAACTCCAAACACCGCATATCCAGCCATGACTAACCTTTCTCCACATGCTGGAGCCATAAAGGAACAAATAAATCATACATGACTCTACCAAATATTCAATGTTACACTACTAATAATTTATAAGAACAAGTACTGAAATCACTATAAATATACTTGTAATGGGAAATGTTTTGTAATTATATCACATGTATTTCAAAAAATATATATAGAAGATTCAATTTTGTGACCACTTTTTCTTTTTTATTTAGAGCACATTTGAATAAACAGATTAATTAAGTACTTGTTTAATTAAAATTCATTTATTAGGAACTTATTTGTTCATAAGTGTAACCTTAAGCTTGTTAATAAAAATTAAAGAATTTATAGTATAGTATAAACTAACTTCATAAACTCAAATGATTAAATTTCATCTTTTAAAGTTGTCCTTAATACATCATTTAAATAGGTAATTACATAGAATCATGTATTACCTCTCATGAATGTACTACACTCCATGGCATAACCTACAATAAGTAATTAACAAATACAAGATTAAGCAATCATGTTTAATACAAGAATGATAGAAAGAAAGTGAAGAAGAGAAAAGAAAATTGAACCATGGCAAAGGAAAATAAGGCCTTTTGGAGAAGAAAAAGGCAACCATCTGCAGCTGAAGAGTTTTAATCCCCTTGAGTTTCTCATGTATACCTATAATGTTAAGTATAACACAATTTCCACAATTAATAAACAACTACACAAAAAGAAAAAAGAAGTATGAGTTTGTCAATGAATGAATTAGGTTGAAAGGAATTACTTCGTAATATTTGAACTTGTGATCCATGGAAGGTTAAGAAAATAATCTAAATTGGTTATGGGTGTTGTTAATTGAACTAATAAAAAAATAATTGGTTAAGGTTTAGAACTTCTCTGAGAAGTATATACAAGTGAGGGTGGTGATGAAAGATTATATATGTCGAAAACACCATTGAAGTTTTTTATTTACAGGCTCAAATCTTATGTTTATTGTGTGAGATGAGCTAAGGTAGTTGGGAATAGAGGGGGATGTAACTTACTCTTTGTTCAATGAGAAAGATACATGAGACATGATGTTGTCTTTTCTTTGTTTAAGAATTTGTCGTTGCATTTATCTATTTTGAGTAAGATGGTGTAAATCTGAAAAATAAATTAGGTGGACAAATAATTCATAATGTTTCTATAGGTGGTGTTGTTCCTAAATCTGTGTCATTTTTTCCATCATTCTAGATATTACGTAAACGTGCATCGTCAATATCGTCAACAAATTTACTATTAACCTTTTTATCTTTTAACAAAATTACATACTATGCAAATGTTAAAAAATATTTTTGAATGTTGTAGTTATTAATTGGGGCTACTAGACCATTAGGGTTTATTCATGACTTTATGGGGGCTAACCATTTTTATTGTGGGTCAAAATTTTCAGCCCAACTTGTTGAGTTTTCCTTCCAATTTAAAAAGAAAAAGAAAGAAATAAGTTATAAAAAATAATTATTTATAAGTTGGCTCACAAAATAGATAAAATAAATAAATAAAAATAATATAGACATAATGTTACGATCATAAGAACATTATCTATATTAAATTGACTTGCATAAATATTTTTTAGAAATTATCATTATAAGTTAAATAATCATATAACAAAACAACATGAAATCTATATAGTTCACAAAATATTATGTAAAATAAATCCACACTCTTGACTATTGAGTTGGCGAGTTGACTTAGCGCTTAATCAATTTTGGATTGAATCAATTTTGAAAATTTTATTTGTAGAATGGTAATTTTTAACTTAATTCGAGTTGAAAGCTAAATGAAATGTCACATATATTCATATTTTTTCTTTTAAATATATTTCTTATTCCTTAACAACATAAATGACATAATATAATTTTAAATATTATATATGTAATATTTGCTTAAAATAATTATTTTAATAAATTATATTATTCTAATGATCAATGATAATATTGTCATACTTTTAAATTAATATATTAAATATAATTATTTAATTAATAATACATTAACAATTCATAACTTGTTGAAGTCGATTATAAAAAAAAATAAGTTTGATATAATAAAATAATTAAAATTTTATTAAAAAATAACATAACGTCTTATCATATTATAAAAATAAAATAAAATCACACCACAAAATAAAGAAATACTTAAAAATACATCATGTCACATATTCATGTATTCATTTTACATATTAACATAAAAGTCTATCACATTAAAGCTTATCATTTTTATTCTCATTCTCTATCATTCAAATTTTTGTCATTTTAATTATTATAAATATAATTAACTTTGATTCTCTTCTCACTTACATCATCATTTAGACTCAATCTTCTTATTCTTTAAATTATACAATTAACTAGGACAGTAACACAGGAAAAAAAATATTCTTTAAGCAAATTTACTAGTATTTTTTTATTTTCTCATTTCTAGAATTGTTTTCAAATTAATACTTATCAAATAGTTTTATTTTATGTTTTTAAAAGCAGTCTCTCAAAAGTATTTACGAAATGATCTTTAAAAATAAAATACAATCAATCAAATCCAAATGAACAAATGAGTCTCCTACTGTAGACGAAATCGTGGACAATTTTCTTTTAGCTTTTGAATATCTCCAAGCTAAAAAATAAAAAACTTTTAAAAGCTTGTTAAATTAAAAGAGAAAAACATATGAAAAAACAGAGTGATTATTATTTTTTTATAAAGATCACATGTGTTTTTTTACGAAAAATAATTTTATCCGAGTTTAAATAGAACTGTTATGAAAAGAAAAATATTTCTTTAAAGTTTAACATCCAAAACTCAAACTCAAAACTATTTATTAACATATAATAATAATAATGTAAGATTGTTATAGATAAATTTTGTTATTTTAAGTTAATTTAATTTTTTAAATTTCAAGTCATAAATAAGTCTAATCAACCATGAGAGTTAGCTTGTATTTGAATGATAAATTTTGAATCCTAATTAAGTCTGAACAAAATAATTTTGAACCTAAATTTTGTGAATCTAACCCGTATTTTATGACTAATCAAATCAACTCATTAAATTCATAACTTTTTTACATCCATATTGAATTCTACACATCTCATACCCCTTTCAAGTTTCATAGTTTAGTTTAGCATATTTTTCCAACATAACATACATGCGATTTCCTCATTGAGCCTATGAGATGTGAATTTTCATAGTTTTTTTTTCATGACTTTGATTATTATAATAAATTCATGTTGTAACATTGGGACAATGAAAAAATTGAAACCCTGATGTAGGAGAAAAATTAGTATAAAATTATATTTTTTTTACTTCAATTTTCAATTAATAGTAAAGTATTCAAAAGTTTTAATTTTATTAAATTATCTGTTTGAAACTTAAGTATTTGTATTTAACTATTTTTACTAATTCTTTTATATTGTTAAAACCAAAAGTTAATATATTAATTTTTTTAGTCAAATAATTCCTACTATTGAGAAATACAGGTATATGGAAATATAATTTCAATTTTGGAGGAAAATTGTGAATTAGCAAATGTTCCTTCTTCCAAGATAAAGACGCATATGTTTTTTCTTTTGGCTTTTATTATTTTGAAAAACCACGAACAGACTGTGCTAACACTTTATTGTTGTAGTTGAACATATTAGCTTCGAAATTCCAAATTTATTGAATTGTTCAAACTGAGTGACTTTTCTATTACTTTGAGTACAAGGAGGAGGAATTCTTGTGGACAAACTACAAAGAAAACCAAAATTAAGATTACACTAAACACAGATGTATGCTGTAAATAACTAAATATACGATATTCAAAAGCTGCCAAATAACAAAATTTTGCTTGTCGATGCAATCGGAGAAAATTGAGTCTGAAATATTCCATGTCCCGGCTTCTAATATGTAATTTAAGAGGTTCTGGAATAGTCAGCTGCAGCACAGAAAACAGAAACCAAACCGGCCATCCCAATCACCTGTGCCCAACTTCGTGTCCCAGCAGCAGCAGCTGCACCTGCTACAGCACCCCCAATCAAACCATTGACCTGTTCGGGAAATTTAAAATTAATTTTCAGCAATTCATTAAACCATGTTCATCTTGTATTGTCTAGCGCCTACATATGCAACCATGCAAATGCATATGCAAAAATCAAATGGCGGTTTCTGAATCAACGCCAAAGTAAGCCCCCTAAACTACAATATATCGATAAGGTACCAGCACAGTCATACAAATATACAATGTTATCTTCCATTAAGCACATTATTTGGTCATCCACTTATCATATGCAGTCTATTGTCTGGTAAGAAGAATCTAGCCGCAGAACAAGAATTCAAAGTTTTTTAGAGAAATATATAATTGAGTACCTAATGACCTGTCATTGATCACCTTGGAGAGATAATGACACTATGCAGTGTTCAAGGCAAGAAGTCACCGTACTCATAACTGGTTAGGCATGCAAATAAGCTAGGTTAAATTAGACTTTGTGTAAATAAGTTTGATCTGTTTTATAAAATTAAGACTTAAGTCTCACCAATTATCTATCAAACTTTTTTTTTTTAAGGTTTACCCTAGCCTTTTTTTAAAAGTCCAATATAGGCTATTAGTCTACTTAAAAGTCAATAAAACTAGTTTTTAAATAAACCAACAAATTAAATAGACCAATAAGATTTCTTTGTTTGTTTCTATTTTTTCCTTTATTATCTCATTTGTAATCCAAAAAATAAAAGACCAATAGGCCTAGTTTTAAAGAGACCAATAGGTTTATTTTTAAATAAATTAACAATAATAATTTGTTTTTAAGAATAAAAATTATTTTATTTTGGCATGAAAATATTAAGATATTAAATATATAATTGTAATATTATATTAATTTTTAATTATATAAAAAAAGACAAATAAACTAACATGTTAAGTTTAATAAGCTTTTTTTTTTTAACCCAAGCCTAACCTATCTAAATAAATAGTTTCAAAAACCCAAACCTAGCTTTTTTTTAAAAAAGGACTAGGCTAGGTTAAGCTTTAAAGAAGCTAGGTCATAAGCCCTGTCCACAGCTTGACCTATTCCCATCCCTACCACTACCACTTGGGGAACTTCCCAAAGATGATTAAAAGTATTTTATACTCTGACTACAGGGATGAGGGGAGGCATTGAAACAATCCATTGATGCAAAATTAGAGGCCCGTTTGCTTAAACTTAAAAATAAAATAACATTTTAACAATGCATAAAAAGTAACCTACATTTTTTTAAAGATTTTATATAAAGTAGTAGAAACTATTGTTTGTTTGGTTACAATTAAAAAGTATTTTTTATTTGGAAGTTAGTTATAATTACAGCTTTTTTTTTAAAAAGCTACTCAAAACAACTCAATAATAAGAAATCTGATTTCTTTTTAGATTCTTTTTTTTTTTCAAAAAATAAACAAACACACTAAAAATCTTCAAAAATGATTTATCATTAAAAAAAACTGAAACAATGGGCAAGAAAAATTGACACATTTGCAAAAAATGGGCAAACAACAATGTAATTGTTCCCTACATTTATATCAAAGGGCAATGCTGTGGAAAGCCTGAGTATTTATGTGCTTAGACATTTACATGCAATCAGAGGGTCATGGTGCATTAGTGCTATACCTAGTCGAGCTTATAATAGCAACATCCTATATTGAAATTGAGGAGGTATGATCCTACCTTGCCCAAGCCCAATACCATTGCATCTATCCCCTGTAGCTCTAAGGGCCTTGTTGATGCCTATATAAGCACACACCAAGGGGTATCCAGGCATTTATTAAGTCTAGATAGATACTAAATATGACATAGATACATGGATATGAGAATTTTTTTAACATGGATACATTGACGCACAATATTTGTAAAGAGACTAGAGCCACAGGTGATTTATTTCGACAGTCAGTGAAGATCATGCTTCAAAATTAATGAAAAGGATGTGAAATCAGCAATATTGGCAATGTGTCAGACCCAGAACAAAAGAGACGTGCAAGAGCAGCAAAGTATGATTCGTGAGACCTATATGGCTATATGTGAGACCAGAAAGCACTAGTCCTTGTCTATTTTGCTATTACAGTATTATGTGTAAAATAGTAACAGAAGCATTGGAGTTAATATTGAAACACAATCATTTAAATTGAAAAATATCAATGCATTGCATCTTTTTTTGGTAAACCATATCTTTGTGTGGCAAGCTGTATCAAAGCTGTACCCAAACATAACCAATGAAGTTTAAAAAAAAAAAAATGGAGGATACTCCCAGGATATGTATTTAGGCATAGGTGTGTGACATTTATAATTTTGGCAATTTTGGACTATCTGGGCTTAATAACTAGGTATATTGACTACATTCATCTCTCTGCCTATACTCATTCCTCTTTGTTTACTTGAGTGTTGGAGTGTCTATGCAAGTGTCTCACCTTGTCTTCTCCATTGCTAACTGATAGGAAGCTCTTGGACATGACGAAGCAGTATTGAGAGCACCCCTCAGGTATAGTTTAGAACAACTAAAGATATCTAAACATCTGACATGATTGAAGGAACATCTAAACCAATCCCAGCAAGAGAAGCATAAAATCCACAAAAAGTGCAAAAATCATCGTTTTATTGGCTACTAGACGTACACATTCTATTTCCTGAGACTATCTTTAAAGAGCAAAGTCTAAGCTTCATTACAGGTCTACAATTGTTGAAAAAATGACTACGTTGCACCACTCGCACAGTTGCAAAATCTATATTTTGTCAAATCGCTACGGGACATTTTCTTGATCATTTACAAACTAAGGTAGAGGATATAAAAGAGAGAAGCAACAAACTAACCCAATCATTCCGCCTCCTGTATTTCTGAACCCCACATCGAGTAATGCTGAAAACGCCAGCTACAAACCCTGAAAACCCCAAATCAAGCAACGTTAAAGCCACAAAACATGATTACACAGCTCAAACATCATCTTGCCCACAGTTAAATTACCGCATCGAACCCCAAACCTGCGAACCGAGTTTGCCTGCACTTGGCAACCCAAATTAAGTCATGAGCTCACAGAAAACCCTAGCACCAGTTTTGAAATCGATAAACAACAAAAATAAACAAATCATTTACCACAAAAGAAGCTTTAGCAGTGCCTGTAAGACCTGCACACAAATGAATGATTACGAATTAGAAATTCACAATATTAATAGAAACTATAGTTGGGAAAATTATGCATTACGAGTTATGAGTCTCCATGTATAACATAAATTTACCCTGTTGACGAGCATCGTAGGGACCAGCACACAAGCCCCAGATTACACCTGCCTGAAGAACAATTTACAGTTTCTTTCATTAGGTCTATTATTTTGCGATGGAAGCAAGGTAGAATAAACGATGTTACCGCTCCGACACGAATTATAGCCTCGACGGCGAGGGAGGAGCACGGAGCGACGCCGTCCAGGTCCCCTTCCATTTTCTCTCTGTCGCGGCGTAGAATAGAACCCCAGGGAGGAACATTTTACACAGATGGGCCTGTTGTTGGGTCTCGGCCCAAACTAAAATATTCATGGCCCAATTACTTTGGACCGGGCTAATAATAAGCGGGTAAAACGACAGCTGTTGCTGGCGTTTTAAAAGACAGAAACCCTAGTTTATATCTGGGGCTCTGCGGTCTGTGCTTCTTGTTTATCACCAGGAGGAGCAGAGAGAGAGAGAGGCGCGAAAATGAGCGGAGCGAAGGGGAAGAAGAAGGGAGCGAGCTTCGTGATTGATTGCGCGAAGCCGGTGGAGGATAAGATCATGGACATTGCTTCTCTCGAGAAGTTCCTTCAGGAGAGGATTAAGGTCGGCGGCAAGGCCGGTGCGCTCGGCGAATCCATTACCGTCACTCGGGACAAGAGCAAGATCACCGTCACCTCTGACAGCAACTTCTCTAAACGGTACTCTCTTCGTCTTTTTTCTAATGGTGCTTTACTTCACCATGTGCTCTATGTTTTTTTCATAGGAGTGAGGGTTTTATTTTCATTATGGTTATTCATCGTTAATCGATCTTATTGCTCTGTTAGCTGAGATATTCAAACTTCGGAGAGTAGATCTAAGACCCTGTTTCTGACACTGAGATCAGCATGATAAAAAAATGTTAGAGAACTTTAGCTAAAGCCTCCAGTCTTTTAGGGTTTTCTACTAAGTTTTCTAACATTCTCTTAAGTAATTTTGTACTATGTGATTAGCTAAAGCCTAAAGCTTCCAGTCTTTGCAACGCATATGGTGTCAATTGTTAGATTGCTTGCTAACTTATCAAGTTTGCTTGTACGGAAAACAAAATAAAATTATATATTCAGGTGTTGTTTAGTTATCTCTTCAACTGAGATGACTAGTTGTTGCTGTATCTGTGTTCTATGCTTGTATCATG
The DNA here is from genome assembly GCA_025330945.1 of Mucuna pruriens. Classification (NCBI taxonomy): domain Eukaryota; kingdom Viridiplantae; phylum Streptophyta; class Magnoliopsida; order Fabales; family Fabaceae; genus Mucuna; species Mucuna pruriens. Next base: position 1,204,876 of record JAENHJ010000154.1, read on the forward strand.
AAAGGGATTGTCTTATCATATCTCACTGTAAGCGTCAATGTTGCGACTTGTCAGAGGGTAGGGAAAATGCTAATAAGCGTTCTTGGCTTTTGGATGTTTTCATGCATTGAACTTAAGTATCTGTAATTAACTTTTTTAATGTTTAAGTAGGAAAAGTTCGTACATTCTTCACTGTTGCCTAGTATACCTTTATCTTAATAAAGGTAGACTATACTGTGATTTCTGTGTTTCCACACCGTTAAGAGTCCCACATTGACTAGGAATGAAGCTTGATGTGGTACTTAAGTCAAGAAGTTCTCCCACCTAATGGACTAGTTATTTGGGTTGGATTCTCTTTTGTGTTTTAAGTTCTAACAGTTGGTGTTCTTGTTGAGAATTGAATTGACACTGTGTGTACAATTTTCTCTCTCGTATTTTGATTTCTTTTGCTTATATTTTCCCTTCATAACCTTTCTCAGGTATCTGAAATATTTAACCAAGAAGTACTTGAAAAAACACAATGTGAGGGATTGGCTTCGTGTGATTGCATCCAACAAAGACCGGAATGTCTATGAGTTGAGATACTTCAACATTGCTGAGAATGAGGGTGACGAGGAAGACTGATGATGTAGTTCTCTGTCTTGAGGCATTCTCCGTTAGGTTTAGATGTTGTGGAATCTCATTTACTGCGTTGTTTATTGACTTGTTACTCTGGTTGTTTAAATATTCCTGTGTTTTATTTTGAACCAACTTTATGCCTTCATATGAAGTTTTATAGTGATTATTGGAGAGATTGTCATAAAAAATCAGATGCAATACATGCCGCAACTTAATGTTGGCATATGGCTATCTTTAATTTGGATACCATTTACTATTACAGTAGGAGAGGTGTTTTAGTATTTACTCTTGCAATGGGGCATAAAATTGCTGTTCACGTCGATGACTGTGTATTTGCCCCGAGTACATGGTGCCACTCGGCTTACACCGTAAGTACATGCGCGAGGAAGTACAATGTAGCTGCTGCTGGAGTATTGGTGCCACGCGAGGTTTACAGAGGTAAATATTAATACGTGAACCAATACAACAGATGAGTAGGATTCATGAGACGGTGAGAGGAAGAGAGTAGAACGATGAGAGGTAAAGGGGATTCCTCGGGAGAGGAGGGAAAGAAAATGGTTTTTGAGAGACAGATGTTGAGATGAAGGATTGTCAGGGATGAGAATCGGTGATTGAGGGTCAATGACATGAAAATCATGATAAATGAGAAAAAGGAAATAAAAATATGAAACTAAAAAATAATGTTGATCCAAAAGTTAAAATACAATAACTGTGATGTTGAGGAATTAGAGAGTGATCTAAATAACTAGACAGTTTAAAATAGAAATAGGTCTTTACTATTTTTTTAAAATATTTTAGTCTCAAAATTAAAAGATAAATAAGTTAATTATTTTAATCTAAAATAAAAATAAGTATTTATAAAACATAAAACTGTGGTAATTTGTAAATCTAAATTGTAAACCTTTTTTTAGAGTTACGCTGGTAAATAGAAAAACTATATAAATGATAAATAAAAAAAAAAGTCTGTAATAGCAACATTTATGTAACAGAGTTGAAAAGGCAAGTTTAATTGTCATGTTAACGCCACAAAATAAAATTCATTTCTTATTTTTAAATATACAACAAGCTGCAGTATCTTTTGTTTTCTTGTTCTGTTTAAAATTATTAATGTTATAAAAGTATAATAATTAGTTTTGTTTACCTTTTTGTTCTTAACAAATTAAAAAAGAAATTTTAATTTTTCATTTATTTTCTTCCATTAAAATCTGAACCACAAACACTTCATACTAGTTGTGCGACATTGAACCGCAGGAGGTTTATGATTGGCTTTACCAGTCACCAGCAATGCGTGCTTCCGGGAAGGTGATATCATGCACGCACCCAAGTCTTCATCTATCCCACCCCAACATCGAATCATTCGTGTGGAACAACCTCATTCGAGCCAGCGCCAGAAGCAGGGTCGAAAACCCAGCGTTTCCACCAGCACTCTCTCTCTACCTTCGCATGCGCCTCCATGCCGTGCTCCCCGATCTTCACACCTTTCCATTCCTTCTCCAATCCATCAACACCCCTCCTCAAGGATACCAACTCCACGCTCAAATCTTCTTCCTTGGTCTCGCCAACGACCCTTTTGTCCAAACCTCCCTTATCAACATGTATTCTTCCTGTGGCACCCTCAGCTTCGCCCGCCAAGTGTTCGACGAAATCGCTCACCCTGACTTACCCTCTTGGAACGCCATCATCCACGCAAATGCCAAAGCGGGCATCATTCACATGGCGCGGAAATTGTTCGATCAAATGCCTCACAGGAACGTCATATCGTGGAGCTGCATGATCCACGGTTATGTAAGGTGCGGCGAGTACAAGGCAGCGCTTTCTCTGTTTCGTATTTTGCAATTGGAAGGTCGTAAACTCACACCCAATGAATTCACCATGTCAGCCGTGCTCTCAGCTTGCGCGCGGTTAGGTGCGCTTGAGCATGGGAAGTGGGTTCATGCTTACATTGACAAAACTGGGATAAAAATCGATGTTGTGTTAGGGACGTCTTTGATAGACATGTATGCCAAGTGTGGAAGCATTGAAAGGGCGAAATGCATATTTGATAATATGGGTCCCCAAAAGGATGTGATGGCTTGGAGTGCCATGATTGCTGCTTTTGCCATGCATGGACTCTCGGGGGAATGCCTTGAACTGTTTGCAAGGATGGTAAATGATGGGGTGAGACCTAATGCCGTGACGTTTGTGGGTGTTCTTTGTGCTTGTGTGCATGGGGGGTTGGTTAGTGAAGGAAGTGAATATTTCAAGAGGATGGTGAATGAGTATGGGATTAGTCCTACAATTCAACATTATGGTTGCATGGTGGACTTATACGGCAGAGCAGGTTGTATTGAGGATGCTTGGAATGTGGTTAAATCGATGCCTATGGAACCTGATGTGATGATATGGGGAACTCTTCTTAGTGGGGCTAGAATGCATGGGGACGTTGAAACTTGTGAGATGTCGATAGCGAAACTGCTTGAGTTGGACCCCACAAATAGTGGTGCCTACGTGCTTCTTTCTAACGTGTATGCCAAGTTGGGACGGTGGAGGGAAGTGAGGCATTTGAGAGATGCTATGGAGGTCAGGGGCATCAAGAAAGTTCCAGGGTGTAGTTTGGTTGAGATAGATGGCGTTATTCGTGAGTTTTTTGTGGGGGATAATTCTCATCCAGAAACTCAAGATATATATAGAATGCTTGATGAGATTATGAAGAGATTGGAAAAGCATGGTTATGCACGTAACACTGGTGAGGTATTGCTTGATTTGGACGAGGAAGGAAAGGAGTTTGCGTTGTCTCTGCATAGTGAAAAACTGGCAATTGCATATTGCTTCCTCAGGACAAGCCCGGGTACCACAATTCGGATTGTGAAGAACTTGAGGATATGTGGCGATTGTCATGTTGCAATTAAGATGATTTCGAAGGAATTTAATAGGGAGATTATTGTTAGAGATTGCAACCGGTTTCACCATTTTAAAAATGGGCTTTGCTCCTGCAAAGACTACTGGTAAATATAATGGAAACTACAGCATAATTTTGTTGAAATTTGGGATTTTATCATTTCAAAATTCAAATTCTAACAAAATAATTCTAACAAAGTGGGCGGTAAAAATGAGGTTGGCAGTAGGACTACAGATTCTAACCTTGAGTTGACAAGTATAATCGCAGCTTAAATGTAGTCGTTTTAACGGTCTCTTGTTGATTGGAAAAGAATAACACTGACTAATGACGGTAAATCTCATAGAAAAAACTGACAAAATAAATTAAAAAAATTAAGACATTTATTATCATCTTATTTTTAAGTTCAGATATGTTTCTAGTTCAATAAAATGAGTGAGTATTTATCTTAATCCTAAAAAAAATTGTTTAATTTTTATTCTTTTAAAATTTAAAATAACTTATTTTTTATTCGTATAAAATGAACAAATTTTGATTTTGGTCATTGTAAAATATTTTTATTTAATTTTCATTCTTCTAAATTTTAAAATCATTATTTTTAACCTTTAAGGTTAATTTTAAAATATATAAATAATATTTATTTTAAAAATTTATTATTCATTTTTTAGTATCATATTATAGCATATAATACCACAAAAATAAGTGTGTTTCACATGTAATTGTCAACATTTTATTTAACTCATGAGTAATCAATAAGTGATGTATAATATTAGGGACAAAAAATAATTATTTTAAATTTTAAATGATGTATATCATTAAAAAAAAACTATATGAACTAAAATTAAAACTCACACATTTTGAAAGGATTAAAACATATTTAAGTCTTATTTCTTTTATTTTAAAAAATATTAATTAAAGATTAATTATCATAAATAAAAAATTTAGACCTGTTAAATTTGTGAAAAAAAAATCCATTCTCTATTTTCATTTTTTTAAAAAGTAATTCTCATTTTCAAACTTTTATCTTTTAGAAAACATGTTTGCTTTTAATTATTTTCATTTTTAGATTTTTTATTTTCAAAATGGTAGTTTTTCTCAATCATCTCCATTGTCCACGACCATGGGCCACTAATCATCCAAACCCGTTCCCTTCATTGTCAACCAACAACACCAACAACTGATAATGAGGTTTTGAAAAAGAAAAAAAAAAGGAAGGAAACAAAAAAAAATTAAATTAAAAGAGTTTTATAATGATTGTAGATTAGAATATTAAATTTATGATAATTTATTGTTTTATTTTTATTTTAAAAATTATTAAATTAAAGAATATTTATTAGAAATGAAAATTTTACCTTCTATTCCCTTTCGTTCTAAAATTGTACAAGCAAATTTCTTCTAACTTTCAGAGGAAATTGAAGCTTCTTAAGTAACCTCATTTCCAAAGATGTGAGATAATTCAAGAATAATAAAACCTGAAATGATCCTGCTGTTCATAAAGGTCAGCGAATTGGATGAATACGTAGTTTAAATTTACCTTTGAAACCAGAAGTAAAAACCTAGGGATAGATGTAAAATAATGTATTTGCTACATGCATATATGTTCAGTTTACGCTCAAGTTAGGTTAAAATTAGCTGCAGTAGGTAACCTTGGTTTAATTTTGATGATGTAATATTATTGATGTAGCATACATGCACTACCTGATTATTCATGTATGATTTTACTTGAGAGAAAATGAGAAAACGGTGGAACTATGTTCAGATAGAAAAGAAAGGAAAAAAACGAAATTAGTTGGTAAATGATTCTCTAAAGATAGTGTGAAATAAGACTAATATTAGGTACAGACGTTCACACGAGAAATAAAAACAATGAAAGCTGTAATTCTTGGTTGTTTGCCTTTATAATAGAGAAGTAAAAAATTAAAATCATTGTGTCCCTTTGTGTTTTTATGATTTAAAACAGACTTCTTAGATCGTTGCAGAGTATATATTGCCTTAAAAATTTATTGGTCCACAAAGTGAACTTCCGTTTTTGGTAGTCTATCATCCAAGTGAGGAGTACAAGTTAATTTATTGTAGGAACACAACATATACATTGTACATGAGAAAAGGGAGAAGTGAAGACAAGATTTTAAGCCACGTTTGGAGATGGAAAAAAATATGAGATGATGAAATAAATTAAAATGGAACAGAAAATAATGAATAGCACCTTATCAATCTCATTCTTTACATATTAAAGAAAAATAAAATTAAAGATAAATAATAACATAATTTTCATTAATTTTACTTTATTTTATTAAAAAAATCCAATTTCGTTAAATAAGATGTATATTTTTTAAATTCTAAATCCTAAATTTTAAACCATAGACTCGAAATCCTAAATCCTAAAAAAATTGAATAATAAAAATATAAAATTACTCTTGAGCAAGTAGGTTTTTTCTCGTTTTTCATTATTATTTTACAAATTTAAACATAGATTTCAAATTTTTACATCCATCTTGAAAAAAACTAGCTACACGGACGTATCAAAAGAAAGTACCGTATATTGCCTATAAAGCTTATTGGTCGACAAAGTGAGCTTCCTTCTTTGGCACTTGTTTCGGCGCGTGGTTGTTATTTTCACATTTCTCTGCTTTTACAAAAAGTCCATGAGTTGGGTTTGAATGCACGTGTAAAATTAGGACAACCATTCCAATTTTACAATTACGAAAATACTTATGGATTATCTATTAACAGCATCTTTACATATATTACCAACAAGAAGATTTGAATCCACTTGTGTTAGAATATGAATCTAACCAATATTTTTTCTATCATCATATTTCACATTTCTTGCTCCAAGGAAATGGGTAAATAATTTTTCATTTATAAATTTAGAAAATTATATTTGACACACCTAACACCATGCAACACCACTTTCTGTATAACTACTCCGATTCTGCTCCATTTCTTTTCAAGTAACAAAATCGTTTTCGCCTGAAAAAGACCCCTGCGATTCGCTCGGCGAAATCTGACTTCGCCGGTCAGATCGTCGGTACATCTCTGATTTTTCCTCTCTTCACCTCAATCCACTTCCATGATTTTCACCACTTTTCTTTCTCAATTTTCGCTTCTAATTCTCAAATCAAATTCATAGTTTGCATTTGCAGATTTGCTTTAGATTATGTATTTTCCGTCTCTGAATCATTGCGTGCGTGCTCGAAATCGAATACCAGCTCGTGATTAGTTTTGCAACTTCCTTAGAAAGTATAATAATAAATATTAATTCCTCTGAATCTATTATTGATAGATGCTGACTCTACTTGAGCATGTTCATGTTGCCAGCTGAACGATTGTTTTTTCAAAACTCAAAAGGGATCTCGTGTTGTTTAAGCAATGAAGTGTTTTGATTTTATCAATTTTATTTTTCAGTTTATGTTCTAATAACCGACTTGTTTTATCAGGGCGTGTGAATGTTTTCTTGCTTGAACTCCCATAACTGAACTGCAATTTGGACTGAGTTTGACCCCACTGGCACTTGGTCAAAAAAGGCTAAAAGAATGGTTGCCTTTTCCAGCATACTGGGGCACGAAAAATGTGACAGCTACTTTATTTTTAGCGGAGAAACTTCCCTTGGGGATAATTTTCGGGTATTTTTGTATTTTCTTGGCCTTGCTTACTGTTTTATCGGATTATCGGCTATAACTACTCGCTTCTTTCAATCCATGGAAAATGTGGTGAAGCACACAAGAAAAGTAGTGGAGGTAGATCCTGTTACTAAAACTGAAACTATTAGATATGAAAAAGTTTGGAATTACACTATTGCGGATATTAGCCTGTTGGCCTTTGGAACTAGCTTTCCCCAGATATCATTAGCCACCATTGATGCTATACAAAACATAGGGAAGCTGAATGCTGGAGGTTTGTTTTGCTACTATTTTTCACGTTCTTAATCCTTTGTCTTTATAATTTGACAGACACTCCTTTTAAAGATAAAATTGCATTTATTTTGTAGGCTACATATAGAATGTTGATTCGGTATATTTTGAAGTATTCTCTTCTTTCCCTTGTAATACCCTCTAATTGCTAAACAAATTTTTAACAGACCAAGCAATTGATTTCTCATTATTTCCCTTGTTCACTTATGGTTACTATTACCTCTTGGAAAACTTTCTGACTCCCGTCTGATTACTATTTATTCTGTTCCAGCTGTACCTATAGAATTTCATAATGGGTTAGTTTGCCAACATCCTTAAACTGTCTAAAATTATTGAATCTTTCTACCTCACAATTTTAAGGAAAACATGCATGCTTGCATGCATAAATTTATCTATACACTTTATGTAATATGATCTTTTTAGCTTTATGTTAGGCAGCTTGGCGCTCTATTTATCAAGTGGCATTTATTTCAAAAAATTCAAATGCAATGAAAAAAAATGACGTGCTTTCTACACTGACTTTTGTTCATGAAAAAATTGTCCCAAGCTTTACTAGTCCCTAGAAACAGAAGATGACATCTTGTCCTCACTTGTATTATTTTAACTTTATAAGGATAAAGAAAACCAAATGATCACTAATTTGTTCTTCCCGCTTATCTCTGATGTGATTGGAAACATGTTTTAATACAACAAAGTTGTTTCTGACTAGTAGATTATTCAGAATTTTTTTTTTTGTGCTGGGAAGTGCGAATAGTTATTCTATTGAGTGACTTGAGTGTGTGCAGTGACTTTCTTCCTTTAGAATAATATTTGATGCTGCAGTATTTGTTTTATTTTGATCTTCAATTCTTTCTGGAATTGTTGAGGCGCTTTAGACTGTTAAGCAATATAATATAACTCTTTATAAATGCTCTGAATATTCAGGTTTGGGACCCGGAACACTTGTTGGTTCTGCAGCATTTGACCTTTTCCCCATCCACGCGGTTTGTGTAGTAGTTCCAAAAGCAGGAGAGTTGAAGAAGATTGCTGATCTAGGAGTGTGGCTGGTGGAACTGTTTTGGTCATTTTGGGCTTACATTTGGTTATACATAATTTTGGAGGTAATATTCCAACATTCTTCTGCTTAAAACTTCTTAAATTTGTATTGTTTGCCTCCTTGTTATTTTCATTAACTCATTTCTGGTTGAGTAAGAACTCTAATATGGCCTACATTTCTTCTCAGTAGAAGACTACTCACCTTAGAAACTGTAGTTAACCTATGCAAAATTTTGGGGAAGTTAGTGAGAAAACTTGTGAGACTGTCTCACTTGTTAGATGTGGTTCTTAGATTTTCATGGTCAATGTCTATAAGTGCATTTGCATCTCCTAAGTTAGCACTGAATACCCTATACAATCTTGCATCTCAATCAGTAAGTCAGAACAATTATAACTCTTACTCATACTTAAGGTTAGACAAGTTTAAAAATAAAAATATTAAAAAAAAAAATAACACATATCTAGTTTAACTGTATTAATATTATCACTTTGCTTGTTTAACTCTTGACCATTCTTATTCTTCTTGTGAAATACTCATCAAGAAACTGAATGTAGATATGGACTCCAAACGTTGTGACTCTGTGGGAGGCCTTGTTGACAGTACTGCAATATGGATTACTATTGACTCATGCTTATGCTCAAGACAAACAGTGGCCATATATTTCTCTACCTATGTATGTGCTTCTACATGATTCTTTGAATTAGATTTACTATTTAGCTAAAAAGATAGAAAGTTCATGATCCTCTTGAATCTTGATCTTTCTAGTTTGATGTCTTTTTTTTTATTTGAAGTGCAAGAGATGAGAGGCCTGAGGATTGGGTGCCAGAAGAGAGTCCGTATTTTCAACAGGAAGCCCATGAGAAGGTGGATTGGTCTGAGATAAGGCATGTTAATGAAGAAAATGGGGACACTGCTGATATTTTTTCCTTTCGTTCAGAAAATCCCACAGGTTCCAACCTTAATGTAGTGGAAATTGACTTGGACTTAGCACAATGTTTTCTTCTCTTAAAACAATTTACTCAGCATTAGAAATATCCTGAAATATCAGAACCATTTTGTGTCAAAATTTTCTAATTTACAGATCCATTGTATGTCAGAGTACCTGAAATAGATGATGAGGCTGAAATTTTGGACAAAGCTAAGGAAGCAAGGTTGAAGGATACCCACTTGTTTGCAATTTGGAGACAGCAATTTGTGGATGCACTGATGGTATTTCATTTTATGTTACAAGTGTATCTTTTAGATTAAATGCTGACTTCATAGATTCAAGAAAAACAACATCCACAACCAAGCCTTACTCTATTACCAATTGACATTGTTGAGCTCTTCAAAATCCAAAAATCCAAAATTTTCATAGAACTATTTAGGGCAAGATCTTATCACAGGTTCATGAACATTGTTAGTATTGCTGTTACTAACTGTGATTCAGTTAATCATGTAATTTCAGTGGTTTTATGGATATGAAGACTTGGATATGGGCCGCTTCTTATAAAGTGTATTGTCTTGTGATAGTACAATTGGTCTTGTCATATATACCCACACAAATGTCACAAACACACTTTGTATGATGTGGTTTAGTATATCCTTTACGTTTTCTTGTGTTCTTAAATGAATTATATGATTATTAACTATCAGTAAATTCACTCTTTAACCATTTTATTATTGAAAACCAATTGAAAATTATTGCAAGTCCTGAAGTACAAAGAAAACAAAATAAGCAGGAAAAAGACGATGAATGACCTCATAAATTTTAAAGAAAATGCAATTTGAAGGTCATGCCCGTGCTCCTGTCTTGATGTCACTATTTGTTTCCTTTTTCCACCTGGTAATTCCCCAAATTATGAGTCCATCTTTCACTCCTATTTTGCTTTTCTTTCAAAATCATTGTATCTCTCTATTTTAATCCACCACATCTTGTGTCTCTTACATTTACAAATGATTGCCAGTATCTCTGTTTACTCCCAGTTAAATTTCATATAGTTCAAATTTCCTAATAAAGTCAGCTCATTGTTTACAATTTTCCAACTTTCCTGAATCAGTTTGTTATGAAATTACAGATGGAAAATTGTAAAACTAGTCAAACTGAATTCACTAGGAAAATCCCTATTGTTACTTTATGCAGTCATAAATTGTATACATTAATTTAAACCTTGCCCTTATTGTTGAAGTTAGGACTTGGACAGAATGATGATTCATGCATTGCAGAAAATATTGTAAACATTAATGTACTAATAAATAATACTTACGTAGAATTCCAACAATATATTGCCAATTTTTGAAGGATAGTCTGTAATTTCTTCAACAGTTGGAGAGCCCAAAATCAAAAAAATTCAGAAATGTATTTCTCTGCATAGCTCGAATTTTCTGGCAATTGCTGCTTTTACCATGGAGATTTCTGTTTGCTTTTGTTCCTCCATGCCAAATTGCTCATGGATGGATCTCCTTCATTTGCTCTCTGCTTTTCATCAGTGGGATAGCTTACATTGTGACTAACCTCACAGATCTTATAAGTTGTGTCACAGGTTTTCTTTCTCACTCAATGATATTCCTGTCCTCTTTTTTACAGATCATTATAGATCCAAAGTAGCCTTTAGTTCTGCATATCTTAGCTTTTTTTTTCCCTCTTTGACAGGAATAAATGCTTACGTGATAGCATTTACTGCCCTAGCCAGTGGAACCTCGTGGCCTGATCTAGTGGCTAGCAAGATTGCTGCCGAACGTCAAAAGACTGCTGATTCTGCGATTGCAAACATAACTTGCAGGTCTTCCATCTCAATATCCACCTCATTCTTGCTTTAGGAAACGGTCACATGTTATCATTACATCATGATTTGCCTTAACACTTTTCTTGAAGAAGGATATTAGTAGTTAATAATATTTCTGGAATGCTTTTGATTTTTCGCAATTTAGTAGTTTAATTTGATGGTTCTTAATGGATGCTATAATCTCAAATTGTTCAACCCCTTATTGGAGTGATTATGTGTTTCTAGCGTCTCATCTGATTTAAAATATAATTTGATCGATATTGGTAAAATTTTTAGTCCTAAATATAAATATTATGGAGCTGGCTTATGGAAGTTCATTGAATTATATGCATGTGTGTATGTATAATGTGATGTTATAATGTCAAGAAAGTGAAGATTGAAACGTTAATTACACAAAAAAAAAAAAAGAATTAACCCAAAAATGTCCTTCAATTCTTGAGAATTAACATAGGTGGAGTTATTTGTTTATTTGCTGAGAAGAAATTTAATTGGAAGGCCACAGGATTAATTGAACTTAGTTTTGTAAGTGGTAAGTGTTGTGATCTATGAGTACATTTTTAAAGTGCGACATGAATACGTTTTTCCATCAAGTCAAATTTCAGAATTAAAAGAATTAAATATACCTGGAATACCCAATAATGCAGAGATCGCAGATCTACAGTTATTCCTTATTCACTTGGTTGATCCTGGAATCTTACGTACCAATATAAAAATGCTAGTAATGCCTTCTAAATAACTAGAAAATTTATTTACTAGGATTTCAGATTGAAATTCCATTGTTTTGTAAGATTTTTTTTCTCTTTCATTTTGTACCCTTCTGAACCCTGTATTTATGAAGCAAGGACGAAACTCTCGGTTGCTTTATATGGCTTGCCAAATCATTTTTATTTTTATGAAGAAGCTTTATAAGTTGGTTATTAACTTTGTTATTTATTCTTTTTGCAGTAATTCAGTGAATATATATGTTGGTATTGGTATTCCATGGCTCATTGATACTTTGTACAACTTCATAGCATATAGAGAACCTCTCCGAATACAAAATGCAGGGGGGCTAAGCTTTTCATTGGTTGTTTTCTTCTCCACTTCTGTTGGGTGTATCTCAGTTTTGGTTTTTAGGCGTATAATTTTTGGCGCAGAGCTAGGAGGGCCCAGGATCTGGGCATGGATTACCTGCGCGTTCTTCATGTTGTTGTGGATTATTTTTGTTGTACTATCTTCACTCAAGGTTTCCGGATTCATTTAGAATTGCATTTAGAAAATATTTTTAGTCACTTCAATTTATTGTATAGACCCTTGGCAATAATATCCTTTGGTGCATTATGTCTCGCCTACGGTCAAACCTCTTTGGTTTTTTCTTCTATTTTTCATGTATTACATACTCATATTTTGGGTTGGAATTTTTTTCCTTTTTGTGATTTATCCACTTAAATGATGTTGTATTACTCTTGGTTATGCTTCCATCAAAGAATTGGGCTTGTCGCTCGAGAGGAACATTACAAAAAATTGGTTTACTATCGGAGATAAAAAAATTTCATTCCTTATTTATTATCGTTCATAATCAAAAACGCCATGCTCTCGCCGTTGCTATGCCATTTTCGAGGGGGGTGTTGGGGATAGCTTCGAAACCCCTCCTCCACGAGGACAGATTGAGGTGGTAATCTGTTTACTTTTTTGACATCCCTACAAATTTGGGGCCATATTTTCTGTTATAAAACGGGTGCTGCTTCACAAGATGCCGTTGCTTGCTTAAATTATTTGCCATGTCTACCGGTCAAACTGAATAAAGAACGACTGCTAAAATTTTAAACTTGAGAGTTATTAAAATTTATCTTATATCTTCTTTTATATTTTTATATTATCATGTCTTTTTCTTTATTACTTTGAATAGTTCAATCAATTTTTTTATTTTCGGGTCGTGGCTTGGTTTTTTTATTAAGAAAAAATAAATTATACACAATTGATATAAATAATTTTATATTGTTATTTATTTGCAAACCATAGGATATTCTAAGGAGGTTAACTTTTGGTACATGAAAGTTATACAAATAGTATATTTTAATTGATTGACAACCCATGCATAATTTTTTTTTTTATAAAAACGAATCCCATGGTTTATTTTGTAGTAAAAAAACAAATTAAGAAAAAAGTAAGATACAATTTAAAGTGGGCAAAAAATTAAATTATTTTTTACGAAAAAAAAAAGAATTATTTTGAAGTATGAGATAAGAAAATTTTGAGTTGTCAAGTTAATATAAAATAAAAATGATCGAATTATTTAAAATGTGACATAAAATGTGAAAAATTAATTAAAATATACTAATAATATAATACTATCATTTAATTATAAATTAACATAATTAAAAATTATTAAATTTTGTAATAATTATATTAAAATTCATAATTATATTTAGCCTAATTTATAATTAATTGAAAATCAATTCTTTCGGTATATCAAAAGTAAATTCATAAAATAAATTTTAAGAACTTACAAAAGTTAGTTTGATTAGAATTGTCCTCATGATAATCCATCATGAAAATAGTAAAGCACTCATTTATTAGAAAAATTATTTATTTCAAATTTATGTGTCGCAATCTATTTTTTTATAATTTTCATATGACTAATATAGTACTAAAATTTCTTTCAACTTTTATCAAAATTATTATTATAGTTCTTATCTAATTACACTTTCATTCTTCATAACTGAAATAACAATCACGGAACTCATCCTGATATTATTAAAAATATAGATACCGTAAAATTACACCCATTTTTAAATTTCAAATTTCTCCCAAAATGGACTCAAAGATCTACTCAGAAGATGCCCGATGCAGACGAGAAGTACCTTAAGAATAACACTTGTCATCGAGAAATAATGTAATATTGAAATAATGTATCAGCCACTTACAACAGAACTTCAGAAGGGGGAAAAAAACCTTGTTCATCCAACACCCTACTGCCATGTCTGCGGAGGGAAGCAACCCACAGCCTGAAACAAACTTTCAAATGTCCACTAGAACTTCTTGCTTAAGCAAATGCACCCGCACATGCAGTGGCTGGAGCAGCTTCCAGCTGTTCCTGTTTCTTTGCTGAACTGTATTTTTTGGTTATAAACCTGGCCAAATCAACAAGATGACAAATTTACAAATCATACTATATATACCATGTTTATTACCAGAAACAGTATCCATAAATAATATTTTGCCAACAAATAACACAGCAATACATGTTATTTACAATATTATCACTCTGTATGATAACAAAACGGATAATGGAAGGAAGAGAAATCATTATGTTGTGGTTTCAAAAGCAAAACTTGATGATCGTGTCGGTCAAAAATAGGAAACTTGAATAGAATTTCATGAGTTCAATTCCCATAAGGCCCTTAAATTTCTAGGAAAGGGGAATGAGATCCCTATAATTCTAAACTTAAAACCAATTGTTAAACTCAAGATTCTACCTAAGATCAGGTGGGGTGAAAACTCGTAAAAAACTCGGATTGTAAGATCTACCTCAAATGCAAATTTATACTTATATATACACGTGTAAAAACCAATATAGATAAAAGAAAATAACCTCTAAATTACAACATTAAACAAACTTGAATTGAAAAATTATAATCATAAATAACAAGGCATAATATTCAAATACAATACATAACATGTAAAATGAGAGTGAGAAGGCAGAGACTGAGAGTAAGAGAAGGCAGAGGCTGAGAATGAGGGGTGAAGAGAAGGCAGAGACTGAGTGCAGAACCAACTGTTCATAGTTCACACTTCCTACAGCCAAAGGAGAGGTGCAGGCAACAGCTCAAGCAACTGCACAAGTGACAGCCCATGGCTGCAGTCACAGTGCAGAGTGGAGGTGGGGCAGTTGCGGTTGGCATCCATGGAGAGAAGTTAGGGTTGCACTTGCAGATGAAGTGAGAAGTGGGAGTGTTAATTGCGAACAAAGAAGAAAAAGAAATTTAGGGATTTTTAAAGCTGGGTCAAAGGGGACCCAACCAGGAAATCTGGGTCTGCTTGTCTTGCTGGGGATCAATGATTCCATGATCTCATGAAGAAACATGCTCCGATCTGACAAATGATTCAGCAAGGCAGGCCCTCAACTCATAGAATTGTAAGATTCCACAATTTTACTCTCGATCTGAATAACAATGCTTAAAAGACAAGTAAATCATTCAAAAACTGTACTTGAAAGGTAAAAACAGCTGCAATTGCCGTCACAGAGAACTCAAAAATCTTGACAATGTGGCCACAATTATAGTTGCAGACCTTGGTTGATATATATATCCATGGGTGTTCTATGGTGAACGTATAAAAAAAGGGTGCATTCATTCAGGATTTACCACATTTTGAGGAACAGTTACAACTTTTATGTATTAGATTTGAGATGCTTGCAACTTTCCTGTAAACCCTACTAACTTCCTCCTTTTGAAAAAGAAAAAGAGAGTAACATTACCGGATTTTTAAATACAAAAGTTATGTATCTTTGAAATAGGAAAAGTTGCAGGATTCTCGAAGAAAGAGAGTTAAACTACCACTTTCATCTCAAACTTTCTGTTTCGGGAGGGAAACTCCCCAACTGGTGCACCATTGCCATGACCATATATCTCATAAAAAGAAAAATGTACACAAAAGTTCCTCGCAATGTCAAAAGATGTGCAAAAAATAGTTACCTAAAGAAGTCCCTCCATAGCAACTCAAACATCAACCAATTTGATCCAGTTTTGGTCGAGCCATTACCACCGTCATTCCGGTTTGATGAAGCAGAGATGACACTGTCAGTAACACAATTCATCAGCGAGTAAACACCCTATTCATACAAAAAAGAAACAATAATACCCTTAAACAGAAGAACATAAAGGACCACAACACACACCTGCTGGCAGTCTTCTTTAGTTCATCATACATTGTGCGAGGGGAGAGGCATCCCATTGCCAACCACGGAGAGATCTTGCAGGAGAAGTTGGCACCATATATACTCTGCGTTCCATCCTTAGACCCCTTATTTGGTTGAGCTTCACACTCAGCTGCAAATCTTTTAAGCCTCTGCAGTGCTTCAGTCTCCCCTCCTACCATACAAGCATTAGCAGCAAACTTTCCATCCTGCACAATGACGAAACCAACATAAATCACACAATCTTGCTTAGTCAGGTAGAACTACCAATATAGATAATTGATGATAAGACAACACAAGATGACACAAGAAATTAAAATAAAAAAAAAAAAAGACCTGTGGCATTGTGGGAGATGGATTAAGGCCCAGGTCCATTAAGGAGGGAATATCCCCAGGCTCAACATCTCCCCGAGACGGCATTCCCTTAAGCTGATCCAACGCCTCAATTGTCTTTCTTATCTCCAATTTCTGAACCCTATCCCTAAACCCTCCGTAGTTCGAAGGCATGTCCTCCAACTTAAAAGGCAAATCATCCATGTGATACAGCGTGCTTCCCCAGAAGTACTTCACCTCCACATTCTCCTCCTTCATCGCCGCCTCCACCTTCTCCTCCGCCTTCACCTCATCGTGCGAAACCTCCCGGTGTGCATAAACCGCGTCCGCCCCGACGGCCTTGGCCAGCTCCACTAGCACGGTTTCCGGCTTCCCCACGCGCACGACCAGATCGGAGCCTCGCGACTGGAGGCTCCGGCGCAGGTCGGAGACGGACTCGATGAGGAAGGTGGCGCGGTAGGGGCCGGTCTTGTCGAAGCCGGAGGCGGATTTGCCGTAGTCGGCGGGGTCGAAGCAGTAGACGGGCAGGACGGAGAGGGATTCGTTGTTGGCGGCGGCGAGGCACTCGTTGTCGTGGAGGCGAAGGTCGTTGCGGAACCAGACCACGGCGGCGCGACGGAGGGCGGCAGTGTTGGAGGGGTCGCGGGGGCGGTGGGGGCCGAGGGAGAGAGGTGCGTGGAGAGGAGTGGCGGAGAGGGTGGATTTGAAGGAGGTTTTGGAGGGAGGTGGAGAAGCGGTGGAGAGGGAAAGGTGTGTGAGGGATGAGGCCTGGGTTGGGACCTTGACCTTGCTGGGTGCAGGAGCCGATGGGATCTTGGGCTGGATGTGGGGGAAGATGGTGGAGAGAGAGAGGGAGAGTGAGGCTACTGCGAATGGTGCTTCTGTGGGGAGTGGTGCTTTCTGTTCCTCCTTCTTCTCTGCTTCTGTTTGGTGAGTTGAATCCATTGTCTCCAGCTTGCTTATCTGCTACCTACTACTACTACCTCTGCTTTCTATGTTGTCTCTCTCACTCTGTCTGTGGCTTTGATGGATTATACCATTATCATGCCTTTTTATGTCTTTTTCATTCCAATTTCTTTAGTCATACATACATATAACTTCATTTAAGAATTTAACCAGGATAATTTTTTTACAACTAATCAAGAATTATATATTATTTTTAAAATAATTATTATAAAAATTAATAATTTTTTTAAAAAATTAATATCATATAGTTATCTATTTAGTGTTGTTAATAAATTTTTTTGTAAATTTATAAAAATTATGATAAGTGGGTTGGTTTTTATAATAATTATATTAAAATATATATAATTGTACAATAATTATTTTTAATTTTTAAAAAGTTAGATTATTAATTTGGTGCAATAGTTATGTTATTTTAAATTTTATTTTATATATAAAATAGTTGTAAATTTTTTAGTTCCGTGTAACATTTTGTAACAATTTTTATTACCACAAAAATTTGTAATAATTTTACGCAGTTAGAAAATGTTCTTTGATATTAATAACAAAGATTAAAGTTTAAAATTTATGTATTTGTAAAAGACTAAAATTTATCATTTTTATTTATATGTATTAAAATTTAAAATGAGATCAAAGATTAAATGAATATTTTAATTTTTAAAATTATTAAATCATATTCATTTTAAGCTTCCGCCTTATTAAATGGTAATTATTTTACTATCTAAAATTATGAAGACAACACTGAAATGAACAATTTTTAATCACTACCGGTAATTCCTTAAACTAATTTTTGTTAATGGTTCGTCTACCTTTGCATTAACGTGCTGTGTAATATTTTAGTCTTTGGTGGCCCAGCCACCTACAACCCCCACCTAACCTTTTTTTTTTATTATTTTTTCTGCTTGCATTTCCACTTTCAAAGCGCTCGGTTTATACTTATATACACTACTATCACAATGTTTTCCATTCTTAGAGAACGTTAAACTCTATATTTTTAGAATAACATAATCCAAATGATCGTCTTATGTTTATCATCCTCTGTATACATTAAATTTGATTGAATTTGGATTTTCTTTGTTTATTTAAAACAAGTTTTGGTAGGGGAGATTTAAAAACAATTTGTATTGTGTTTTGTGATTCTTTCTTTAAGAATTAATAGGATATATATTAGAATTTTATAATGTCCAATATTACATCACAATACTCATGAAATTATATCACAATATTCATGAAATATATATTTCTTCTTAACATCACTAATAATTTAATCTCACAAAAATATATACAAACAATAATTTTTCTTGATTTCTCTTTCTTAACTAATCAATTATTCGATAAATTTGTCACAAACCACACAAAGAGGATTCTATCCTTCTGATAAATAAATAGGTAAAATAATATTCATTCATCATGAATATTAGATTCTATATATAAAATCAACACACTTTTCTTATGAACTTCACCCAATGAACATATAAATACATGGTGATTTTCAAAACTTAAATTAGATCACTTGATAAAATTGAGTTCACATGTAAGAATATATTATGTTATACATCTAACACATTTTAATAAAACAAAAAACATTAAATAAGTAGAAAACTAAAAAAAGAAAATTTTTACATTTTCCTACTAGATCAATATTGATTGAGTTTTATTTATTTTAAAATTCATTTTGAAAACGACTTTTGGATTGAATAACTTTGGTTACATAAACAACCTAAATATGAAATCCTAAACACCACAAAACATGATGAATATAACAAACAAAATCACTAACTAAAAGTCATAAGCAAAGATAAATTATTTAGAGTTTAGTTCATGATGATTATATAACTAGCAATCTTATTAACATGATCATAACATAAGTGTGCAAGTATAGATACACATCATGGCATGGTACATGATCATAACACAAGTGTACAAGTATAACACTGTGTATGGATCCTACATTGTGTTTTTCTAAGAAAACGCAATCAATCTCTTAAAGAGAAGATATTCATGTTTCTCACAAAATATCATTCAAAAAAGAATTACATTGTGTTTTTCCTAAGAAACACACAATCAATCTCTTATAGAGATTATATTCATGTTTCTCACGAAACACAATTTCAAAAGAAAATAAAACATCTCGAGACAAATAATAAAATTATACAACAATTATTATTATATAAAATAATCAACATTAACATGCTCATAATATTATTAAATAAGATATTACACAAGTCAAATACAATTAAAGTAGCACAAAATAATAACACTCCTACTAATCAATTACGCCAAAGAACTCACAATAATCGTATTCTCGATATGTTTTATAAACACTATAGGTTTAAGTCTCTTAGTTATGAGTCAACAATCATCTTCTTGGTAAGAAGATACTTATGGAAGACTCATTTGCACAAGAAATGTGCATTATCAAAACATAAACTTTCATTAACCAATCACATTAAAATAGATAAACTACTAAAGTTTAAATAATGATTAGATAACAATATGATCAAATCGGTATAATTATACTATCAATTAAAATAACATAATTTAGTTACTTGTACTTTGACTATAAAGAATATTCAAATCATATATATAACTCATGATTAGCCATCAATTACCACAAAAATTATTAAACATCACATTTAAAATAAATGACAAACATGTACTTTTAATTGTTCCTAGAGAAACTATACAGTGATCCTCTTGTCAATTCTTAACAATTTCATTAACAAGTCTTATGAGGAAAAAAAAACAAAGATAATTAATCTTCTAAACCAAATATTTTATCCAAAATATAAGTAATTTATGTCTTTGAGTATAATATATACTCTCATCTCTTTTGAGACATTAGAATAATTTATAACAACAAAAGTTTCAAACTTTTTATGAGTAATACTCATATTTTTCTTTAAAAAAAAAATACAATATAATTTCAAACTTATAATAATAATGCAATCTATTGCCCTTAAAAAAAACTTAATTTATACATTGTATAGATAAAAAAAATGATTAATAATTCAATAAGCATATATCTATAAGTAATAAGCTATGCCTCCACATTTTCTTGAAAATCAAAGAACAAATGTCTTGTAACTCTCTCTATTTTGAATTAAGAACAATTTTTTTGAAAAAAAAAACAAGACACTTTAATAATAAAATATTAATCACATAAAAAATGTGCTCAAATAATTAATTAATTAACATAAAGTATATTTATCAACTAGTAAACAATATATCTAAAAATAAATATATTAAATAGTATTCCCTATAAAATACTATAGTTAAACCCATTGACTTTCACCTTTGTTTTTTATGTAATTGAATTTTTTATATTTTTTGTATAAATAAATCATAAGAATATAATCCAATAGAATTTAACTAGGCACAACCATATTTTTAGGAAATGTTTATAATATGCTTATACAAACACTCATGAACAAAATATATATTTCATAATATAGTCTTCACTAATTAAAATTTTCTTCTAAAGAAGAAAATTCTTTTAAACGTGAACTTAAATATATTTTCATGGATAAAAACATATTCATCACCGCAGAAGATCGTCACAATCGCTATATATGTTTTCATCTTTTATAAAACTCTTAATTCAAATTTAAGAAAAACTATAATTCATTTACTTTATCAAGGAAAAACATAATATGAAGTTAAAAAAAATACTAGTCAATCACTAATTAATCAAATGGATAATATTTAATTACAATTGTCACATTAATTGAGATATAAAACATATGAATATAAACTCTTTTATAAGTGAATAATATACCATACACAATAATTTTTAAAAATTCAAAAAACTCGTGGGTAGAATTTTCACTGTTTTATTATCTCAAATTTACGTGTTACTTAAATTAATTTATCAACTTATGTAATATATCTTCTGTAAGTAGACCAACTAATTGATTTAAGTAACACAATCATTCTAATAATAAAACTTCTAAAACAATGATGAAATTACAGTAAAAAAATAACAACTTCATACATAAATTTCTTCGACCATGTTTCTTAAGAAATGTATTAGAAATTATTTTATTCATATAAAATTACATCCTGAATGATAAATTATATATCAATTAGTAGAAACAAAAAAAAAATGTCATTAATACAATGTACAAATCACATAAATCATTTAAATAATTTTAGAAAACACAAATAAACAAACAAGTCAAAGATCAATTCATGTGATATCAAAGAATTTTAGGAGTTTCTTTCACTATTTGAATAAATTAGCTACCATGGTAGTTACATTATATTAAACTAACAAATTCATAAGTCAAAAAGTAATTTATTCATATTCTCAAAATTACATTATACACAAGATAATAAAAAATATCTCTCGAGGTGCACTTAACAAATAACAAAAACATAAAAAATGACATTGATAATTAATATTATCAATATACATTACTTTTCTATGAACAAGTTTATAGTGTAGTATGCATTATACCAAAATAATAATAATAATTATAAGGCATGGTACAAATAAAAATCTAGAATTTCAAGTAAGAAAAATATTTCTTATTGCTTCAATTATGTTGCATACCAACATAATACAATTAATTTTCCATGTTTATATCATAATTATTTCAGTTTTCCTTTATTAACGCACAATCACAATCACCAACAATTATTATGTATTTTTTAAATATGTAATTCATATTATACATGAGAAAATTATGATATATTAGTATATAAAATTTTTTAACATATACAAACATACAACCTTATCAAAACAAGTATCTTGAATTCTTATCTATTTAATGGATGTCAAATAATAAATTATTTACTCTTGCAAGCACCAAACATAAGTTCAAAATTACATGAAGACACAATTTAAAAAAAATTGATTTTTGCTGGCAAATATAATCTTCATATTACTTATAAATAAATAAGAAAATGAAATGATATATAATTGCATAACATAAAAATATTAAAATATTTTTATTTCATATTCTCTCTATATTATCATGTAAAAGCATAATTTCTTTTTAAAATGAGAAAATTAATAATTATTTTATGATAATATCTTGATTTTTTACATCATAATTATTGGATATAATAATTTTATATTATCATGCCAAATTAACATAACATTAATGTACTTTCATCATCCATCCGAAGTAAAAAAAATATTATACAATCATAATCATGACAAACATTAATACATAAAGATCAACACATTTATCATTTCAGGTATTATAACTATTTACAATAAAGAGCTCAATATGGTTGATAATGTTATTCAAAAAAAAACTTTTGGAGAAAAAAAAGGAATTATTAAAAATATGGACAAACACCAATATTAATAATTGTTTAAAAAAATAGGGAATTAAAAGATATAATACAAACTCTTATGTGGTAAAGAATATATTATATAGTAATATTTACAAAAATTTAACACATATGAGTGGAAGAATTTTATTGCCAAATTTATCCTAACATGTCACAACAAATTAATAACAAAAATTTGTGGGTGAGTTGACCCAAAAATTAATTTAAATAACACAACATCCTCAACATTTTAAATTTTAACATATAAAAACAATGATTTAAAAACATATAATACAAATCCTTCTATAGTTTGAGATAACAGCAATAGTTACAAAAATATAATATTTAATTTAAAGGATACAATGTCTCAATATTTACAAAATAATTGGTAATTCTACTAATTTTATAAATGACTCACCACTGAAATACACTTCATGTATTTATAGAGCTTTTAACAAATATACATTTATCCAAAAACAAAAATTTCTTTGTTAAGCTCTAATTTTCTAACATAAAAAATACATAGCAATGAAACATATATACATGTATATACGTGTGTGTATATATATATATATATATATATATATATATATATATATATATATATATATATATATATATATATATATATATATATATATATATTAACATAACATTATAAAACATATATGATCAAAGAACTTAATTCAGGAAAAATTTTCATGTGATCTTAAAATGCATTTTTGCCTTTTATATATATATATATATATATGAAGAAAAAGATTCAAAATAATAAGCATTCAATATCACAAATTCTTAAATTACCAAATTCTAATTTATGAAAACTTAACCATTTTAAAAAATTATAAAATTTATATATATATGATTTTAAAACTAGTATAACCTGGATACCATGTATAAGAATTAATAGGATCTATACTAGAATTTTAGAACACCCAATATTACATCACTGTATTCATAAAAGTGTGTACATCTTGTCTACGACATTTGGAATAATAACTTGATCTCATGGAAATTGAAAGCACAATGCTACTTAAGAAACAAGAACTTCCTCTTTATCTCCTTCTCATAGATTAACTCGTTGATGGAGTATAGTCATAGTCATCACAAAATAGACATGTAGCCTACTATTCATATTCATCCATCAATGATATTGAACTCATTATATCCTATATATAAAATAAGCATACTTGCTTATCAAACTTGACCTAATAAATACACAAATATATGATGATGATTATCAAAGTTATCAAAGTCTGGATTGAATCACTCAATCAAACTGGATTAAAAGAAAAGAATATATTAACTCGAATATCAAATTCATATTTTAATAAACTAATCAATAAAAGATAAAAAAAAAAAATTAACATATGCAAAAGACAAAAGCAATTTATTTTTTATTGTTTAAATAGATGACCCGTCGTTTATTGTACAAAAAGTTTGAAATTCATGGTTAATGTTCTCCTCACCATTCTACAAGAAACGTGGAGTTACATTCTTAGTTGTGTTTCAGTTTTAATTTTTCCCGACGGCTATTTAGTAAGAGAAAAAGTTCATACAAAACATGTGAAAATAAAGGACTTGATGTAATTGGTTGTAGAATAAGTTAAAGAAAAATTTAATTCTAACGAAAATCATAAAAAAGATAATAATCGATAATTTTGGTCTTGATATTGATCCAAATCATTTTCAGTATTTTTGGTTTCAGAAAAAAAAAGTGAAGGAAAAGAAAAGAAAAGAAAAAAGTAAAAAATGAGATGATTTTTATTGTTTGGTAGAAATAAAAAAAAAAACTTTCTTCTTGTTTGGTTGTATAGAAAAAAATAATAAATAAATTTAAATGACATAAATACCTTAAATAAAGAATAAGATTTTATATAAGTAAAAGCAATTTTGTTTTTTTGCATAAAAAAGTTTCTTTCTCTTTTTTTCTTCTAAATTTAACTGATCATAAAACCACGTGGAACCTACATACATTTTTCCTTTCCATCCTTTGTGAGACGGTACCAAACAATGGAAGAATATAATTGTGTTGTTTTTCATTCTGAGTTATCTCTTCCATTATCTTATCTACCATGTCAAACAAAGTGTTCATGTTATTTACTAATGTCTTTAACTTTTTTACGCCTATTTTTCTATATTATTTTATGTTTTTTTTCTTTTATATCATCTATATTTTTTACGTTCCATCTTGCTCTTTTTTCTAGTCGTCTTCCATCTCATAAAAGGTGTAAAATAAACATTATTAGTTGCTGTCCATTTTTTTAAGTAGAATAATTTCATATATTTTTACAAAAAAAATTCTTTAATCCTCTTAGTCATTAAAATATAGTATATAATTTTGTGATTAAGTAGCTTTACAATTCAAGCTAGCATATTTAGTAATAATTTGAGGTGTGAATGATGATAAATGTCCATGCCAAATGAGGTGGATTGGAGTGAAAAGATAGAAGAGATAAAAAGAAAAAAAAAGAAAATTATAGATATGATAAGTGATGTAACAAAAAAGAAAGAAAAAAAAATGAAGTAAATATGAGCTAAAAGAGAAAGTACGTTTATAATTTGTAGTTGAGGCTTCATGATTCAGTGAATGTATTTAAAAACTGTATTATGGAAAGTTACTGTTACCGAGCTACGGTGTCATTCCTCTCCTTGAGAAGAAAGGACAACACTTATACTTACAGGTCGAGCTCAGGTGATATGCTTAAAGGGCTTTGCGCATGAACCGTTTATTGGTTATATATACCAATGCCAATGTGCGGCCTCCGCCACTGTGATGCAACTTCGAGATAACATTCCGTGAGTCTGCATTCTGCAGTGAAACCTACATGGGAATGAATAGTAATCACTTTTAAATGGGTGCAGAGCCTAATATTTCGAAGGAATGATGCATAACTTGCACCCCCTATTGCCTTGCAACTACGTTCAGTGATGGCTTCGCAGTGAGCAATATTGATAGACTTAAGCAGGTACTAACTGATTGCACTGCGTGTGTTGTGTATGAAATATTTGAGCTGCTTTTCCAGCACAGCTCGATAGGATCTTCGTCACGTTGCAGGTAATTCTGTTGAATGATGGCATTGACTTCATTGGTCAACTGCAACCATAATATTTGACATCCTCACAAAAGGGTATTTAAAACAGAAGCTGAGAAGGGCGATTTCCCACACATACTAGGTGTCTGCATAGTGTTAAGGCAGAATACAAAGACCAGAATAAATGGCATATTCTATCACATTCCATTGGAATCACCTGATATAAAGCATAGTTAGAGGATATAACAGCAATAGGCCAAACAATCAAACCATGCGGCAAGAACTGCGTTTGGTAATTAAAAACCAATCACACTATACACAAAGACCACTGTTCATATCTACAAAAGACAACAAAGTTGGAAAGACAGCAACAGCCATCTACCGGCCACCTAAGAAGCACAAGCACGAACCACCTTCCAAGCTGACCGGTGTTTACAATAAAATCAATCAAAATCAGCTAAGGATCAAAAACCACCTTCCAAACTGACCGGTGTTTACATTAAAATCAATCAAAATCAGCTAGGATTAAGAACCACATTTTCAAAATAGCAAGTGGAATGTGCAACTGACTTTCAAAGGACAGTTGCAGGATGGTCAAACAGCAATGGCGAATGGATAGGGACTTGACTGTCAACACTAAAATTCGTCACTCAACTGAAGGTCACATGCCAAATATCCCGCAATGTGAGAATCTTTGGTGTTGTGGTGGAATTATACTATTGTTGATTTAAAGCAGGAAGTGTAGGGCGTGGCCTAACAACATTCAGAACCCCCCTTGCAGTTGCCTGTTAAGGGACAAAATAACAAACAGTAAGAAACATTAATCTAAACAGTGAGACTAAGTATCTATACGATTGTTTTACCTCAAAGAAGGAATTCAGATTTAACCGCAAGAGAAAACGTCTCAAAAAGGGTGCCCGCTGACTTCCAGCAAGCCTGCTGCTGCGCAGTATAGTGTACAAGGAATTTGATTTCTTGTTGAATTCCTAGAGATGTTAGGTTAGAGAAAACATAAACATAATAAATAAACAGTCAAAAGGATAGATTTCAGTAAAGGATGGAGATCTAATCTAAAATATAGATTTTAACCAGTAATTTGAAAAGGTCCAATCAAGTGAAACAGAGGGAGGGGGGGAATGGAATGTGACTTTATCCATTATACAGAGACTGCATTTATATACAAATCTGCCTCAGTAATTTAGCCCCGGTTAGAGTAAATTTCTATGAATACATCCAAAGTGAAGAGAGAAAGTTCAATTTCTGACAGTATACATTAGACAATAAATGACATAAATAGTAATTTTTCATTTCTTGTTCATTCAGTCAAATGAGGTAGAACTTCAGATATTTGAAGGGAAATAGAAGGGCTCAAGCATATATTTCCATATAAATTTCTGCCAGCTTCCATTAAAAAAGGTGGCTCATGGGAAACAGAACCATAAAGAAGCAACTATATTGTACTTTTTCTCACTACCAGAAAAGTACAATATTGTTCAGAGTTAATAATTAATATTGTTTATTTGTTTAGAAGCCAATTGTGAAATTCCTGAAAGCCAATTTAGCCTGTCTTGTTGTAAGATCTGAGATGTTGGAAAGTCACCTTAGTTGCAGCCTCTTTGGAGGCTGCCTTTATTGTAGTCTCAAGGGTGGTGGTTTAGTCCCACATTGACTATAGATATGACCATATTAGAATATATAAGTAGGAGACAACTCTCACCTTACAAGCTAGTTTTGTAGGGTTGAGTTAGATCTAAACACACATTTTAAGAGGAACAACTACAGAATTCCCAGATTTATTATCATAACCTTGCCCTCATCACTGATGATTATTAGGTTATAATGAATTATATGGAGAAAGCAGAGTACTTTTCTACAATTCATAATATATCATAATATGACAGCGTGAATAAAGCATTCACACGACACAAATTAAATAAGATGATCATAAATTGGTATAGTTTTTTTTTATCTTAATTAAAAATGTTCAGACACAAATTAAATAAGATGATCATAAATTGGTATAGTTTTTTTTTATCTTAATTAAAAATGTTCAGATAATTGAGCCTACTAAGATTAATATATGAAGCTGTATGAGCACAATAACGGCTTTATTGAGATGCTTATTCCTATATGATTATTTGGCAAACAAAACCAGCAATGCATATCACCTCAGCTATATGTTCCAGTTCAGAAGTATTTGAACAGCTATCTTGGTTCTCAATATTCCAGCAAAATTGCAGGCAAAGCTTCATGATACTATCCAGTATCCTTGATACAGAACCAATGTCCAAGAAAGTTTGTGAAATCAAGGCTGACAGATACCTGTAGGAGACATTAAAATCAAATAGTACATAAGCAATATTTAGGTAAAATAGCCACCGCAAAATGTAGTAATAAGCAATATTTAGGTAAAATAGCCACCACAAGGAATACAACAAATGCACAAACAAGTTTGTAATCCATAAAGCAATAACAGTTTAAAAATTGTGGCACCTGACAAATGTTTCCAAAGAGAAATAAGTGCATGTTAACTATGTCACTATTTATCATTAAACTGTTTGTTCAGGGTAAAGGAAGCTGTTTTCTGATCTACTGTTACTATCCATACTCAATAACAGCAAAGTGAAAAACTAAGTTATCTTTGACCATAAAAGTAAAATATGATCCCCGTAGGTGACAGCAATAGAATAAAAGTTCGGCCTACTGTGTCAATGGTCACCAAGAGCTGTATTTAATTTGGATAAATATGATCATGCTGGTATTAATAGTATGCATGTGATATAGTTCAGCACACAAATCAATTTACGCCACCATAAAATGTAAAAACTAAAAACATGCAATAGAGAAATTATTACTCTTGATGAAAGCCCACAAGTTCTGTAAAATCATGAGAATCTTGAATATGAGATTGCAAAATATTCCATTGAGACTCTATCACATCGACCTGCAAAGAAAGCATAATTTTAAATATGAAACAGACATTTTATTCATTATAAAAAGGTCCACCAGTACACACAAAAATTGTAATTAGGATACCATCAGTGTGCTTCTTTTGCTCAAACAAAACACAAATTGAAATTTTTTGCCAATAATAATAATGATGATAATTTACATTTAGTGCTTATTTGGCATCTAGAATTCTAAGTATGAAATTGGAGCTTGGAATTAGAGTTGAGCCTGTATTAATTTTAATGATTGGAAGCCATTTTAAAATTAGAATCATAATCCTCTGGTAATTCCATGGAATCACAAAATCACCATCAGGCCATTTCTAATTCTTTGCTAACACCCTAAAAAATTACTAATTCCACATCTAGGAATTAAAATTGTGCTCAACCCAAAAACAAAAGACATATCTCTATTAGAATCCAATCATAAGGTATGGAACTTGAGTCTCACATTAGAAGTATGAGATTCTACTATAGGGCTTATAAGGCCTTAGGCTCTCCAACTTTTGTGGTGTGGTTCTCTCCCAAGATTTTTATCAATTTACATCAAAGTTTTTCACCATGCCTCTCAACTGCAAATGAGCAGCATGAATGGTGACACCAACATTGCAATGTTCGTCCAAGACTAGTCAAAAGGACTAGTACATAGTCAACTCACATGAGCATCAAGGCTACGAAGCATGATGAGATGTTAGAATCCAATTGCAAGGTATGGAACTATGAGATTCTAGTATGGAATTCTTATGACCTTGGGCTCTCCAACTATTACGTCTAACTTGGCTGGCTTTTCGGGTGTAGTTCTCTCAAGGTTCTTATTAGTCACTCATGCTTCTTCCTAGAGACTCAACAAGCTTGGACAAGGTATGCATCTCCTAATGTTATAAACTAGCTTCTCTATGTATGTTGGACAATGGACATTTTGGTTGTTATGTTGACAATATATGCCCAATGACTATGAATGATTGTAATGCAGTTATTTTATATAAGGTTTGTAATGCAATTATTCTCATGACCTCTTCTATACCTTTATTACTTCATTTTCAAGGGTTGATCATGACTTAATTAGTTTTTACATTATACTTTATTTTGTTAGTTGTTAAATTAAAAACAATTTTCAAAATTCAAAGTCATATACAAATAAATGAAAAAAAAATCCAAAAATCAATCCGCAAAAGATTAATTTGATTTAGTTCAAATTTGATATTACATTTAGTATTTTTTTTATTATAAGAATGGAGGCAGCAAGGATCCAATTCTTGACTTGACCACTTGGTTGTAAAGGCTCCAATACCATGTCATGAAGCAACTCTACCAAAAGCTTAAGTTTTAGGTGAAGACCAATGAATGATTTTATATTATATTTATAATATTTCTGATAGAATTGAACTCCTGTAACTATCTTGCATCATATAAGTGAAAAATGTTGTCACTACAGGGGAAAAGAACATAAATCGGTCTTTTGATCATCACTTTTTCCATTTCACTAAACACAATGTACATGTGTAAGAGTGCATGTAGCAGTGAATCTTCTCTCCCCTACACCAACACAAAAACAAATTCCTTTACACTCATCCATGATAGCACAACCTCTATAACGTTAAACAATGATCACAGGCACCCATAGTTCCAGACATGCCCAAACACCAAAATTTTCTCTCACGTTGCACTCGAGTGTGTGAATCCAAACAAACATCAGTGCTGAACTAGTGCATCGATCACACAATTACTTCAAAGTTCAAACAATATTAATAGTAGCAGTATAATTAACTTAACATCCAAGATAAGATATGAACGACAACCTGAATATAAAATTGCAGATTTCTGATCAAGAATGCCATGTGTTCTCTAACACGCCACATTGGTCGAAACCGCTGACTTTTCTGCTGTGTTTCTGAGCACTTGTCTCGATCATTTCGGTGTTTGGCAAAATCACTGTGATATTGGTGCATTACAGATGCCCATAATTTCTCCAACTCCATTTGTGTTCGTTTGAGCCGCAGTAAGTATTGGAATATTCTAAGGTACCTGTTAAAAGTGTTAATTGTGCAGAAAAGTTATTGAACTAGAAATAACATATCATATTTATCAAGATCTATAGATCCTGTTTCAATAAACTTGTCCATAAACACTTCTAGGAAAAAAAAGGTAACAAACTTACGTACTTCAACTTTTATAAAAGTTCTCTCATCTAACTTCTCCATAAGCTTATGTGCATAAGTTAATTTTATCTTATGGAAGAAGTTTGATTCATTTTGTTTTTTATTTTCTTCTTATATAAGTGAAGTTTATCCAAAAAAGACCATAATGCCAAAGCGTTGTTTTAGTATGAGAGGGAGGAAACAAATCCTGATTAAGTGAGTATTGAATATTACATGGTCATGATTAAAACACAAAGTCATGTGACTTTTTTAAAAACTGCGTCAATCTTGACCATTTAAGCCAGATTATCCAACGGTCCCCATTTGTTCATAATAAAAGTAAACCAGTGGTCTCACAAGATATATCCCCTATACATAAATAATATATATCTCTTACCCTAATGATCCTTATGATAAATGTAACAGTTGTACATCTTGCACACTTGATTTACCACGCCATGACACTTATTAAGAAGTTCTATACCGTAAAGGTTTTCCAGTTAGATCTAGTATATCTAAAATAAATACCAAGAGAAAAGAATCAACCCTTGGCCGTAGGACATTAGCAGAAGAAACTTACTTTGAGAGGACTTCTTGAGTAAAGAACAAATGCAAAGGCCAATCAACAGAATACTCAAGAGCAATACTATCCCAACCATCAAGTGACATTTCTGACAAAGCATTTGAAAGTGAAGCACCAGAGCTACCATCTACTGAAGAGGTTGCCTTTGGTAAATCTAACAGGGAAGATTTAACTGTGATTCCAAAAGATGGCATCCTAGAAGAGGAAGAGGACATTTTAGTGCATAGTGTTCATAACAACTCAGCACGAAGCTAGAACAAGTGGAAGGAAAATAATGAATATGGATCCTAACCGCAAGGACACTTTAGAGAAATATTTGTCTTCTTCACCAATAGTTTTTAATGCAGCCTGCATTCCAATGAAATTGCAATTAAGCTTTGTTAATGCATCTAAAAACTTGAACATGCTTCATGTAACTAACAGGTGACAGGCATTAAGCCAAAAAATCATATCATAAGCTAAACAAACCAGCTGAAATGGGACCATAAGATCAGCTTCAGCAGTTGACTGGCGTGGTGGCAATCGCATTAACTGACGGCTTTCCTCAAGGAAACACTTGCACAGAAAATAATGAGTAAACCAAAGAAGTCAGTATAATTTCATTAAAATTACAAGATAAACCGAAGTTTGAAGCTCCATGAGTAATTGATGCATATCCAAGGCAC
Organism: Mucuna pruriens; assembly: GCA_025330945.1. Classification (NCBI taxonomy): domain Eukaryota; kingdom Viridiplantae; phylum Streptophyta; class Magnoliopsida; order Fabales; family Fabaceae; genus Mucuna; species Mucuna pruriens. The sequence continues at coordinate 1,236,908 of JAENHJ010000154.1, forward strand.
AGGATATAGATGAGGCACTACCCAATGTTGATTTTGTAGTTTCAAGTTTAAACTAATTTGCAACATCTTCTATCTTGTAACTGAATTATTTACTAGTTCATTTCAGAAATCAAACCAATTTACAGATTCAAATAGTACTTTTTACCATTCACAAATTAGATAATTCCAAAATAAAGAACACTACAGCTTTTGGGGATCTAGGAATGACAGGGAGAAACTCATCTACCTTAATTTATGATCAATTACAAATTACTCAAGCTACTATCAAAGTAATGAGTAATCCATCATAAATTACACTACATACTGATTGATTAAAAGTAATGACCATATGATATGGCCATAGACACAAACACGCACCCAAGGATTATGATAAAACCAATATGTTTCAACGGTTAAAACAAACACACAGAAAAAGAGAAAATTGTCCTTGAGATCACTATTCGATGGATGGATAGTTATCAAAAGTTCAAAACGCCTATCCCCCCTGACATGCCCAAAGGGTCACGAGGGTACATGTTGAGTCTGTGGGTCAAGTTCAACCCAATTGCTTAAATAGGAATGGGTTCCTGTCAGATGCAGGATGTTATATGTCAAGAGTTGGCAGGGCGGTAAGAACTCTTGGTCATACCCCCCCTGCTCCAACCCCAACTTTTCTGTCACTTCCATTCAAACAAATGTCAAGCTTTAAAGATATTAAATAGTCTTTTTTTTAACACAAATAAAACAAAATGTACAAGTTGACACACTTATTGCCAGTCAAAATGTTAGTATAGACAATATTTCAAGCTTTACCTGGAAGAAATCTCCTTTTGCCAAAAGAAAATAGTCTTTTAAGGCCTTCAGGTGGCCATTCAAATCAGCACGTACAACGACAAGCTGCAGATTGGAGGGAATAGAAATTGAAGGCTCTGAACATAAATGCTCTAAAAACTAATAAATACGGGAACCAGAAGATTAATGTTAAGCACCTGCCAGAGATGACTGGCCGCAATAGCCTGAACAGAGTCCACAGCACATTCAAATGATCTTTTATGAAATTCAGATGTTTCCTGTGGAAAGTTAATGATGAGTTTGCCTAAAAACTAACTGGAAATTTTAATAATAAAGAAAGATTCATTAGCCAGTTAGTTGGAACCGTAGAACTAAACCAAATAAAAGGCTGCCAACTATACAGCTTAGGAAAATCGGCATCTATATGATAGAGCGAAGTGGCAGGAAATGAAAACCTTTAGGTTCAGAAGCATTGCTTCAATCTTATCTGCCTCAGATTGTGGAAGCAAATCTTCTCCCATTCCCATATTAATTGCAGGCTCCCTCTGAAAATGAAAACGCCCTGCTAATCCATGTATTTTCTGAAAGCTTTTAGGCATTTGAGGATGCACAACATCCCCAGAGTGGAAGGAAGGACTTGGATTTCGTAGAACCCTAACAGCTTTGCCAGCAAAAAGAATTGATTCAGCAACACGCATAGGTATATATTCCGGCAGCATATCCTGCAAAACAAAATGTGTAAAAAATAAAAATTATATGTATAAACCCATGGTGACCTGTTAATCTATAGTAAAGAACTCCACATATTAAACTGGACAAAATCCCATTCATTAAAGAATGAGACATGGAATTCCATTGATACAGGAAAGCAAGCTACAAACACTAAGCCCAGACAACTTTCATCAAAAAGATTATGTCTATTTCAAGGTATAATATTGCATTCCAAGGAATGACATTCCCAGGAATGTTATTCCTCAGTAAATTCAAAAATATGTTTGGTTAGATTTTAATATTCCTAAGAATATCTTTTAAAATTCATAATGATTAGAAAAAAAAATAAGAGTAGAAATGGAAGCCATAATTGGGTTAGAAAATAACTTCCCATATTCCTATGGGAACTTTCCCTACCCAAACATAGGAACAAAAATCAAATAAAACAGGGTATTACCGAGCAAGAACAATACCTAGGAAAAATTTTATATGGCTCATAACAAACATGGGAATATTTCATTCCAAAGTTTACATTCTCAGCAATGAATTTTTAAACCTTGAAACGAACTCACAAAGGAAATCAGCTCAGTGTCATGACATGTTCAGAATTAGCTTATAATGAGAGCAATTACCAAAGAAATATGAAAGCCCAAGTGCCAATCAGTCAAAGATGCATCATCAGTTGACATGCGTGCCAACTTTTCAGAGATGTCTGGATGAGATGAGCTATTTTCTACATCTCTATCTTCTTGCCTGAAAAGCAAATGAATCAGGTCAAGCGTATAATTGCAAAGCAATCCCAAATAACAGATCTTAAAACCTAAGAAACCAGAAATTATCAATGCTACAAAACCATCACAAAGTTTGAAAGAATTGAAGAGGATAAACTAATTTCCAGATAAATTATTTTTCTAGTTTGGAGGGGAGAGAATGGAGGTGATAAAACCTTTCTTCTCTTTATCATTTTGGTAATAGGTTCTCTTAAGTATACAATATAACGGGTAATGAAAAGAAACAAAAATACAATGAAATTGGTGTTAACCTGATATGATGCAATGTATTACAATGTGATGATATGATCATAAAACCTAGGGTACTAACCCTTTTTTTATACTAATTATAATCCTAACTAGCAGGAGACAAATCATGAAATGGTGAAAATATGGTGATAGAAACCTGGTATCTTATAAAAAAGAATAGGGAAGAAATTCCCAATTTATAGAAAAGAACACCACAGAACTTCGAGGGTCTGCACCTCCTAATGCCCAAAGGCCCTAAACCTCTCCATTAACAGCCTAAAATTACTCTCAACCCCTCTTCCTATTTATATACAGCTACTGGTTTGCTAACATAAAGCCACCCTCAATGGGCCTAATAAGTTGCAAGCTCATTAACATAACCTCTTGTACTAGCATAATTATAAATGGGGGTTACCTAACAATACTCCCCCAATACATTCACCTTGTCCTCAAGGTGAATAGCAATCAACACTGCAAATAAGGTTCCATCTGGGCTCCAACTAGTTGAAGCATGATGATAAAGCCAACCCCACCCTGTAGCTCAAAATAACCTTCACTCCACCTAGGTCAAACACAAATATGTCAATGCCCCAATGCTCCTTGAATGCTTTGTTTTCTGAAGTACTTTTGTCCATGAAACAGATCATCAGCCTTTGTAGTTATACTTATAATGAGAAAACCCCATGGCTCTCTTGCAAATTGCGCTGCTGCACATGGTTGCAGGTGAGAATTATCAAGATCCTCAACCTTATTGTGCTTCTGTGGTGGGTTGATGATACTACACAAACCCAAAACCTCCATTGTTACCCTAGGTTCAGTCGTTGGCTCTCCCCTTGTGTCAAACATAGGGCTTCCCTCAATTTTCGGCTTCTCTTTGCCGCCCAAAAATAGACTCATCTCTGCGACATCTCTGCCACTATGATTCTTGATCTCAAGAACTTCATTTTTGCTTCTATTTTCTCATTCTTTGACCAGAATGTCATTGGGTTGCTTTTGTTGGGTGTCTCCCTTGTAGTTTTGTTGTATTCGTTTCTCTCCCTTGAGTCATTGGTTCTTGGCTCTCTTCTTGAACTTCATCTTTGCATTTGTCTTTTTGCTCTCCAGGTTCTGAATCTTGAAGACAAACCCCAAGCTCTGGTTGGAACAGCTTGAGCACAGCCTTCTCAAAGGTAAAAAATGTGGCACTCTGGTTGCTCTTCTCCCAAGAAAACCACCAACTGAGAGCATCTCCCCTCAATGCCATCCAAACCCAAGACAGCTTCTCCTCCTCATGAACTCGAAGGCCCTCAAAATACTGATCTACATTGATCAGACACCAATAGGCATTGCCTGTCCCATCAAATCTTGGAATCATCTTTCCATCAAATTCTTGAATCATTTTCACTACCCCACAGCTCCAAGATCGGAGCTCTGATACCAGTTGATAGTAACCTAGTATCTTATCAGAAAGAATAGGGAAGAAATCCCCAATTTACAGAAAAGAACAACTTCAAGGGTCTGCACCTCTCAATGCCCAAAGGCCCTAATCCTCTCCATTAACAGCCTAAAATCATTCTCAACCCCTCTTCCTATTTATATACAGCTACTGGTCTGCTAACATAAAGCCACCCTCAATGGGCCTAATCAGTTGCAGGCCCATTAACATAACCCCTTGTATTTCTTAGACTAACTAACTACTAATGGGGGTTACCTAACATATGGTAACCAATCCTAAAAGATAATGAAGAAATAAGGAACTAATCCTAAAGGATAATCTAAGATATGGTAAGATATAATCAAGATAATATTAGATATTTTCATATATTCTAACAGATAAAACAAATAAGTATTGTTTAGTCATTATCAAATCATGGTGACAATAAAACAGAAACTAATGAAACATAGCAGGGGCTACAGTCGTATTGGTAACTTATGACAGTAATTGATAATAATAATAATAATCCTTTATATCCAATCTAATAGTATGATACATCAATTGTGGAAATAAAATATTTTCAACAAAGGCCTTCACAAAGTTTGGAAATCTGGAATAATAAATGAAAGTGTATATCTTATTCTATCACCACTCTTAACACCACTGCATCAGTCTACCCCTATAATTGAGACACAAATATATGCATATCAATAGTATTCAACAGTATACATACTAAAAATTAATACTGAGTTACCTCCTAATGAAAAACTCTCCATGCTGGTCTTGAAGAATCCCATAAACCATCCATGATGCAAGCTGGTTATACATGACCTGGTGTCCGTGCCAAAGAAGCCTAAGCTTTGGACAAGAATAACCCAAAAAAAGACAATAAGAATTAACCAGGAGTGTAAGCTGAAGACTGATGCAACATTTTCGGGACCAGAATAAACAAATTAGTCCAAAAAATAAACCCATCATTAACTTGCAAACCAACCCAACATGATAGTCTTCAATATTTTCTTCACACCTATAATTTTTTTACAACATTGAAGATTATGTAGTGACTAACAGCATTAAAAAATTCACGAGTTAAAACTATAAATGTTTATTGACCAATAGTCTAATACAAACAGAAAAATTTAGGACAGATAATCACACAGTTGGAAATGACACACCCTGCATCTTAACATTACCAAGAATACTACGCATGAAAAGAACTGCATACCTTTGCATGCAAGTCTGTAATTCAGGCACTCCACAGTGGCATCTCTTATGTAGAAGATTAAGAAGTTGACCTCCACGAATATCATCACGCTCAATCTCTAGGATGAGCTCATACATAGGAGGCAAGAGGAAAAAAAACTGGAAAGCAAGTAAAAAAACAAGGCCAATATCAAATAGACAGAAAAAAAGGGGGCACAAAAATCACCTTGTTGAGGCCCTGAGTAACTGTTGCCAAGATAGGCATGGTTTCAGACAACAACTTCTGCTCAATATGCAGAACCGCAGACCTATAAACCGAGAGAATTTCAACAATGCCATTGGCTAGGGCCCTACGATAAACACTTTCCTTCTCCTTTTTCTCCAAAGGGTTCGCATTTGCAGACCTTATCCAACTTAAATTCCTACACTTGCCTGAAAATCGTTCCATCTCCCTATAATAAAACCCCAACACAATGATCCTCTCAATAAGTTCCCTGCACCCAACACAATCCATTCGAAAGTTTCAATTTTCAAAGTGCCCAACAAAAAAATACCCTACAAAGTAAACGAATTGATTTGGGGTTCAGAAAAAATTGAAAGCTGGAGTGAGAACCTATCGCTAGGGTCGATAAAAGATATGTCGGGAGCGAGCTTGAAAGTGCATTCGTCGGAGATGGGGGTTTCCGCGGTGAGGTGGTCCCGCCGGTCGATGATTAAGTCGCCGGTGTAGCCCAGCAAAGCTAGCAGAAGCTCGTGCAACATAATTGTCTCTTCAGAAACTAACCTATCGCTTGTGGAAAAAATGCATATGTTGAAGAGTGACGAATTGGGAATTGTTGGTGAACGAAAGTTAAATTAGATCAGAGAGATTTTGAATCTTTGTGAAGTCGCAAGAGAGTCCAAAGTAAAAGTTCGAAAAGCATTGAGCACTGAGTTGCGCTATTATTTTCTCTTCAATGCCACCCTTGGTGCTTTCTTTACTCTGTTTTGTGAAAAACAAAAATATTATAATTATTTTTATAATTTTAGCAAATTATAATTATAATTTACTCCGTTAGTAAATTATAATTTTTTAGTTAATATATCTATTATAATTTTTTATATTTTTTGTTAACAAAATAATAAAAATATAATTTTGAAAAATTAATATTGTTTTATTTTTAAAATGAAGATATACACATGTTTGAAGAGGTATATAACGTGATATTTTATTGCGTGTGTTTAGCTTAATTTATTTTGAAAATTAATTATTTTATCAACCTTTAGAAATTTAAAAAAAAAAATTATTATAAATGTACATAACAATTTAGTGTGCATTTAATTTAGCTTATTTAAAAGAAAATCACTTCTTCTACTACTTTTTTAAGAGTTTTTTTTTAAAACTAAATAATATTTCAACAATTAAAATTTCGGAGTTAATTAAGTTTTTGAAATAAAGAGTTATAATTTAGAAAATAAAGTTTAATTATAAAGTTAACAATTTTTAAATTTGAAGTTTTAAAATCAACGAAGATAAAAGTATACATTAAATTGTAACAAATTCAAAATTAGTCGTTTATACTCTAATTAATTTCCAATCGATAATTATAATAGAATTTTATTCTCGAAAATATATTGACTAGTTGAATTCTAAAAATTTAATTATATAATTGAACACAAGCTTAAATATAACAGTAGATAAATATTATAATTTTAACTTGTTTAATATAAATATTTTCTTTTGGTTATCTACTAATTTTAAAGTAAATAAATGTAGTTGTTAATGTTAAGTGTTATGTTTAAATGTTTTAGTGAAAAACAATATTTGATATGTAATGGCCACATTTTACAATTAGATATTAGTGTTCATAATATAATATATATTTTATAGTATGAATTTTTTTATTGTCTTAAAATAGCATGTTCTCTTTAATCAAACCCTTATCAAATGATTGAAAACGCAAATTCAAATTGATAATACATGTAAAATTACAAAATACTAAATACTTTAAAATCATTTTTACCACCTTATTTTTTCTTCCTTTTCACCTTGTTGACAACATCATGGTCATACGAGACTTAGATCTAGAATTCAATCTCTGTTTATATGTTATATCCACAAATATGATTAAATAATTAGTAAAATCTTTTGACTACATAGGTGACTCATACAAATATATTGTTTTAAGACATAAAAAAGATGTGAGTATAAGAAATTTTTATTTATACCATTTACTCTCTTTCGAAACAAAATAGATATTCTGATTAAGGTCTTAGAATTTTATCCCAATCTCCTTCAAACTTTGTATAATCTTTTCTAATAAGGCTAGTATTGTGAATGACAACCTAGTCTATCCTTCATGTAGTCTCATTATCCTTTCTAGCCCTTTATTCTCTTTCTTTTCTTTTCTTTCATTCTCGTGTAAAATATATTTTTAATTCTTATACATTGTAAGTTTAGTTTTAATAATTCTCAAATTTTTTGAGTTTCAATTCTCATAAAATTTATAACTTTTAGAAATGATTTTACTTGTTGATAACATCACATATATTTAGATAAATCACGTTACATGTTATTTTAAAATTATTATTGATGTAACATGTGAGATGTGCGCTATATTATTATTAATTATAATCTTATTTTCAAAATTTTCATATTTATAAAAATAAAAGGCAATAAAAAAATTAGAATATTAAAACTAAATTTAACTATACTTCTGCACACTAAAAAAATATTTAAGCTTTTAATTTAATTATACAAATTGCTATATTATTATTCAATGATGTTCTTATTTTCAAAAATTTTAAATTTATAAGAATAAAAGGCAGTAAAAAAATTGGAAAGCTAAAACTAAATTTAACTATACTCCTGCACACTAAAAAATATTTAATCTTTTAATTTAATTATATAACAAACATTAGCACGATGATTGCAAAAGCTTTCATGGTCTAAAAATTATGAAAAATGAGAATTGGAATAATATATATATATATATATATATATATATATATATATTAATTGATAATTTTAATTAATTTTAACTTTTTATAACATTTTAAAGTAAATTTATTTTAGATGGCCTAAATCCAAGTTAAGTTTAGTATTCAGCAACGAGGAATTGAACTCCTCTATCATATTTCTATAATATAAATATGATTAAAGTAAAAAATATATATTATTTTTATGATAAATTTTTATAATATAAAATAATTTTACACTATTATTATAAAATACATTATATATAAGTGTAAAACTGGCGGTCTATTTTCTCTTATTTTTCTTTATCTCTTTTTAATACACCACTTATATTGATTATTTTTTTAATTTCTTCCATGTTATAAGAAAAATTGTACAACGGTACATGTATATTTCTCATAACGGTAAGAAATCATGCAACAAACTAACTCCATCCTGAACTGCGGTTTCCGAACCCAGTAACGATGTTGTTTCGTTTCTTCAGAAGAATTTTCCTGCAAATAGTGTAGGCACAAGACATCATCCGTGTAAAACAGTTGGCCTACACGCAACATCATGTTTTTTTGGACTTTGACACTACTTGAATCTTTTTAACACAGTACACTGATGCCCGTGTTTAGATTAGTACTTTATTTTTACAAAACATTAATTCTTATTAAATTTTTCGTAATTTAAGAGCTTCCAATTCCAAACAAACTATAAGCCTAAAATAAATAATAAAGATTCTTTCACTGCAAAGGCATTTGGACAGCTAGACCGTGGTACTAAGTCCTTAACATGTTTCAACATTTTCGATTACACTACAATCCTCTGCAATTGAAACTTTCCTCTATTACACTCCAAACAAACTCGTCCTTCGTGGCCCCGCTGCGTATGTCTCGGTGCCTCAGTTACATTACATTGCCCACTTAAGTTTCACTCGGAGACTTCAAACAATTGAAATGTCCACAACTTCAGAAACGTGTTGCTGGTAAGCGTACAACAGTGTGTCAGTGTCCACTTTCAAACCAGAAATCAATTAACAGAGTCTATAGAAGTTAAAAAATTAAGAAATGTGTTCATATATAGTTCTTACTTAAACTTCCAGAGTTACACGTGCTATTCTGAGCATGGTACACGTTATCTCGGTGATGAAATGAAATTACTGTTCATAGGGTAGTCTCGGATAAAATGGTAATTAATATTTCATTTATCGGAGACCACATGTAACATTGATATCCTTCACGCTGTTTCAACAACAACAAGAGTGATGATGTAAATTTGGAACTTAATTTACGTAGGAAATTAAGAAAGAGAGAAGGAAAGCAATTACCTAATGAAGTTGGAGCAACGAGAAAGAGAGGGAAGGAAGGATGAGGAAGCCGTGTTGGAGAAGGGGAGCACGTGCAAAGAGTCAATGGCGTTTAAGAGAGCCGAGAGAGTTGCACGTGCCCTGCTTCTCCAACAAGGAGCTTCTCACCCAGTTGACGAAAATTACTGCACACCTTCAGTATGCAAGGGTGGTTTTAGGGGCTCAGTATTTATAGGTAGCAACTTGAGAGTGAGGGAGAGAAAGAGAAAGAGATTTATGTAAGTAACGTGGCAGGAGAAATGAGTGCAGCTAAGGTTTTGGATTAGGAAAACTTTTTAGATAGACTTGTTTGAATAAGAAGAAAATAAATTTTTTTAGATTTATATAAAATATAATAGTTAAAATTATCTTTTATATGAATAAGTATTTAAGGAAAATTTTATTTAAATAAATCCAAAATCATCACATTAATTCCAATTCATACATTATATAATCAAAATTTTTAATTTATAAATAAAATTAATAATATTTAATTATGTCATAAGAAAATTGAATATAATCATAATAATAGTGAAGTAAGTAATAATTTGTGAGATAAAAATGAAGAAAAGAAAAGAAAAAAGTGTGACAAAGGGTAGCATGGCATGGCATGATGGCAGTGTATACAGAGAAATTGAAAGAAGGGATATATATCAAAGGAAAGGCGATTGGAGTCTTGTCTGCCTTAATTTCATAAAAAAGTGAGGAAGTCCCTTTGTTCATTTGAGGTTCACTGCAGCTAGTACTGAAGGAAGCCCCTTTGGCCTTGTACTAATGCCAGCCTTTGGATCCAGAGTGCTGGGGCCCACATGCATACGGGTCTCCCCCATGTTGTGTTGCCTTTTTGGTTTGCAAAGAATTGGATTGTGCAAGCGCCAAGCAGGGGAGAACAATAATATATGAGTGCACGTAGGCTTTGCGTGTTGGCCGCAAGTTTGTGAGTTTTTGAGAAAGTTGCAAGACCCTCCCTAGCTTGATATCATTCCCTATATCTAATAGCCCCTTACCTTTTCTCCCCAAACTTCTTACCAGTTTAACACACCCTAGACTACAACAATTTCAAAGGGTAACATTAATGCCTAAACACTGCCCCATCAAGGACACAAAACTGAGAACTTATTCATTAGGCATTGTGCCCTAGTAAGAGAAGTCTTACACAACTTCCAAATCTTGTATTCAGCAACCATGAGTCATAGTTACTACCAATAAACATGTTCTAGATAATTATATACATTTTGCTTGATCTAATACCAATAATTAATGAACATTATATTCAATGTTGCAACATTAATATGTCACCATCCACGATTCAGAACAAATTTGGTCTTGTCTTTAGTCTTTACTACCACTTGATAGTGGATCTAAAGCTAGGACAAAAACTAATTCGATTTCACGATAGAGAATCCCTATAAGCCCTGTTTTGAGAGGGCCTTTTTCCCCCTTTGGGGAGGAGGAGTAATGAAACATTACAAAGTCTAGTGAATAGCATGCGAGGAACCTGTGGCGTGCGGCAATGGTTCAAATCCTAGTTCAGTTTCTACATAGGTCACACTTACGCAGCCCATCATTACTCTTTGCTGTTTGGTTCACTGCTAGGTCAATTGAATTAATTATGCTCACAAGGTTCAAGGGAAAAAATGTATGTGACAGTGGATTTCTAAATTTTGCATGCACTCATGTCTTATGCATTAAAGAAGCGATAAAGTCTTTGTAGATTTTCTAGTGTCATGTATTAAATATGGATTGGAGCAGTTATGGCTTAAAAAATTGGCCATGCTTTATCTTGTGGGAGAAGAACATAGATTCTGGATGAGGTCATTATGAAATCTAAGGACTTTAATATTGGCGTGTGCAGCCTGCACTTGGTATGTGGTAAATGCTTTATTTGGTCAGGCACTGCCACTATTCAAAGGTTTTTGAAACTCAATCATGCTCCCAAGCTGCTAAAATTCTACTGCACTTGATGTGTGTTTGACTATGCTTCAGAAAAAGGAACAGCAACATATAATAAAAAGTCATTTTCTTCTATTGTTTGTATTTCTTAATTAAGATTTTAAAATTTTAAATCTTGATCTTAAATATAGAAAAATTATATTATTAAAAGAAAAATATTTACTATTTAATAAACTAACGAGTCGATAAAGATTAATAACTATTTTCCAATATCATAATTTTTACTCCTAACAAAAACAAAAATAGTCATTGCTTCATTACTCGATAAATTTTAAACATGATAAAATGTTTCAACCTTTACACCAATCCGAACTATGTGACATGATGGGAGTGAAACATATGTTCCTTCAATAATTTTCCAGTATGGAACTAACACCCACCCTTACGCTTTCCCTACAGTTTTTCATTTTTGCTTTCCAATAACAATCGGAACTTTCCTCCTAAAAAAAACCCACAATTTCAGTTTAGATAAACTTTTTTATAAAATTTGTCAAAAGGATAAAATAAAAAATAAAATAAATTTATATACTTAACTTTTATAAAAACTCTCTAATTTAACTTTTAGAGAAGCGATTGACTGTAAAGTATTTTGAATGCTAGCGCAAACAGTGAGTCCAGTCTTTCTAATTGTGACGCGCAGATGATACGGGAAACGAAAAGACTATTTATTTTGTAGAGTTGCTATGGTAAAAATTTAAGAGATTTGGTATAATTAAATAAGTTTAGACGCAGCAAGAAAGGGAGAGAGAGAAAATTTCAATAACAGTACCAAAATCCTCAAATATGTTAAGATATAATAAAATTTATCTTTATTTTTAACCCAACTAAATTAGTAACAACTTTTAAAGATAAGGAATAGATAAGTTTATTTCAGTACATTAACTTCAAATTAATAGATTTGCTAAATTTGCTTAAAATCTATTTGGTAACTTTGAGAACAGTACATAATTCGATTAAAATCATTGATGATTATGCTAAAAAATTATTATCTGAGAGACAGAGTTAATAAGTTTGTCATAAAATATGATTTTAACCCAAAATACAAATAAGATCAAATTAATAAAAACTTTCATGAACGTGAGGATGGAAGTTTATTCCCATGTACCAAGTATCGATCATTAGACTTGTTATCTTTATCTAAGTTTTGTTTAGTATATACTGATAAGAATATTATATAATTCAATTAAGATTTTACCGGTTGGATGGTTGTATACCAAAAAACCAGCATAGAGGACCAATTTCAATTTGGTACCTTCAAACATATTCGTTCTCACTTAATGTTTGTGAGGTTGTGAATCGACAGAATAACTAAATACCAAACAATTAGTCTAGAAGACTAACTCCAACTTAGTACCTTCAAACGCTCTCATTTTCACTTTGTGTTTGCGGGTCTATGGATTGACTGATGATCAGACACCAAACAACCAACCTGGAGGACCCACTTCAACCTAGCATCTTCAAACTGGCACCTTCAAATATTCTTGTTCTCACTCAATGCTTGTGGGGTTGTGGACCGACTAGATAGTCGAATATCAAGCAACCAACCTAGAGGATCAACTTCAACTCGACATTTTAAAGACACTTTCGTCTTCATTCCACACCTGTGGGACTGTGGACCGGTCGGATGGTCAGATACCAAAATCAACCTAGGGGACCAACTTCGACTTGGTACTTTAGAGGTGCTCTCATATCCACTCCGCTTGTGAGGTTGAGGACCGGACGACTAACTTGAACCACCTGCCCAGCATAAGGGACGGAACTAGTACAAATCACAATTAATATCATCATCAAGGGTCAGGAGGCGTTGCCCAGTGCATGGTAGACAGCGCGATCCGAGGTCAAGCAATACCGATTGAATGCGGCAAGAGTCAAAAGTCATAGTTAGCACACCATAGACGTCAGCACAACCCAGAAGGAAACAACCCAATAAATAAGGTTATAAAAGACAAGAGGAGGTAACATAAAAAGGAGCCTAAAGTAAAAAAAATAAGAAACACCCAAAGAAAAAGAGACTTGAGAGAAAAATAAAGTCAGTTGTCTAGTTCATTTCCAAATATGAATAAAGACCAATAATAATTGTGTTAAAAAATATTTATATCAATTGAGAAACATAATTAAATCAATAAAGGAACTAAAAATTTTAAATTAAATCCACACAAAACTCTTAACTTTTGTTAGATTTAATAAATCAGATGATTCAATCATTTAAGAATTTTTAATTAGATTCTAAATTATATATATATATATATATATATATATAATATTAAGTCTTTAAACTTTTACATTTTTTTATCAGTAAGTTTTTAGAATTAGTAAAACTACTATAATTTATTTTGCAACTTTAAATTACTATAAATTAATTTTAGGGATTCAATTACAAAAATTATAGAAAATCAATGACTTAATTATAATTTTTAATTAAGATCAAATTAAATTTTTTCAAAAAATTTAAATACCTATAAACCTTTTTATTATTACTCTTTTTAGATTTTCATTGTTTTTAATAAGTAGAACGTCACATCCTAAGAAAATATGCAAATTATAAATGAAAAAATAGATTGCGATAAGTAAGGGTAATAAAACAATTAATAATGTACAATCAACATCTGATTTTTAAATAATTAAATTAATAATTCGAAAATTTAAATAAAATTAGAAATAACATAATAATATTGATTTGACTAAAAAAGACAAAAAAAAATCATTTTATGATATATTTATCTATGTGACGTAAATATTTGCCCTCATATTTTAGATATTCTATATATTAATTTTAGAATAATAAAATGTTAATTGATAGCTAAATTTTGTTGAATACAGTTGGAGAAGAATTTATAAGTAAAAAGGAAGACTAAATTACTTTTTTGTCCCTCTATTCATTTTTTTTAATTTGTTCCCTCTTTTATTAAAAATTTCAATTTGATTTTTCAATTTTCAAAAATGTTACAATGTTACTCTTTCCGTTAGCTTCCTTGACAAAACAAAAGAGTTGTCGTGCTTATATGTCTATTTTTTATTAATTTAATATTACATGTAATTTTAATTGATTTAATTTTTAATTGGTTTATTACTTTACCAAACGACGTCGATTCAATAAGGGGTTAAACAATGGGATAGCATGATACCAACAAGTGAAGGTTAGTGGGTTAATTTTGTTCTTAGGTAATTAGGGTTTTTTCAATTTGGGGATAAGCGTCGCAATCATGGTTTAACAAACTGAGTCATTCTCTTTGTGTCTAAGTTTGACAGTTGAAGGTATGTTTCATTTCTTTGACTCGTTTATTTTTTCATGATGTGGGGATACGCATTGCAATATTGTATGAAGGAACTATGAGATAAATGTTGTTGTTGCATTATTGTATGATTTTGTTGTCCCCCACATCTGTGTGTTTAAGGTTTTATATTATGTGTTAAGTGTTTTTATTGTGATTGTTTAGGGTTGAGGGTGGTCCACCATGTGTATATATTCTTTTCTTGTAGTTCCCAATGTTTGTCAAACTATGTCTGTTTAACTTTAACAATGTTGTATTTACTATTTGTTGTTTGTTTGTATCCTTTACTTATAGGGTATTTATATCGAAAGTGAAATGAAATTTCCTATACTATGTAGGCCTAAATTAAGTAGCAGTTTGAGAGTTGATGTGGATTAAATTTTTAATACTATTTAAATTTTGTATCCTTAAATAAAGAACTCTTAGGTAGGTCTACTTTATAATATTTGGGTTTGTCTGGCCATAAAATGTTCATATTGTTTGGCTATGTATATATTTCATTTAGACCTTAATAGTAATATTGTTGTAGCTTTTTGGTTTTTGTCCTGGAAAAATATTCATATTGTTTGGCTATGTGCATTTGTGAAATTTAGACCTCAATAGTAAACATTGTTATATTATAAAAAAGAACATGAAGTGATTGATTATGTGTTTGTCTATGCAATATAAAATTAATAACATTGTACTTTTTGTTTGGCCTTAAAATATTCATACTAATTGGTTATGTGTTTCTGTGCAAGTGAGTATTATTCTAGGGATTTTGACGGTGATGTTGACGGTGATTAAGACAAAGGTAAAAGTGAGAATTTCTTTATCTTTAATATGCCAAAGAAAATGGCAAATTCTAAGTGGGAAGTTGGTACATGTTTTGTTGATAAAGAACAGTTTAAAAAGGTCACTAATTACTGGATGCCAAGACATGTAATTAATTTACTATCATCAATGATTTGTCTGGCTACAACAAATTCACTAATCTTCAATTTATTTTTCAAGTTTGTATGGGAATAAGTTATTTGATATCAAATATCTGAACTTCCTTGGAGATAGATTTATTGTCAACTTGGACAGTCGAGAATGCAGTTGTAGAAAATGGATGCTGACTGACATCCCTTGTTATCATGTCATTTCCTGTATGAAATTCATGAACATAGATTCAAATGAGTACGTCCCTGCATATTTTCGAAAGAAAACTTATGGATATGTCTATTAACACCCCTTTTACCTAGTCAATGGAGAACACCTATGGCACACAACATGGTGCATTTATATGCTACCACCACCAATCAAGAAAACGCTAAGAAGACCAAAGAAATGTAGAAACTTCGAACCAGGAGAATTAAGGAGGGATGAAACGAATTTGAGAAAGACTAGTTTACCTAAAAAATGCAATAGGTACCACAAATATGGGCACAATCTTGTAAAGAACCACCAATTCATACTGTTAAACCTACCCAACTCACTAAATCAAACCAACCTACTGCATCTACTACCCAAACCATTGCATCCAACCAACCCATTATACCAACCCAACCTACTGACTCCAGCCAAATCCCTCCATCCATCCAACTCACTATACCAACTCAATATACTGACTCGAGCCAAGTCCCTCCATCCATCCAACTCACTATACCAACCCAATCTACTGACTCCAACCAAGTACCCAAATCACTACACCAACCCAACCTACTGACTTCAGCCAAGTCACTACACCTACCCAAATCATTATACCAACTCAAGCTATTGCATGTAGTCATTCCACTACACCTTCCTAACCCACTATACCAGTCACAGTTAATGCACCCTCCCAATCCACTACATCAACCACAATTAGTGTATTCACCCAACCCATTGCACCATCCTAAGTCATTGCATCAACTCAACTCTCTCTACCAACCCAAGCTCCAAATTCTATTGCAACTAAAAAAAATAGCTACTACAAAGACAAAGACAAGCTCCACAATGAGGCAAAAGTTTTTAACCAAAAGAGCTCCTCAATGGAAGCCATGATGTTTTACAATATTTTGAATTATAATTTGTTTTGTTTTGAATTGTAGTTTGGTTACTTTTTTTGGTACATTTGAAATGTATTTTGCATATGCATTAGGAATGTCTTTTAGAATACATTTGGGATGTATTTTTACATTTGTAATGATCACATTTGGGTAATTTTCATTTTAATTGATTATTTGCTACCAGTTTAAGGAAAAATGGAAGTGCTTCTTGCTAACTTTGTATTTCTAAATTTTGAATGCATTGTTCCTGTAATAGTATAAAGTTTAATTAACAAGTTCAACTTAAATAACGTTGTATTTCTAAATTTAGACTACATTGTTCTTGTAATGGTATAAAGTTTAATAAATAGGTCTAACTTAATTTGCTACCATTTCTAAATTTTGAATGCATTGTTACTACAATGTATCAAGTTTAATTAACAAGTCAAATTTATTTACTACCAATTTAACCCTTCTTGGAAGTGTTTGTTACTAACTCTGTATTATTAATTTTGGAATGCATTGCGTACTATATATCTATTAAAAATGGAATGATATTCATACATTACATAAGATAATTTACAAAATTCATTACATAAACTAGTTTCATTTTTTATAAAGGTACAACATACATTAAAACTCACAACAAAATATTCATAAAATGAAATTGATCACAAGCCTACAACTAAAATAACAAATGATGCCTACTTCAAATACACATTTCGTCCATCTATCCCTCCTTGTAGGTAGCACAACAATGTGATAAATATCACATTCATCATAAACAAAACAAAGTCAATGAATATGAACAACTTTATCCATTTTCTGGTAGACATAAATGAAGTTTCAAGATTTTTAATCTTTCTCCTTTGCCTGATTATCATTACATCTCTTTCATCAACAACTTTGTCTGAAACACAATGCATAAGTTTATTATGAACTTGTATGGTAAACTTAAAAACCAAAAGATAAGAAAAAGTTAACCTTGTAGTTAGGGCATCCCCAAAATTTCTTCCCAATATTAGCAAGAATGCAATCAGTTCACAAAACTATCATTTCTCCACAATGACATATAGGAGACCATCTTTGAGTTCCACCAACATGAGAGGACTGCTGAACTACAGTTCTAATTCGTTAGTGATTTGTTATTCATGGACAAATTCTCATGGCAACTGCAAGAAGAAGCTTCAAAGTGAGACATCTATGCAAAAGAATGAGTGTAGAACAAGCCATAATTTCATGTTTAAATTGGAGAAGAAGTCCCCTCAACCCCTAACCATAAAAAAAAAAGAATTTTAAATAATATAAATATAATTTGCTAAATTAACAACGTCTAAGACAAGTAAACAACTCACTAATGACGTTTAACGAATTTGGACGTAAAGTGTATAATTGTAGTATTTTTGAAAATTGAAAAACCAAATTAAATTTTAATAAAAAAAGGAACCAAATTGAATAAAATTAAATAAATAAGAGGATAAAAAACTAATTTAGCCTACAAAGAAATATATGACAAATCTAAATGTTGTATTAAATTATAATAAAAATATATGTTTACCTACTTGGTTATGTAATTTTTTTTTAATATCACTTGTATATTTAACTAAGAGCATATTTTGTTTGAGGAGAATGGAAATGGGAGAATTTTTTTTTCAATTTTTAAGAGAGAATAAAGAGAGGCAAAATTCAACATCTTTTCTTCTATTTTTTGCTCTCTTCTAATATCTAAAGGATTTGGAAGGGAAAAGAATGAGTTTAAATAATTCAAGTATAAAAACTAAAATATTTTTTTAGTAAAAACTAAAACATCTTTACTTATATTTTAAAATTTAAAATTATAATAATACAAAATAAATTGATTTTTGAAATGTCTTTCCTATTGTGTAAACTAAACAATATAAGAGTTATCTCTCATCTCCTTTTCTTTTCGCAACCAAACATAATATTTAATTAGAATTTATCCTCTTTTTTTCCCTCTTTTCCATTAAAATTTCTCTCATTTCCCTCTTTTTTAACCATTGCTAGCAACAAAAACTATTAATCTAAATATTTACTGTAGCTGCATAAAAAATTTGAACTCAAAATCATTAGTTAAATATAAACAATTTTATACTAGTTAATTCACATGTTCACTAACGATTACATAATACTTACAACTTTAATTTAGATATTAACTATTTTTTATATAATTTTTATCTCTCTAATGGATGTAAATTGATTATTTCGCCAATACATCACATTAACTTCATCAATTATCAAAACATTTTTTTCCTTTGACAAAATTAACACAATAAAAAAAAAACTGACATAATGACTAATTTAATCTAACAAAAACACTTAAAATATCAAAATAAAATTTTTTAAATATAGGAAATCAATAGTTCCAATAAACTACCAAAATTATATTTTAGTCAAATAAATTTTATAAAATGATGTGGATCAAGTACGGTGGTTTCATGAAATCGAATGTATCATGTATTTATCTTTTTACATCTCTCAAGATAAAGACCTCAACAAAAAAAAAGAAATTAAGGAAGAAAAGTTAGTTATTATTTAAATAAAAAGGAATTTTTACAGAGGCAAGAGTCATCATTTTTTTAATTTGAATATTCTAAAGTATGAAATATTGACTTTAAAAAGTAAAATCAATCATTCTTACTATCAATTAATTTTAATAATTTTTGCTTGATTGATACATAATATAACAAAATGTTAAAATTAATTAATAAATGGTTCGGTTTATTATTATCTAAAGAAAGACTTCTCGCTTCAGATAATTTAAATCCGAAAACAATGAGAGAAATATAATTTTGTGTTCTTTTTTGTTTTTAAAAAGCCATGCAAATCCCATGTAATAGAAGCATAATTTGTTTTGTTTTCTATAAAAAAAAGTTTAATTTTCATATGCTATAAATATAAAATAAATTATATTATTAATTAATTATATTATGATAAATATAATTTTTAAATAAGAATAAAAATTAACAAACTTATTGTATAAAATATCTTATAATTCAGAGACAGTATAAAAATTATTACTATTTAATAATAATAATAATAATAATAATAATAATAATAATAATAATAATAATAATAATAATATGAAACATTTAATATGCCATCACACTTACTAGGTCAGAATAATCACTAATATAAATATATAACATGATTAAATACATGTCGCGTCATTATTAAATAATAACTATATAAAAAATACTAAATTTACATAAACTAAAACTAATAAAATAAAATTATAATAAATTAAAGAATTAAAACCAAATTTCGTTATGTTTATAGTGATTTTATTAATATTTCTTACCTGTCTTAATTATGTCATCCTAGTTTCCATTTGTTTCTTTTGGCTTACAATATTACCACAAAGATACAAAAGCACTGATAGTGTATTTAGATTGACTTTAAGAAATCATAATGAATGTAAAATCATGGAAAAATCAACAAAAAACCATGATTTATTGCTTAAAAAAATTTATAGCAAATACGTTCATTAATTGAATAAGATGACCGAGTGTTATAAATTCGTGATATCATGTTTGATTTCATGGATAAAAATAAATACACTGACCAGTCTTTGATTTCATTTTCTTAGCAAGAGAGTAAACCTCGTTACTTTTCCGTGTAAAAATAATTTACATAGATAATCATTGCTGATTGGCTTGGCGAACTAGAAGATGATGAAGACACAGGCGCTAACTTAGTTCTAGGTCTTGAAATTGAAATTTACGTGAACAATATAGCGCATCCTAATCTGCTCCACATTATAAACAATGTATTCATTGTACAATAGATCGCCCTGCAATACAAAGTGACAGAATAAATGTGAAGTATTAAATCATCACAACTATCAACAAACTTCCCTGCTAATAAAAATTTAACTTGTAGTGCATACCTTTATGCCTGAGTTTTTTTGGGGCTTTCCTAGGGGAACTACGAGCCCATCCTCAAGTTCCCTAGCTTTTGAAGGATCAGGAGCAGTACCTCCTAATCCTTTTGTGCTGCAGAATGAGATTGCCAACCATATAAACTTCACTAGTAAACCAAAAGGCATAAAAAAACAATATTTGAACGTGTAAGAAACATTCATTACTGCATTTAAAAGCAATTAACTGGAATTAGTTTTGGAGTCAAACGGAGAGGCAGGTTCCATGAAAACTTGTTATATTTACATTACATGAAGACATAAATCAATTGATCAATTATAGATTGTCATTGAATTACACAATGACAAATGTTAATTACACACTTCACTCTTTATTATTAATTGAAATTCACGCGGGACTCACTGAATTTGTTAGGTCTCACTCCCTATTTAGTGGTTCTTACTATTAATAAAGAATGTACCGAGTATGTTACTAGCATTACTCATAAACTATTATTCCACTTGCCAATACTAGTTAACTAAACAGAAAAGTGACAATTACGAAGTTGGAGAACAAACCTCAGTTTTCCTTCAGGCAACTGATCGGCATCATAGTTGGCAGATAGAAGCTCAGCCATCTCTCCCAGTGCAACCTAAAAATACAGCAAATAAAGAATGCTTACTGGAGAAGTGAATCAATAATGACATATTGCAAAGCAAACAAATTAATATAAATCAAACTTCTTGAAGATGTGGATCAATAATAAACATATTGCAAGCCTAATCTTCTAAATGGAATGTTGCAGACAATATTCTCATTATATTTCAGCAACATAGGATGAATCAGTGCAAAATTCTCCAACTTGGGCTGTTATAATTATCTAATAATGTTTGACATGCAACATCAATTAGTGAAATTGATAATTGAAGTTTCAATCCTCATTACTGAGAGCACATCTATTAGTGATGCAACAATGTTTTCATTAGATAAGAAACAACCTCACATAAAAGGAGCACCCCATCTTTAGCAGTACGAGAAGCATAGCAATAATTTGCACTTTTTGAGAACATGTCAGCAAAGTACACCCCCTTTCCAAACATGTAGCCAGTTACAGGTGCCTCAGGAGGAGCTATGCGCAAACCTGACAATGGTGTGTCCATCTCAGATTCAGATATTATTGCATCAAACAATATGATGTCTATACTCCATATACACATTCACACAAACAAAGAAACTACTGAACAAATGAAAGAAGAAACGACCTTGAGATAAAATTCCAGTCCAGTTTGTGAGCCGAGAACCATGCCACAAAAGCATCCTATTTTTTGTACTAGCAAACTGTCATACAAAATCAAAAGGCAATTATGCACTAGAGCAGTGCCACTAACTGAAACAAACTTTAAATTACAGAATTATATTCCTAGTAGAAAAAAAGTTAAGGGGGAAGATCCTTATTCAATTATGCATCAGAGCAGTGCCACACCTTTTTGAACCGTTCCGCCTCGCCTTCTCTTGATGTCCTGAATATTTGAACAATTTCCACAGTATAGTTTGAATGTGTTTTTGCGTGAGTGTTCTTCGTATACTCTTCAATCTAATGACATCAAAAGGGGCAAGATGATATTGTCAGGATCAAAAACTGAAGCTCCAGCAACAGGTCAAATTTAAGGACTGCAGTGTGCAATTTTGCAGAATGATTTTTCTGATCAGGAACAAAATGATATTTCATATCAGATGAAAAGAAATGTTAACAGCATTTAGATTTCACTTTTCTTTTCTCAACTTTTTTCCTGTCATAGTAATTTACCTTTTAATTTTTCCAACAAAACTATAAAGACAGCATAGTTGTTTACCATAGAAAATTCCTCACAACCAAATTCAACTGGTACCAATTCACAATGAAGGCGTTGATAATGAGTATACAGGGGATCTCCCTACAGCAAATCCAGAATTATAATCATGAGCTTATACAAAACGTAATGCAGAAATCCTGGCTCAAATATGTACAGGAAAAGAACGTAATTGGTGCCATTTTTTATTTTAAAATTTTAAGAATTAAATTGTCTATGTTGGTAAACCAGTGGATTTTCAAATTGAAAGAAATACTTACGGCAAACAAAATAAGAATGCATTTCATTCAACGGAGAAGTGGATATTACTTGTAAAAGGGCACTTCTTGGGTACAGAATTGTGTTAAATAAAACATTACATCTGTAAGTTCCAATATTAAATTGGTGCAAAACTGCAAATACTTACTTTCCAAAGAAAACAAATCAATTTAGGTTGTCTAACGTGCTAAATATTGGACACCTATCCATTCATTTCACCAAAAGAACTAAAAATACAACCATAAAATATTTCTCATTCAAAATATGGGGTACCACGGATAAAAAACGTATCCATAAATACTTGATAATTCATTAATTTGTAATTTAATTTAATCTTTAATGTTAAATAATTAAAATTTCCATCATAGTTTCAGCACCCATAGTAGTACTTGAACTCTTTAGAATACTTGGAATTGCCTGAGACAAGTCCTCTCAGCCTTACAAATTTATATTTAAGTCTGATTCTAATTACAATAGATAAATAATAAGTACTAAATTGTTAGGATAAGAGATGAATATATTATCTATAATAACTAATGCTACAGCCGAGCTGGAGCCTATATCATAGGCATGTAAGTCATCCTTGGAGCTCGAACAAATAAGATATTGGCCTTATTTGGATAAGCTTCTCCAAAATAATTAACATAAGTATCCCAGCAAAAATATTGAAAACGCTAAAAAATGTTGACAATCAACTACAAGAAGAAAATTAAAAAAGAAATACCTGTACTTCTGCATCATCTTTCAAGAGCTTTGTGGCAACCTCAATTTCACCAAGAGCTTCAACCTTTGAGTATAAGGAATCAATTGATGTCAATGGTTTAACAAACGAAGTTATAACTGAGTTTCTTTTCTAGAATAGTTGCAAAAAATTGAAGGAAATTGGCCCCAAGGGGACAAGAGGAAGCTACCAAGGCTAACAAGAGAGCCAACAGAATCATAAATCAAAAGTATATAATATATGTATGTAACAATCCTCACAAGAGAATCCACCATCCAAAATGAGAAAATAATAATCATATTCTATGAGCAACCAGAATAACCAGGTCAATACATGCATCTGGAAAAAGGGATTACCATTTCTAACTTGCGTTTTAACTTCTGAGGGGTATCAATTACAAACTCACCTGCCATTATTTATATTTTCATGTTAGTATTCCTCTCAAACCATTGATCACCGTGAGAATTTATTTATGATTTAGAATCTTTATAAAATAAAACTCTGCATGGTGTTCTTTAGATAAATGAGAGAGAGAGAGCTTACGCATTTTTTTGAATCCAAAATCATGAGGAATTACTGTATAGAATTCTCTGCAACAAGGAAATAAAACAATTATAAAATATGGTATTCCAATTTCTTTAGAGCAGAAACTCAGCCTCAAATGACAGAAAATGAATTAATATAGGTAAAACAGCACACAGATATTTCAAATGCAAATAAAAAATGCAAGTATTTCAAAGGAAACAGTAGAGCATAGCACATCAAGTAAAATAGGAATAAAACAATTTCTTACCCACTTAATTGCTCCAGAATTTTCCTATCACCTTTATCAATCACATCAGCAAGCCTTTTGAGAACTCCATAGCCCTAATTTAAGAAATATAAATGCTTAAATTTTTAACAAGACATGCAAAGCATGCAAATTGAAAAGCTGTAGAAGAGCCCAAGAAGTTGACAAAAAAATTCATCACACAAGGGAACTTTTGCACCATGATCAAGATGTACAGACCTCAGGTTTTATAGCTTTTTTGGTTAGTTTTTAAGAAGCAAAAGAGTAGTGGATTGAAACCAAAAGGCTTCTCAATAACAATATGAAAACTTAGCTTCATTAAATGTATTAATTTTGTTATTCTCACCCATAAGTACACGGATATATTCTTGAATTACCCAAATATAAAAAGAGAAAGAATTCATAAGACACAAACTATATACTTTAAAAGCTCAATGGTATTATTGAATGTTGATTTGATTTCATTAACATGACAATGGTGGCACAAGAAGAAATTAGTATGTGTTAGACTTTTGAAAGGAATATTAAATAAAATCAACAAAAGCCAAAGGAGAAAAAATTACATGCCCAAAGTCCTACCTTCAAAATTGTTGATTTGCTAAGTTTTCCAAGTGGCAACTTGTTTGCATTGTACCCTAAAAGAAAGATCCCACAGTTTAAGTAGATAAAGAATATTGAGTGAGGCTATATCACAATTCTCAAACGAAAATTTCAAATACATAACAATGTGTATTGACTGTCATTTGTTGTATCTAAGGAAACCATATCATTGATTTAAATGAATCAATAGAATGTCAAGCACGCTTTTGGATCATATGATCTGGGACTCATC
The DNA here is from genome assembly GCA_025330945.1 of Mucuna pruriens. Taxonomy (NCBI): domain Eukaryota; kingdom Viridiplantae; phylum Streptophyta; class Magnoliopsida; order Fabales; family Fabaceae; genus Mucuna; species Mucuna pruriens. Next base: position 1,261,857 of record JAENHJ010000154.1, read on the forward strand.
CCACAGGTAGGAAAGAAGCAATAACTAACTAACCTATTTCCATCATTTGTTGATTCATCATGCTCGTGTTGCAAACGAGAGATATAAATTTTGCAACACGTATCTCAAGTTTTGATTCCTGAGGCTGCTTTCCTAAAGTATGGCCAGGGTTTTCTGTGACCTAAAAGCAATTTCCAAGTGTTCAGAATGACCAATTGAAATAGTTTCTTCCTTGTTTTGCTCCCCATCCACCAGAAACACTCCAAGTAAAGACAACATCAATTACCATTGACAAGAAAAGAGTGAAGTTTACTCTATACAAATGCCTTTTTATAAAAGAGACAGTGAACTAATTTCATGATCATCGAGGACAAGTGAACCAGAGTTAATTGCAAAAGGACACATCAAGTTTCACTTTCATGTAGAAAAGGAAAATACAGCAAGAGAAATAAACCATATAACTCACAGTAGATTCATTTTCCTTGCCACTGTAGTCCATTTCCAACCAAGCATAACTTTTAGGATAGCAAACAAAATTATTCCTATCAGACCAAGCATTCCTGGTCTTGGCTAAAAACTTTTGTTCAAACTCCTGGATGGCACTCTCCCGTGATCTGTAAGGGCCATGTAACTTGTCCTGGCCCTTTGAACCTACCCTTCCCCATCTATTGAAAACAAGGAATTCACCACCATTGTCCGATTCTGCAAAAAAGTTTGATATATGCAGTCAACAAAACCAGTGGAATAAACAGAAAAATCTGCTGGAGAAACATGAGGCAAAGCATGCCTTCTACAACTCAAGCAACAAATTTTCTAACTACTTTTGGGTAGGAGATAACTAATTATTAAATATGAATATCTCTGTCCAATTCAATAATCATCTGATATTCCAAAAAAGAAAGACACAACTGGGGGGAAAGGGGGACTAAACCATAGTTCAGATGATTCAAAATTTTTCAGCCAAGAAGTATCATTATTCTCATAACCAGTAACATCAATAGGTAGAGCTAGAAGGAATCGAGAATTAACCAAGAACTTGAATGACATAAAACTTGTTATTGTTGTCCCCAACATTTGTCTGATTCAACATGGCATCATAGACTTCATCACCCTGCATGATTACAAAGCGCACCAGTAGAAGTGAGTCTAAAACCAATTAAGTAACCACCACCAAACAAAAACAATCAATTTGAACAACATCTCACAGACGACAACAGAAAACAACTAGTGGAGGTGATTAATATTGCAAACATTACTAGACTTACCAGTTGCAGAACATGATGGTGCGTCTTCACGGAATCCGGAAGCCACTGATCGAGAACAGCCGCGCCCTTTTTGGTTGCGGTCACTATCTTTTCCGCCTCTATTGTCTCCTCCGCACCCGCGGTTTCTTCGGAGTGGTTAGAGACCTCATTTTGGGAATCTCTTGCTCTCTTTCTTGTTCTACGAGGGGAACTAGCATCAGCGTCGCTCGTCGCGTTCCGAGTTTGTTTGCCAAGAGCAGCTTCGAGTCTACGAACCTGGAATTGGAAGGAGAAACACAGCAAATATACATCAGAGAGAGAGCATGAGTGTATGTGTTTTGGTTAGAGAGTACCAGAGTGGGCTTGGTTCCGGTGGTGGAGAGTCCACGGTTGTTAAGCTCCGTTCGCAGCTCCTCCACCCTCATTTTACTTGCTGCCATTTTTGAGGGAAACTTGGACTTTCAATTTTGAAGCATATACGACGCCGCTTTTATACAAGCGCTCCACTCATGAGGTGTGCCTCGCACGACATCGTTGGACTAATATGTAAATATGTTAATAAATAACAAATATGTATGGCCTAAACTGTAAAATCATCTCCTTCAAAGAAACATTGAATTCAATGGTCAACATAATGCTTTCTTTTTGTCGTCCAAATTTAATCCTGATTTCAAGTAAGTATCGCAAGTCTTGAGAGGCCCCAGTAGCAAAGAATATTTCAAATTTTTTGATTCTGTGATTGCTCATCCTGATTTTAAAAAATAAGTTAAAAGAGGTCTTAGATGGATAACCGATAACCTCAAACAATTCATAGATGATAAAAGCAGTAATAACATCCGTAAAGATAAAAGTAATAGAAATTGTAATGGTAGTAGTAAATGTAATGAGAATGAGAATACGTATTTATTATTATTGATATTATTATCATCATCGCAATCATTAATGGTGGTGCATGTTTACTTTTTGATGTTATTGTCCATGTCATTGATATCACAAGTGATAGAGTTGGTAGTAATACCACTTAAATTAATTATAAGTAAGTATTTTAATCTTAATTTTTTATTTAAATTTAAAGATTAAGATTGATTGTTTTTATTTTTATCTCTACATGATACGACCTTGTATATATAAAGAGTATGAATCAAGTTACTACAAGAGTAATTCTAACTATCATCATCATTCATTTTCTTGTAGTCTAATGCTTCTAACGAATGACACATCTTATTTGATAGATTACAAGAAAATGAATGGTAAAGATAGGGAGTAACTCTCTTAAAGTTACTCTTAAAGCAACTTGATCTATTCTGTTATATGTGTGCAAGGAAATGCTAATGTACACATGGTTATTTTTTAGTTGAAGTGTATTAGCAATTGATGTTGACCCACGCAAGAGAGACAAGACACCTAAAGAGAAGGGCATGGAGATTAGTAGGCCAAGGGATGGGTCCAAGACTAGAAGCAAAAAAAGATGGGCATTTTCATGGCCCAATAGAGGATATGAGTTTAAGATTTGCATCTTTTGTATTTTCTCGAGTTAGAGGGTTATTTTAGCATTTTAGTGGGCTTTGTATTTTGAGCCTAAGACTTCTATTTTTAAAGCTTATCATTTTATTTTTGGACCTTGTTTTCAACTAAGAGTAGTGTTTTTTTGTTTGGGTTGTGTGGCCTTTTCGGTCGACCTTTTGTTTTGTTTTGTTTAATAGCCTCTTTGAATGATAGAATAGGTGATTGGGTCACTAGCCCAATACACCTCTAAGTTTACACCACATTGAGAGAGGGGAGCGGAGAGTGTTGACTTCTTTTTCCCTTCATTTAACATCTCTACTAGACTTAACCGTTGTACCATCAACTTAACTTAGCATTATTCTAATTTAGTTCATTAAACCCCTCTATGTAAGTTGATTTTATAATTAACTTAATCACTTTTTTTTCATATTCAATAGAAGATTATTAATTTTTGCAGAACAATTCACTCAAGTTCTTTCTCAAAAAAAATTATTGCCAAGAACAATGGTATCTTATTGCGAATTAGCAACTTATCTTATCAAGAATTCATGAATTCTTGTGGCGATTTTCATAACTATTCTTTGATTTTGTTACTTTCTTCTTCTTTTCAAATTAATTGCAAAATTCGTATGACCCATAATTCTTCGATTTTTTATGTTAATGGAGGATTTTGAAATGATGGCTTTTCATGTGGTATCTAAAGTATCACTACATCTATGCGTATGAATTCAGCTCATTAGAAGTGATTTTGGAGCAGCATTTGTGCTTTAATTTGCTACACTTTCATTTTTGTTAGTATTATTCATGCTGACATTATTGTTCATGCTAGAACATACAAGGTTTATTTTCTCTTCAATTCTTGTTGTTTTTGGGAATCCAATCATTAGGTTATGTTCCTATGAAGTAATTGCATCTTTCTATGGTTTCAATTTAGGATTGACATCATAGATTTGTTCAATTGATTTTTTGAGTTCTTCATGTTCATATGAATTCCCAAATTGTTCATCCTACATGTCTTGATTTGATTCAATTAGCCTTAAGTTAGATGACAATTATTGTTGATTCTCGAAGGCTTTTGTTGTGATTGTTCTCTATTAATTATTTCATTTAATTGTTCAATTGCTGCAAATTCATGCTTGAGTTGTTATTTTTCAGCAACATGGGTATTAGCATGTTCTTTGTGTTCTTGAGCTATGTACATCACTAGACGTCATTTGATCCATAGAAGTTTTAAGAATATAATTTAAGACATTTTCATAATTTTCAAAAGTTTGAGTCAAATCTAAATTATTTTATGACAAATTTGAAAATATAAAAATATTTGGGGTTAAAAAATAATTATAAAAAAATATGGGGCCCATATGTAAAAAACAATAAAAAACTTATTTTCTCCCACGTTAATAGAAACCCTTACATAGTTCATTTGACCTATGTAACATACCCAGATTTGATTTATTAAGTGAATTAACTCAAAATCCTTACTTTGTGTTAATTATAGTTTGCATGTTTTTAGCTAGTTTTGACTTCTTTTTTTTGTCCAGCTTTATTTTCTTGTTCCAATTTTGTCATAATGACTTTCTTTATGTCTTTTTGAATTCTATTTGAGTTTAGCTTCATTTTTTTTCCTGTGCTTTGTAGCTTGTCTTCAAAATTCCTCTAAGTTTTGTCCTTGAGTTTTCTTGTTTTTTGTGTTCTATTCTTGTTAAGTTTAGCTTGTTAATTATCGTCCTTTTGCACTTGACCTTTATGTTCATGTGGTTGGATTGTGTTAGTGTTTGAGAGTGGTTGAGAAGTTAACCTTACCTACCCTACCACATCCTAAACATTATAAATTTAAGTGGTTAAATGAGAAATGAGAGTCAGTGGTACATAGGCAAGTGAGAGTGGCCTTTTCCATATAGGGAGTTATAACGATGAGATTCTATGTGATGTGGTGCCAATAAAGACAACCCACATTCTCCTAGGGAGACATTGACAATTTGATCGAAATGTCACCCATAATGAGGTAACTAATAGATTCTTATTTGTATATGTGGGACATTAGGTTAACCTCAAACCTTTGCCTTAAAGAGGTGAGTGAAGACCCAGTGAAAACGATGTTGAAAGAGAGGAATAAAAAAAATAGAAAAATAGGGGAACTTGAGTTTTCCCAAGCCTTGACATTCTTTGCATGATCATTTTTGTGCTATTTTCTTTGGTGCATTGAGGATGATGACTTTTATAGACACTTCCTATGTAGGTACTCATTGGTAGCATGTGGAGGATTCCTTGTTCTTCCTTTTGATTTAGGAGACACTTGGATGACCTACAGGGTAAGATCCTCTTGTGTTCATCATGATATATACCTATTTTTTATTTTTTTTCTTTTGTAGGTACCAAAGATTGGAATTTGAGGTCAAAATCTCTACAATAATAGGGGATGATGTGAGCCTACATATGAGAGACAACATGCCTGAAGAAAAGGGCATGAAGCTTAGTAGGCTAAGGGATGGACCCAAGCCTATAGTCAAGAAGAGGAGACTTTAAGAGGAGGCTCCAAGAGGAGGCTCAAATAAAGATGGACCTTTTTATGGCCCCAAAAGGGATAGGAGTTCAAGACTTTGATCTTTTGTATTTTCTTGAGTCGAGGTTCATTTTGGTCTTTTGTTGAGTTTATATTTTGGGCACGAGACTCTTTTGTTTTTAAAGCTTATTCTTTTATCTTTGGATCTTTTTATTTTGCTAAGAGTATTGTTTTTTTTTTTGTTTGGATTGTATGGTCTTTTCGGCCATCCTTTGTTTTGTTTTGTTTTGGAGTCTTTTTGGTCTTTTTGAAGGATACAAGGGGTAATTAGACCACTAGAAATATACCCTTACAATTTGATGCCAAATTGAGACAAGGGAGGGGAAAATGTTGACTTATCATTCCCTTTCCTTTACCTCTCTACTAGACTTGAGTCTTGTGCCATCTTAGTTTAACTTACCATTAGTTTAATCTAGTTCATCAAGGCCTCTTATATAAATTGATTTTGTTATTAGCTTAATCACTTTTTGATTCAATAAAAACTCATTGAGTTTTGGACAACAGTTCTCTCAAGTTCTTTATGAAGAAAATATTTTTATTAGGAACAATGATGCCTTGTGGTGAATTAGCAACTTATCTTATCAAGAAGTCATTAATTCTTGTAGCGATTTTTATCTCTATTCTTACCATTTTATTACTTTATTTTTTTTAAATTAATTACAAAATTCGTATGAACCATAGTTCCTTGATATTTTTTGTTGATGAAGGATCCAAATAAGACCTTATCAACAATGTATGCAGTAAGTTTTAGACCAAAAAAATCATTATTTTTATTTTTATTTATTGATTTTAATGATAATATAGTAATTTAATATTTAACTTAAAAATAAAAACTCTAATTTCTCTCTTTTCTCTCATACATTTCTTGATTTCTCTCTCTTCTCTCATGTTCTCTTTCCTCTTTTTCACTAATTTCTCAATTTTTTTTCTTTTCAATTAATTTCTCAATTACTCTCTAACCTAATCCTTGCATTCTTTTTCTTCTTTTTACTCATTTTTTAATTTTTCTCTCCTCACCCATATGTCAATTATGAGTGATTTTTTTTTCTCTTTCACTTCCTTCTTTCATCTTCTACAACCTTTTGAAGAAGTCTTTTTACTTCTTCCCCCAAAATTTATTCACTTGAGTCATATTAATAAAATAAAAGTAAATTACACCCTCCTCCTAGAGATGTGAATATTACATCATCCTTCCATCTTCTGTTAAAATATATAATTTAATCCATTTAACTTAACACTATCAAATCAAATTACATTTTCCCCCCAAAAAGATGCGAGTATTACATTCCCCTATCATATATGAGAGCATTGCATTTTTTCTATTTTTTTTATGTTAAAATGTAGAATAAATTACATTTTTATTCCATAAAAGATATTTTATTATTATTATTATTTTGTTGAAAATATATAATTTAATTTATTTAACTTAACATTGTTGAAAAATATTCATTAGAATAATTTAAAATATATATTAAAGTATTTTTAATTTAAGAAGTTACTATTCACCCACTTTGATATTTTTATAAAATATATAACGAAATTTAAATTAAATATTTTGCATTAAATTGATAATTAAAAAATTATGAGATAAATTATATGTGTATAATATATATATATATATATATATATTATTTTTTGTTTAAAAATATATTTTATAAAATAATTTATAAATAATAAGAAAATAATAAAAATCTAATTATATTTTAATATATATTATAACTATTAATTTTTAGTAATGATATTTTATTTAATAATATATTTTCAATATAAATGAATTCATTGAAATTATTGTATGTTTAATGTACATATATTAAAATTAAATTTATTAAATTCAATAAATATATTATATTCACAAATATAATATTTAATAATATTATTGAAGTTAACTATATGTTAAATTTAATAAATATATTATTTAATACTATATAAGAAAATATCAATTTATTTAAATATTTTTTAAAATATTATATTAATAACATCAACTAAAAAATATTTTAATACCTATGTTTAATTTTATTTTACTTATATATAAATTACTTTTATTTTTATTATTTTAATTATTTGTGATAATAATAATAATTAAAAATAAAAAATTAAAATAATAATTAAAAAATAAATTTATAGATAAATTGATTTATATATAAGAAAATATGCAATATTTAATAAAACATTTAAAATAAAATTTATAAATAGTATTTATAAATAAAAAACAAAATTTTAAAATGTATATTATGTAATAAAGTGAATATATTTGTATTTGTTAAGGGAGAAAAAATATATTTTAACACGATAAGGGATGACAATGTAATATTTATATATTTGAGGTACGGTGGTGTAAGGAATGTTTTAGAAATTAAAAAAAAAACAATAGAAGCTAACATAACTTTAATGGAAAATTTAAAAAATGAGTAAGATGAGGTATAGTTGAATCTATGAAGGGAGGGAGGGAAGTGTAATTTTCAATATAAGAAAGACAATGTAATATCTCTATCTTTCAAGGGAGTGGAATGTAATTCACTCATAAAATAACTTAATTCATATGTTACATTAGTTTAAGCTTATCTTTCTTATTAAAGCATCACCAAGAAGACAATTTTTCAATTGAATTTTTTTAAAGGTATAAAATTGAAAATTGAATCAACAAAATCCTTATCTTACCAATCTAAAGAAAATCAATTAATTTAGGACATGTTTAGGGAAGATTTTAGTTACAAGTTTTAAAATTTTTAAAAACCAAAACCAGTTTTTAGTTTTAGTTCTTTCAACTTCAAAAATTAATTTTTAGTTTAAAAATAAACTCATTTTGAAAATTATTTATCTTGTTAAAATTAGTTTAAAAGTATGTTTATATGATGATATGAATGGTGCTGGTAGTGGCAAGGATGGTAGTAATGGTGTTGACAATGATGGTGATAGTAGAGGTGGTGGTGGCGATGACAATGAGAGTGATGGTAGTGGTAACAACGATTGTGACAACAAAAATGATTATTGTTAAATGTAGTAAAAGGGCATTTTTTTAATTAAATACCAAATTCACAAAATCTCTTTTTTGGATTTTGAAAATGAGTGTAAAATTGTTTCAAATTTGAGTTAAAAAACATTTCAATTTCATTTTAGTTAAACACATTTGTCACAACCTAAATTGTGACGTTGGGCGGAGTCGGCCGAAACCGAGTCGGCCAGGTAGGAGTCGCCACCGGCGTTTTGGTTTAGGGAACGCCAGGAAACCTTTTGGCAAGGCTGGTCTCGAATCAGACATATGGGTTCGGGAGTTGGTTACACGCTAAGGGCGTAGGGGCCCCCAGCATGCCTATCACTTGATAGTTACCTCAGGCTAGCTATATGGGAGGAGGGACGGTGTTTGGCATTTTGGATTTTTTTTGGTTTTTTAAGGTTTGACTTGATAGGGGTGTGCCCCCTAGGCCTACGTACCTCGGCTCAGAGGATTCAAAGTCCACGTAGTTCTGGCTGGGGGAGGTTTGACTGATTTCTTTTTCTAGTGGGAGGTGAGTCTAAGGGGATAAGGGATGGCTTGTTCCGTCTCGGCTCCACCGGAACCAAGTCGGATTAGGCATGATGGTTTGTAGTGGGGATCAGGCCGACTCGTGTCGGCTCGGCCCTGCCATGTCGGCTCGGCCCTGCCATCTCGGCCATCTGGTGTGGCCGAGGACCGAAGCCTCCAACTTGGAGAAGACTGGGTCAAGGTCTGCTTAAGGCTACGTCGGTCAGCGTTCCAGGTGACGAGATGGACTCGGCCCAGGAAGGTGAGGACTCGGGTCTGAGATGGGTGGTAGGGAACCTGACTTGGACTGATGTAAGAGGGGGATTAAAATACTAACCTGGTGCTCGGAGATGGCAGACGTGTCTTCCCTGTCTTTGCCCAATGCTTGATCTTTCTTCTCTGCCGGCCCTTGGGGTCCTCCTTCCGTCTCTGGCGCGTCGTCGTCAGCTCTCTCGGTTTGTCTCCGGTTGCTCTTCCTCTTTGGTCTCTGCTAGTCCTCTCTTTTTTCTCTCTCTCTGTTGATGTCCTTTTCTCTTCTCTGCCTGGGCTTTATATAGGGTCTGGGAGAGGCTGCATAACAACCGAATCCCAAGATTTTCTCAGATATTATTCTCTCTCTCTTTCAGTTTCTCCCATGACGTCTGGGGCCCACTGGGATGTGGGGAGACTCAGTCAAGAGGAGACTGAGTCTAATGGAGACTGGGTCAAACGTGGACTCTGGGCCCGTCTCAGCTTTGAGCTGTGCTGGAATGGCCCAAATGCCAGAAATTGGACCGGCTTCGGGGGGAAAGGCTGGGACACATCCAGCCCGGACAATTTAGGGGTACTACAGTTGCCCCCTCTTTATTTGCATTCAGTATTGGGTTTGTGATAATGAATGCGGATAAAGACTCTGAGCCTTCCTGGGGGAGCCGATCGACGGGCGGCCCTAGGACTGGGTGCGAGAAGAAGTGAACGTGCTCGAGTAAGTGGCTGTTGGGCTTTCCATTGGGTGCCCATATTTGAAGAAGCCGTCAGGATGGTTGCTTTCGAGTGGCCACTAGGCTTTCCACTTGGCGCCTAGGCTTGATGGTGCTGTTGAATTATTCTAACTTGATTGGCCCTTGAGCTTTCCTTTGGGTGCTCAAGTTTGGAAATGGCCATTGGGGTACTCGTTTTCGAGTGATCGCTAGACTTTCCGCTTGGCGCCTAGGTTTGATGGTGCTGTTGAATTATTTTAACTTGATTGGCCCTTGAGCTTTCCTTTGGGTGCTCAAGTTTGGAAATGGCCATTGGGGTACTCGTTTTCGAGTGATCGCTAGACTTTCCGCTTGGCGCCTAGGTTTGATGGTGCAGTTGACTTGTTTTGACTTGGTTGACCATTGGGCTTTCCACTAGGTGCCCAAGTTTGAGGGCGGTCATTGGGCTGTTTGTGTCTGAGGATGGCTTGCTAGGCTTTCCTTTAGGCGCCTAGGTTTGATGGTATTTTTGATCCTACCTTGCTTGGAGGGGTGAATCATCTATTGGAACTTGGTATGATGTTGGGTAGGCTGATTTGATGAAATGCTGGCCGAGTCGGCTTGACGTTGGCCGAGATGGATTGAATGCTGTCTGAATCGGCTTGACGTTGGCCGAGATGGATTGAATGCTGTCCGAGTCGGCTTGACGTTGGCCGAGATGGATTGAATGTTGTCCGAATCGGCTTGACGTTGGCCGAGATGGATTGAATGCTGTCCGAGTCGGCTTGACGTTGGCCGAGATGGATTGAATGCTGTCCGAATCGGCTTGACGTTGGCCGAGATGGATTGAATGCTGTCCGAATCGGCTTGACGTTGGCCGAGATGGATTGAATGCTGTCCGAATCGGCTTGACGTTGGCCGAGATGGATTGAATGCTGTCCGAATCGGCTTGACGTTGGCCGAGATGGATTGAATGCTGTCCGAATCGGCTTGACGTTGGCCGAGACGGATTGACTGGATTTATTAATATATTTTTGTTTTCTTCATTTATTATTTTTTTTCTATTTTCTTATTATATATATATTTTTCTATTTTTCTTTATTTTTCATTTTTTATTTGGAACGTCAGAGGTCGCGCCTGAGGGCACGCGCCCCTCTGGCTTGTCTTTTCATTTCGGGAGGCGATTGATGGTGCCTTTTTCGTTTTCTCGGGCGCATTAATACGCCCTTTCGTTTCTTGGGCGCCATAATTACAGGCCTGATGATTGCGCCGCCTTGGGGATTACACCTCTTTAATGGCGCGTTGTCTCTTGTACCTAGGCGACCTTTCCCTGCTATAAAATGGGTGTTCACCTGCCTGTTGGAGCTTCATTTCCCCATCTAAGTTTGTGCTCTGAGCTTTCTCATTTTCTACCCTTCGAGTTCTTCTTCTTCAAGGCGTAGTTTTCTTTCGCTACTTCAATATCCGAAGATGTCAGGTACTGTTGGGTCCCCTTCATCTTCCTCTTCTACTTCAACTTCCAGCCCTGAGGCCATAGCTGCCGTACCTGTGGCTGTGGCAGATAAAGCAGAGTCAAGCCCCAGTGCCCCCATTCTATCAGGGGAGGAGCACTATGAATGGGTCCACCCGGACGTTCTGTTCTATGGCTCCAAAATGACACCCGAGGAGGTGGAGTCCCTTGCTGCCAAAAGGGACTGGGTTTGTGGGCCTCATGCCCTTCGTCTGGAGATGACCCACTGCTCTTCCTCAGAGCGGGTCTGCCACGTATGCAGAGAGGGAGAGGGCGATTTCGTATACATGTACGAGACCGTCCTCCAAGACTTGGGGGTGACCTTCCCTCTGGACCGCTTTACAGCGGAGGTGTTGAGGCTGGTGGGCGTGGCTCCTTCGCAACTTCATCCCAACGGGTGGGCGGCTCTTCAAGCTTTCAAGGTGGTGTGCGCGGTGCTGACCCTGACTCCTTCAGCCCCGGTGTTCCTAAGCCATTACACCATCCGAGTGGGGAAGAAGGTGGGTTGGGTTTCCTTGGCACCCCTCCCCAACACTAGTCTATTCACCGCGTACACAGCGTCCTACAAGGGCTTCAAGGATCGCTTTTTGAAGATAAGGGCCCTACCTGAGGGGTCCTTGTGCACAGATGGGCAGCCAATGCCACTGTACTGGAGGCTGCCTTTGAAGGCCTCAGGGACGCAGAAGAGCCGACTTTCTCGTGAGGAGAAAGCGACTCTCCAACTGTTGGACGAGTTGCCCCGGGGGATGAATTGCAAGGAGATTGTGGCCTTGGCCCTTGGGAAGAAGCCTGTTTCCCATTTGAAAAGTGAGTCTTGTTTTTTTCTTGTTTAGGCATAGAAGAGTATTTAATGTCTTTATTATTTTTTTTTTGACAGGAATGATTGAAGATGAGGGGATCAACATGGCCGCCCTAATCAAGAAGGTGAAATTGGCCCAACGGGCCGAGTCCGGAATGAAGTCGGCAGTGCGGCCAGCCGAGACGGAGTCGACACCCACGGCCGAAGTGCAAGCGGCACCCGCCAGCGAGCCGGCTCCCCTTGCCGAGACGTCAGTGCCTGCCGAGACGGAGTCGGCACGTGTGGCCGAGACGACTAGGACTCCTGCTGTGGTTGCCACGCCGACCACTTCGGTGCAAGCGGAAGGCATGCCTGCTCAGGCCGAAGCGAGGCCCCTTGCTTCAGATGTGCAGACACGAGGGGCCAAGAGGAAAGCTGAAGCCCTCGCTGCTGAAGAAGCTGCTAGGAAGAAGGGGAAGAGCATCGTGCCCCCTAGTTCGTCTCCGATCAGCTTGACGGAGAGGAGCAAGGTTACCATTACTGCGGGACCCGAGTTGCCTTCGGGGGGGCTGTCCTGTTTCAAGGCCCCTGATAATGTAAGATCTTTGTGGGGAGCGAACGTGGACCTCCGAGGGTGGTTCCCCCCAAGCTCAATTCCTCAATATGACCGCAGGCTCTTGGTCGCTGCTGGGGTGGACGGGACGTTTGATACGCTGGAAGCCTATCATCTCAGGTCGTTGGCTTCTTTAGAGGTGTCAAGGGGCCTGGTGAAGAAGGCGGAGCAAATTGTGCTGAAGGAGGCTCTGAATAAAAAGGAATTTGAAAAGGTGGCTAAAGCCAACCAGGACCTAAGGGCCGAGGTTGAGAGGGTGAAGGCAGAAGCAGCCAAGCTGAGGGATGACCGAGAAGGTTTGTGGGCTGACTTGGCGAAGTCTAAGTCAGAGGCGGCATCCATGGGGGGCAAGGCGGCCGCGGCTGAAGCTGAAGTTACTCAGCTGACCCAGAAGATGACAGAGGCAGAGGCCGAAGCCGCAAACTGGAAGATTGAAGCGGCGAGGCTGAAGGCGGCGTTGGCACTTGCACAACAGTCTGCAGAGACCTTGTCTAAGGATCTGGACGCAGCCCGCCTCCCCGAAGCTTCGGCGTGAGGTGGTCGTGGTGGCTGACAAGGAGACCAAGGCTGTTGGGGACCGCACCGAAGGTCATGGGGTCAAGGCTATCGCCTGAGGCCGAGGTTGCCGCCTCAGCAAAGGAAAAGCAGCGCCTTGCTAGCAGAGTGGAGCGCTTGGAAGGTGCTATCGTAGCCCAACACGAGGCGGGCTTCGAGAAAGCCCTTCAGCAGATAGCCCTTTTGGCCCCGGACTTCGACTTGAGCCCATTTTCCATCACTTTAGAAATCAAGGATGGGAAGCTTGTTTCCCTCCTTGACTCCCCTCCCCAATGATTATGTATAAACAATTTATTATTATTATGGAATGAGAATTTATTATCTCTTTTGTTTTTTTTTTGTTTATTTCTTTTTTTTTTATTTAGGAAAATTTTTTTTATGGGAATACCCAATTAATTGGCTTGGCCAAACCGAGATGGAATCAACCTAGGGCAAATTTAGAATGCAGAATTTCTCCTATTTCCTAGGAATGCGTGCTTAGTGTCATTATTTTCTATTTTTTTTTTTTTTTTTTATTTTTTTTCGACTGCGCTTGGCCACCTCGACCGGGATATCGCCATGTTATCGAGCCACTGATGATCTCGAGGGTCCGTAACGGGGACCGTGCCTTTGATTGCGAACTATTCTTTAGCAATGTAAATTCTTTTTGTTGAATTAATGAAACTTAGCATGTAAAAAAAAAAGACAAAGGAGATAAAAATGAAACGGGGCTTTATTGATAATGCGTGATTTACAAAGTGAAAACATGGCCATGATTCTTGCGGGATAGGTTGTTTGATAGATCAACGAGGCAGCCTCGCACTTGGTTTCCCTAATCCTATTTTGGTTCCTGGTTGGATGTAGACGACTTTCCACCGCCGCTTAGGTAAGATTTCAAGGGAAGAACTTCTTGACCGAGTCCGAGTTGATTCGGTGTTTGAGGTCGCGCCTTTCGCCAGGTTAGAGTAGCGCCCCACCCGAGAAAGCGTGCTTTTACCACATATGGCCCTTCATAGTTGGGTGCCCACTTTCCTCCCGGTTACTTAAGGGGCGTTTGGTAGTACCTTTTGAGGACCATGTCCCCCGTCCGAAACATCCGAGGTTTCTTTTTTTTTGTCAAAGGCACTTTTAACCCTGCCTGGGATAGAGCTGACCGTGGCATAGGGCCGTGAGACGTTTTTCCTCGATCAAGTTTAATGATCGTGGCGCCTTTGGATCCATTCAGCGCCTTCTAATTCCTCGCTTCGGCCAGACCCTTAAAGAGGGTATTTCAATCTCTATTGGGAGGACTGCTTTGCACCATAGACCAAGGAATAAGGTGTTGTTCGGTGGAGGTTCGCATGTAAGTCCTATATCCGTAGTGCGTAGGTAACATTTCATGCCAATCTTTGTAGGTTACCGCCATTTTTCGTATTATTTTCTTTGATATTTTTGTTGGCGGCCTCTACCGCCTCCGCTCATCCGGGGACGGTAGGAGTAGAATTGTGATGACGGATCTGGAATTGTTCACAAAGTTCCGTCATCATCTTGTTGTTCAGATTGGTGCCGTTATCCGTAATGACGTGGGATGGGATACCGTAACGGCAGATGATGTCCCTTTTGAGGAATTTTACCACTACGCTACGTGTTACGGCTGAATACGACGCTGCCTCTACCCATTTGGTGAAGTAGTCAATGGCCACTAATATGAACCTGTGCCCGTTAGAAGCCTTGGGCTCGATGGGCCCGATCACATCTATGCCCCACATAGAGAATGGCCATGGCGCGGCCAAGCTGTGTAGGGAAGAAGGAGCGACATTGATACGGTCGGCGTGGACCTGGCATTTCAAACACCTTTGGACATGTTGGTGACAGTCTGATTCCAACTTAGTCCAGTAATACCCTGGGCGGAGTATCTTGCGAGCCAGAGTATGGCCGCTGTATGGTGCCGAAGGTCCCTTCGTGGACCTCTTCTATTATCTGTTCGGCCTACGTGGCGATCTACGACGCAGAAGTGTCATGTCTGGCTCTTTTGTATAGCACGCTTCCGCCAAGAGGTAGCTGGCCGCCAGCCTTCAACGCCCTTTTGCTATTTTCCGCGCCCTTCCGGTATTCCCCTTTTCCAAGTACCTTTTATGTCGAGGTACCAGGTTCTGGGTCCGCTTTTGGGTGCTCCGAGACCTGTGTGGTGGCAATAGGTCTATGCGAGGGAGTTGCTTTGACATGTATGGTCATCTCCCGCCTGGGCCATTTACTCGCACTCATGGCTGATGTGGTCGCCAAGGCGCCCGCCATTTGATTTTCTTCGCGTGGCACGTGATGGAATGTGACGGTGTCGAAGGCTTCTGTCATCTCCTCACGAAGTCGTGGTACGGGATGAGTTTGCTGTCCCGCTGCTTCCCATTCTCCACGGAGCTGATAGATCACCAAGACCGAAGTCTCCAGAGACCCGAGTTTCTTGACTGGTGTTCCAGGCCATGGCGAGTCCCATGGTGCAAGCCAGATTTCGCCATGTTGTTTGTACAATCGAACCCCAGGTTGGCGGCGAAAGGGAAGTAGTGGTCGGTTGGAGAGGCCAAGACCACGCCAATCCCATTCCCCAATACGTTAGACGCCTGGCCGAACCACATCGCCCATTCGCTCTTCTGGCCGACTCGCCTCCCGTTACCATGATGTGTTCGTCTGGGAATTCGTGAGCCAGGGCCGTGGATCTCACAAATGGGTGATAGGCCAGGTGATCTGCTAGGGCGCCCTTTTACAGCGTGGACGGCCTTACATGTTTATGTCGAACTCTGGATAGAGCCATTTGCCAACGTATATGCGTCCCGTAAGTGCAGGCTTTTCCAGTGATATATTTGATGGGGTCAGTCTTGGCTACTAGCCTGACCGAGTGGGACAACATGTATGGTCGGCCTCTTGGCAGCCTGCACCAAAGCGCAACAGGTTCGCTCCAGGGCCGAGTATCTTTTCTCGCAACTGTGAACCTTTTGCCGAGGTAGTAGATCGCCGCTCTTTCCCAAAATTTCATCTTGCTGTCCTAGCATGCAACCCATGGACTCGCCGAGCACCGTGGAGGTACAGGATCGAGGTTTTCCAGGGGTGGCGGGGACGAGGACCGAGGACATTCCAGTGTACTGTTTGATCTTCTCAAAGGCTTCTTTGACATTCTGCATCCCATTCGAACTTATGCCGCTCCAAGGAGTTTGAATATGGGGGTTGCATGTTGCCGTTTAATTGGGAAATAAATCTGGCTATGAAATTTATTCGCCCTGTGAAGCCCCTGACTTTCGAGTCTGTTGTGGGAGGGGGCATTTCGACAGCTTTTTGCCTTATCCGGGTCCATTTCGATACCCCTTTCGCTACCACAAAGCCCAACAATTTTTTCCCCGGTTATCTCCAAGGTGCATTTGGCCGGGTTAAGTCTTAGCCAGACTTGCTAAGTCTCACCGAATAATTTTCGAGGTCTTTGATGTGTCTGCCCGAGTTTTTGATTTTGCAATCATGTCGCCGACATATACCTCGATTTCCCTATGCATCATGTCGTGGAACAGGTTACCATCGCTTCTTGGTAGGTTGTTCGGCATTTTTGAGGCCAAATGGCATTACCTTGTAGCAAAACGTTCCCCATAAGGTGACGAAGGTCGTTTTCTCCTGATCTTCCTTCGCCATTAGAATTTGATTATACCCCGAGAAACCGTCCATGAAGGAGAAGAAGGCATGACATGCCGTATTGTCTACGAGCATGTCGATGTGGGGTAAGGGAAAATTATCCTTGGGGCTGGCCCGTTTAGATCCCTATAGTCGACAATAATACGCGCATTTTTTCCGCCCTTTTGGGTACGGGCACGATGTTTGCCACCCATCGGGGATAGTTAGATACGGCCAGAACCCGGCTGGCCCCACGCTTCTCTACTTCCTCCTTGATTTTAAGGCCACGTTTAAGCTTCATTCTTCGAACGCTGGCGAATCCGGGGCCGCTTTTGGGAGCATGGGGAGTCTATGTTCCACTATGCTGCGGCCGAGGCCCGGCATGTCTTTGCATGACCACGAAATATGTCCGAGAACTCTTGTAAGAGTTCTATGAGGGCCTTTTTCGATTCTTGTGACATCCGACTTCCTATTCGACTTCTTTCTTATTCCTCTCGTCCCCTAGGTTCACGCTTTCTAACTCCTTGGCCAAGGGTTGAAACTTTGGTCTTTCTTGTTCTATCTGCCTTTCTACCTGGGCCAAAGCCTCAATTTTCTCCGTCTTCCTCTCCCAGGTTCCTCAATAGGACTAGGTCCTCTGATGCACAGTCAGATTGTTTGGGGACAGTTCGTTATTGGTGGTGTTTTTTTATGGAGTTTCCTTTTTTTTTTTTTTTTTAGCGAAATTTAAGTGTGAAAAGAACGCGGAAAGGAAAAGAAAGTGACTGGAAATGGATGAAAATGCATGCTAAGTTTTATTATTCAAAAGTCGCCTGAAAGGCGAAGTTACAAAAGGAATTACATTGCAAAGAGAAATTGGCCCGCGAGTGGGTCTGCTGTCCAATTAGCTAGCTGTCCCTAAAAACGTGACTCCCTGACTGACCTTTGGGCCCGCTGCCTATCATTGCCACATTTTCACGAACGAAATGTTGGCCCCACGCCGCCCGGGTTGGACGTGTTCTTGCCCGGTTGCCGCTTTTGGTACCCGAGTCCAGCCTCTCCCTTTATTTTCCGGATTTCAATTGGCGCTGGATTCCTCTAGAAGAGACCGAGCCCTTTGCCAGGTTGGTACCCTCTTTGATCATGACGCGAAATGCCATGTTTTCCGCCAAAGCATGGGGACTCCTTCGGGCTTATAACGATCTCGAGTGCTTGGAAGGAAGTTTCCTGTGGCCTCCTCCTCTCCCTCGAGGTATCCATCGTGTAGGGGTGCTAATCATCAATTCTTGTTCCCATTACGCTGACCAACCGTTGGTCGGCGATGAATTTAACCTTCCGATGAAGGGAGGAAGGCACAGCCTCCCGCACTGGATCCAAGGCCTTCCCAGAGGCAGCTGTATGCAAGGCTTAATATCCATGACTTGGAAGAGGACGTGGAACAGGAAGGGCCGATGTGGATGGGGAGAGTGATTTCTCCCATGACGCCCCTTTTGAACTGGGCCGAATGCCTCACTATTAGTGGGCTCGCCTTCAGTTGCATATGGGTGGTACCTAGCTTGTCCAGGGTATTTCTTCAGACGCTGAGGGAAGAGCCATTGTCGATTAGTACTTTAGTAATCATGTAGGTCCCGCATTTGACAGAATATGAAGGGGCTGGTTATGCTTGCCTCCCTTCGGCCGGATCTCCTCGCTCGAGAAGGTCAACCGCCCCGAGCTAGTGAGACTGCCAATAATGCCCCCAAATCTTTCCGCGGTGATGTCCGGTTACGGGGCTTCTTTTAGGACTTTCAAAGAAGAGGTCATGTGGTTTTCCGAATTCAGCAAGTAGTGACAAGAGCGAGATGCGTGCCGTGGTCTTGTTAGATGGTCCAACAATTCATACTGGCCGTGAGCGAATGAGTTTGAGGAATTCTTCGGGCCTCCTTTTCTTTGGGTGCCCTTTAGGACTCCCCAGTGGTCTTTTTCCTCCGAGGTTGGCCGGGTATAGATTCTTCCGCTACGTGTCATTCCCCCGGTTCTGCAATATTAGTAACCTCCTCGGCCGGGAGATCCTGGATCCTGCCTCTCAGGGGATTCCTGCACGGGTCGTAATGCCATGGGACAGCGTGGATTATCCTTCAGAAGTGTGCCTAGGCGGGGCCAGAATGATCAAGGGTGTGGGCGGACTGGTCGCACGGATGATCAACGGTTGGAAAGGAGCGGTCTTTGCCGACCTACAACGGCGACATTCTCTTCTCGCACTCCTGACGGTTTGTTATGACTTAGGGCTGATGGTCCGTCTTCGTGGGCTGGGAGAGGGTTGGTACTAATATCGGGCTTATTCCTTCAAACCCAAGCCACCCCGCCTCTATCAGTCCTGGACTTTATGTTTGAAACTCCAAAGACCTTCAGTGGAATGCCCCACGGCCCCGAGTGATAGTCGACTTTGACCGGGTCAAGACCTGGGGGTAGGGGAGGCTCTACGGTTTGAATGGCATAACCGCCATCATGCCTTTCCGGAGAGAGAGGGAAGAGGGTAGAGTAAGGCACGAGGGGAGTGAAGACTCTCCCCTTTGTCCTGCCACACGGGGTTTTTGGGTTTCTAGTGTGCCGCCGCCTTGGCCTGGGGTGACGGTCGTAAAGAGACTATCCCCTGCTGCTCGACGAGCTTACTCAAAGCTTGTGGGCGGGGGATCCGTTGTTACGGCATTCGATCTCCCTCCTTTTCTCTACTTTCTTGACGGCTCAAGGCTTCCCTGGGCCTTGTGTAAACCTTCCCCGCTTAATGCCCCATTCTCATTCTTTTTCCTATGACGACTAGGCGGCAAGTTGGAAGTTACGCTTCCTCACGACCTTGTCGTAGAAGGGCGAGGGAGGGGTGTCGATGAACATGGAAGCCATTTCCCTTTCACGAGAGGGGTGGCATGACCTCGGGCACACTAACTCCCCGCCATCCTCACGTAATCTTTGAAGCCTCCGCCGGCCTTGGACAAGTTTTTGCAAAAGAGAGCTGCCTAGTATTATATCCTCATTTGTACTTGTATTGTCAGAGGGGAAGGCGTCCGCGAGGTCTCTCCAAGTCTTTATGTGCCCGTTGTCTAGACCGACGTACCATCGCAATGCTGCCCCCGAAAGGCTGTCCTGAAAGCAGTGCATCAGATTTTGTCTTGTTGGGTGTAGGGGGCCATCTTTCGACAAAGACATGGCTAGATGTACACGCGGGCAAGAACTACCTTTGTATTTTTCAAACTTGGGAACCTTGAAATCGGGCAGTAGCTCGACATCGGGAACCAAACATAGATTGGCAGCGTCAATGCCATGGCTACTGGGTCCTTCAATGGCTCGCATGCGCCTTTCGAAAGTGCGTTGATCTTGTCGCCACCGATGGTTGGTTCCGGACGGCCCGGTGTGCGACCGGCATTCGAGAGAGGGGGGTGATAGTAGATTGTGGCTCCTGGGGCCGGGAAAGGCCCTGACCGATCCTTGCCCCCCGCCTAGTCCCGAGGTGTTCCCTCATGGTTGCTCTTGGGAGCCGGGCGGGTTTTTCAGTAGTGGTATTCCATGCCGGGGTGTGAATCCAGGGGGATGTAGAGGTGTCCCCCCGATGTGGCGGTAGAGCCGCCTGGGGTGATCGCCGGGGGGCTTGGGGCTGCATTTCGAGTGATGATCTCTTAACATTTTGTGGATTTGTTCTTTATTTGCCCCATTTCCATTCTCATTTCTGCCCTTATCTCGGCGTTCATTGTTCCAATTCCTCCATTGCTTGTTCCATGTTTTTAGTCTTGGATCGCGTGTGGTATCGGTGGGGCGCAATGATTTCTCTTTCCTAGTATATATTTTTGATTAGTTTATGTCTTTTTTTCTTTTTTTGTGTTTTTTTTTGCGATTAGGGACATGTATCTATATGGATGATGAATGATGCAAATGCAATGATAACATTGAGTCACGGAAATTCAAAATAATGTTTATTAGAAGGGAATGTGAGTTTATACAAGATGTTTTCCTATGGTGGGCTGATAGCTCCTTCACCATATCATACACGCCCTACAGTTGTTCTAAGAATTCTTTGATCTCTCTTGGCGTCTTAGTGGGATCTATCATGCCTTCGCCGCCAGCGTGAGCCTTCTGGGAATGCTCATCGAGTGCCTGGTTGGCGAGCCATGCTAGCTTGACATATCTGTCCTTCCAACCTTTGCGTCTACCCCCAGACTTGTATCTCACCGTCCATGATATCTTGGCACCTCCGTCCAACTTTCTAGGATCTTTTTTTCAGCTCCTCGAGTTGAGACTTTGCTTCGCCGATCTTTCCTGGCCTCGACCAAGGCTAACAATCCGACCGCCTTTGGTTTTGTAGGTGTTCCTTCGATAGTTGGGTCTTTTAAGTTCCTCCCGAGTAAGTGTGTCCTTTCCTAGAGGGCTGCGTTTCTTCTTCTCTCTTGGCTTCCCCTAGCCTTGAGGATGGCTACGGCTTTCTCCAGTCGTTCTTTTCGCCACTAGTTGGTCAAGGCTTCTTCTTAATCGAATGTGCTTCCCGATCAACGGCCTTTAGACACTGGCCTATTTTCAGACGGCCCTCCTCTGCCCAAGCTTTCTACTAAATTCATCGTTCAGCCGTCGTCCTGTCGGGCCTCTTCTAGAGCTGTTTCCAATTTTCTTTCAACGCTCCCCTATTCTGTCTTCATTTGCTCTAGGGTGCCTTGGGAGTGCCTTGACTTGGAGTGTCTCCCGATCTCGTAAGCCCTGGGTTGCTTGGTCCTGGCGTAGGATACTTCCCCAAGGCAGTCCTACAAGGTGGACACGCTGCTCGAGCCAGCTCAGACTGGGGTGAGGTCCCACAACTCCTGGTTCGCCACGTTGTTCCTTGTCCGACGACGCTGGCCCAAGCCCGTCGGATTTTTTTCTCGTGATGCTCGCCTACGGGCCTCAAGCGCACTTTCTATCCAGAGGGGAGTGAGAACTTCCTGGACGGGGCTCGAGACCATGGGGAACCCGGCCTGTCGGGCGGTTAGCTCTGGGTTATAGTTGATAGCCCCCTGAGTCCCGAGGAGGGGAACGTTAGGATAATCCCCACAGCTAGTGATCATTTCCTGCCTTTCGTTCCAGACAGGGTACCAACGAATTGTCCTTTCGGTGGCCTCTCCTAGTTGCCTTACCCACTGCTCTTTGGTCATTTTCTTTATGCAGCTCCATTTGAAGTCTTCTTTTTTGGGCAAACAGTCTTGGTCTTGCATTGGAAGAGATGGGCAGTCAGCCAGAGGTACAGCAGGGGGGTGCAGCATCTAAGGTTCGCTGTTTTCCGCCCACTGCAATGGCTAAGTGTGTAGTAGGTGTTGGCTAGGAGAGCCATGGTGGGGTTTTCCCCTCTGTCCTTCTTAGCCAAGAATGCCTCTATGGCTGCGAGGTCGACGTAATCTTCGATGTAGGGAAATAGCACCACCCCGCAGAGGAGTAAGCCCAAAGACGCCTATCATGGCGCCCCAATCCTCGTTCTTCCCGAAACGGAGCAGTCTTTCCTCTACGTATACCCCTGGGTATTCCTTCTATACCGTATGCGGTTCCTTTTCCACTTAGCAACTTCCGTGTCCCAGACTTTAATAGTTTGGCGATAGTGGTCCAAGAAGGGCGTTGGCCTTGATGGAAGTAGAGTGGGGATTCGACGAGGGGTAATCCCATCAATCGCCATACTCCCTCCAAGGTTGGCGCCATTTGGAAGTCTCTCGAAAGTGAAGCACCGATTGGTGAGTCGTAGTAATCGACGAGGGCTTCCAATGCGGCCGGCCGAGTTTCAACCTCCAAAGAGGCTCAGAAGATTGCCATGAAGCTTCTCAAGCGCCTTCGCCATGGGCCTCTCAGCAGCTGCCCCAAAGGGCGAAGGGTCTGGACATTCGGCGCTTTAGCCTGGACGGGTTGAGGTGATCTAGCCCAATATTGTGACCCTACTTCCATTATCTGAAATTTCCGTGATCAATGTATCATGATGCATGATTTTGTTTTTTTCTCTCTTTTCTTTTTATGTGGTGTATGAGATGCATGTATGCATGCTGGGTTGGTATAAGGGTTTTTTTTTGGGCTGATTCCATCTCGGTTTGTACTAGCCGATTCCAATTCGGTTTCGCTTGGTTGTCCCTTAATCAGGCGTATGGTTGGATGGGCTATGTTCCCCCCTTTTCTTTGGGGCTTTTCTAATCATCCTCACCAACAGGCTCTTGGGTCTATAGACTTTCCCTGGGGAGCGGTACCATGGACAGGATAGCTATCCCAGGACATGATTACCCCCCTAAAACGGTCAGCCCCAAGTGGAACTATCGTGATCCCCAGTACTGAGACGCCTCTAGTATGGAGACCACTACACATTCCTCTCTCCTTAACTCACAGGCCTGGGAATAAGGCCCCTCACATTCACACCTCATGTGGCTCGCCTCCGCTGGACCCCAAAGATTATGATGACAATAGCGAAAAGAATAAAACAATCATGCATGAAATAAGCTAAAATACAAAAAGGGGAAACTGGTTGCTGGACTCATCTGGTCTCTCCCTCACGCTAACCTATCAAGGCTCAACTCTCAGCTTAATCGTGTCCCCAGTGGAGTCGCCATCTGTCACAACCTAAATTGTGACGTTTGAGTCACCGAAAAACCGAGCCGGCCAGTAGAGTCGCCACCGGCGTTTTGGTTTAGGGAACGCCAGGAAACCTTTTGGCAAGGCTGGTCTCGAATCAGACATATGGGTTCGGGAGTTGGTTACACGCTAAGGGCGTAGGGGCCCCCAGCATGCCTATCACTTGATAGTTACCTCAGGCTAGCTATATGGGAGGAGGGACGGTGTTTGGCATTTTGGATTTTTTTGGTTTTTAAGGTTTGACTTGATAGGGTGTGCCCCCTAGGCCACGTGCCTCTCTGCCTAGAGGATTCAAAGTCCACGTAGTTCTGGCGGGGGAGGTTTGACTGATTTCTTTTTTCTAGTGGGAGGTGAGTCTAAGGGGATAGGGATGGTTTGTTCATTCTCCGGCCGAACCAAGCCGGATTAGGCATGATGGTTTGTAGTGGGGATCAGGCCGACTCGGTCGGCTCGGCCTGCCATGTCGGCTCGGCCGCCATCTCGGCCATCTGGTGTGGCCGAGACCGAGCCTGGCTTGGAGAAGACTGGGTCAAGGTCTGCTTAAGGCTACGTCGGTCAGCTGTTCCAGACGAGATGGACTCGCCCAGAAGGTGAGGACTTCTGTCCGAGATGGGTGGTAGGGAACCTGACTTGGACTGATGTAAGAGGGGGATTAAAATACTAACCTGGTGCTCGGAGATGGCAGACGTGTCTTCCCTGTCTTTGCCCAATGCTTGATCTTTCTTCTCTGCCGGCCCTTGGGGTCCTCCTTCCGCCTTCAAGGCCGTCGTCCCTCTCTCGGCTTGTCTCCTTGCTCTTCCTCTTTGGTCTCGCTTAGTCCTCTTTTTTTTCTCTCTCTGTTGATGTCCTTTTCTTCTCTGCCCGGGCTTTTATAGGGTCTGGGAGAGGCTGCATAACAACCGAATCCCAAGATTTTTCAGATATTATTCTCTCTCTTTCAGTTTCTCCCATGACGCCTGGGGCCCACTGGGATGGGGAGACTCATCAAGAGGAGATCGAAGTCTAATGGAGACTGGTCAACGTGGACTCGGGGCCTGTCTCGCCTTTGAGTCAGGCCGAATGGCCCAAATGCCTTAAATTGACCGGCCGGGGGAAAGGTCAGGACACATCCAATTTTGACAATTTAGGGGTACTACAACATTTTGTTTTGAAAACTGTATTAGAAAATAAAAATTCAAAAAACTCACAACAACCCTAAACAAGCTAGTAGATAGTGTTGAAATTATTATTATTTTATTAAAAAAGTTAAAAAAGAACTTATTATCCATCTTTGTTCTTTTTTTATCAGTTTTTTATATGTAAATAACTAGTATGCAACAATTGTACATGTAACTAATGGTGAAGTAAGAAAATTAAAAGGAAATAAATACATGAAGAAAGAGGATAGAAAAAGAAAAGAGAAGAGAGATAATGCAATAATTATTTGAGAGAAAAGAGAGATATAGATGGAAGAAAGAGAAAAATTGATAAATCAATGGAAGGAAAAAAAATAGAAAATTTTATTTTAAAATTAAATATTAGATTACTATACTATCATTTAATTAATTAATTATTTTGTGTATATTACTAAAGGACTCCAACTAAAGAATAGTTCTATATACATTAGCATATTATATATATATATATATATATACTTGTCGCAACCTGGATCCCGACGCAGATCGGCGAAAATAGAGGTTTGGAATCTGAGTCCCCTCTGGAGAAGGAACAAGGACTGTGGAGTCGCCACTGACATTCTTATGGAAAACGCCAAAAAATCTTGGGTTGGATAAGGCAGTTATGGAAATCAGAGTCTGGGTTCAGGAGTCGGTTACGTGTTGGGATTACTAGAATCCCACCATGTCTATCAAAGATAGTTACCCCAACAGATGCATGAAATGAGATAACTTCTACGTTATGATTTATACATTTCTAATTGAAGATATTTACAAAGGGTGAGCGTGAGATGTTTTTAGTTTTTTTTTTTATGAATAACTTGACAAGAGTTGTCTCTTGCTCCTACATATCTCTTACTGTAATTGAGAAGTCAAAGTTTACTTAGTTCTTGAGACATGGGTGATTGGTAGGTAGGAAGGGGGCCGAGACCGATTCTGCCAGCTGGTGTGAAAGGATCTAAGTCAAAGTCGGTCAATTGGTGTGGAAAGGGGCCGAAGTGGAGTCGACCAATTAAGGTGGAAGGGTGCTGAGACGGAGTCGACCAATTGAGATGCCAACCATATCTCTGCGGGGCTATGTGTGTGGAAAAGGATGGACTATCCATTGGCATCCAAAGGTTAGAGAAAAGTGGACTTTCCATTAGCGTCCAAAGATATTAGAGAAAAGCAGACTGTCTCTTGGCATCCGAAGATATTTGAGAAAGGTGGATTGTCTCTTGGCGTCCGAAAATATTAAAGAAAAATGGAGTGGGAAGCTTAAGATTAGATGTTGAGAGGCTTAAGGTTAAATGCTGGGATGGGGTCGGGATCAACTCAGTCCCGTTGGCGTGAGCCGGTCTCATAGGGGCTGGCTCTTAGTCAATCCCAACTCCGACCACATAGGAGTCGGTCCCAGAATTGGCACACAACTCGGTTTCAACTACATGGGAGTTGGCTTGGAGTCGGCCTACAACTTGGAGTCGGCCTACAACTTGGAGTCGGCTACATGGGAGTTGGTCTGTAATTGGCCAACAACTTGGAGTCGGCCTAGTTTCAATTACACTAGGGCCAGAGCCGGTTATCGAGCTACTGAATGCAGTACTTTGCTAGGCTATATGGGAGAGTGTATTGGCTTAAAACTTTGGGCCTCTAAATGGATATATGTAGGAGGAGATTTTGAAGAACTTACCTTGTATCCAAGGATTACTGGTTTGCTGTGGAGTGGGTGAACTCCTTCCTTCTTCGCTGCAAATCTTTTCCAAACTCCTCTTGGATTTTCACGTTTTCTTGAGTTTGGGTTTTTCCTTTCAAGATTTTTCACTCTCTTTATCTCTCAACTAACTCTCACGTTTCCTCAAGATTGAAATATTTCACTCCTTCTCCATATTATAATCTTTCACTCTTCTCCCGTTCTCTTCTCTCTCCCCCCCTCCCCCCCTTCTCCTTCAAGCTCTAGGCCTTTTATAGGCTCGTTCACGAGTTTCATCATTTAATGTAGTGCGTAGTACCCTAGGTTCCATTAATGTTCTGATGCCACTAGGAAGGCTTTCCCTTATTCAATGCGGTGGCTTTATAATGAATGGGTGGTGACGTTCTTTACTTTTCTAATTATCGTCGCCCGCATGTCCTCCATGCCTTCTGCTTTTCAGGGGGGAGACGTCTTTGCCGGAGGATGCACGAATCCCTATATTAATTGCTTTTACTTGAGGTCCATTTGGCAGAGTAATGTGACAAGGTTCACTTCCCTAAGTTGCTTTTTTGACACACTTTCCTTCTTTTTTCTTCTATTGAGTGAGCCACTACTGTTACATTTGTTGCCGGTGTTCTTTTTCTTTATTTTCTCTTTTCTTTTTCTTTTCATCTGTTGTCCCCGTTCATCTTTTCTGTATCCGGACAGAAAAAGGGTATAACACACATATATATATATATATATATAATTAAAAGAAATATAAATACTATTTACACCTTCTCAGTCATATAATGTTATCAATTATTTTTATTTTCTTTCATTGAATAAAGTAAAAATAAAAATACAAAATATAATAGAGAAAATTGAAAAAACGGAATCTGAAATGCCTTGATAGTTGAGTGATTTGACGGCATATGAATGGTGTAAAATCTAAGGTAGAGAAAAATTAATAAAAAAACTGGTAAAATACTTTCTAGATAAACAATGAAATGAACAGTAAAATTACTTTATTATTACTTTGGGTATGTGGGAGAAAAGAAGCAAGAAAAAAAAAAACATAAAAAGAAACTAACTTCACCAGCAAAAAAGGAAAGCCCCGTAGCATCAGCCAACAACAGGCCCTTCAACTCATGAGAAGGATTGTGCAACTCAGATATAGATTTCGAAATATCAAAACCTTTGGGCTTTTCATGGTTTGGTTTGTTCGGGTGGGCTATATGGACTGCTACTCTATCTTTGAAATGAGGTACTGTGGATTGAACTTAGCTGGTCCAATATGGAACAAATATAGAGTGCCTAAAAAAGGAGAAGCACCCTACATTGAAAATATTAATCTCTCGCCGCTAAATTGTGTTAAATGCTTCATAGTACTTGTAATAACCTAGAAAGAAACAAAAATAAAATATTGCGATCACCTGTTTACAATAATAATAATAATTATTATTATTATTTTAGATCACATTATCACACCATTTTATCTTTGTATATAAGGTAATAGCAATTCATTTGTTTGTAGTTGTAGTTAGCGCGATAAATACAACAACTTAAAAACCACTTTTGTATGGTGTGAATGATCAATGTTGTGTAAGTAGACATTTCATGTTCCCCTATAAGTGATTATTTGCCCAATATAAATTCTTCTGGCTTAACTTGAGCTGTGAAAAATCATACTCACAATACAACATTCATAACAAACGCAACTACACACAGGGTGTTGCCAAAATCATGAAAAAGAAAACTACTTTAAAATAAACAAAGTAAAATAATAAATTTTTACGGATGTTAAGGTAACATTTATATAGAAAATATTTTATTTTTAATTAAATTACTCTTTTGGTAATCTTATTTGTTGGAATATAATTCTTAGGAATTTTCCTACAGTATATTTATTTATTATTCAGTTCTATTAAAATATAATATATTTATAATCAATTACTATAAGAAACTTTACTAATTTTATAGTTAATTATCACGAAATAATGTTTTTTATTATTGATTTATTTTTAAGTTTATATAAATAGATGTTTCATATATCAAATGTCATGTATCAAACATCACTTAAAGATATATTTACTTGAGTTTTAAATTAAAGTTATATAAATCCATTTATTTTTATTTTTCTCATGTAAAGTTATGTTTACTTTAAAACATTACTTTTATTATCTTTCATTGTGTTTTTTGTTAATTTTTTTTAAAGAAAATAGTCAAAATACAAAAAGAATCACATTATAAATTAATCACTAATTTTGGCAATTAATACTTTACAAATATTTTATGGATAAAAAAAATTCACATTTTTTATTATATTAAAAATTTATAAAAAAAATGTGTAATTATAACTAATTTTTAAAATAAAATATTTCTCTATAATTTTATAAAAAAAAATCTTTTATTTTATGTAGATGGTAAAAAAAAATTGCACATTTCCAAACTGACTTTTTTTAAAAACCTAAACTCAAAGTAAAAGTGATCGTATTTTCTTATACTCTAATGTTTAAGTAAATATATTAATTTATTTTATACTTTTTCCACTTTTATTTTTTTTAAAGCTCAAAGTAAAAGTGATGATAAAGTTTCATTTACTATTTTTTATCTTTCATAAAAAATTAAAGTAATAGAAAAACAAAAAAACTTTTCGAAAAATGATAAATAAAACGTACAAAAAAAATATAAAGGCGAATCCTTTGTTGCAAGCTCCAGAGGATAAGGATGCATCAAAATGGTGGAAGCAGAACCCTAATTATAGGTTGGCTTGTCTTCTGCTCTATTTTTCTACCCAATATAATTTCTTGCCGTGCTACGCTGCGGGCATCCAAATGTCAGACCTATATTTTTTTAGTGGTAATGTACGATTTTGTCAACCATATTATCTAATTACAAACTATTAATTATATAAATTTTAAGATATTTATAATAAAAATAAATAAATTTATAATTTTAAGTGAGATGTGATTTGAATAACGGTTTAAAAATATTTTATAATGTTGATTTATAGTCTTTTTTTTTATTTTTTTTCAAATGTAAATACCAATGCTATTCAAGTATTAAAAGTTGTTATTAAAAAAAATGTTAATATATGAGTTTAACTTTATTTTTTTTAAAATATTACCTTTCGAATATGATTTTATTTGAAATAGAACAAACACTGTATGCGAGCATTTTTCTGTGTGTATATTCAAATCTCGATTCATCATATTGTAGAAGTTTAATTTCGTTATATTTAATTTTTATTGGTTCTTCAATATATTGTTAGTGTAATATTTTTATACTATCAATTAATTAATATTTTATAATTTTTAAAATAATTATTTTAAAAGTCAAATATTTTAAAAGTCAAATATTAATTAGTCTAATTAGTAATCTTTAATGAGATTTTTTTAATTATATTTTTTCAACTAGAATCCAAGATCTTATTAAAAAAAAAAACTAAACTAAACGCAATTTCAAATGCTCTTTAAGACTTTTTTTTTTACAATTATCCTATATTCTCTGCTCTAGCAAATAAAGTGCATTAATTAACAGCAAGAAACGCAAATAGGTCAGAATCAAATTACATGCCATAGGGACGATGAATGTAAAGTACGCGGCTCTTACCTTTCCCCAAAGGATGTTTAACTTCGTGGAATAAAATAGTTGTACAATTATATCAGTTGACAAATAGTTATATTTTAAAAATATTTTTTTAATAAAATGAAGAATATAAAGATAACAATAAAATTAAACTTTAAAATAGTGCATATTCCTCGACTTCTACAGCTAAACCAATTTTAATAGTTAATATCTTTTAAGTATGTAATTAAATAATTATTTTTCAAATTTTGTATAAAAAATATTTATTAAAAATTTTGCGCACTTGCGCTAAATGCGTCACTCGGTAGGCGCGTCCTGTTTTTTTGGGTTCCCGTCGTAACATATTCCTGTGGTCTACTTTTAAATGTTTTAATTTGAGAAATAAAATCCAATTCTTATTTCATAAGAGTACGAGTTTAAATTTTACTATGGAGGAGACGTCAATTGGTCAATAATTTATAAATATTTTTGTAAATATTTGTAAAATTTATAAGCTTATTTTAGTTTCAGTAAATTTTTAAGACTCAATTTATTTAAAAAAAAAATAATGAAAAAACATTTTAATTTATCTTTAAAATATATTATTTGAAAAAATACAATATTTTTATTTATTGATATATTGTTTAATTATTTAACCAGACTAAATTATCCTTTAACTCTATAAATTATTCTTTTAACTCTCTAATTACTAAACTAAATTACTATTTATTTTCTATTTTTGGTGTACATATTTATTTAAATTAAATTATCCTTTAACTATTCCTGGAAACTACTATCGCTCTATCATTTTCTCATTTTCTTTTTAGCTTATATTATTTTCATCCCACTCCACAACATTTTTTTTTTCTTAGGTCTCATCCCGTCCCCAAATTCTAAAAAATCCATCTTACTCGAATTTATACCCGTAACTTTAATATTATTTTTTTATACCTAATTGTCCATTATCCGTACTTTAATTAACAGAAAGTTAATAAATAAAAAATAACTAAATTAAAATTTTATTAATTTTTTATAAAATATAACCATCATAATTATAAAACTTTATAAAAATTAAAATTATATTTATTTTTTTTATAAAACATAACAATTATAGTCATAAAACATCACAAATGTTATATAATTTTTATAATAACAAATTTATGAATTTTTTAGATTAATGAAATTAGAGATGTGTGAATTTGAGAACAACAATGACACAATAAATTTAAATAAAAAAATAAAAAAATAAAAAAAAAATATGTAATTTATCTCTCGAGATTTATAATAATAATAACAATAATAATAATTTTCAGAAATATAATAATTCATAAAAAAAATTGAAACATGGAGTGTAATGAAATATAATTTTATCAAAAAAAAAAAATGTTTTCATATAGTATATCCAAATTATTATTCAAAATTATGAATAATTTATGGTTGACTTGGTTAGACTAGTAAAATAAAATATCAAAGTATTATCTAGAAAGAAAAAAAATAATAATATATCTATGATCACCATTTCTATCATATCATATATTTTACAAAAAATATTAAATAAGAATTCTAGAAAAAAAAATTATAACAAAAAAACATGATACTATAATATTTATTTTCCATGTGCATATCCAAATTATTGTTGTTATTATATAAACTTAAAGCACTGGCACCTATTAAAATTTTCAAGTAATTATCCGGATTCAAACTTCCGGCCCTTTAATAAAAAAAACTTAATGAATATACACATAACTCAAAAGGAAAGGCTCTTCGTAGTATAGCCTTATTACCATTGTACAACGTTGACTAGTTTAGCATCCAAATTATATAGGTTTTGTTTATATGAATTACATAATAAAATGATATAATTCATTCTTCTTGCAATGAAGTTCTAAATAAATACATTGCAAATTTTTATATACACAACAATGTATAATTTTATAGTCAAATTGATCGTGTTGATTTTGCAAACTAAGATAAACTAGGCAGATTGATGATAATGGTGGACTTTACAAACACTTTGACACTCAAATGGGTTGAAATCCCAACAAACTAACAGTACTGATGTGTAGAAAACATATTTTAAGGAGTTTTCACTTCTAGTATTTATAGGTATTAGGTAGAGTGAAAGGGTTAGGCAGATCAGCGGTCAGATGTTTACCATGATCATCAACTGTATCTCCTAATTTTTGGATGTAGGGAGATTGCCCATGTTGCATAAAAAGGTTCTAATGGTTCATCATGCGAGTCGATAGGCTGACTTTTGTCTTGCAATGAAGGTCTCTCAATTGTTCAAGATGCAAAAACAATATGTTGTGGTTGTGTCTAGGTATATACAATTAATTGATTTGGATACTTGTATCAATGCTTTGTCATTGGGCTCTTTTGGTGTCTATGGTCAGTTCAAAACATATTTTATTCATTTGCAAAATAATTATCACAAGTGATTGGTATATAATGATTAAAAGTTATTAAATACTTTCAATGTCAGAGAAATATAATTATATTAAATTAAAAATAATTTATATTTTATCTAATAGAATTATAAAATATAAATTAATTGGTAGAATCTCATTGAACAAAGTGCGTATATTTTATAAACACTTCGATAGTATTTTCAATTTTTATGGATAAAAAAAACTAATGTATGAAATATAAAATTAAAGGGATGTGAGTGTGAGCATTGTTCTTGCTTTATTTTTACATTCGACTATGCTTTTCTTTAAAATTTGACATTTTGTTTTCTTCTTGTGAGCTAAGAACAAAAACTACAAAACCGTAGAATGCATTTCTCCAGGTTACAATAACTAACATGTTTCAAACAATGGCCATTCATGCTAATTCTGTTATCCTTATTATAGGTCCAATTTAATGAAGAAAAAAATGTAAAACGTAGAACACAATCTGTAATAGAAATTGAGAACTTCAGCAGCAAATTGGGTAAAGTAGAAGTAGAACACAAATTGTAACAAAAATCAAATAATTTAATAACAAACCAAACCTAGTAAAGTCAACACAACCTAGAATAGAAAGTAAAAAAACTTGGTGGGCAATCACATGAGAAATCAATAACTTTTCCGGTGGTTATACGCATCTCAAGCCCTAACTATCGTTTTCACATAAGACACAAATAAATAATTTAACATAATATAGACTTTTGAGGAGGTTGTCATGACATCCTTGGAGAGGCAAGGCGTCGTGCAAAAGAGATGAGTTTTTTTTTTTTACATCTGTGTTTTTAATTTTTAATTTTAGTGAATTGTCATTTTTTAATTGTTCATATGCGAAGTTTACGTGTTGAACCTATGCGTAACTAAGATTTGCTCTATTTTAATACCACAGTTGAAGATTTTTAAAAAGTAATAAATATTTTGTTAATTTTGAAATAGTAAATTAATTAATAATTTTTCGAAATAATTATTATTTTAATAAGTATTAGATTTTTTTGGGAAAAAAATTGTAGGACTTGATTGGTATACGGTCACATCAGTTAACGCGAGGTCTGATTGAGGGAAATCCAATACTTGCAAGGACGTTTGCGATTGATTAGCGAAGACGCATGTTAGATACCGACATTGGGGAACTGAGAATGAAGGTGTCCAAAGCGAAGTAACCCACCATCTAAGAACTTGTCAATTGGAAGATTCCCATCAACGACCATTCTATATTAGCTCATGTGGGATACCATGCCACTAAACGAACAAGTTGGCAAAGTTGTAAAGTTCAAATGGAAGAAGAGTCAAAACAAGACCAAGTTCATCCACCCCCATTTGACTCCTTTAGTTTCATGCTCCAAGCCTCGTGATGTATGTGCTAAGGTCGGCTCTTTTATGATATGTTTGGAATAGAAGAAAGAAAATATAAAAATAAAAAATATTTATTTATTTAGTTAAAAATCCAAATTATTTTATTTTATTTTTCAATTTAAAATTTAACCTTTTTTCATTCTTTAACATGTTGTAACAAACACAATCTTAAGATATTAATAGATTTAACTGAGTTGATTGAACGAGTTAAGTGGATGTTATAAATTCTTATATTGTATTCAATTTCAAACAGATAAAAAAATATAACATTAAAATAATCCAATTAATTAACATAATAACTTAAGACATTGTGATGATGAGATAACTTGATTATTTATTTACTATTAAAAATATAGCATTAAAATAATTTGATGAATTAACATAATAATTTAAAATACTACTGCATCCACACAACTAAAGAAGTAGATATTTAGCAAAAAAAATTGTCATATTTAATTATTTATTAATTAAAATTTTCTTGAAGAAGCAGCAGTTTCAAAAATTAATAAAACGAAATTAGTCTTGCACAAAACATCCCAAAAGCGGTCTCTTACAAAATTTCACTACGTCGACGCGTCAATGGTTCGGTGTCACTCTCTTAAGAAACAACGTCGTTCTGGAGAACACTGGATCCCTAAAGTATTTTCACACCTGCCAAACGCCGACTTGTCCTCGCATAATTATTATTTCGTGGAAATATCGTTCCAAGGCTTTTGTAGCGGTGTATTTGGGAGTTAGAAACCATATTTCAATAATTGGGATGTTTGAAAAAAAAATTATTTGGAATAAATTCACAATGAAAATTCGATATACCCCTACTTTATTTATTAAAATAGTTTTTATAAAAAAAATGTTCATAATGTTTTATTTGATTTATTAAAATATTTTTTCAGACTTTAAAATCTAATGTCCAATATTTACTTTCCTTCTTTTAATATTTGAAGGACGCAAAGAGATTTGTCTACTTCTACTTCCTTTATTTTTATATATATTAAAATATAAAAGTAGACAATGTCATTGTATGTTTCTTTTTATATTTGTTTAGAATATGAAAGTGGATCATGTTATTGTTTACTTCTCTTTCTTTAGTTTTTCTTTCTTTTATATATAATTCAACTATCATTATAAAAATAATATAAATTAAAAATATTATTCTACAAAATATGTTTTCTAATGAGTTTCACAAATAAGTGATCGTCTATTTCGCGCAAGGGACAGATATAATCTCTTCTACTTGGGAGATTATTATCTTTGATCACTTCCATTTAATATTTGTCAAAATAATAATCATCATGAGACTACTAATAAGAACAATGAGGAAAATAATGATAATAAATGCAAAAAATTAGGAAGATGATAGTGAAAAATTACATAATATCTCTTTTTTTATTACGAAACAAAATATTGAATTTTGATTGATCAGTAAAATTGCTATTTTTGTGATATTTTGTAAGTGCGTGTTGAATATGCATCATGTTTATTGAGGTTCTGGTTTATTTTTCTAGTTAAAATAGAAGTTATTTTATATTATTTAATTTTCACCTCTTCAATTTATGTTTTTTGAGTTTAGATGCAAAGCGCTATAATTTTTTTTTGGAATATATCAGTGTATTTAACTTAAATTAGTAATTGTAAAATTCTGGTGCGATTAATATAGTTTTGATATTTCTACTTGTTTGTACTTTGTATGGAGGAAATGGTAAAATTCTGATGCGTTATGGCGTAACAATAAGAAAATTGCTATTTTCAATCTTATCTGTTCGTACAGTTGTTATCTACACGACTGTTGTTTGAGGAGACGACCAAATTGTTTTACAACCTTTTTTTTATTTTAATATTGGACATTACATGTATATATCCATGTAATTGTTGATTTTTTTTAAAATTTTTTGGCAATTGTGTGAATAAAAAAGGCATGTACAAATGGCTCTACGAAACAACGAATAGGTGTCACTTGGAGACGAATTTTCTGACGAGGCTCGTGTCTTGGGTAACGTTGCAAAGAATTTTCTTTCCTTACGCGCTCCCACTTCTTGGACTACTATATATACACACACCCATCACTTGTTTCTGCCACTCAAAAACAAAATAACTTGCCCGGTGGTGGAACGTTCGAGACCACAGAGATTCATTCTAGTCCTCTCTGTGGAAAGCTTGTTTTCTCTTATTCATTCATTCCAAGATCAATTCACTTTGAAGGAACAAGCTTTCCGCAGTTTTACGCTCTTCCGTTAATAATTTGAATCACCAATGGCTCGCTCTTTCACTAACGTCAAGGTTCTCTCTGCTCTGGTCACCGACGGATTCTCCAACACTCTCACAAGGTATAGCAATCGTTTCTTTTCATCATACTGTAGGCCTCTCTCTTCAAATTAAGATGTAGTACTTGCCAAGAAAAATAAAAAGAAGGAAAGATGTGGTCTGTTTCCTACTTTTCTTTTTAGTTGTTATATTATTTATTCTATCACACGTTATTTTTCTCTTCTTTTTATAAAATTATGTAGAAAAAAATAACTTACAAGTTGCAACTAAGGTTTCTCTTTTTTGAATAATTTGTGGAGGTCTATTTCAAAAGCCAGGGTAGTTTGGTCCAAGGGGGATTCTTGTTGTAACGGGTTGTTAAATTGAAGCATGAGTGAAGGGATTAATTAGTTTTGTGTGTGGAACAGGCGTGGGTACGCGGCGGCGACACAAAGCGCGACAAGGGGAGGAGGTGCTTCCATGAGCAGCAAGATAGCCCCGAAGTCAGGGGAAGACAAGGTGGGAGGTGCTGAGAAGGTGTCGTGGGTCCCAGACCCTGTCACTGGTTACTACAAACCGGAGAACATCAAAGAGATTGATGTTGCTGAGCTGAGAGCTACGGTTTTGGGCAACAAATTCAACCACTAATTTCAATAATTAACAGCTTTGGTCACTTTAATCGTGAGGTTCACTGAACCTTCCATTTAGCATAAGCCAGCTACTGTTGTTGTTGTTGTATTTCTCTCTCTCTCTCTCGAGAATTGGGACCAAATTACCAAATTAATCTTTGTTAGTGTGATTGGATCTCCCGTTGAAATCTCAAAACCATGCTTTAGTTTAATTCTCTTTGGCTGAATTACAATTTGGAACTTTCTTTCTAAGCAAAGACCCAAACACGCACTACATGATGAACCCTCTTTGTCCATTTTTAATTCGTCCACGTAGGTGCGATTTTTCGTAAATGAATCCGATCGATCAATTTTCCCCCACCAGTTTTGTTGTGGTTGTCAACGTGTTTTGAACTTAAAGTTACTTTCTTTTTTGTTCAACTCTGTCTTAAAGTTACTGATCCGTGAGACTCGTGTTCATATAATGCGGAGCCCTAAAACATATAAAATTGAAACCACAAGTCCCCAAAGATTGACCACCACGTCTTCCCTCAGCTTTTTCCCTTTTTACCCACTGCCATGGACGATCCACAAATTTTTAGAGAAAGAAAATGAAACATTTAAAAAATAAATAATCAATTTCATCTTTAAAATACTATTCTCTCTTAAATAATATTTTAAAATAAAGAACTATATAAATAATTTCTAAAATATTAAAAATTATGTTACATGATTTTAAATATTAAAAAAAAATCTAAATTAGTCTCTCATATTAATAAAATATATTAATCTATACATTAAATTATTGTATTTATTTTTTAAAAAATATAAATTCATGATTTATTTAACATTTAAATGCATCGACTTTATCTTATTCAAAATATTTGTGATTTTAAGTTTTAATTTTTATTATTTTAAAAATAAGATAATATCATTTTTAATTAATTTTTTTCACTAAATAAGTAGAAGTAAACTAATAATTTAACCAAATATAATTAATATTTTGAAAAATAATTAATAACTTTTCAAAACTTAAAATAATTTTTGAAATGTATGCCATGAAGATATGGTAGCATACATTAGAATATTTAGAGTTTGAAATTTAATCATTAAATATTCATGGATGTACTTATGGATATCAAGTGTGAATCTTAATCTTTTTTTTATGTCTCTTCTAATGATGTTTAAATGTGATTTTTTCTCTTGATTATTCTCTTATTTCTTTCATAGTCTCTTTTCTCGTCTTTTCATATTTGTTGCACAGTATGTCATTGAAATCTATTTTTATTGTTGTACTACTTGATAACTATGAAGTGTGGGTTGCACTCTGATTCATAGAGTGTATACATTTGTAAGTATAAGTTGTGTTACTTAATACTGATCTGAATTTTCATGAATACATTGTAAGTCATCACTTCTTGATGTCAGCTTGTCAGTTGTTCTTATCCAGCTAAAATTGGTTGGTTTAGTTGGTAGGCATACTTGAAGAGTGATTAACTATTATTAGTTTTAAAAGTGATCTAGAATTCTTAATTTGATTTGTCAAGTTATTTTTAAAATGCTTCATATGCCAAAAGATTGAAAAGATGAATTAAAACCCGAAACATATATCTTGAATCATAGTAATAGATATGAGGTGAATAATTCAGATTGGGTGGTTTTGTAGGTAACCTAGTATTCTGGTGGTGGTTGAGCATGACGGAAGAGATATTGGCGTACAAGACTGTTCAAGTAGAATGGAATTTTGATATTTTTTTAATTAAATAATAATAATAATTAATTTACACATTAATTGAAAATTTTAATTAACATTAATTAATTGTATTAATTTTATTAATTTTTTGCGTTAAATTGTCTTCTATAGTTAATATCAAGTATTAAAGAAGTATTGAAAAAGAAAATTTAATTAATTTGGAGATAATATTATTAAATAAAAATAGTTAAGTTATTCATAAAAATGTATTGTTTATATTTAAATTCGAAAGAAGTAATAATATATGTGTAGAAAAAAAAAACCTACATGGGTCCTAGAGTCCCAACATTTATAAGCGAGAGTGCTTAATCTTGATACCTATGATTATTACCAACTCGAGTGAATTGATACAAATCAACAATCATATCTTTCGATGAGATGTAGGGAAACATGGGATGTTTGCTGCTACACATAGGATAATAGAACCAATGTTTTTTTAGTATGTTGTAAAACGTCATACAAATTACTTTTTTCTAATATAATTAGATTGTACTCGTAATATATGTTCACATAGAAATTATAAGGTAAATGAATATTGAAATAAAGTATATTGACATCAACTTATAGTAACTTATGTTTTGAGGGCTTTTATGACTTTAATGTTCTCTAACTAGATGAATAAATCACTGAATCGACTCAAGTTGTATTAATAATTTGGCTGTGTTGAGAATCATGTTCATAGGATTTAGCTTAAGCAAGAGGTCAATTTCAGAACATTTATAAATATAGGCACACAAACATATGAGTAGATTAGTTGCACTACATTAGGAAGCTAAATCATGCTTACTTGAAGTGCATGTTGCTATGATTCTAAATTATGAGGAAAGTTAGTAACGTTTTTTAATTTATTTTTAACACTTCTTTTATCATTAGTATTTTTTCTTTAAAGTCAATTTAATCGTTTACTTCCTAAAATGAAAGTTGATTTAAAAAAAATAAAAATATTAAAAAATGTGTTATCAATAGTTGTTAGTTTATTACAGGAAATGAGGTTGTGGGGCTTCCTTTAGGGGGAATTTTGTTTTCTTCTGTTTGTTCCATAATTTATCTATTTTTATGGTGAGAATTGAATTCCAAGTCCATTGAATGATTATAGCAACAGTGGAATCTATACATAACACGGAATGATAGAGGGGCGGTGCTCCACTTTGTGCAAACATGATTGGGCGTGGCTATGGTTGTAGCACCAACTGTCCAATCATTTCGTTAGTTTTATAAACACTAGCTAACAATCACTGCTGCAGACTGAATCGAGCTGTACTATACACAACCAACATCGCACCTTTTTTTATTGTTTTCTCATTATAATTTAATTCGTTGCAATATTCTCTATCATCACTAAAAGATATATTCCTATTGGTATTTCATATAAGTAAAAAATATTGATTTATGTTATTAAAAAATTAGTTAAATATTATTTAATTATAGTAATCTTATTTATTAATAAATATTTTTTTTAAAATTAACCTTAACTGAAACTTATATAAAAATAGAATAAGATTATTTAGAAATATAACCTCTATAAACAAGAATATTTTAGAAATAATTTTATTAAAAAAGATAAAATTAGTTGATATTATTTATATTCAAAATCAACATTTAGGATTATTTTCTTTTTATATATATACGTGACTGGAAGAAGTAATGAGTTTGTACTAGTTGGTCATGATAACCGACCGGTCAGCTTTGAGGGCTGCACAATTCATACTCTCGATCATCCAATAAGTTCAATAAGAGATAAAATATACTCTTTATGGTTGATGCTTGAGGAACTGTGTATCGATCACCTAGGATGACCGGGTTTAAACCTCTGCAAGTCGTACCCTCACATTTATTACCCTGTAAAAGGTTACCTGACACTGGTAAAAAGTAATGGACGTATCACATGACGGATTTTAAAACACGTTGTTTTGTCTTTGGTACGTTTTGCCTTTTTGTCCAAGACATTTAGCAATTATGAGACATAAAAGTTGAAGACTGATAAGAGAGAAAGAGAAGGGCCTTATATATATATATGTCAGGAAAAATATTTTTGGCAAGGAGAAGAGTTTGTTTTGGAATTACATGACGGACCATAATAAGACTTAATAAATAATATTATACATTGTATATTACCTTTTTACAATGTCTTTAAAAATATTACATATATATATATATGTCGCAACCTAGGCTGCGATGTAGTTAGCAAAGAATAAAAAGTTTCTAATCTAAATCCTTTCAAGAAAGAAATAAGGAAGAAATGAGTCGTCACCGACATTTTTATGGAAAATGCTAGAAAACCAAAGGTTGAACAAAGCAGGGTCGGAGAATTAAAGTCAAGTTCGTGAGTTGATTACGCATAAGGA
Organism: Mucuna pruriens; assembly: GCA_025330945.1. Lineage (NCBI taxonomy): Eukaryota > Viridiplantae > Streptophyta > Magnoliopsida > Fabales > Fabaceae > Mucuna > Mucuna pruriens. The sequence continues at coordinate 1,302,346 of JAENHJ010000154.1, forward strand.
GTACTAGAATCTCAATATGTCTACCTTGAGGTAGTTACCCTACTAAATGCATGAGATAAAATAACTTCTACATTGTGTGTATTTTTTCTAAAAGAATATTTTTAAAGAGTGGATGGAAAATATTTTGGGGTTTTTTGGATAAACAATTTGACAAGAGTGTGTACACTCTCATGCTCCTATGTATCTCCCAATGCAATGAAGAATTCAAAATTCACGTAGTTCTGTACAAAGGTTAAATGAGAAGGAAAGTCAAGACCGATTCGACCTAAGCAAGTTGTCGACTACGTGCCAGTCACTTTGTATACTAGTATAGGGAAAGGAGAGACTGTCTCGTTCAAACAAATGTTGACTATATGTCAACCAAGTCTCACCGTTAAATGGTAGATGATCACTTACCAGCTAAGGATGAATAAGTATGCTAATGTTTATAGTTTGATGACCAACCTAGTATCCAGGAATAATAATCTCTAAGACTTTGTAAGTTGCAAGGCGACTCCGATTCTTTCCTTGCTAAGACCTTAACCTCGCTTGGAATTGCTCTCACTTTAGTGGACAAGGGTAGTACTCACTCCCTTCCTAATTCTCGCTCTCTAACTCTAAGCTCCCTTCACTCTAGAATTTCTCTCTCACTTTGAGCTTTTTAGCTAGTTATTGATTTTTTTTTTATCTCCAAGGTCCAACCCCTTTCTCCTTCACATCTTGGCCCTTTTATAGACTAATCTCCCCTCAGGTCATCATTACCCGAATCTTAGAGGAGATCTTCCATATTAATGCGGCGACTCTTTCTCTAAATTCATTAAATGATGCGATGTCCCTAGGGGTTTACTTCTCTCATTGGCATTAAATGCAGTGGTAACCGTTCATCCTAAGCACGAGTTGACCCGACAATGGAGCATACTGTCATGCTGCGATATGGTAGGCTGGGGTTTATCAAGGCGTCAACATTTGGAAATTCCTCATAGCCTTGAAGGAGAAGCAAAAGTGTGGAGATTATCCCTTCACTCTCTCCCTTTCAACTGTCATTGACTTTCCCTTTTCAGCAAGGATAATCAATCTATGATTATCTATTATTTCCGTCTTTCCTCTCCTTTTGTAGCTTAAGTGTTGTTATTTCGTACTCTCTTGAATCCGGACAAACGAATGAGGATCCACACGACCAATGAGAGGAGGTGTTTCGTTTCGATTTGCCAGGTGGCACTCCTAGGATTTTCATAACGTCAACACTGTTTGCATCAGCACAGACCTGGGAGATGCCGACGTGAAGGTCACTTCCTCAACCTTTTTTGCTCAGTTATTGTTGTTTTTTCCTTATTCGATAAGAATGCTTGGTTTGCTTATTCTTCCTCTTTCCCCTTTGTTTCTCCTTTTTCAGTTTAGCATTCCTTCTTATCTTTTTTTTCGAGCTGGACTAACGAAAAGGGACTCACATTACATCTGGACAAAATGGGATATCCACAATATATAATATTTAATATTTTATTTTAAAATTAAAATAATTATTAAAAAATATCATAAAAAAGTTGAGATTACTCGCTTATGTAATGATTCTAATGCCATGCACATTCTCACTGTATCTTAGAGAAAAAGAGTAAAAGGTTATGAGAAATGCATGGATAAAATTAAAAAACTTCAATATGTTTTTTTATTAAATTAAAATAATTTTAATTTTAGTCTTCTAAATTTGATTTTTTTAAATTATTATTCTTAACCTCTTGACATAAACGTTTTTTACATAAGAAATGTTTCTAACATGACATGTGACTTGTATTTCGTTTATGAAGGAAAAGATTTTACTGGCGTATATTGAGAGATTAAAAACAATAATTTTTTTTTATAAATGTAAAGATTAAAAAAAATTTAAATTTAGAAAATAAAGATAAATTTAACTTAAATTTAAAAAATGGAAAACATATTTATACTAATTAAAAAATAGTTCATGATAACGTGAACACTTAAAAAATTATTATATATATTTATCTTTTAATATTGATAATCTATGTATGCTATATGACTACATATGCATGATTAAAATTAAAAATTAGTTAATAATTATATGATTATTTAAAAAAACTGTATTTATTTTTTAATATTATGTGTGTGCTGTGTAATTACAAATTCATGGTTGAATAATAGAAAAGTCATAATTAAAACAAAAAATTAGTTAATAATCACACGTTTACTTAAAAGAAAAAGTTATGTACATTTTTATTGATAATCTATGTATGATTATATATATATATAATAAGAAATATGAGTATAAAAATAAAAACTATAAATTGGGATTATTAAATTATATTTAAATAATTAAAAATAAAAGATAAATATATACAACTTTTTAAGTGATTATTTAATTACCAATTAATTTTTAATTATTTTTATATAATTGTATGAACTATTTTTTTTAATTCACATATTTTTTAGATTACATGACCTAGATTTATAATTTTCATTTTTTATATTATATAAAAGCATATAATTATGCTTTTATATATATATATATATATATATATTCGTTAGGAACGTTATATTAGTCTAAATAAAAGTGAGATTAAAATTTTTTATGCAAATTTTCAAGTTTAATATCTGTGAATGAAAAATGTCAATGAAAAAAGAATTATACTAAAAATTATCGGCTAAGTTTTTAATAAAAGTTAATAAATATTTAATGCATATATGACTCGGTCAAAAACAAAATTTCCATCATTAATCATTGTGGTCTATTTTGTTGCCTTCATCATTGTGTTATTCAGAAGTAGAGTTTTCAACTTATTCCACTTGCAGCACCCCGCCCCCCTACACTAATTATTATCGAGTCCCATTTTATGGGTTGAAATTTTTAAATAGCGAAACATCTATTATTATTTGAGAATTAGCATAAGACTGTAATTGACAAGAGAATGATGGATAATATTTTGAATTTGTAAATAAATAGATAATAGGAATAGTTTTTTTTTTCATCTTCAAATACATAAATAAATAAGAACCCAGGTAGTGTTAAATAGGAAAAGAATTGAGCTGAAATTGAATTGGCTAATGAATATCTTCTTCATGCCTTGTTTGTCACATGGGTATATTTATGCTTTTGTTTAGAAGTGAAAAGAAGATGAGAGAGGGAAAATGAGAAAAAATAATTTAAAAATAAAGAAAGAAAGAGTTAATTTTATATATTGTTTGATTTGAATGAAACTAAAAAAAAAGTTAAGTTTTTTTTTCTTATTTGTTTAAGTGGAAAATAAGAAGAAAGAAAATGAATTATAAGTAGAGTTACCATTTTAACCTTATTTGATTTATTATTAATAAAAAATATTAAAGTGAATATATCAACAAACTCGGTACAATTTATAAGTAGTTGGATCTTTCCCATTCTCTTCGGATTTTAGATTTTCTGTGGTAAATGAAATAAAACAATAAATTCAGATTTTGTGTGATGCATGAGCTGGTTGCTTTATCTGATGTTTGCAAAATGATAAATACTTTAAAAAAACTTTTTTCTATGGAAAATTAATAAACTAAAATTTAGAGAAAAAATTGTTGAGATTCCACAAATCAATAGAGTAAAAAAAATAATTTCATTATGTAAACATAAAAATTAATACAGTTATGCAGTTATTCTTGTTTCCCTTGGTTTTTTATTTTTTATATCCATCTCATAAATACATTACAAAGCTAAAAGTTCTGTCATGTTAATGTTCACAAAATATTTTCTTATTTGTTTAAGTGGAAAATAAGAAGAAATGAATTATAAATAGAGCTACCGTTTTAAACCTTATTTATTTTATTAATATTTAAAAATATTGAAGTGAATATCAACAAACTTGCTACAATTTATAAGTAGTTGGGTTCTTTCCTATTCTCTCCAGATTTTAGAATTTTTGTGGTAAATAAAATAAAACAATAAATCTCAGATTTTGTGTGATGCATGAGCTGGTTGCTTTATGTGATATTTGCAAAATGAGAAATACTGTTTTTAAAAAACATTTTTCTTTGGAAAATTTAACAAACTAAAATTTAGAGAAAAAAAAAGTGTGATGGATGATTGCTTTATGCCACTTTCGGAAATCGATATATAATTTAAAAAGAAAACTCTTTTGTATAAAAAATAATTAAAATTTAGAGAAAGTGTTGTTAAGATTAGATTTCGAAATCAACAGTGTAACAAAAAATAATGTCAAAGTCGTTTAAGGTATGCTTTTTAAGCATAGACTTCTTAGTGGTATGCCAATGGTTGAAAATGGCATCATGAGAAGCATTGAATTGTTGTGGATTTGGGTCCAATTAAATTTATTGTTGGTAACAGTGGCAAATGGGCGTCCAAATACTCAGAATTGCTTTTCATCTTTTCTTTCCTAAAAGTTGACCAGGCAAGTGGCAACAAACCTGACTATCATAGTATGTCATGCGAACTAAACCATCCATATTACGCTCTTTAATTTTAATAATATTATAAAATTTTAAAAATTGATACAGACTTCTAGAGTAAATATTTATGCTGGTTCATAAGAAAATAACATAAATTTTATATAAATTAATACACAAAAACATAGCATATTAAGAAAAAGTTTCTGCTTTATTCATAAAAAAATAAAATAAAAGATTGAGAAAAATTATAATACCAACTATTCGTGATATCGAAGATTTCATTGGATTTTCTAATCAACCAATTTAGATATTTCATCAAATTTAAGAAATTTGGTCATATGATATAATGAAATATAAGGATGTTTGAGGATTAAAAGAATAAATAATTTCAATGATTGAGAGTCAATATTACTTTTAAATTATTAAATTAAAAATTTATTGATTCCTATAGTACTTAGAATATTTTTTTATTGATTTTTTCAATTGTATAAATCTTATTTTTTTAAGAGAAATTGTTTTTAGGGATAAAGAAACTGATTTTATCCAGCAAAATCACTACAGTCGAAATTGTAGTCCTAAAGTAATACTTTCTCCGCTTTGTCAACGCTCCTGTCCGGCTTAAATTAGATTTATCTAGTAAATGAAACATGTGGTATGTACTAATTTTTTCGTTCTTGAATATAAAAAAATAATAATATTGATATTAGTTTTAAATATAAATAATTTTTAATTAATTTTTATTTAATAAAATTATGTCTAAAATATTATTTATTTATTAAAAATTATGTTTTTAATGTTTTTATTTTATTTTTAATATCGAATTTTAGTAAAGGTTGATTTTTAAAAAGTATTATTAGATGAAATTGAAATAATTAAATAATACTTAATTACAAATAAAAAATAGTTTTAAACTAATTTTGTAATTAGTATAAATTAATTTTTTTACGCCGAAAGAAATATATAAACTGCCGTAAACGTGGGTAAGTTCTTTTTTTTACGAATGATTTTTTTTACGAAATTTCAGAATTTATGAATGGGTGGATGCAATTATTATAACGTTTTGAATCAGGGAATATGTGGCTATTAGTTTCATTCTTTTACTTTTGTCTTATACATGCCAAATGAAGTTTTTTTTTTTTTTTTTTTCTTATATGGATTATACATTGGCTTTATTCCTTTCCCTTCTTGTGTTGTTTTATATGATAGTACAATGCAAATTTCTACAAGGTTTATTATCTGCAATTCTAAATATTGGTAGTTAATGCTAGGAGTTTTTTTAGTGCTTTTAATTCTATTTTTTTAATGTATCTATGTTTATTTACGTTAGTTTTTCTTTTCTTAATTGCAAAAGCAAAACATGGCTGTTGTATATACTGAGAGTAAATTTGTACTCTTCCCATTTATTTACTTTCGTGGATAATTTTTTATTAAACTGATTCAAACAAAATATTTTTAAGGTAATTTTATTGTAAAAATTGATTTAATTAAAATTACAAAAATGTATGTTAATATGAGTTCATTTATGTGAATTATGCTTTACATAAAAGAAGACATAATTTGATTAAATAATAACGTATATTAAATAATAACGTATTTATGATAATAAATATGTAACCATTTTAAAGTTTTATTTTTTGTGTAAATAATAATTAATCTAAAGAAATACTATTATTTGATATAATTAATTGTTAGTATTTGATTATTGCAGTAGGAGTATTGATTACAAATTAATTTATTTGTCAAGAGACTAACTATCAATATTGTGTCCGGTATCTTGTAATGAGTTTATTATATACACATCCCTTGATATATACTCCACATGACTTGTTTGTTTTTTGTAAACATATTAAATTTTGTTATCTATTTACTCTTTATTACTAATGTTGTAAATGTTTTTGCTTAAATAAAACAATATCTTAGTGCTAAATGAGAAAATTTTCAAGGTTTAGAAGAAAGTCATAAAAATAATTATCAACTATATGAATTTTAATTTGGCGCTTTGCGTTTTGAATAGAAAAATTCTTTCATACTTTAGAAAATCTTAAAGAGGTTGAAATAGACAAATAAGAATGTTCTAATCGAACATGTATAATGATCATGAAGCACTTTATTCCATAAAACATTATGAGTTTTATTTCCAAGAGTCAGTGCAAATAATTTTTTGAAGAAATTGAGCAATACTTTGTAAAAAATGAAAAGGTAGATATGAATATCATTTTGACTAAACTCATCTTTACGAAGTATAAAAGTAAGGGAAACATAAAGGAGTACATTGTGGATATGTCTATTCTTGCATCAAAACTTAAGTCATTAAAGTTAAAGCTTGGTGAAGACTTACTTGTACACTTCATTTTGATCTCACTTTGAGCAATTCAAATTGAGCTATAACACTCAGAAGAATAAATGGTCCCACAATGAACTTATATCCCATTATGTGCAAAAGGAAGAGATACTGCAAAAAGATACAATTTAAAGTTCTCACTTCGCTTTGACCTAGAAATAAAAGAAGTAAAAATATTAAGGGTGTTGTGTAAGAGTTTTCTCAAAAAAAGAAACCAAAAGAAGGATGAAGATTTTACTTGCTACTTTTGTAAGAAGTCAAGCCACAAGAAAGATAGTCATAAGTATGTCACATGATGTGTAAAGAAAGATAAATTTATTGTTCTAATTTGTTTTTAAATTAATTTGGCTTTTGTAACTAAGGATGCTTGACAAGTAAATTTTGGTGCTACTACCAACATGAATCCACCCACTAAGTATCATTAGGTATAAAAGTCAAATTAATTTCATAACAAATTAGAGAATAAAATTTATCTTTCTTCACGCGCTACATGGTGTATTGGGACACTATTTTTTCACGCGACTTAACTTCTTTCAAATGTAGCAAGTAAGTTCCTCATCGTTTGTTGGTTTCTTTCAATGAGAAGATCATTCCACAACATCCTTAATATTCTTCACTTTCTTGTTCCAAGGGAACGAAACGAAGTGAACATTTTCATTTTTATCTCTTTCCAGTCTCTTTTCCTTTTGCACATAATGAAATATAAGCTTATTGTGGGACCATTTTCTTTTGAGTGTTATAGTTCACTTAGAAATTTTCAAAGTGAACACAAAATTAGATCAAAACCAAGTACATGACCAAATCTTTATTAAACTTTAACTTAAGCAACTTGAATTTTTACGCAAGATTAGAAATCTCCACAATGAACTCCACTATATTTCCTTTATCTTTATACTTTATGAAGATAAGTTTGGCTAGAAGTTTTTTGTCTCTACCTTTTTATTTTTAGTAAAGTATTGCTTAATTTATTCAAGAAACTTTATTGCACTTTGACTCTTATAAATAGAGCTCCAACTTCTATAATGGAGTACCTTATGATCATCAAATACATTCGATTATAACATTCTCATTTCTCAATTTAAACCTCTTAAAAGTCTTGTAGAGTATGAGTTTTTCTGTATAAAGTATCAAATCTAAATCTATACAATCAAGAATTATTTTTTACAGTTTCTTCCTAGATCTTAAAATTTATCTTATTTAATATTGAGAAACTAATTATCTGAGCGTAAATATTTACAACACTAGTAATAAAGAACAAAAGTTAATAATAAATTCACAAAAAATAAACAAGTCATATTCAATATACAACACAGACATATACAACAACAACATATATAATTTATATAAAGAGTCATTATAAAAATGCTTAACAAAATATTAATTCTTAATCTTTAGACAGATAAGTTAATTTATAAGTAATATTTTCAATGTAATAATCAAATGACAATTAATCTTGCCGAACAATAAATTTTCTCTATGCTGACTATTTTATTCCATTGAAAATTAAAACTTTAAAATTATTACATATCTATTATTACATATATGTTTTATTACAACAACACATATATAATTTATATAATAAACTCATTATAAAAATACTTAACAAAATATTAATTCTTAGTCTTTAGACAGATAAATTAATTTATAAGTGGTATTGTCAAATGTAATAATCAACTAACAATTAATTTTGCCAAACAATTAATTTTGCCAAACAATAAATTTTCTCTATGCTGACTATTTTATTTCATTGAAAATTAAAACTTTAAAATTATTACAAATCTATTATTATATATATGTTTTATTTGTCCAAATTATCTCTTATAAGCAAAACACAATATGTATAGATAATTTTATAGTAGCATACTTCTATGTAATTTTAATTAAATTTGTTTATAAATAAATATTACTTTAATAATATATTGTTCCAGTCAATTTAATAAAAAACTAAAAACAATTGAAAAGATCCAAATTTACTCAAATAATGTGGAAGCGTACCCATGGTTTCTTATTCAGCTCCTATTGTCTTATCTTAATGTAGACAACAACCATGCTTTGTTTTTTCAGTAAAAAAAGGTTGCAATTGAGAAAAAAGAAAAGAAAAGAAAACACCAACGTAAACATAGATGCATTAAAAAAAAAGAATTAAGAGTAAAAAAAAAAGAATTTTTTTTAATACTCATAAATAGTTGCGAAGTATAACGTACGTTAACTCACCAAACAATAGATATTAAAAAATAAAAAATAAAAAGGCCTAAGATCACTTTGAAACACTTGATGAAATAAAGATCTGATACGCATTAACTACCAACATTTAGAATAGCAGCAATTTGCAGTTTATTGCCATATCAAACAACACCAAAAGCGAGAGGAATAAAGCCAATGTATAATCCATATAAGAAAAAACAAAACTTCCATTGACATATATATATAAGACAAAAGTAAAAAGATGAAACACATATATTCCCTGATTCATAACGTTAAAATAATCTCCACCGATTCATGAATTCTGAAATTTCCAAAAAAAAAACTCGTTCGTAAAAAAAAAAAAACTTGCGCCAATGTTTGCGATTTGTAAAACGTATATGAAATTTATATATTGCTTTACGACCAGAGTTTCGATTGTAGTCGATTAGGTGTCGCCAATTCTACCGGATAAAATCAATTTCTTAATCAACACAATAATTTCCACTTTCTTTCCTTCCTTCCAAAAAATGTTAGGTTCACATATTTTGGTAAAAAAAATCATAAAGAAAATTTATCATGTACTATAGAAATCTAAAACTTTGAAACTTAATAATCTATGAGTAATAATCTATGCATAATGATGATTGTTTATTCTTTTAGAATCTTAAACATCCATGAATATTATTGAGTTAAATTATCAAAAATTTTAAATTTGATGAAATACTTATATATATAAAGATTGATCGAAGAAATGATTGATCGAAGAATGTAACGAAATTTTTAATTTTTATCAACAATTAATATTATTATCATCTTAAACCAAATCATCTTATTTTATCCAGGGACATATATTTTTTTTCTTGATGCAGGATATCGACATAATTTTTTTAATGTTAATTTATAGGATTCTCATAATTTTTTATAGATCGAGACTATCTACTCGTTAAATCTATATTAATTTTAAAAATCTACGAAATTATTAAAATTAAATAACTTTATTCATCTTATTTTATCAAGTGACATACAATTTTTTTTTATTCAGTACATTGACATAACCTTTTTAAATGTTAACTTATAGGATTCTCATAATTTTTTATGAATCAAGACTATCCACTCGTTAAGTTGATATTACTTTTAAAAAATCTATAAAATTATTAAAATTAAATCACTTAATATTATTATAAAAAATAAATAATTTTATAATTATATTAAATATGTGACTCAAATAATTAATAAAAATTATAAAATTTTAACCAACCAAACTAACATAATGTGGCAACAGATCCTAGGTCGGTGGAAAAATAATTATAGGGTGAAATCAACTTATTTTTAATACCCGCGAAAATTAGTTTTTAAGAAATACCTGATTTAAAAAAAAAAAAAAGTTTGTGATGGGATTCCATTTTGCGGTAGGATAAAAGTGCAGTTATAATTAGATTGTTTTAAAGCCATTTATTGTGGTAGGCAAATTCTTTGCTGAGATTAAGGCAGCCACAAGTTTATGGTCTGTGTATCCCTATGCCAGCTGAACACAGATGTAGAATCATTTTCTCTCAAGTATTTGCTTGTTGCTGGAACATCATATATTTTTAGTGGCTTAATCTTTTTTTTAAATATTGCAAGAAAATATTAAACTTATTTTGTCAACTCATCGGGGCCACACTTCATTGTTTTTGGATTTTTTTGAACTCCGTTGTTGCCATAATGATGATATCATTTAGAAGTAGGTATATGGGCTTGAATCCATGGACAATTCATCAATTCATTTAATATGTGGATTGGGTTAAAATCAGTTAAAATATCGATCTATTTAAATGTAGATTTATTTTGATATGTTCTGTTTGATCCATGAGTTAAGCAAGTTTGATCTCTGAGTTAACAGGTTGCTGTTGATCAATTATTTTTTTGAAATATTATATATTGTTTTAAATTAGTTAAAACTATTTGATGTGTGGTTATGGTTATTAAATATTTGATTAATTATTATCTAGTGTTTAGTATATATTGACATGCTTTTATTATTTAAATATTTATATTTTTATATAAAAAGTTAGAAATATTGAGTTTTTATGCTTTACTTGATATTTTTTATACCTATGGGATAGGTAGGATAAAGCAGCTACCAATTGTTTCTATCAATATTGGTGCTTTACTTGATATCTGAGTAATGTATATGAAGTTTATTTTAAATTTTACTATTTCATCTATATACGTAAATTTTTTTATATTTTTAGTTAAGTTTGTTAGATATTTTCTAGTTATATATATATAATTTCAATAATCTTTTAACTTTGTCTACAATTTTTCAAAAAAAATTTATATTTTTATAATTGAACATGCGAGAATTCATGAGCATGCAAGGTAAGTGGGCTGAACTTGAACAAGGTAAAAATATAATTCATTTAGTAAGAGTGTTAGCTTTGTTCAGCTCATTTAAACATGGATTAAAACAAATAAAGTTAACTTGTATACTCATTTATAATACTATTTTTTATTTTTTAAATAATACATGTACTAACCATATAAATAATTTTTATAATATCATCTAATTATTTGTATATATAGTAAGTTGTTATTTTTATAATAACTGTCTTAGAAATCAAATAAAAGATTATTACTTATTGTGTGGTTGACAATGATTTTTTTTATACTACTAGTATATGTTTGTTAAACTATTATTAATTTTTTATTTTAAAAAAACTTGTCGGATAAGAATAGTTTTTTTTTCATTATTTCAAAATTAATACATCTTTAGTTTTTTAAAATCACAATACCAAAACATCTATAAGCAGTAAGTTGTTTTGATTTATAGTTTTTATTTCACGTTTAGATTTTCTTCTCTCACTTTTATTATCATCTAAAATTTAGTTTTAAAAATTATTTTCGAAAATAATTTTTTAAAAACTAGAAAAAAATACAATAAAAAAACCCTCTAACATTTTTTAAGCACCTTCACGTCAACCTTTTTAAAACTATTTTTATTTTCTTTTATAAAATAATTAATTGCTTAAATTATGTTTCTAAACTTTTAACTAACCTATATCAGTTATTTTTATTATACATAGACATGACGACACAAAATGTTAATTTTAGATAAACATTAAAAGAACTATAATACAATCTAAAATATCATCATTACATTAATTTTCATGTTTTACTATTTTATTATTTTTCTCTTACTTTATCCTACCTTTTTAGCATGAAAATATCCAATAAATGTTAAATTAGTAAAATAAAACATCTAACAAAATGAAAATAATTTTGATAGATAAAAATAAAATAATTAAATTAAAAATGGATTAAATAAATTAAGTTCGATTTTTATTTTTTTTATACACGTTAAACTCATTTAAATTTAGCTGGATTAAATAAATAAATAAATAAACACATTAAGTTTAAACTTTTTTGCAATTCTGGAAAACAAACTTCAATGTTAAGTACTCATTTCAATTGGATTTAGTTAGACTGCTGGTTGAGGCTATATTCTTATGACTTGATAATCTAATTAAAAATGAGGGAAACGAATCGTGTGGGATTAAATTCCAGGCTAATGTACTACTGGTTTTGTTTTTGGCAAAGGCTAAAGTACTGTCTTTTACAGCAGATCAGGTGATAACATTTGCACCTATGTGTAAAAGCAAGAAGGCCCAAGTTGAGAACACAGAACTGGCAGAAGTAACATGTGTTTTGTAGAGCACGAAGCACCCATAGGCCCGAAATATCAATTAAAATTTTAAAACTCAAAATCTAAAGCCCCTCTAAAATCTACTCACCAAACTTTAAATCTATGTAACTGAAAAACAAAAAGGTACAATCTACGCCGGAAAAAGCTCAAATTGCTTTTTTTTTCTTTTTTCTATTAGCTAAACTTCACCATTGTGGGCAGCTTATGCCGCCCAGTTAATGAATCCCCTTTCAATTCGTAATCTCTAGAACCCGTTATCCCTGGCAATAATAGCCCTGAGGATACTAGCAGCACCCAGATTCTGTCAATAAACCATCATTTCAGTCTGAATAATCAATAGCCTATACTGAATCAAACTGGGCTAATAATTTATGAGTTTGAATTATATTCGGCTTGTTATGGACCAGTCTAATTAGGCCTAACCCATAACAATGCTCCTAGAACTAGCTCAGCTCAAACTGACACACACAATCAAAAAGCCATTTCACTAGTCCACACACACAAAGAAGTCCACATTTTGGATATAGGAAGGTAGGTAAAGCTACATTTCTTGCTGGGGAATTTGGGATGTGGAAATTGAACGAGCTTCACCTTTCTTGGAACAATTTTACCATCTGTGCTGCTTGTGTCCTGGTTTGGCGCTGGCATTGTTATTAAGAATTACTGTGAGATACTCATAAAATGATATTTGCTACGATAATGCCCGTCCTCGTATAATTCCAGTCAGAGCTTTTTCCATTCATTATTAATGCATAAGATGCACTCGCAATGCGTGGGTAATAAATAATGTGAAACTAAAACAAATGGGGAGCCAGGAATCGAATGAGGACGTTCAACTATGGCCCCAAGGTCACAACAAAGTGCTAATTCCACTTGCAAAAACAATTAGTGACAATAACACAATATTCCAACTATTCATGACAAGACATCCTGCTCACAAACATTAAAGCAGAAAAACCAAATGGCTTTCCAGATAACCAAAAAAGGCAAGAGAGAATATTGGCATTGTATCAAGCTAATATTGATCAATCACAGTAATAAGTGCCCTCATTGGCCCATTACTTTACTGGCTAACCTCCAATCATCTTGTGCATCAATTTGAATCAAATGGATAGAAAGAGAGAGAATGAGAAAGAACTCCAAAACATAGGCTGATTTTCAGAAACCTACTAAATGCAAACACTCTATTAATCATTTTTTTCTTCTTCTCTCTCTTCTTATCGTATTAATCACTTATTTCATCTCTCCTTTCCCTCGCAAGCTTCAGAGAACCCAGTATTGTCGAAGGATCATTTTCCAAAACATCAATACCTCTGCAATCAGCTCAGACATTCCACAATCACTCCGTCATCATGAACTACAGCATAAGCATTACTAATGTATTCCATCATCATGAAAATCGAAAATCAATCATACTGTTACGAAGGGCAATAAATATAAGAAAAATACTACTGTGTCATCTGAAAACACAAATTAAAAAATTAAAAGTAAATGTTCTTTATTAAGAAATACAACAGAATACTCCCCATAATTTCTATTGGAATTTCAACATAATCTCTAATAAAAACTTTCTAGTTTCTATTTATCAATTCCTTAATCAGTATCAACAGAGCAGAGCATTGGTTAACAAAACCCTAAATATAATATGTCACGTTACAATATAATAATAATATATACTTAAAGATAATAAAATCAACATTTAACAATAGATCTTCTTGAAAATAATAACAAAAATGAACAAGAGATATCATACAATGAAGCGTCGAGAAATGATTATAATTAAATTAAATCGAATTGAATATCTAGAGAGAGGAAAGGGAGGGGTTTCGGAATTTGAGCTGCCTTATTCGGAAATCATCGCAATCCAAACCGCAACCGCACTGCGGGGAGACGAAGAAGTTATTAAGGGGAAAGGAAGCGGAAGCGACGCCAACGGAGAAATAGAGGTCATCGCCGACGCGAGTGACGTCGATAATGTTGAGCCAGAAGAAGAGGACCTTCACGCTAATCCCGCGGAGTTCGGTGAGCCTGCCATCGGATATGTAGCCGGTGATGGTTGGCTGGTAACTCAATTTGTACGAACCTTCCAGCGCGAAACTGCACGAACCATTCAGATCCGCACGGAATTTGCCGCTCGATCGCTCCAGTTCGTACCCGGTCACTCCCTTGGGGAGAATTCCCTCCGGAAAGTGAAAGCTCTCCAACATCTCGTACGCCGTCAGGGCACCGGAGGCGGCGATCGGCGCCGAGACGAGAAGGAGAAGGAGGAGAGCGCTCATGGACATGCTCTGCTATTGGACTGGAATTCAATTGAAATGCTTTGGGTTGGGGGACTCTACCTTCTTCTCTTTGTAATTTCTATATGACGTGGTACTGTTGAGAAGGATTCAACTAAACGTCACCGTTTCCTCGTCATCATGGATGGCCGTTGGATATATACTCCACGTGGCTTTTTCATTTGATGGATGGATAGAGATGATTTCATTCATCGCATGTCTTCCTTTGTTCCTTCTCGCTTCTCCAACCTCTAATCATTTTCACCTTTTTCAACATTATTCTAGCTCCACTCACCATAGTATTATTTTCGGGGAGGAACGTGTCGTGGGGGAACTTACAAACTCAATACACTTTTTTGTTTTAACATACTTTATTATTATTAGATATTCTTTTCCTCTGATATTTATTATTTTTAAGGTGCATATTTTTTTTAAAAGGATTATTAATTATTATGATGATAAAATTATTTTTTTAACAAAAATATTCTTATTAAAAGAGTTAAAATATAATTATAAATTTGTTTATGTATTTCAGGTTATTGAATTTTTTCTTCTTCTAAAGTAATATATATTTTAAGATAGACTAGAAACGTTCGAAGAAATATATAATGTGAGGAGACGGAATATTTGTCACCAATATAGTTGTGTCCATTGAAAAGTTGAGATACGTTACATTGCATAATTGTTTTAATCAAGATATGCATGGACAGAGAGTATCAAGATTAACAATCTATATTTTAAGAATGTAAAAATGTACATATCCGTTTATATATTCACTCGTTATTATAATTAAACAAGATTTTGATGAGCCAATCACTTCATCCACTAGGTTAGATAATTAAATTTTTAAAGTGCCCTACTAAATGAATTCGATTTATAATGTATAATCAAATGTTGAATATAAATGAAATATTCATGATGAATAAAATAATCATTATTATCGGTAGAATATTCATAGATTTTTTTATATATTTAATCATATCTTTTTCTTTCACAACTAAATTTAGTAAGTGAATGTTCATAATAATTTAATGAATAATTATATATGAATAGTTAATAAAGGTTAGGCAGTTCATCAAACTATATATTTGATTAATTAAGGAAATATTTTTGGCTAGTAATATACACAATTAATCATGTACTTAGAAACTTTGTGATTATATTAAATGAATTATATATATTTATTATTTGAGTTATATTGTGTGTATTTGAGAGAATGAATCAATTATAATTTCTACAACATATATATTGTATCGGATAATTCTAGATACCTAGTTGGTTGTCGAATATCACTCGTATTTGAATGATATGCAGTTCAAGGAGACCTGATGACCAACAAAATTAGAGAAAACACAAATCAAAGGAAATAAATGACCATCATGACAAGAGGAATATAAAGAGAGGGAATGAGGTCACTAAAATCTAAGAAAATTCATTTCAAAAAATGCATAAGAAGAGAGAAGATATTTTATTTGAGCGTTGTAGTGTGTTTTGTACATACCCTCTCCTAATATCAACCCAATGTAGGGAGAGATAGTCAGAGTACAACGAAAGAGCAAGCATCTAGGCTAGACTCAGATAAGGAAGGAAATAAACAAGTTAGTGTGTGAACAAATATGTAAAATAATTAGTTTATTTATTTTTCTTTTTGAAAGATAACATCTTCAAATGACTATGAGGAGGCAAATACAAAAGGTTTACATGTGCAAAGCAATAGAGTTCCTATAGACCATTTTTTACATTCATAGAATGTTGTGGACCAAAAATAGTTATTTATATTGAAATCATTTATAACTTGCAAGACATGTTATTATTTTGTTTAATAGTGATATTCATATTGTCACAACCCGAAAATCGTGACGCAAGGACTGACTCACCCGTACTTATGACCGACTCAGTTTCGGCCGTCTGGAGTCGCCACCTACATTTTTTAGGAATATAGGGAAACCTAAGGAAAGGCTGGTCTGGTGTCAGGGATATGGGTTCGGGAGTTGGTTACATGCTAGGGGCATAAGAGCTCCCCGGCATGCCTATCACTTGACAGTTACCCTTAGTTAACCATATGGGGAGAGAGATAGTGCTTGCATTTGGGTTGTGTTTTTGGTTTAAGTCTTGGGAAGAAGGAGGTTCAGGTAAGGTGTTCTGAGAGTTTTGGGATTTAAGGTTTGAGGAATTTGGGATTTGACTTGATAGAGGTGTGCCCTCTAGGCCTACGTACCTCGGCTTTAGAGGGTTCAAAGTCTACGTAGTTCTGGGATTTAGGCGAGTGGGGAGTCATGCTCAGTCAAGAGGTTTAGGCCGAGACAGACTCGGCCTTGGGTGGGGTCTCGGTTTCTCTCGGACTGAGGGCTACTAGGCTAAGAGAGGATTTCAGGGAGGGGTCGTGCTTGACGATGCGAGTAATACTACGCTAATTATGAAAAGAAAGGGGGACCAACCAACCTGGATGCTGAAACGAGTAGACGACTCTTGCTCGTAGACCAGTACTTCTGCTTGCCCTTCAATCTGGACTCGGGACGCTTCCTTCCTTTCTTAGCAATCGTCAGCTTTCCGTTTTCCCTGTTCTTCTCTCCTCCTTTTTTCCTTTTCTCCTCCCTTTTGGCGCTTCGTAGCAGGGGTTTATATAGGGTTGAGTAGTGGTTGGATGGCCCCTTGGGCTTTGCATGATAGTAGTTGTTGGGCTAGAAACAGAGGTGGCTCCGTGTGTGGGGGGTAGTTAAGATTCCTAAGATCCTGGGCGACTCGACTGTGGACTGGATAGGGTTGACTCGGTCTCGGTTAAGATTCTCCTAAGATCCCGGACCACTCGGCTGAGAATCGGAGTCGTGGGTGAGGCGGACTCGGTCTCATCCGATGTTTTTCAGTCTTGGTTTGACTGAGTCCGGATGGCCTCTAGGCGGACCAGGGTTGACTCGGGGTTGACTCGAAGGTTGGAGGTCTGGCCCATTCTGAAATATTGGGCCGGGCCGATTTGGGGTACAACACATATATTTATGCAATACTTGCATCACTTTTTCATTTTATTTTTCATAACTTTCTATTTTCATGGTATCACATCTCGATGATAGCTTTTGCTTTCTTTCTCTCTTTTATTTCATGTCTCTTTTCCTTGTGCTTTGTACATAAAAAAATGGATGTACATGTACTATTCTTCTATTTTGTTATTTCATACCAAAAGTAGACATTTATTTAGTTTGTTTATATTGAGGAAAAAAATCCAAGTTCCACATTAATTAAAAATAAAGCCTAAAAAAAGTTTATAAATAGGAACAGTCATTACATTTTGAGCTAACTTATGGGTTGATTTATAGAAGAGCTCAATGTTCATAGATATGGTGATCATCCAAAAAGGGACTCAACGTCCAAAAGAGACTTACCGTCCAAAAAGGGACTTAGCGTCCATAGAATAGATCATCATCCATAAACATGGTGATCGTCCAAAGTGGAACTCACGATCTAAAAAGGGACTTACTATGCAAAGGAATTGTTTACCGTTTAAAGAAGAATTCACCATCCAATACTAGATCTTAATGTCCAAAGGACTCATCCAACATCTATAGAAGAAGTGTGACGTCCAATGATGAGTTCACTGTCCATGAGTGAATTCAACATCCTAAGATGTTTTTGCCGTCTAAAGAAAAGATCATCGAGAAAACAAAACGACTACACTGTTCTAATGAGGAAGAATGTCTCTTAAAAGTGTAAAGTGTTATTTATCTTACTTATCTTGTCTTGTGAATTTTTTCATTCGTATAAAGAACTGATTATCTAGATCTAACATTCAAATGTCTACCTAATATACTGTTTGAAAACATGTAAACTTTCAAATTAACGAAGAAGAACAACAAAGGTTTTATAATACAAGTCAAGTATAATAAAAGGAAGTCCAGATTATGACTCCATTAAGAAGGAACTAACAGAAGCTTCCCCACTCATCAACAATAGACAACATGTAGAATTCAGAGAAAAGAAGTTTTTCCCTAACACAACCTTTCTCTGTCTTCAGAAAAAGAGGAGTCTATGTAGAAGTACTACAAGAAGTAATCAAGTAGCATTTAATGCATATCCAACAACTCCTCGTGCAATAAGCAACGTTTAAATTTAAATTTTCATGTACTATATATAAAAAAGGATCTATCAAACTCGAAAAGAGCAGAAGCTGCACTACAATGCACTTTATCCATAAAGAAAACACTCTCTTACACTTTTGATGACTATCTTGTAAAACTTTCTTTGCGAATGAAAGTAAAGTCTATGCTTAGTATTGTAAATGCCCACTGTGTGAGTTATTCTTTTGTAAAATCTCTATTGAGTTAACGTGATAGCTTGAAGAGACTAAGTGTCAAAGAACACTTGAATTTCTTGTAATAAGGTAGATTATAAGGGTTGGAATACCCAGAGAGGTAGAGAATACTTGGCTTACTTGTAATCAGGTATATTACAAATGTTGTAATACTTAGAGAGGTAGAAAATACTTGGTTGTCTTGTAATCACGTAGATTATAAGAGTTGTAATAGTTGGAGAGGTAGAAAATATTTGTTCGTAAGTCAAGTAAACTTAGTGAAATTCCTTCGTATTAAAGGGACTAGACGTACCTTTGTTGAAAGAGTGAACCAGTCGAAAATACTTGGTTGTCTTACAATTAGGTAAATTACAAGGGTTGTACTACTTGGAGAGGTTGAAAATACTTATTTGTAAATCAGGTAAGCTTAGTGAAATTCCTTCGTGTTGAAGGAACAAGACGCAACTCTATTGAAAGAGTGAACTGATATAATCTCTATACGTTTTTCTCTCTTACCCTACCCTATTTTATTTATGCACTTCTTTGTACAACTAGTTTGGATGGTCCCTGTTGGACGAGCGATTTGAATGCTCCAATTAGATAACCATATCAAATTGTGTTTTAAATATTTTAGTTTTGTAAAAAACTTTAAAAAATCATAGACACACAATTCAACCCTATTATTGTGCGTTATCTTTTCCTTTAAGTCTAACCTTACATTTTAAGATGGTATCAAGTCTTAAATTAGTTAGAGATATAGTCTTAAAAGAAAATTAGTTAGAGATATAGTCTTGAAAGACTTTATAAGTGGGAGACAACATTTTACTTTTAGATTTAACTTTGAGGTTAAATTAGACTTATATTCACATGGTAAGAATTTATTATATTAATTTTTTTTTGAATTTTAATATTTATATTACTTATAAGCACATAATTTGGAAGATTATAAAATCCAAGCACTTGAACATTGGATTTTGTTTTTTGGTTTTGGTTTTAAACCTGATGTCCTAAATCCTAAATTATGTATTTGTGTTGCTTATTTTTAATTTATTATTCAGACATATCTGGAGTTTTGAGTGTGTTTGATAAGAAGTAAATAAATCGGTGAGAATTAGGATGGATAAAAATAAGAAAAAGAGAAATAAAATAAATAAAAATAAATGAAAATTAAAATAAATTTAAGAGAAATAAAAAATAAAAAATAAACAGTAATTGATTGTTTTACATGACAATCTATTGTTAAAATGAAAATAATTGATTAATAACGAAAACAATTGATACAATTAATTAATAACAAAAACAATTGATTATTTTTATTTTTTTACACAGACAATTAATTGTGAAAAAAATCGATTGTGTTCAATAAAGAACGTCGTAGCTATTGATTTTTGTTTAGTTTTGAAAAAAAAAAAAAAATAATTTTTTTGTTTCCTATCATTTTTCTTCTACGAAACACACCTTATTTTTTATTTCACCTATTTCTTCTCCTCTCTCTATTTCTCCACCATTTCTTTGCGACCAAATGAAGCTTAATTTGACTTCAGATATTCATAATTGAAAAAACAAAAGTAAAGATCTATAATTATTATGTTTATGAAAATCAATGGATAAAATTATGATGAAAATACTTATATAACAAGCTATGTAGTATGCTGAATACCTTTTAATTGTTTCAGGGACATATGTAACTCTTCATTTTTCTCTTAAAAATGAATTTCTGACTTCTTTTATTTTTTTTTTTCCTGAAACCTTGTTATCTAAAAATCTCATTGAATTCCGACTTATTTGAATCAAATCAAGTATATATATTTAAACGAGACAAAGCAGTTTCAAATTTTCAATATCTATTTTTAGTTCAAATTATTCAAGAAAGAAGTTCCTTATCACCTGCACCTAATTTTGATGCTAAAAGTATTTAGATTTCTGACGAGACAATTTTATAACTTTTGCCGGCTAGGACTACACAATTGCAGAGTATTACGAGATACACAACAAAAAGTAGGTCCGGTTATATACTGGCCATTAAAACTCAGCACAAATAATAACAAAAATCAGTTAATATTATAAGAACAAGTAGATTAAATCATTAAAAGCAGAACAAAAAAGAATTTTAACACACTTCTCATCCTAAATGTTGGGTTCGTTGATCCTTCCCTTTCCTAGTAAGTATCCATTAAATGTGACGTTATGTTGTTGAAGAGGTACCGACACATCCAACAAAGCATAACAATAAGAATCCTATTTACTGTTACAGCTCATCACATGTCGATTAGATAGACCTAATTAAGACGATAGCACCAAATGACTTGACTGGTTCATGTGACTACCAACCCCATCAAACAGTCAAAGTTACAACCACAAGTGGAGGGCTCTGAACGCAAAGTCCGCAGAAGCGTTTCCAACTGAGGATTTGAAGCCCGTCCTCATCGCAAATGATTTTTACAAACTCAAAATGTTTAGCCACAAAAACAAGAGTTGTTAAAAACAACACTTTCACTTCGATTCTTTTTAGTCTGGGATCTGAATATTCTGTCCTTTCTGATAACACCCGTTATGGTGGACTAAACTCGTAAGGTTCTATCGCAAACGTGCAAGTATCATGTAGGTGCGCTTTGAATCGTACTGTTGAAGGACAGACATCCTATGCAGTCAAGGTTGTGTTGTTTTTGGCAGAGACTGATGGGATTGAAAAGAAGATCAACAAAAAAAAAAGGATGGACCCAAGAATTGGTTTTGGGGAGATGGGTTTTTAACTTTTTATTGAAAATTGATACCAATTTTCTCTTGGCGAGTTGAAGCTGGTGGTGTGTTGGAGTGACCAACACTGAGGTTATTATCCAGACCCCAGATTCCAATTTCCAACCAAACCAGTGGAGTATATTCTAGAGGACCCTGCCCTATTAGTAAGTAGTAGCAACTTAGTTTTTGCTTGATTCAAAGGTTACGCAGTGAGGCATGGGGTGTGTGCTTATCCATCTACCCTCTCCAATATCTCGACTTAGGTCTACCTAACTAATTTCAACTTTGATCACCACACGACTCAATACCCTCATATGGAGTATAGATTGACAACTGCACTTTAATTCGGTGCTTGAAAATCGAACTATTATTAGTCATACGAGGCATCAACCGCGTTGATGCAGGTCTCGAAAACGTCAAAATGGGATTAGTTTGCAAACAAAACAAAGAACTAACAAACACAAAAATTACGCTCTACATTTAACACGACCTATAAACTAAAATTTTCACTGATGTTATATAATTAGTTAATTACTTTAATATTAATATAAAAAAAGACAAGAATAAAAAAAAAAAAACAACGATATGCCCAATGTGACGATGATGATGAATAGGGGCAAGACAATAATAGAGTAGTGGCCGTTACAGTGACATTTGTTTGGATTCTCAGGCAAATCGTAGCGTTTTGGGGGCGGAAAGCCCTAGGATGAATGATGTGAGGGGAAAGAATTCCCCGATAAACTCGACTAATTATTAACTCGAAAAGCATAAAAAGATAGATAGATCTAGAATTTGCAAGCGAGAGGCGAATAATCCGTTGGGGAATTGAATGGATTGAAAAGAAAAGCTTAATTAAATTGAAGAAACGTCACCGTTTAGGGGGAGTTTGTTGCAATCGAAGCCGCATCCGCACTGGGGGCTCTCGAGGAAGTTTTCGACCCCAAAGTCGGCGGAAGCGATGCCGACAGAGAATAGGATATCGTCAGCCTTTCGTGTGACCTCGACGATGTTGAGCCACAAGAGCAGGACCTTGACGGTTACACCCTTGAGCTTGTAGAGTCTAGTTTTGGAGATAACTCCCGTGATGGTGGACTTGTAGTTAAGCGAGTAAGACTCGATGTCGAAGGAGCAGCTTTTGTCAAAATACACTGCGAACTCACCGGTGTCTCTGTTCAGTGAATAGCCTATGGCTCCTTTCGGAAGAAGACCCACTGGGAATCCATACTCCACGAGAACATCATACGCGGACAACTTCTGCGGCTGGCTTAACGCGCATGATGCTGTCAAACACACCACCAGGATCCACACCAATCTAATTGAAGACATCATCGCAAAACACCGCCTCTCACTCCAACAAAATACTTACGCCCACAAGATTTTGTCTTGCTTTCGGAACATATGCTGGTACATATAGAGGGAGATTCAAAGATTCTTGTTTCTTAGGCTAAGCTTTGTTAGGAGCTACCAACGGTTTAAAGTAAATAAGTGATTTTTTTCACACCATTATTATTTTTATTATTAAATTTTTTAAATAATCCGAATTTGTGACATATTTTTATTGGACATTTTTATAATTAATTTAATTTCTAAAATTATAAAAATTTATCAAATTACTCTATAAAATTAATAAAATAGTAAAATAATATTTTAAATTATATATTATTATTTAATTTAGTCTTTGAAATTATAATAAAACGTCTTTAGAATAAATAAAATATCAAAATAATTTTTGAAAATATAATTATATATCAACTTAATCTTTAAAATATAATGATCGATTAAATTGGTTTATAAAATTAAAAAAATAATTATATATTTTGTCTTAAAATTTTGTAAATTTTATTTGTAATTTTTTTCATATTTTAACTCCTAAACTTATAATTTTATGAATTTTATGTAAAAAAAAATTGAAAGACTAACCTGACTTATTTAAGACAAAAAGTTCAATTAATTATTTCAATTTTAGGGATCAATTTAAGTTATTATTTTAATTTTAAGAATTAAATTATAGATAATTATAATTTTAAAAATTATTTGGATATTTTTTTTTATTTCAAGACTAATTTTACAATCGATTATATTTTCAGGAATTAAATTGAATAATAATATACTATTGTAGAGATTATTTTACTATTTTATGGTCTAATTTGACGTACATACGATTTTAATGATTAAATTGATAATTCACTTATATTTATTTTATATTAAATTTGATAATTAAAATAATTTTTATTGTGCTAATTTATACGAGATGAAAAAAATAAAAATAAAAAAATAAATAGAAAAAAGACAATTGAAAAATTAAATAAAGATAATGTAAAAATAGAAATTAGAAATTAAATGAGTAAAAAAATGAAAGAATTAATTATTATATTTATAATATAATTAAAAATACTATAGTAAAACCGGTCTGTCTTTGGAAATTTTTTTATTTTATGCAATTGTGATTGTTTCATGTAGTATCATATTTATAAAGAAATAAGTTTCATACTAATTGAATGTGTTTTTTAGTTTATCTTTTAAGTAAATAATTAATTTTTAAAATATTTTAAAAAAATTAAATTAAATAAACAGGTCATTATCCAGGAGTTGAGTCACTTGAGGGGAGCTGACGCAA
Organism: Mucuna pruriens; assembly: GCA_025330945.1. Lineage (NCBI taxonomy): Eukaryota > Viridiplantae > Streptophyta > Magnoliopsida > Fabales > Fabaceae > Mucuna > Mucuna pruriens. The sequence continues at coordinate 1,326,829 of JAENHJ010000154.1, forward strand.
TGGCTTACCGCTTTTCTGAATTTGCTCCGGCCCTCTACTTATATTTGATTTTCTGGCTCCAGAGTCCCCATTTACCAATATTAATTAATTTTGATACTACATTTTTAGTTATTAAATAAAAGGAGGCTTCTAACAATTGATATTATTCTAAGAATGCGAGGAACTCGTGCAGCACGTGGGAGAGCTTTTGTCTCTACTCGAGGACACGCTCCATCACTTAGAAAACGTGACAATAGATCCATGAAATTCAAAGTTTCCTTTTTAAGCTTTTTTTTCTTAAGGCCTTCTTGGACACTACATTGAGGAGGTTCTTGGTTTTCCATAGTAAGGGGAACGCAACGTTTAATCTCTCGCTACTTATTCGAGTTGCGTCGTTGAAGGTCTTTGCGAAGGTTGCTTCCAGGAGGGAGGTGAGGAGGTACTCGGGGTTGAAGCAGAACACGATTTTGTAGATGTTGTCGAAGGTGAGCCATTGGAGGATGTCTTGCAAGTCCATGATGCTGGTTCTGCGCTGCAAGAGTTTTAATTTGTGGCTAAAGATTTACAACAACAAAAAAAAAAATGCAAAGAGGGGTTGCAAAAATTACCTATGAAGATTTATTTATAGGGATATTTAGAAAAATAATTAGAAAGGGGGAGTGTACTAATAAGGGAGAGTGACCCTGAATTTTTTTACATTGTAAAAACCCAATTAGTACTATAGGCTGTTTGGTTAAAATTCTAGCTACCCTTTACTAAAGAGTAAAAATATTACTTTTGTAGCTAGTAAAATTCATTTTGAAAAAAGTAAAAAATGTTAATTTTGTATTTAGCAAGAATTAATTTAGTATATGATATATATATAAAATCAAATAAGAGAAATATTCATATAAAAAGATGCAAAGAAGAAATCTAGATTATTTAATTTTAACTTTTTTATGTATGGATATATAATCTAGATTTCTTCTTTTCATCTTTTTATATGAATATTTCTCTTATTTGATTTTATATATATATATATAAAAGGAATTTTTTTTATTATACAGTCATATATAATGATCGAGATTTAAGAATTAAGTTATGTGAGGTTTTTCAAAAAGTTTAAAATTGTCTCATGACATTAAATTTCAATTTTTGTCACCCTAATTTAGGATAGTTGGTGAACGATTGTGAAGTACTCTAGCCTAACTAAAATTCAAATACTACTATTGTGTGGTATATACACTTGGAGCATATGAGCGAAGCAAACGGTGAGTTTGGTAGAGATGAAATGATGAAGAAGACTAAAGACGAAAACATGCATGTTGTTTGGTAGCAAAGAAATATCGAGAAAAAAAATAAGCGAGTGAACGAACAAAGAAATGATATTTAATAACAAATTATAAATTTAACTTTCTAATTTTAATTAATTATTTATATAAATAAACGATTATATCGTTAGAACATGTATGTACCTTCGTCAATTTTAATTAACTATCCCTACGTGTCGGCTTTCTTAATTGATTAAATTTAAGTATTTAATGGATTATATATATTCGTAATCAAAATCATTATCGATTTCGAGTATATATAATTAATCGTGCGGGTCGCTTTCCTAATTGATTAAATTTAAATATTTAATCAATTATATATTCGTAATTGAAATCATAATCAATTATGAATATATATAATTAATTACTTATACATTTTTTTAAATTTATATTATGTAATTTTTTTATAAATAATTTTTTATATTCAATTAATATTTTATATATATGTTTTTTTAAATATTAATTATATAATTAAAATTTTATTATTTTATGTTTAAAAAATATTATATATATGTATATGTTTTATTTTTAAATTAAAATTATTATGTAATTAAAGTTTAATTATGTTAAAAATAATTAGTTTAAAAAAATATTTTATATGTAAGGTGATATATATTCCACCTATAAGGATAAAATTATAAATGGTTAAATTTTTATATTTAATTTTATTTTAAAATAATTTTACAATTTTATTTCTTACCAAACAACTTAAATTCTTCTTCATTTCTTACCTATTTTTCACCCCTCTATTTCTTTTCACTACTCTCCCTCTGCCAAAATTTTCTCTATTTCTTATCTATTTTTCACAATTCTATATCTTTTCACTACATTTCATTCATCTTCCCACTACCAAACAAGCAGACTTGCTAAGCGATGGTAAAATTGAGAAGCTTTGACTTTTGTAAACTAGAGTAAAGTTTGTCATACACAGGACTAAGTGTACAATTTACTATATTTACTCTAACTTATTGGGCCCTGCGTTTGTCCTGTCAAAAGGTGATGCCGAATACCTATTAATTTTCATTTATAATTTTTCGAGGAAAGTCTGTATATTTTCTAAAGCGCAAGAATGATGTTTTCCCCACTATAATTTTTCTAAAGTCTGTAATCTTTCAAGAATTGCTTATTGAAAAACAGTTCGATAAGAAAATCAAGCCTTAGTATGACGGAGTTCGATGAAGGATTATTCAATGAGTTTTATCAGAACGAAGACTTAGTATGTCGCCATGCTATGCTGAAGACCCGCAACAAATGAAGTTACAAAGTGAATGAACATAACCCTTCTGGAGAGAGAGCTCGTGGCAATGCTCTCTAACATGTCTGAAACTGTTAATATGACTTGTTATTTAGAAAATTAGTCTTTATCAACTGCAATTGAGTTACAAACTCTTGTTGAGGTATGTTCTGGTACCTTAATTAGCTGATTATTCTGATGAAAAGCTTGAGCAAAGGGCATAAAAATGAATATTTCTTAGTTATGCATCTACTGTGAAAGATTACAGATTATGTCGTACTGAAACTAAGTCACCTAAATTCATGATCAACATCAATAAATCATCCATGTTTCGTTTGACAAAGCAGAAAAAGAGCACGGCATCAACATGCAGATGGAGCTTGAGGTTGAACAACAAATGGAGATATAAGAAGGTACTTTTGATCAGCCTATTCAAGAAAAAGAAGAGTAAGAGTCTGCTAAGTGAAGGAGGAGATTTGACAAGAACAACAACATAGTCTTGCATGAGATACATAAGAAGCACTACAAGAATTTTTTGATTTTGCTATTAATTTTAGCTACCATTTAAATTAGTAGCTAAATCCTAGCTAATTAACTATTAATTAACTAAAAAATTATTTTTTCTAGCTAAATTGAAGTTATATTCATTTATACTTCTTATTAGTACAAATTAGCTAGGAAATAACTACAAATTTTAAAAAATTTACTACAAATTAACTAAGATTATTTTCCTAGCTAATTTGTTACTTATTTCATGCTACCATTCAATATTGTAGTAATTTTGTAGCTAATTATTTTTACTAGAAATTAGCTACAAAATAACTATTCTTTTTAAAATTAGCCACAAAATTATTTTGTAACAAATTTTAAATTTTCTAGTTAAGGCAGATAAAACCACCTAAGAGATGTGCCTATGCAGAGATAGTTTCTTTTGCATTATCGATTACAAAATATATTGAAACTCATTATGACGTCCTTTTGTTGATGTAGAATCGTTTGTGGTTGATCAAACTATTACAATAGAAAATTTTCTCTTTGTAACACTGTTTTTAACTGTTGTAAAGTATTTTATAATGTTGGTAACGTTGTTGATGAAACATAAAAAATTATATACGTCTTTTTTCTTCTTTATTAACTTATGATTCCATCCATAGGTATCCATCTATGGATTTTAACAGACAAAATGAACAAGATTCTAAATCACTGGGGATTTTGTTGTTGCCATCTCCAGTACAATTCATTTGTATGTAATTGGTTTTAGATGTCACTGCAACTGTCTATGTACACTAGTGTCCTTAAAACTATTTGTGAAGATTAACAAACCAGTCTCCCTGTAAGCTTACAATTGCCTAGAAAACAGACATAGAGAACTACCATCCAATGTAAGCTAGGCACACAACTAATGGGATAAGCACCTTTCCTAAAGAAATATCTCCTTCCAATGTAATTATGAACATGTAATCATTTTGCTTTCAATTTATTCCCTCATTTTTTGGGAAGGATTCTACATCTTTAACTAGCTTATGCTTATATATTCTTCAGATTTATGGTTCTTTTAAATACATGTATCATCTATTGGTTTTTTGAGGTTGAAGTCTTCTTTAATCTTTTATCATTCTTTGGTTCAATCTTGCTTGCTTTGTTGGTCTAAAATTTTTTTCCCATGACTTATTTGATATATTGGGCATGTAATTGCCTAGAGTCATTTATAGTTTAGAACACAATAGCAATATTGGGTTATGGTATAGAGAAAAAAAATACTGTCATGTATGGAGTTACAGAATATGACAAAAATACAAACATGTTACATAGATACTGCTCTATGGAGATTATATTATCATTTCAACAAAAGAATGGTTGCTTCCTAGAGTTAAATGTGATTTATTCAAAAAATTGATGATAATAAATGACAAAAATGGAAAAACTATGCATCCTGCTTTAAAAACATAAATAAAACCTTCTTGCTTGGAAACTGAATAAGTGCAGCTAATCGTACAACTTGGAGAATTGATTCTATCTACAAACAAAAAAACATCATGAACAAGTAATTTATGTCAGTAAAGTCACGTCATAATGGATTATTGCTTTTTGAGAAAAGGGAATAAATTTTAAGTAATAACTCATCAGATCAACCTCAGAAAAAGCTAACATACTCAGTCCAACAACAACTGTAGCAATCCTAAGAGTAATAGCCAAGTCATCAGAGGAATCCTGCAAGAAACCTTCATTACTTAGAAACACACAAAAATGCTCAAACAAGATCATGAATAAAATCTATTTATTTTAAAATCCAACACGTATAAATGAATCAATAGCTATAGTCTTGAAAAAAAAACTCATTCTCATATCTAACTTTTCTGCTGAGCAAGCCCAATTAATAATTCATTTTACTCATCCAATTATTCTAAGAAAAATGTTAAAAATAAGAGTTACCTTGGCTTTTCTAGACGTTCAGAAACAGAAAATGACTTTCCTCTTCCAAGCACAACACGCTCTTGCATTCGAAAACTGAAAATAGAAAATAGGAATGAGAAAGAATGAGAAAGAATGAGATTAAATAGGGAGTGAAGAAGAGCAACTCACCAAATAGTTGACAATAGGGGTGGTGTGGCGATTTTGCAAGGGTTTGACAAAGCACAAAAACCCTAAAATGTGCTACTGGTTCTACGAGACTGAACACTTGATTTATCATTGTTTCTACGAGACTGAACAAGTTACAGAGCCACGAACCGTGAGCACCTTCAGATTCAAGAATCGTGAAATTCAATTTGAAATTGATGTAGAGAGAAAGAGAGAGAAGTACTCCAGCGGGAATGAGATAAGTACATTATTTTGGTGTATATTTCAAATTTTAAAGGACTTTTGTTTTTCCTTTCGTTATCTTCTTTTTATTTTTTTATTTACATTAAGAATATTTTTTTACTATAATTAAATATATTTTATTTATGAATAGAGATTATCGAAAGAATTTTATAATATATTCAATTTAATAAATTTAGTTTTATAATATATTTTATTTTATTCAATTATAATAGTTATTAATTTAATGAAGAATTTTCCTGTGAAAAAAATTCGCAGGTATTATTTTCTGCGGATTTTAAATTTGTATGAAATATTTTCTGTAAATATTTATTTTAAAATAAATTTGTAGGAAGCAAAAAAAATCTACGAAATTTTCTACTACTTTTTATCTATAAAGAAAATTTTCTACGATTATTGAAGTGGTAGCAAAATTTGCAAGAAATTCCTATTGATATATTTTGGTAGCAAAATTCGTAGAAATTTCTTACAAATTATATTTCACAGCAAAATCCACACAAAGTTCCTACAAATTATATTTCACAGCAAAATCCACACAAAGTTCCTACAAATTATTTTTCACAACAAAATTTGCAGGTAAATAACACATTTCTAGTAGTGTCTCATTATCTTTTAATTGTTGAGTTTTAACTACTAAGCATATATTAGGTGCCAAATATATGTAACAAAATGGATATTAAGACACCTTGGATTCTGTATCATCTTGTGTTCAAAGTAGCTCCATATCATATATGTAACAAAATATCTCATAACAATTATCACTCTTTCTCGAATGGTAGCAATGATCATTCTTGATGAAGGAATCGAGAAATTTGTTTTCTTTTTCTAACTACCTTACCTTTTAACTATTAACGTTTTCATGTTTTAAAAGTAAATTATTTTTTTCAAATTAATTATTTGATAGGTAAAATTTAAATAGAAAAAAAGGTGACCCAGGATGTGAGGCTGTCACCTGTTGGGTGTGGTGAGGGTGAGGATAAAGTTATGTAGTCTTTTCTCCACAAGCAGAGAGGTTGTTTCTAGGATTTTGATCACATGACCTCCAGATCACAAGGCAGCAATCTTAAAGTTGCACAACAAATGAAATCTTTAGTCGCATGGGTTAGTTTGTAGAAGCAACAGAAAAAAAAATGGGAGAAACAAATTTAATAGTTTTTTTTTATGGAGGGGGTGCGTGAGGAAATTTTAATTGTTGACCTTAACTAGTGAACTACTCATGAACTTGCAATTTTATCTAAGTTTAACCTTGTTTGACTGAGTTTGATGACAAGTGAGTTTCAAGTGTGTTGACACATTTTTATAGGTAAGAAAAGTAAAGTCGTACAGGTTAAAACTCAAGTTCACAACCATGTTGTGGAGTACGGTACTGATCTGTGAGTGTTGTGCGTGACCTATGCCCTTGGACCAGTTTTTGGTAATTGGATTCATTGGTTGCCTTATAGTGAAGGAGCCAGATTTATGTAAAGAGGTGTTTTCTGTGCTATACATTGGTGCATATGATACAAGAAAAATACTCGAGTATTGATGAGTCATATTTTATACACCTCACAAGGACTTAAGATGAGTACTTTTGAGATTATTTGGTACTTAAGAATCACATCTTAGCTAAGATTCAGATTATGGACCTAGAATGAGGGAAAATATAAATCTGTGCTAATTTGGGAATTTTAGCTGATAAAAGATTGAATTCATTTTGCAGGCCAAAGCAAAGGACATCTTAGCCCATCAAAGAAGAGTCTCGATCCAGGAGAAGTCGTCCCGGCCAGACCCATTCCCTCTCAGATCGACCAACTCTGCAGCCTAGCAGCCTAAAGGAGTAAAGCGGCCCAAGTGTAGTGGCCCAATAAGGTCGACCCAGCCTAGGCACGCTCATGTCAGCTAAATCCAGGTGAGCTACCACATCACTCCTAGAAGAAGCTTGCGGCGCAAGGAAGATCATTAGAGGGGTAGAATAGGCAATTCAAAAGATGTAATTCTGTCAAGGCAGTTAATTAGGGTTAGCGTGCGTCACAAGGAGTCAACTCTTGTATATATAGGATTCCTATGCACATCTTAGGGACACTGAAATTCAGACCTAATTCCATATTCATTTACACTCCATTCTCTCGCTCTCACGTCTAATACACACGGTGATGCACGGTGCTTAGCGACATCTCTCTCAATTGAGGAGGTGCAAGTCAGGAATTGGGAAGTCGAAGGTTGTCAGAGGGGATCGATTGGTTAGCCAACTCACTCTGATGGACCTGATCCTTAGCATCTTGACTATTGACGGTGAACCATCGCCGCTCTTCCATGACGATTGTTGTGGAAGACAGAACCATTGAATTCATGCCCTGTGTTTGCACTCTGTTTTCAATAATACAAGTAGTTTTTGTTGCTTATCTTTTGATTATGAATCCTGCATTTAATCTTCTTTGCTATGTCACGATTGCACATTGTTGAGTAGACCAACGTTAGACTAGGCCGATCGGAACCGGTTTAACAACTTCAGTAAGTAATCAATTAGAGAACCTAAAATCAACTCCGAGTTTAATCCTTGCCAACTAATGAGGTAGCGATTGTGTAAATCCTCGGTATGAAAATGGACGAATGTTTGGCGATCGCCATAAGAATCTCAAGTTGATTCAGAGATGTAGTCTCAGGTAAAAGACGTAAAACTGACTTGTTTATTGAGACTCAATATGAATGTAGTAGTAGCAATAGTGGTAGTCTAGTTAGATTGCATTTACTTTCATACTTAGTTTAATTTCTGTCATTATTTATCTGCAATCAAAACCCCCCTTATTTCCTATATTTTGGTTCGGAGATCGAGTCTAGTCCGACTCCGTCACCTCAGTCTGAGACTGAGTCCAATCCGACTTTGTTGCGTCCGACTCTGTGCTTAGCTGAGACCATGTCGGATCTATCTCTGCCGAGATCGGATCGAATCAGTCTTTGCTGAGAGCAAGTCGGTATTCTACAATTAGTGTTTTCTGCATTACCCTGTTTTCCACACTAAACCATAATAGACCACACTGTGTCCTTGAGAGAATTCGACCTAGGGTTAACTATACTATAGTTAACTTTAGTTATTTGATACACGTAAGACGACTATAAAACGAGTTATCAAATATTTTGGAAGAATTTGGTTGAGAGCAGCTTTTTTGGGTAATAAGATAATGTATTGGGCTTTTATCTACTTGGTGTATAGTTCATGTGTTCTTTAGAGTGGTTTCCCATTCAAATATGTTAAGGGAATGACACCACTAGGTAGCTTCATTATCTTCCTATATCTTTGTACTCATCTTTTTATCTTCTCCTTGGATCTCTCATTGATATGCTGTCTGTTATGTCACTATAAGTCTTCACTGAGATTGACAGTTTCACTAGCCTTGGAATGGAGAGAGAGAGCCTCCCCTCACCTATCCTCTTCATCGTTTCCATCTTATTCAAGCCTTGCTCTTATAGAAATTTACCTTTAGGCCAGCCACTAACTCGAGTTCTCTTAAAATAGCTTATATAGACACTAGCTTGAATTCTTTTAAAATAGCTTATATAGACAAAAGATATACGTGGATAAATTTTTTTGTAAACACTTATAGAAAGAAAAAATAAAATAAACTTCTTCATATATTAAAATTAACTTATATATAAATTAAAAATTAATTTTTAAATAAGTTAAAATGAAAAAACTTCTACAAAATAGCTAATGAAATTTAAACTTCCCTAAAGCATAAATTGATCCATTCTCTCCATTCATTGCAAAAACCAGTCCTCTGCATCGTATGGTCCAAAAAATCCCAATAAACAGAAACATATACCTTTTCAAAACTCACCTTGATGATCAAACAATCTATTTTACCCTTTTTAGCCAGATCAACTAATTCATTGACAGTCAGGGAATCATAAAAAATCTGCCTCCCAAGTAGGAAAGGAGTTTGAACAGAGGAAATCACTTTGTGAAGCACTAACTTTAGCTTAGATGCTTGGACTTTGGAGATAATTTTGTAAATGCTAGTAACAAGTAAGATAGGCCTAAACTTAGAAAAAAGGTTGTTGATAGTCTTTTTTTGATAACACAAAACCCTACTACTAAATCATGTACATGCAATTTGATCATCTCCCGATGATGTTTGAAGATGATGAAAATGAAGTTGTACAGTCCCGGGATTTTGTTGCCATCATTACTCCATATTGCTCGCTTAATTTCTTCCATTATGACCTCTGTCGTGAGGAAGTCATTAGCTTCATTTGAATTGCCATTGCTGCCACTCATCTACTAGTAAGGACCTCCTACCATCAACTTTTGCTACCTTCAATTTATCAATTGGGAAACATCAGAAACGCGCTCCCGAAGACTTCCTTTCTGAAGAAGGACAGTACATAAATGTGAAGAAAATTTGGGAGGCCCTATTATCGAGTAATTATTATATAACATAATATGGAGAGATCAAATGATTAAGAGGTTTATGATTATTTAAAAAAAAATTATCCTATTTTTTTATAACTCTTTAATATTTTGATGTTTTTAAGTAACTAATTAACACAAGAATATTTAGCCTCTGATCGTGTGTGTTGCTGACATATATCACTAGGGGAAAGAGAGGCACATAGTGTCTCTATATTTTTTTTCTAAAATAAAATAAAAGAGGGAGGGAGAAAAAGGGATTAAATAAAACATGATAGTGAGTAGTTCATTCTATGGTAATTACATAATAAGAAATAAATATAAAAATGTCTAACAAAGAAGTGTACAACAAAATAATATATGGCGGTTATATTAATTGTCATAGATTGTAAATGATATTATTTCTCAAATGAAAAACAAAAGTAATGCAATTTTTTCTGTTCATTAACAAGTCGGGCGTAGATTTTATGTAATGGAAGGATATCTTTGATGGCAATCCTACAGCGGACTGGACTGTGTCATTGACATACCGGTCTTCTCTAACGCGCCGCTTCAGAGGACCTTTTCTTAAATGCGACCCGTGTGAGGAAATACTCTTTCCTGCTTTCTAACATTTTCTATCCCCGATATCCTATCCTATAATGTTCCCCTCCACAACAGTTCCTTACATTTATGGTCATCCTCTGCATCTGCATAATAAAGACCACTTAGTCAACGCTAAATCCCATCTTCTCTAATTTGGTACTCACTATTGCTTCCACTGCATAATGGTGCATGGCCTCAAAATGTTATGTATTTGGTTCTTCTTATTCTCCTGCATGTCAAAGACAGTATAGGGTGGATAAAAATAAAAATAGAGCGCTTCTAAGATTTCATGGGCAGATAAGAGGTTTTTCTTTTACTATTAATGTCACGATTAAAATTTAAAATCAACCACTTTTTGGTTCCAATGCTTCCTCATAAAAAGTTCCAAGCCATAGTGTAAAAAAAAAGGACAAAAACAAATCCACCAGAATTATAAAGGGTAAAAAGTAAGGAGAAACAAAACAAGCAAACTATCCTTATGCAATGAATAAGCCATCAACCCTCCAAATGCCTAACTTGAAAATTGTATTCTCCCTTTGGAAGGTTTTGTAGAGTTTAGATAGGTATCTCCACTTGTGATGTGCCTATCTCATCTTCTCCACTTATTTATTTATGAAAAGAAGTTATTATTCATCTATTTTTAATGTTTTCATGATATTTTTTGAAGATTTTTCTCATGAATATTTGATTCTTTTTATAATTGATATTATTTTATTTTTAGGGATTGAATTAGTTTTTAAAATTGGAGTATTGAATTATTTCTCATTACATTTGAAAACATCCTTGTAGTTGATATTGAATTTCACTAGACAAGATTTGTACCAAGAAACAAAAAAGCTGAAAATGGAGATGTCTGTACATCGAGCATGAATGTATGATAGGCTTTTTCTTGGTTGAAAGGGATATACCAATAAATTTTTAAATGGCCTTGAAGAGTTTATGGATTTTGCTTGCCAACAACCCAATTACTTGAGTGAAGGAAAAATAAGGTGTCCGTGTAAGCTATGTAAAAATGAGACATATTTAACCTGAGATGAAGTAAATGTTCACATTCTTCGAAAAGGATTTACACCTAGGTATTGGTATTGGACATCCCATGGGAGAGAATCTCTCGTACAAGTATGAATGTTGATGTTGATGTTGATGTTGATGTTGATGTTGATATGCATTCAGTGCCTTGTAGTAGTCAACAATGAGGTTATGAAGATGGTAATATACACCAAGATATGGTGTTTGATGTTGCTGGTCTTAATCGTGAGCAACATTTTGTGCAAAATGAAGAGGAACCTCCAAATATGGAAGCTACCAAATTTTATGAAATGTTAAATTCAGCTCAACAACCATTATAGCCAGGATGTAAAACTACATCAGAGTTGTCTGTTGCAATTGCGATGTTAAGTCTAAAATCTAAACATAACATGTCGTAAGCTTGTTTCAATGATGTGATGAAGTTTATGAAAGAGTCAAACCATCCTAAGAATGTCATTCCTTCTAATTTTAGGAAAACAAAAAAACTTGTAGCAGGGCTTGGTTTATCGAGGATAAAAATAAATTATTGCATTGATGGGTGTATGTTGTATTATAAAGATGATAGTACTTTGAGGTAATGCAAATTTTGTGAAAAGCCTCGATACAAAGAACGTAGTGTATCTAAGAAAAACTCTAAAGATGTTCCTCATAAGAGATTGCATTACTTGCAGCTCATCCCTAGACTACAAAGATTGTATGTGTTTGTGAGATCTGCAGAGCACATGAGATGGCACTATGAAAATCGTAGGGAAGAAGGTCTATTATATCATCCTTCAAATGGGGAAGCTTGGAAACACTTTGATAAATTATATCCTGAATTTGCCTTAGAACCTCGAAATGTTAGACTTGGTCTATGTGTTGATGGGTTTACTCCTTTTAGCCAATCTACAACACCATATTCTTGTTGGCCTATAATTGTCTACCTTCATAGCTATGTATGATGACTCCTTATATGTTCCTGACTTTGATCATTCCTAGTCCATATAATCCGAAAGGAAAAATTGATGTGTTTTTGCAACTGTTGATAGATGAAATTTAACAATTGTGGAATGATGGTGTAATAACATATGATGCCTCAAAAAAGAAAAATTTTCGATTCAGAGCTGCACTAATGTGGACAATAAATGATTTTCCTGCATGTGGGATGCTGTTTGGGTGGAGTACTACTGGAAAACTTGCATATCACGTATGCATGAAAAAATCAAAAGCTTTTGCATTGAAACATGGCAAAAAAAATGTCTTGGTTTGATTGTCATCATCAGCTTTTACCTCATAATCATGCTTTTAGGAGAAATAAGGATGCATTTTACAAAAATAGAATTGAGGAAAATGAACCCCCTTCTAGGTTAAGTGGTGAACAAGTGTGGCAAATGGTTTTAGACATTTCTAAGACAACAAAAGTTGGGATATGCAATGTTCCAGATCGTGGTAAATCCCATAATTGGACCAAAAGAAGCATATTTTGGGGTTTGCCATATTGGAAATACAATCTATTGAGACACAATCTTGATATTGTGCATATATAAAAGAATGTCTTTGAAAATGTGATCCATACCGTTATGGATAATAAGGAGAAAACTAAAGACAATGAAAAGGCAAGATTGGATTCAATAGAGTATTGGAAAGGAGTTATTATTGAAAACAAATCCTAATGGGATTATGTAAAGCCTAAAGCCAAATTTTGTTTATCGAATGAACAAAAGAATGATGTGTGTGAATGGGTGAAATGGTTGAAGATGTTTGATGACTATGCTTCTAATATTTCTAGATGCTTAGATATAAAATCTACAAGATTGTTTAGGATGAAAAGTCATGATTATCATATTTTTATGAAATGTCTACTTCCAATAACTTTGAGTGTTCTTTTTGAACCGTCAATTCTTCAAAGACTTGTGTTCAACAGTGTTACGGAAAGATCATATTGCAAATGGAACAAAATATTCCAGTAATATTATGTAAGTTGGAGCGTATATTTCCACTAGCCTGTTTTGACTCTATAGAGAACCTACCAATTCATTTGTCCTATGAAGCTATGATGGGTGGACCAATTCAATATCGTCGGATGTAGCCATTTGAAAGGCAATAATCATTTATATCTTTTTATATCAATATCATTGTATGATGTATATAACAATTAATATTACATTTTTTGTACTTAGGTTTCTAAATAAAATTAAAAAAACTGTGAAGAATAAGAAAAGTGTGGAAGGTTTATATTGAAGCATATTTGTTGCAAGAGACATCTTATTTTAGTTCCCATTATTTTGTGTCTCCTACTGGTGCAACTGAGGAAGTCCATCAAGATCACATACAACCTACTTTGTCTATCTTTAAACCTTTTGGACAAACAACTCGAAAATACAATGAAAGATAGCTCAATGACAAAGAATTGATGGTTGCCCAATTGCATGTTCTCTTGAATTATATTGAGGTTAAACCGTTCATTGAGTAAGTATCAAACATTATATATGTCAATTAATTCATCTAGCAATACTCATATCTAATTTAAATAAATATCTTGTAGTATATATGTAGAAAGTTTAAAAGCTATATACATAACTATGAATGACGATATCATTGATAAACAAATAGAAGTTGATTTTTCATGGTGGTTTCAAGAATATGTAAGCATTACTTTAAACTAATAAAAAGAATACTACTTTTTTATTATGTTATTCAATGACAATTTTTATTATGTGAATAGGTTAGGTTACAAAATCCAAATTTGTATGGCTTGGCAAGGGGTCCTTTGAGACTAGCAAAGTCGTATTCATTCACACAAATTTAATACATTAAGAATATTTTTTTTACTATAGTTAAATATATTTTATTTATGAATAGAGATTATCAAAAAAAATTTATAATATATTCAATTTAAGAAATTTAGTTTTATTATATATTTTATTTTATTCAAATATAATAGTTATTAATTTAATGAAGAACTTTCCTCCGAATTTTATTGCAAATTTTCCTGCGAAAAATTCGCAGGTATTATTTTCTACGAATTTTAAATTTGGATGAAATATTTTCTGTAAATATTTATTTTCAAATAAATTCGTAGAAAGCAAAAAGAATCTACGAAATTTTCTACTACTTTTTATCCGAAAAAAAATTCTACAATTATTAAAGTTATAGCAAAATTTGCAAGAAGTTCCTATGAATATATTTTGGTTGTAAAATTCGTAGGAATTTCTTACAAATTATATTTACAAATTATATTTCACAGCAAAATCTACACAGAGTTTCTACAAATTATTTTTTGCAAGAAAATTCGCAGGTAAATAACGTATTTCTAATAGTGTTTACATATAAAAAAAAATCTCTGAAATTTGATAAATTCCTTTTTTATCTATTAAAATTGGGGTGAGATAAATACTTACGCGTACAAGTTTTTTTTAATAGTTTTTTGAAATGGAACTTAAGGCGTGCGAGGGCCCAATTGCATGCAATTAATATTAATGTTCACATGCTGTTTCACTTTTCCAAAACAAATTGTGGACTTCTCGAATTAGTTTTCCTTCTCCTGTCTGTTTATGTGTTTTTACTATGTCTTATACATGCATTATTAGTATGAAATGATGGTTAAAAGAAAATGAAAAGTGAAAAGAAATCTTAAAATCTTTTAGGTGAAGTAATATTTTGTTTCCTTTAATAATAAAGAACACATAGCGTTAAAATGAAAAGGAAGAAATTAGACATATAGACAAATTGTATTGTTTGAAGTGTTGAAGAAAAAATAAATGCATGTACAGATAATAATAAAATAAAACGCAATCATTGTATTAATTGAAAGTGTTGAAAAAAATAAATGCATGTACAAATAGTAAAAGACAAATTGTAATATTGAATTATTTTTTAATATATTATATGTACAAAGTATTTATTAATTTTATCACTAATATCTTAAAAAAAAAACTTGGCTAAAAGCACATTTGAATTGTGATGTTTTCTGAGAAGCACCGGTTATGCATAAATGTGATGCAGTCACTTTCAGAGGATTTCTTTTGATCACGTATTTTTCATTTACACCAAACTTAAAATCTTATTTAAAATATCGAAACACAGTTTTAAATACACTAACATAATATTGATTTATTCAAATAACTATAATCATACATTAAATTTATTTCTCATCTTATTCCTATCCTATTCATTTATTTATTTATTATCCAATTGATTAATTAACTACATTCCTCTCCTTTTTTTTAAATATATTAAATCGATTACTTAAATTTAACCAATCTGTACATTTTTTGATGAAATTGATTTAATTTGAATTTTAAAAAAATTCAATCCAATTAAAGCAATTCATTTTGATTGATTAGGAGTCTTTCTTTCTTAAAATTAAATCAAATAGTAAACATCTTTATTAGTTAACTAATATTTTTTAGATAGATTCCAACACCATCGGGACAAAAATATGACCAGATGTACTATAGTCCAAAAGCGTAATTATTTGACTTTTATTCAGTGCACAATAGAACAATTAAAATATAAGCTTTATTTTAATGTTAAACATTTGCATCAATTATTTCGCAAGCTTATCAAAGTGGCGGAAGCCCAACTGGTTTATATATATAATTTAAACTACTCTTTTATAAATATTAGTGTATAATTTGTTTATATTTATAATATAGAACCCGTGTTACCGTTTCTTTTGTAAAAGAAACAGTTCTTGTTTTTTAAAAAATCACTTCTTTGAAATTTTCATCTATTAATATTTATACACTAATATTTATAAATAAATCTTAAAATTATATACTAATATTTATAAAAAAATATAAATTAATTTACAATTTTCTTAAAATTTCTAAAAGTAATCACAAAATTATTTTATATCAGAACTACTCCTTTTTTTAATATGTATCGAACTGACAATAATTTTAGGTGTCAAAAATCGGTATTGCGTTTGGCAGATACATGTTGCAATTTGAAGCGTAATCATGAAAGGATATATGAAGGTAAAAAACTATTATACTGTTTCTTTTTCTGAAAAGTTTTTTTATATATAAAAAGAAAAAAAATTATATGTTTCAAAGTTTAAGTTAGTTGAATCCCTCCACGTAAAAAAAAAAAAAAAAATACAAGTTTGAGATAAACGTAACGCAGCCAAAAGAAAAGAAATAAATGCATATATTAAATAGTAGTAAATAGAAATTCCATCAGTCACAGTAACAGTAACAGGATAGGAAATTAGGAACCTTCCTCTTCCTTTCCTTCCCATGCTCGAAAAAAGGTTTAATTCTATTTTCCTAAAACTTCATTCTCTCCCATCTCACCACTGTTTCATCAACAACGACACTTGTCCATTACTCTCTTCTCTGGCTTCTTCATGGATCCAAAAGCTCAAGCAAATAAGTATGCAAGTAACGGCAAGGTCATGCTCTGCTCTACCATCCTTCTCTTCCTAATAGCATTCATCGCCGTTTTCCTTCACACCTGCCGCCACTCATGCTTCCGTCGCCGCCGTCGTCGTCACCACCGCGCTATCCGAACAGATTCCTCCGTCGCGGCTTTTAACGAGGACCTTCGCCCTTCCGTTCTCAAATTCCTTCCCGCCTTCACTTACTCCTCCGACACCCACCGCTCTCTCCACGACTGCGCCGTCTGCCTGTCGGAGTTCGACGACGGGGAAGAAGGCCGTATCCTTCCGAATTGTAACCACGCTTTCCACGCGCATTGCATCGATGCATGGTTTCACTCTCGCTCTACCTGTCCACTTTGTCGAACCTCAGTTCACCGACACGCCTCACCGGTCCAACCGCCTCGAACCGCGTCCTCTAATATTGAACCGGGTCCGGTGGGTTTCTCTTCTTTTCCCGCACTAATTGGGTGCCCCAGGAAGTCGTTGGAACTCGTTGACATAATAGTAGAGATAGAACGAGACCCGGATACGGAGTCGGGTCATGGACCCAGGATATCACGGGTTGGATATTCGGATTCCTTCATTTAATTAGAGATATTTTGAAGCCTGTAGCTGTTCGTTTTATTAGTGGCGCCTACTGACTCACGTGGCGTTTTCTTTCTTTGACCTTTGCCTCTAGATGATACACCAAAACATCATCTATCAACAAAATGTTACATATCCACTTTTCTTTTCCACCAATTTTTTTTTATATAAGAAAGGAAGAAATAATAAGATTGTCTTGTGTTGTGTTTTTTTTTTTTCTTCAAAATAATCGGCATAAGAAGAACTTGTATAAATACATTAAGTTCAGAAATATGATTATTACTTCAAGTTTGTATTTTAAATTTTTTATTAATATTCATTTTTTTCCTCTTTATTTGGAGTATCAATTTTGTTGCACGAATATAAAAATTCATCATGGCCATTTTTATTCGAATACGAGCCATGCGGGCTCCATGAATGGATGGCATCACCCAGGTGATAGCGAAATTGTCACGGATGCACAGGATGCAGAAAACGAAATGAAATTTGTCGTTCAAATGACATTTTTTTTTTCATAAATTTTCTGTGTGTACGGAATATGTTTGGTACATGGAGTATTTACCTTTTGAAAAATGGTACGGTTGCAATATATATTTTTTCTTTTTAATGATTGTCAATACTCGAGTAACACGATAAAATTTAAATTAGTTCATGAAATTACAAACAGAAAGTTAATTGAGTCTCTAAAATTATAAAAACATCATTTTAATTGTTGAAATTATCAAACATGCTTATTGATATAATTTCAATAATTAATATATTGTCATTTGGTAATTTGAAGAACTTAAATTTTTGATGATTTCAAAGATTAAAATAATTTTTTTTAATTTTTAAAAATTAATTGGTAAATTAATATATTATTATTCTCAATATTCACATAGATCTTTAGTCTACATCTCTTAATAAAAGAAGTTAGGAGCATTAGTTAATTATCCCCAGTGGTTATATTAAACAAAGTGAGAAATGGATATTGGGTATTTTATAAATATATGACAGCCGAAGCTGTGGAAATGGTTTAAGTAGAAATAGCAACACAAGGCAAGTGAAACGTAACAGACGTACGTGTAGGGAAGTCAATGACATTACCGGGTGTCAACAACAACGGTGCAGGAATCTAACATCATCTAAACTCCAAAGCCCGTCGTTAGTATAGACATGTTTTTTCTTCATAAGAAAAGAAAAAAAATAAGAATTAAAAAATAAATATTTGTTATACATTAAAATTAATTTATATATAAATTAAAAACCTGCCTAATTTTTTGTCAAAATAATATTTTTAATATAAAAATAAAAATATTTTCAAGAATTCTTTTAACGAGAATATATTTAGGTTTTTTTTAAATTTTTTAACTCTTTCTATTTTTCATCTTTATTTTTAAATTTAGATAATGTTCAGTTGTTGACTATATAAGATTTGATCTGCATACGTGTAATAAAAAATTGTCTAATAAAAAGACATCATCATTTTTTGTAAATTTACTTTCTTATTTTTTTAAGAAAATCGGTGACGTCTACTTCTTATTCGTAGACGTCATCCCTTATTTTATTTTAAATTTTCAAGAAAATTTAATATTATAATATAATATGATATAAAATTGAATTGAACCATTAATAACATAAGATAATAATATAATAAAAAAAATTTAAATATAATAAATGTAATTAAATTAAATAATAATTGTAAAAATATGTTTATATATTATAATTTTTATATTTCAACTAAAATTGTGAATGGACGCTAAGGCTCTTAATTAAAAGTGTGAATTGGGCATTCTCATCAGAACCGTCATCGTCGACATCCCAGACATGAACCCCGTTATCGACGACTGTATCACCTTTTTCGAAAATTTCCATTCTTGCTTCGACCCCTCATTGCCTTCATTCCTCTACTCTTAATCCCTTTGCAGTGATGTGGTCCTTGTCACGCTCTGCCGTTGTGTCCTCTCTCGACCTTTTTTTCTTCCTCTAAAGCCATCACCGTAATGCTGATGTGGCGCGTGGTTCCACGATGTGGAGTGGAAGAGAAGCTCGCGCTGGCGAGTTCGCGAAGGACGGTGGTGAGTTTGCAAGCCGCCATAGTTGTTGCGGATTTTCCGGAAGTTGCAGGAGAGGTACAAAGAAATGCTATAAAAATAATAATTAAAATTTCGAGGTCCTGCGGCGGATATTTTTCAAAGATAAAATGTGTACATTCTAATTATTCGTAAATTATAATTAACTAATTTAAATGTTATATCAAATTTATCTTTTAAAAAATAAATAATTATACTAAAGTTTATACTGCACTTTAGATGAGTTTAATTCAAATTCCTTATCACTGATATAAATAATTGCACTAAACTCATTTTTACAGTTAAATTTTATATTAATAAATTTAATTATAAGATATATCATAATCCTCCTGCAAACCACATGAATAACTACTCTAAACTGATTAGTTAATTTTTTTATATATTTACTTGACAAACATTTATTTTATTTAAAAAAAAAAAGCACAGGATGTGACAGTATAGCCAAAAATAGGAAAGACAGGAGGGATGAAAACAAGTCCACGAGTGTTGAATATCCATCCAGAAATTAACATTCTGATTATAGGCATAAGCATTCAATAGAGGAATAGAGAGAGCCATCCAAAATAGAGGCGTAGCGCATCTCGGCTCCACAGCCGCGGCAATTTATAAAGAGAAAGTAACTATTGAAGTTAATTTGAGAAAAGAAAAAAAAAAAAGTAGAGAACAAAAATGGAAAGCAAAAGAAAACAGGCATGGGTGTTGGGTATGTGCATGTGGCTGAGTATAGCGAGTGGTTCCTTAGATGAATTGAGGGGCAGGGAGCTAATTGAGAAGATATGCAGAGAAAGGGGAAACAAGGAATTGTGCGTGGCGGTGCTTTCGTCGGACCCATCGAGCTCACATGCGAACCTACAGGACCTAGCACTAATATCACTGAAGGTGGCAGCGAGAAATGCGAAGGACATACTAATTGACGCGAAGAAAATGATCGATGACCCATATTTGGACCCTGGAATGCAACAGGGATTGTCGGATTGTAAGGAGAACCTGTTAGACGCAGAGAGTCAAATTCAAGATGCTGTTGCGTCCATAATGTCCAACGACAAGCTTGATGCTCAATTATGGCTCAAGGCAGCCTTAGCTGCAATTGATACATGCGACGCTTCCATCCCGGGTGACGATGATGTTCTCTCTAGAAGGAGTGTCAGCTTTCGACAATTGTGCAACATTGCCGTTGCACTCAACAAAGCCATGATGGGCGTCCAATCCACCCACAAACAAGGCCATAATGCCCCCATTAACGTCACAGTCTAAACTCTTTACATTTAGCTAGCTTCATCTTCTCTCTGTTTTTATCTACTTATCTTTGTCTCCACAATTAAGCAAATCCGACCACTCTCTTCAGGATTTGCTCAACAAGGAGGTTTTCACTTTTTAGTTAGCTGTGAGAGAATAAACTAGCATCTCCTTGAATTGGATTCAAATATGCAACAACCAATATATTGTGGTACCGGCAAAGCTGTTACTGTTAGAGCAGAGATTTTCTTATTTTTCCAAAACTTGTAGAAAAAGAAACAGCCTGTACAAAACTTGTTCCAGTTTATTTTCTTTATGTTTTGCACATTTAAAATTGTAAAACAAGTTGATAAAGTTTTTTTTATTTAACTTATTTAACTAATACAAAATTTGATATATATATTTTTGTTGCCAAATTTCTTTAATTTCTTTTTAATAAAAAAATTTCATTGATCATATATGAATACTTAAATTGAACTGTGTAAACTCAAATGGTATGGTATAATAGTGACACCATAAGAGAATTAAATCAGATTTGTTTGTAATAAAAGATAGTGTTCATATTCACACACCCCAACAGTAACAACCACCCCTTAGACACCCGCTCACATGGACAAAATAATGATTAAGGAATGCTTACCTGTATTTTTTTTGAATATAAAATGTGGTAGGAGAAAAAAATTGGAAAAATAAAAGAAATTTTAGCAGAAAGGAGTTCATATGCAAGCAACAAGTTAGGGTTCAAATGAGCATAGAGGGCTTTCAAATTGTTAAATAGAAGAAGAGGGGCTTTCAATTTCTTACGCGGAGCGACTCGCAAAAACACGTTATGCCCATGATTTTACAAGTTTGTTCGACGATTTTATCAATCCTATCAAAAGATGATCCGGTTTGTGATCTAACTCGCAAATAGATAGCCAAATTGATTTAGATTACAATTTATACTAATGCAAAGTTAGGTTTTTTTTCATTTGGGTAGCAAGATTTTGTTTTTGTCACTGTCACATTAGTGGTTGATGTCTCACAAAGCAAGACTTCATTTCTTCTCTTCCCCTCTTTGTCTTTCTTCTTCTCCTTCGCCCAACGTCTATTTCATTATTGACTATAGTCGTACAATGTGACTCTTCCTACAATGTGACTCTTTTATTCCTTGTTCTTCCTCTCCTCCATTGATGTTAGTCTTTTCTTCTTTGACAGAGGGTATACTTTAATAATAGAGCCTTAAGGAAAATTCTAGTTCCTATACAAGAAAGAATAAAGGTGACAAACATATGTAAAAATGTGTTCATAAATTCCAATTTATTCATATCATTTCCTTTTTTTTCTCATTTTATCATAATTTTAATCTATGAGTATCTTCTATGTATTGATCATATAAGCAATCTTTGGTCTTCTTGGTTTAGAAATTTTTCTAGTAAAACTATTATTTATTTTATTCTCAAGGCTTGGTCTTAATATGGTTAAATTCATTACCACCCTAATGTTGTCAATTACAATGCTTTGGTGAATGTTTGACAAATACTTGTTTTTTTTGTAAAAACAAGTTAGAGTTTATAATGATTTGAATGTTCTTGAAGGAGTTTTGATTAACTTATATATCTTAAAATTTATTTTAAACTTATGTTTTTTTATTGGTTAATTATTAGATTCTTGACTTGACTATCATCCTTTTATGTGATGATAGGGATTGAAAGAATATGAAGTCATCTTTCATCCTTTTCTTGACGCACTTGCAAAACCAATTATATTGATGTTATTTTCATATGGCTAGTCATTCAGACTTTCACTTTTGACACTTAAATTTGTTAACAAACTAATTTATTTGTTACAGGATAACCAATTAAGCTTCACTTTTGGTTGTTATTAATATGATTTATGTTCAATGTGAAGGAATTTGTTTTATTACAGGTGATGATGAATTGTATTGGAAAAATAATTTATAAACAATTATTATGAAGTGCTTACATATAGTTGGTTAATTCGGTGTAAAATTTGGTCAATTGTCTTAATATGAAAAATTAGATATAATAACAAATTGTTATCTTTCCCTAGATCCTAGTTCTAGAGGATCAAGAAATATTTTAGTGTTGGAGTTTTAATAGTATGATTCATATCCAATGTGAATGGATTTGTTTTGCTACAAGTGATGTTAAGTTGCAATGAAAATTTAGTTATAAACAACTATGGTTAAGTGCTTATACATAGTTAATGTAGTGTAAAAACTGGTCAATTTCCTTAATCTAATAAATATGATATAATGGTTGTATGATGGAAAGCCTACAAAGATAAAGCATGTAAGTTTTTCACATACAACAACAGGATCCCCAAATGTTTGACTATAATTTTACGTTTAGTAGATGTAATTGTTTAATCATATGGTTAATTAAAGATAAATAATAGGTTAATCAGATACTTTATATGGTTAATTTAGGTTATATTAACTACAACTAATTACTATTGTATTAATAAAGTTGCATTGTTACCATTCTTTTCTATGTTTATTCAAACATTTAACTATCAATGACAAACTTGAGATGTGGAAAATGTGGTTATAAACAAATATGGTTAAGTGATTATACAAAGTTGTTTAATTCAATATAAAATTTGGTCAATTGACTTAATATAATAAAATATTATTTGATTGAATGTGATGAAAATCATTATCAATAAAACATGCTCACAACTTAATGGTGCTTAGCTTACAAATATATCCTCAAATATGATATAATTGATCGTTTTGTTCGTTCAAAATATAATTAATACAATTCTCTAGATAATATATCCCAATATGAGCAATTATACATTAATGACAAGACTATAAAAATAAAGTTACATTCCTTTAGATAGAATCTAAACAAAAGAAAATAATTTTACATGAACTAAAATAATTCATCACAAGTGAAAATGAGAACAAGGATATCACTCAATAAATATATATCAAAATAATGATTTATTTAACTAAATTTTTTAATAAATAAGAATGAGAAAAAAAATAAGAAAGTAAAATAATTGATCTTTTAGGATAAACTAAAATTAATTTATATATAAATTAAAAATTTTTATAAAAGTTAAATAAGTAAATATATATAAATTAACTAGATTAATCGATCAAGTTCGAGCCAATTACAAACTCAATATGGGTTATAAATTATGGTAGGTTTGGCTTAAAAATCTAATTCCACTTAGTTTTTAAAATGAAAAACTATTTTGTATGAGCTTTTGTCCATTAAATCTACTAAAAGACCCAAATTTATTTTATACTCAAAATTTAATATTCAATTTCTATATTTCATTAAGTGATTTTAAGTGAAGTTGACTTATCCAATATTTATATTTTGTCATTCCTAATAAAGATCGGTCAAAATAAAGAGAAAACAAAATGAGAGAAAGATTGAAAAAAAATATATCTAAAAAGACAAAACAACTTCTAAAATAGTGTTAAAATTAATTTAAAATTTATTTCAATCCTTTTTCTTATCCAAACATACTTTATTTTCATGTTTAAGTTTAAAAGAAAAAACTGTAAACTTATAAGCATCCAATTTTGAAACTTAAGTAAAAGAAAAACATAATTATAACTAATAAATTAAGGCTTAACCATGCTTTCCATTATAATTTTTTTTAGCTTTATAAATTACAAAAGTATGCATTTTAAATTTTTACTAGAAAATAAAAATATACTATTTTTTTAAATATAAAGAGGATAAAAAAGTAAAAATTAATTATAAATTAAAACAAAACATATAATACATTTTAAAGGAAAAAAAATGTTGAAGGCACAATTTAATATAGAATCTTTGCTTTGCATATAATATTAAATATTAATCGAAACAATGTAGGTTTTCCATTGCAGTATTGCAGGGATTGGGATTACTGGATGGATGGCCTAGCTGGTTATTTTGGCAATAAGAAAAAATAATAGCGAAAAGGGATAGTACAAAATAAAATAGGAAGAAAGTGAATAAGTGTATCTATTATATCAAGTTACTGGCGTAAGGGACTCCGGTCTGGGGCAGCCAGTTATCTCCAAGCAAGAAGTTAGAGACAGTAAAATTAGCAGCATCGGTGGCATTAATCACGTGGTAACCAGGCCACGTGACTCTATTGGCAGTGCTAGATCCAGCTCCAGTGTTGTTAAACTCGGCATAGTACAGAGTCGTCAAAGCAAAATTACCGTCCCACTCGCGCCACCCAGCAGGATCGATGACGCTGTCCATAAAGCTCTGCATGTAAACCGTCCTCGAGTAGTTTTTCCAAGGCCTTCCCAGATATGTTGCTGCTGCGTTCATGTTCGCCGCCAAATCATCAGCTGCTCGAATCGTGCAGTTCTGTATCGAAGTCCCCGTGTTCTGGTTTGGATCTGTTCGCCCTTGTGCGGTTATGGCGTTGAATTGCCCACTCATTGGGAGCCGAGGGTACATGTTGCACGTTTGGAACACTGCCGCCGCGTTTCCGAATATGAAATCCACCGTGCCGTATATGTCGCATTCTCTGTAGAATTGTCGCAGGGAATGCGCGTACAGCGTGTCTTGGTACCCCTCGAAACTGCAGCTGTAAAACGTCGACAAATCTGCGCCGTTGCGAACCGCCACCGCTTGGTGCTTCTCCGCCCCGGCGGTGTTGCGGATAGTCATGTTCACTCCCACGAATCCCGCCCCAACCACCGCTGCAACATGCATATTATGATATCATTACTTCATCTTTATAAGTCATAAACTCATAATGCCCAATCATTATACATGCATCCTTTTTAACTAAAAGATTTGTATTTATTTTCTATGGGAAAAGGTGATGAGAAAAAAAGCGCCAACAAGAGGAAGGTTATTTTCAAATATTTTTTTATTACATTTTTTTATATTTATATTTTCAAATAGTACGTACCAAAGGTTGCTGACTTGAAGGTTGTCCAGCCATCAACAACACTGCGATTCCCAGTAATAATTGTCTTGTTGATGCCATCTCCAACCATCATCAAGTACGTCTTTTTCTTATCGATGGAGACGTTTTCCTCGTAAACACCCGCGGTGACGTAGATCAGGAAGTACCCCGCCGTGGAGGAGGATTTGTTCGGCGCGGCGGCGATGGCGTCGTTGATGGTGGTGAAGTTACCGCTTCCGTCCTTGCTCACTGTCACAATGTCTTTCACCTTAACCTCGTTACCTACTGTCGCCTGAAGGAGCTTCCTCCGACTCACGGACTCGTAGATCGCGCGCGTTCTGCTCGACATCTTGAGCGGCAAACGCCCGTTTCGAAACCCGAGCTGTTTCGGTCTTGGCCGAAACGCGGTAGCGTTGGGGTTGCTGGGGACCCATCCCTTTGTGAACAGTGCCAGAGAGACGCTGTAGAGTTTGGTGTCGTTGGAGAGTGGAAAGGAGAGTCCTTTTCTCACGCGCCATGCAGAGGCGGTGGCTTGAAGGCCTTCCAAGCAGGTTTGTTGGTTGGTTAGAATGGCACTGAGAAGGGTTTGAATGTCGTCGGCTTGTGAAGTGGGTAAGAGTCTCGTTGTTGTGTTCACCGTTTGGAACGAACTGGAGAGGAAGTCTATGTTGAGTTCGCCAAGGGTTTGGCAATCTTCGAGCGCGTGGATTGCGGCGGTAGAAAGAGAGGAACGGAGGCGGAGATATCTGTTAACTAAGTTCAAGAAATTGGTGGCTTGTGAGAGGGAATTTTTGACCGAAAACCGGCCATAATCGTAGACGTTGCCGTTTTGGGGTGGGAGCACGGAGTTGCAATAGGATGGGTCTGGGGTGAATCTGCATATGGTTCTGGGAGAGACACTAGTGATGGGAAGGATGTCTGCGAAAGCTATAGAGGCGAATAATGAGAGGACGAGAAAGGTTGATGCTGTTGGGAGGGAATTACGTAACTTGTTGGCCATTGGGACTTGAGATATTGCAAGAGCTTGTTAATTGGTTTGGTTTGCAAGAGATCAGTGTGTGTTCAAATTTGGTTTCATCACTTGCAATTTATAGAGGAAATGGCCAGGTTTTTTAATGGAAAGATTCCGTAATTTTACCTTTTACATGTATGTATGTAGTATATTGTTGGCCTATTGCCTGCTCAGTGCAACTGCGATCCAAACCATAACCAGGCTTTGCAAATTCTAACTGGTAAAGGGATTAGGAAAAGGATTATGCTTAATTCTCAACTACATTTGCACAATGTGTTCCTATATTTCCATTATTTTATATCTCTTTTTACAACTCTTTATTCTTTAAATTTTTTCTCGTTTTTTTATTTTTTATTATTGTCATATTATAATATAAGGTATATATTACTAATTTCTTTTAATTTTATTTTTTATTTACAAAATTTAAATTCAATGTTTTATTTTTCATTTTTCCTTTTCTTTTTTTTTTTCAAACTTTTCTTTCTTTCCTCCATATAGTAAATATTGTTGGAAAGGAAAATACAGCGGCGTCAATTTGGGAGGATTAATTTGTAAAGTGCGCATACCATCTAATCATCCATTGACCTTTTCACATAAAAGTCAACATTTTTGCATAACAGCTTAGACTGCACCTAGTAAAAATTAATTGGATTTGTGCAAATATTAGGTTGAAGACAACTCTGTTTGACGAAGGAAACAAATTATTTGACTAGGAGGCATATATTCTGTTAACGAAGAAAAATAATATATAAGTATTATTTTCTCCTCGTTTTTATCTTTCTATCTCTCACTTTTTTTTTAAGATAGTGAAAAAAAAATATTTTTAGAATTTATTGTAAAAATATAGAGAAGGCGCTAAGGGGCAAGGGTTGTGCTAACAACAACTTTAGCTTCTAAATTATGTATGGCTATATACGTAGTGTTCATTACTACAAATTAACTTTAACCAACCGTATATTATCACAAGTCATTTTTTCTAAGCTTCCAAACTAATTAATATAACATTCTGATTGTAAAATCTTCAAGTATATTTGAAGACAGAAAATAATGGATTTTTTATAGATAAATTAATAATGGGTCGTATGATCTCAATGCGTTTTAAATTCATTAAGATTTATGTGCATATAATATTGAGAATGCTTTATTTTTTTTTTAGGAATACTATTGAGACTGTTTAGTTTATCACGTAGGCAGTAAATTAGGTCCACCCTAGGTTATTTCAATTAAGATACAACAAATCATCAATTTAGTTTATCAAGAATGACGCTCTATTAATAATCTTTAAAATAATAAATTATATAAATAATTCGTGAAGTATTGAAATTTCATTAATTTAATTTTTCTTAATATATTTACCAACATTAAGAGACTAATTTAAAAAAAATAATATTTGAGAAATTATATAGCTTATTTTTTAATACTTTAAATGTTATTTATATAATTTTATTAATTTGAAGATTACTTAAAAAAAGTAATAGTACCAAAATAATGATTTATTCAATTAAGATACATAAAATGCTAAAAGACGGAAGGCAGTCAAAACGCAAAGAAAGCGTTTGGTAAAGACTTGCCTATCTTTTGGTAACAAGGCATTTTGAATTATGCACCTTTAGTCAATGATGCCTAACTAGTTGCATGACTCATAACGTATATGTTGGATCAATATTGAAATTAGGCAATTCTTAATTGGAACGAGGACAGCATGTTTGAGCAAACATTGGACATCCCATTTATTTGTGTGTAATACTTGTTTTTGCAAAAACTAAAGAATAATTTTTGTGCATGTTTAGAATTACTTTAACTCTCTCTTAAAAACTAAAAAAAAAAGTGATTATTCTTAAAATATTAAACAAAATATGCACTTAAACTTATAAAAAAACATAAAAATAAGTTATATTCTAATATGTTCAACAATTTCTAAGACAAAATATTTAAATAAAATATCCACAAGTATAATGAATATTTACCTACAAATATTTCAACCTTCAAGTCAATATATGTAAAATACGAATGAAGTTTTAAGTTAAAAAATATCTTATACTTTATTAGTTCTATTTATATAATTTCTCAATTGATTATCGTTACATTTCTTACATGAAGTGGCATGGAAAGTCCTCTTTGATCAACTTAACAAGAATCATGACCTCTAACGAACTATGGACCATGATTTTATACTTAGTATTGTGGTTAATATGCACTAAAAGGTTCTAAAAGCTTGCATTTTAGGCCTAGATGATGGACTCTAGTCTTTGGGCTAGAACATTGGATTATCAAACTAGATCGAGCCCAAATTCTTGAAAAGAAGGGTCTAGAACAGTAGCCCTAAGCTAATGGGTATGGCTTTAAGCATTGCAGGTTATTTATTGGTTATCTCAATGCTCTTTCTTGGGCTTTAAACGATGTTTTTAGGTTACAGTAGATTCTTTTCCTTCTTAGGGCTTTGGGCTTTGGAAAGCACTTCACCCTTTTCGAATTTGCCATCCTGACTTACAGTTTTTGTTTTGACAGTTGCCTCTTTTTAACGTTTTTGGTTCTTCATTTTTCTTTTACTTTCCCTCCTTTTTGCGTTGAGGGTTTCCTCTCATTTAAACATATCATAAATGTACATTTAATATATCCACCGCATCTTTTAAATCATGAATTAGATTTGTTTAACTAAGAGAACACACATCACATGCTACTAAATATCATGATTGATTGTCGCCTATTCATTTATCCCCCTCCCTTTCAATTCTTATTGGACAAAACTCATGAGTTTAATTAGTATTCTTAGTATTATTTTTAATTAAAATCTATTTTTATTTTAACAATCAATGTGGGCTTTTCTGTTATGCAAGTTTTTAAAATAAATCTTCAATTTAAATAAAAAAAAAACAAGATTAAAAACTTCTTAATTGCCATACCTAAAATTTTCTAAACTTACAACTAATGTTATGAAAATTTGATTAGTATAGTTAGTATCCAACCTATAGAAATCAAATATATATGGTTAAAAATTTGTACACCACTACATGTATGTAAGCAGTTGTTTTTCATGTATGGAGAGCCGATGTTATAATAATTGTTTGATGGATACTCAAGAGATCTGACAATGAAGAAAAAGCATTAAAAACTGCTTTTCTTTTTTTTAAATAAGCACACTAATTGCATCAATCTTATAATTTGTATTTATATTTTAATTTCATTTACTTTAAGGATTTTTTTATATGTCCTCAAATACATGATAAAAAGGAAAAAAATGAATGACTTTATTATAAAATTTTAATTGTTATATAAAATACAAAAAATATTCCATACTTTCTTTTTTAACTACTTTAAAATATTTATGTTGTGTTTATAGATATATAATAATTCTCTTTCCACAACTTTTTATACTTTATCAGGTGAAAATTGTAAAAAAAAAATCAACATCTAAGTTATTTTAGTTACATAAAAAAATATTTTTAGTTGTAATTTTTGCAAAGTTTGTAACACAAATTCAATAAAAAAATTATAAATATATTGTTTAAAAGATTTAAACCAATTTGGTATCAATTCTTTTATTTATTTATATATATATATAATATCTTTATTTATCTAATTGGATTGGTTTACTTGTGACTTACATATTATTATTTATATCACATGTATTTTTTTTTAGGACAAAACTTAGATACTGTATTACAAGTATTATTGGTATTTTTTCCTAACAAAATTAGAGTTTTATCTCGATAATACTAATTGATATTTAATAAAATTATTTATTACACAAGTTAGGAAGATAAATTTTCAATTAAAAAACAATATAAACAATATTTATAATATTACATCTAAATTTTCTCCTTTTTTTTCTTGGTCTATTTTTACCTGTTACTAGATTATACTCAACTCAATCAAAAAATTTTCAAGCCAATTAATGTTTTTTTTTTTTTCCTAGACTTGTCTTTTTTATTTTTATCTTTATCTCATCTCATTTTTTTATTTATGTTGTTATATCAACGCAGAATATTATGTCTTTTAGATTTTGATACCATGTGTAAGACATAATCCACAAAAGAGTATGTATTATCGAAAATATTCCAATCAATTAAATTCAACTCATTTATGTTTATCTACATTTCTATTTTTTTTTTTATTTGGCCCGTCCAACTTTACCCATTAAGTTTCCAATATATTACATAGGTGTGCAACTTACTGGGCTGAACAACTTCCAAAGGCCCAATTAATGGTTTTGATTTGTGGCAAAGGCAGAAAACAACGGGAAAGAGGTAGTACAATGGTATTTTCCTTATCAATGACTATTTAACAAGTATACATTCGTAAAGAATTAATCAACTAATAGATAAAAAGAATCTTTATTAAAAACATATTCCCGGTGCATAAGTGGAAAAGAACGTCTTATTCTCATTGTAACACTCGTCTAACACGGACTATTAATCCATCAAAATCAGTGGAGAAAAGTTATGAAAAGAATATTTCGTACAAACCTTCATTAAAAGAAAATATTTTACTCCAAAAGACAATAACCTAACAAAAAGTGTGTATGATTAATATTTGAATTTGACATTTGTCTAGACATTTGGTTCTATCAGTGTATCAATGACGTGGATCACGCTCCAGAATGCAAATGGACGAATTGGTTTTATTGGGCCAAATAGGTATGGACCATATTGGCCCACTTATCGAGAAGAAGAATATAAAGCTCATAAGCATGTGCCACTGGTCCATGGGAACAGACCACGATTATGCACGCTCTTGGTACAGTCGCATGCACAGGGAAAGTTCTTCTGCTCACAGCAATCATCAATACATTCCCGCCAACTCCTATTGGTCTACAAGTTTTAAACATACTGGTTTAATTTGAGTATAGTCACAAGTCACGAGTACAAAAACATGTATTAATTGGTGCTTTTATTTCTTATATCATTAATTATTAATTATCTTTGTATCTATTGTATTGGGTCAGGGGCATTCCAGAACTATCACGGGAGAATAACATAAGCATGGGCTTAGCCTACTACATATTTCAAGCCACAAGCCCGCTATTGAGTGAATTAAGATATCTTGAGAATCTTATCAATTAGACGTGACACTTGTCACGTGGCTGAAATTGAAGATAAAAACAAATATATTTTGGGAGCAAACTTTTTAGAATTTTATATTTATTAAGAAAGTGCTTTAACTCAACTTTTTAACACAAAGGAATCGTATTAAATAACGTAGATAACTAGTGGTATGATAACTACAATGTTAGAATAAATTCTAATATCATTTTAAAAGATTAAATTTAGTTTTAATTCAATCATACATGAATGATTTGTAACTTGATTTTACTCATAATATCACATGCATTACAAGTTCTTTTTAGTATATTTTCTATAAAATTAGCCCTTTGAAAGGAACAAAATGTAGTGAAAAAGACATTTCCCTTTTAGCCAGTGAGAAATGAAGTTCAGCAGGTTCTTACAAGTATTCACTAGAACAGTATGTGTCAAACATCAAACAAGAGAGAGGAAGGAGTTGAAGCTCCAGTACTTGATGAAGGAGCCAAAACGATAATGGGTCTCACGCATAATAAGACGTTCCATACTGGTGGCAAATTTAACCTAGTGAGTATGAGGTCCTTGTCACATTATGACAAGCTCAATTTAAAAAAGTATAGTTTCACACTGTCAACGTGAAACACCCCACTCCATTTTACAAGCCAACAACTCTATTTATCCACAATATGTACCTTGCTAGCTGCACAATCACACTTCCACAGTAATCCACCTCCTATCACATCACTTACAATGAACAACCTCACACTTGCATCAATTCTGACCGTGATTTTCGCGCTATTCTTCTTGGGAACTCATTCCACTTACACCCCAGAAAAACACCTCCATGTCCAAAAGCACATACAAGTAGCCCATTCTACATGCGAAGGAACACTCTACCCAGACTTATGCGTCTCAACACTAACCACATTCCCAGATCTAGCCTCAAAATCTGTGCCACAAGTGATATCCTCGGTGGTCAACCACACCATGTACGAGGTGAGATCATCGTCCTATAACTGCAGCGGCCTCAAAAAGAACCTCAGAAATCTAAACCCAATCGATCAGAGGGCACTGGATGACTGTCTAAAACTGTTCGACGACACCACCGTGGAGCTGAAAGCCACCATGGACGATCTCTCGAAGAGCAGCATAGGGTCGAAGCGGCAACATGACTTGCAGACTCTGCTAAGCGGAGCAATGACCAACTTGTACACGTGTCTCGATGGCTTTGCTTACAGCAAAGGGAAAGTGAGAGACAGAATAGAGAAGAAGTTGCTTGAGATATCACATCACGTGAGCAACACGTTGGCCATGCTGAAGAAAGTGCCTGGAGTGAAGACAACAACGTCCAAATCTGAGGTGTTTCCCGAATATGGAAACATGAAAAAGGGGTTCCCCTCGTGGCTCTCCTCCAAAGACCGAAACCTCCTCCAAGCGTCTTCCAATAACACCAACTTCGATCTCCTCGTTGCCAAAGATGGCACTGGCAATTTCACCACTATTGGGGAAGCACTCGCCGTGGCTCCCAACTCCAGCACAACCAGGTACTTCTCACACCATTCTAATTCATGAATTCTAATTATAATTTACACTAGCATAAACTATTTATATTGTAAAAAACATTATGACAGAAAAACGAGAGTCAAGTGTTAGTAAGACTGAAAAAATTTAGATTTTTATTAATGTAATATATTTGGGTACAAATCTTATATTATTATATACTGTGTTGTTCATGTTTGGTGTGTTGTTTGTATTGTATTGTTCTACTATCATAACTAAAATTCTTCATATATGAATAATCTTTTAATAAAAAATATTTATTACACAAATTACTGAGTTAAAACTCTTATTGTAATAGAAAAACAACATATATAGACAATATCTATAAATTTGTATTAAAATTTTGTCTTATATTTAATTGTGAATGTATATAATATTTTTAATAAAAAATAAACATTTAGTTATTAAATCTTATCGAGAAGAATTAAAATTAAATACACAAAGTATGTGAATAGTTTTAAAAATAACCTTTAATTTTAATTAGTCTTTGATAATATTGCTATTGTTAATTGTGTTATTAAATATGTGTGATATAACAGGTTTGTGATACACATAAAGGCTGGGGCATACTTCGAAAATGTGGAAGTGATAAGAAAGAAGACGAATCTGATGTTTATTGGAGACGGGATTGGAAAGACAGTAGTGAAAGGCAGTAGGAATGTTGTGGACGGGTGGACAACTTTTCAATCAGCTACTGTTGGTATGTCTTCCTTCTGTTACTATTTTTGGTTAATTAATTAGTTAACTTCTCATTGGTTTTATATTCCACCTTTTAAAGCACATAATTAATTGCATTAATTATTTTTATAGAATTGTTGAGAGTAAATTAGACAACTCTATAATCAATAGGATCATAAATGAGATTTGCCCAGTAGTTCGCTCACTTATTAAAGTTTGATAAATGGTTTACTTTGAGGTGGCTGCCATGTCAAAGACAAAGAAAAAATCATTAGAAAAAGTTAGAACACGACAAGGAAAATGGCAACTTGATGATGAGCCCACATGTTCGCTTAAAAATGATTACTAAATTAATTTTAGTAGGTGAATTTGTAGTTAAAGCTTAGAATACATAACGTAGGAAAACCATTTTAAATGGTTTGCACAGACACGGACTAGTTGGGTTTGTCAAGTGAAGGCATTGTTGCATTGAAAAATGGCGTTGTAGAGGTTGATGCATGTTCTGATGCGCTCTGCTCTTCTTAAAATTCAGATATCACAGGGCAGTGTCGGTTATTTAATGGCTTTAAATATTATTATGACAACTTGTGATAGATTCATCATTCATGTCATGGGCACAGGTAAAATGCTACCTCTTTATATTGTGAGAGCAAGAGCACAAATGTTTGAAATCTAAGGAAAGTTCAAACCTTTTTGAAAATCTTGAAGGATTCTGCTTCCCGTGATTGAACATAATGCTGAAAAATGATAGGTGATGGGTCCATGTACATATGTTCTATATCGAAAGGTCAATTTACACTTTACACTTTCACGGCCTGGCCCCTTCCAATCACAAGCAAGGATGTAGAAACTGTAGTAATTGAATGGCCAAAACAAACAAAACAAAAGCCAGGGTGTTTAGAATGTTTTAGTCCACTTAGATTCATGGATTTTTTATTTTGGTGGGGAAGGGTTACATAGATTAATAGTACACTAAGAAACACCACCTTATTTTCTTTTATAGACTCGACCAAATACAGTATGCCTTCACATTGACTACATAAAATTAATTTTGTTTTTGATTGAAATTGATTTCGTGGTGACATTAAAATAATGATTTTTTTTTCTTAACATTACAAAATTCGAATTCCTTTTTATTTAATATTATTCAATGAATTTTATTTTATTTTAAATTATAACCAATAAATAATTAATAAATTAAAATGTCTCCTTATTCGTTAAATTTTTTATTTGAATTTTAAAATACATAAGCTTTTATATTAATTTTTTAATTTTCTAAAAGTATTGATAAAATACAAAAGTTATTTATACCTTTTTTGGGGGGAAAGTTATTCATTCATGGTATCATATATCAGAATCAAAAATCTCTTGTATAGTCCACTATATACCAGTCTCCGTTATATATCTTTTTTGTGACGTGAATATAAACATGCCCCGTTCTAAGTGAGTTTATTTATGTCTCAAACTATACCCCAGTGATGTATCACGTGGTGATGCAATATATCAACCATAAATAATGACAAGTGATGGTGGTATTATTGGATACAATGCTGGCTAGCTAGATTCTAAAATGCTTGTTTTTCTTCGTCATTATTGTCCGTCAATTATTTGTCAATCTCTAATTTTGTGTTTTTAAGATTCCATGAGTATTAATGAAATCATCTAAATAAGTAGATGTAATATCTATTTTATTAATCGATTTTATAAAATTAAATTAAACTTAAATTTACTTTTTAATATAATATCTAAACTAATTAAATTATGTTTAAACTCACTTCTTTAAAATATATCTAATTATAATAACATAAGCAAATATGTCAAGTAAATAAATCAAATTTTTTATTTAAAAAATGTTTTAAATTTTTGTACTTTTGTCAAATTTAATTTTAATGTTTATATTTTTACGGTAATGAAATGAGTCATTCAAAATATAAGAACTAAAATAAAACTTGAAAATCAAAAATACATTTCTGTCATCTTATTTTTAGTTGAAATTTGGCAGTGATAATAAACCTTGATTTGGATATCCTGCCCGAAAACTTGTTTCCTTTATTATTTATATTTTCCCAGCTATCAGTGGCGACACAATTTTTTAGAAAGAAAATTATGTGAGTATACTTGGTGAAAGATAGAAAGAAAACAGAGAAAAAATAAAAAATACAATAACTGATGTGGTGAAAAGAGGAGAGAAAAAAACAGATAGAAAAACGATAAATAAAGTCTTATATAAGTATATAGAAATTAGAAGTCTTTCATAAGACAAATAAAAAGTAGACGCAGGCCTGAGCTTATCATTATTTTTCTATACTTAGACGAAAAGTAGAGTGACCTCTATGTTGGGTCAAAGTATAGGGTCCACATGTCTATCCACGCCCAAGTCTATTCTGGATCCGCACAATACTCATCACAACCCAACTACTTTTCAGTGCCATAAGGTCCACTTTGCTGCTTATTACTTCTTCTATGCTTTACCTTTTGCTTTTCTGCCTTTGCCTTTAACAAATAAAAAAAAGCTTTTATTTTTTCTTTTGGGAAAACATGGATAAAAGAGAGGTGACCAATATTTATGAGATAGATAAATTAAGCATAGAATAAAGCTAACAGGCATTTAGTTTTCTTTTTATGTTTTGTGTGGGTCTCCCAGCAAAGTTGAGTGTTAATTGTCAAATTATGATGTAAATATAATTTGTTTTGCAGCTATTGTAGGAGGAGGATTCATAGCAAAAGGTATAACCTTCGAGAACTCAGCAGGGCCGGAGAAACACCAAGCAGTGGCTCTGAGGAGTGGTGCTGACTTCTCAGCCTTCTACCAATGCAGTTTTGTTGGCTACCAAGACACTCTCTACGTCCATTCCCTACGCCAATTCTACCGTGAATGCGACATTTACGGCACCGTAGATTTCATTTTTGGCAACGCAGCTGTGGTCTTCCAAAACTGCAACTTATACGCACGCAAGCCAAACGAAAATCAGAAAAACATGTTTACCGCACAAGGAAGAGAGGACCCTAACCAGAACACGGGCATATCCATCTTGAACTGCAAGGTTGCAGCTGCAGCAGATTTAATCCCAGTGAAATCCTCTTTCAAGAGTTACCTAGGTCGTCCTTGGAAACTGTACTCGAGGACTGTTTATCTAAAATCTTACTTGGATGATCTCATTGAACCAGCAGGGTGGTTGGAATGGAACGACACGTTTGCATTGGATACGCTGTATTATGGGGAGTACATGAATAGGGGTCCTGGTTCAAACACCAGTGCTAGAGTTACGTGGCCAGGGTTTAGGATCATTAACAACTCCACCGAGGCAAGCCAATTCACAGTTGACCAGTTTATTCAAGGCAATGATTGGTTGAACACCACCGGCATTCCATTCTTCTCTGCTATCCCTTGAGATATATATATATATATATATATATATATATATAGCTTCACCGTGCTTCTCATGTTACAGCAATAGCTGAACCTAGGAGATCACGTCACTTCTAAGGTTACATTATTACATCTATTATTTCAATCGAGTTATTTATCCGAGTTCCTATTGGCTATATCACTCACGTAACTGTAACTATAAGTAACTCTGCCCATATTCCCATTATGCAGTGAATTTCTTTTTTAAAAAATGCAATTGGAAATAAAACTCCTTGTTTTTCTTAAAGAAAAATAATAATGTACTAGTTGTATATTTTTTTGGAACTTGGAAGTAAATATAGGTTGCATGTAATTAACTTATGTGATATAAGGTTCATTTTTTTAACATTTGTTTTCTCGTTAAAGACTCAATATACGAATGATAAATTATAAATGTCAAAATGTTTACCTGAACTCAAAAGTTTTTTATTTAATATAATATTTCTCTATTTATTTTTGTCTAAAGTTTTAAACTGTTATGGTTAAAATAAAAAGAAAGAGAAATAAATTATTAAAATATTAGATAGATATGTGTTTAGTTGAGTTTATTTTAGAGATATAAATATTTTTTTTGCTAACTTCTAAGAATGTCTTTAAAAAATTAATAAGTTTCAGAAATTAAGTTGAAATAAACATAAGTTAAGAAAATTTTGTGAGAAATAATTAATAATATAATTAAAAATAAATTATTAGAAAATGATATTAACAAGTCATTAATTTATATATAAAATTAAAATTTTGATGATGACGATGATAATAAGTTGATATTAAATTTAGTTTAACCTGACAAAAAAATACACACAAAATGATCATCATAATTATAATTTAAAACATTAAATTAGCAATAAGTAAAAATTTTAATTAATTTGTTTTATGAAGCCTGTAGCTGATTGAGGCTTTAAGCGGCCTCATTGACTCTAATGACATAGACGGCCTGCTGATGGGAGTAGTATTCAGTTTTGGGTTGGCCCAACCTCCTCCTCCTCCCAACTTATTAACTAGCCACTCCCTCTAAACCTACAATGGAAGGGTGACATCTTCAAAATGACCTATTGTTTTAGAAATTCGGAGTTTGTTTGT
This sequence comes from Mucuna pruriens, assembly GCA_025330945.1. Taxonomy (NCBI): domain Eukaryota; kingdom Viridiplantae; phylum Streptophyta; class Magnoliopsida; order Fabales; family Fabaceae; genus Mucuna; species Mucuna pruriens. The sequence continues at coordinate 1,365,069 of JAENHJ010000154.1, forward strand.
TATAGATTAAAACAGAATTGATGTAATATAATTTAGGGCGTTACAGGGTGGTTTTTATATGCAAGTTTTAAAATTTTTAAAAAGTAATATAAGTTTTTAGTTCTAGTATTTTTGTTTTAAAAAATAATTTTTAGTTTCAAAATAAACTTATTTTAAAAATTGTGTATCTTGGTAAAATTAACTCAAGATATATTGGCGTGTTGGTATGAATGGCGGTGACAGCGATAACAATGATGACAATAGTGTAGTGGTGGCGGCAGCAATAGTAATAATGGTGACAGCAGTAGTGTGGTGGTGATAGTGACAATGGTAGAATGCTGGTGGTGGCGAAAAACAGTAATAGTAGTAGTGATGACTCTGGTGGTATTGATGATAGTAATATAATAGATATAACAAGAACGGTAATTGTTAAATGTAATGAGAGAATATTTTTTTAAACTAAAAATCAAATTCACAAAACTTTTTCTTTTTGTTTTGAAAATAAATGTTAAAGTGTTTCAAAATTGATGTAAAATTCATTTGAGCTTCATTTTAACCAAATGTGTTTTATTTTGAAAATTACATTTGAAAACAAAAAATAAGAAACTTGCAACCACTTCAAAAGAGTCCCTAGTAATTATTTTAAATATCATTTTGAAAATAAAGTCATTTTGAAAATTTTGTATATTGTTAAAATTAGTTTAAAAATGTAGTTATATGTTTATATGAATGATAGTGATGACGACAATGACGACAAGGTGACAATGATGGTGAGAACAATGATACTAGTGTGACAATAATAGTGTTGTGGTGATAGTGACGACAATAGTGTGGTGGTGACGACGATAGTGGTGAAAATTACAATAGTAATAATAGTAGTGACTATAGTGATGTTAGCTATGATAATACGATTAATATAATAAGAATAATAATTGTTAAACGTAATGAAAAACAAAAAACTAAATTCACAAAAAAAATTAAAAATAAATATTAAACTATTTCAAAATTAACATAAAAATCATTTCAGCTTCATTTTAACTAAATATATTTTATTTTGAGAATTGCATATGAAAACAAAAAATAAAAAATAAAAAACTCACAACTACTCCAAACAGATCCTTAGTAATTATTTAAAAAAAATTAGAAGCTAATTTATGTTTGTTTATAATCATAAAATTTATATTTTAAAAAAAAGCAGTTGATTTTTATGAAAATTATTTAAAATAAATTTTATTTTAATAAGATTTTATATTTTTTCGGCTTATCTTAAAAATCTGAAACAAATAAATAAAGAATTAAAAACAGTAATTATTTAAAAAATAGATATTAATTTATGAAAAATGTTGCAATAAAATAGGTTCTAGAACGTAAATGACCATCCCCTTAGCACATGAAGTCACGACGCTACGTTGGAATGATCAGCTCCAACCAAACGTAACTATTCTCTCATATAAATATACTTCTAGTTGTAGAGCGCCATCGCAATGTCTGGAATGGGCCATTCTATTGCTCTTGTTTTTAAGCCTGTGGACTTTAGTGCCTATGAAACATAACAACTTTGAGCTTCCGAGAGAAAATTTTCAAAAGGAAAAAACCCTCGTGAAAAAATAATAAAGATGGAAAACTTGTTATTTTGCGTATTTTCACCCGTTTTGTTTCTTAGCTTTTTCGCCAGCATCCTCGTATTACGTGGTTTATAGGTTCGTTCCTTTATCTATCATTTTTTTTAGTACCAAAAAATATTCCTAAGTTACCGTGGTTATTTTATTTCAGAATAGAAATATCATCAACGTGGGTTAACCTTTTATATAAATGCTATCTGTATAACAACTTATCAAAACAAATAATACAATTAAGAGAGAAATTAAAACAAATAAAAGAGAAAAAATATGAAATATAATTAAAAAATAGACAACAAATATTATTATATAAAATTGTATAAATTATTATATAAATAACAAACTCCTCCTTTTTATCTATAGTTTGAACTATAAGAAAATCCGAATTCTTTGATCCTTTCTAAGTTTTTTTCCTATTTTTTTAAGTACATTATCTTCTAAGTTTTTTTTATTATTCCAATCAAAACACATTTGAGATATGTTTGATGCACGTTGAGTAAATATACGATATAGTTTTAAGTTTATTATATTTTTAGCTTCATCATATTTGAGATATTATTTGTTTTAATTTCGTGTATTTTTATTATCTTGATCTTAAAAAACATTTTGATGAATTAAGTTAATGATGTTTATAAGTTATTCTTATCTTAATTTTTAAATAACATGATATTTTTTTGAATCAAAGCTAACGAACTATACTCTAGAGGGTTTGAGCTTTCGTTCTAGCATTCTTGAGATTGGAACAATTATTTTACAATAACTTTTTTATATATATAATACAGATATTAAATTAGCTTTTAAATGACAACCAGTGCTATTAGTTTAGTTTTCCAGAAAATCAATTTAATAATAAAAAATATTATTTATATTGGTATTGTTGATAACTAAAAAATTGTGTAATACTATGCATGTGTTTAAATGTTTAGAATGGATATTTATTTTAAAAGTGAAAAGTAAAAAAATTATACTTAAAAGCAAAATGTATAGCAATATTATTGGTTATTTGTATGCGTTGTCTCTTTTTATAAAGACATTTTTTTATTAAGTTATAACACGTAAAATATATATCTATAGCATGTTTGATAAAGGTCGATTAATGTCATGTGTGGTTTCTGTTTATAAATAAATAAAATTTTTAAACAAACAAAACAACTAAAAATTGTGTTTGGTGAACTATTTTGTCTAATGTTTTAAAAACCGGTTTCAGACATCAGTTTTAAAAACAATAAATTAGAAACGACTTACATATGTTTTCTAAATTTTGTTTCTGTTTTTAAAAAATGTTATGACAAAATTGTAAGTAGGTTCATTCTTTAATAATGCTGTTGTAATAAATAAAGCATAATTTCATCACTCTCACATAAGAGAGAGATGACCATTGCAAGTGATAGAGAAAGAATTGCACTTGTTTCGGATAACCGAAACTTTTCATTCCAATTTCCAAACCAAGTTCTTTTATTCATTTTATTTTCAAAAAACTTATCTTCAACAAATTATCAGAACAAAAATTTCAAAATATGTTTTGAAACATTTCAAACAAGCCCTCAATTTTTCATAAAAAGTTTTGTTTTAAGGATAAAAGTTGTTTTTAAAAAAATATATTGCTAACATTTCTCTTAATTAATAAAATTATTAAAGTCATGAAAAATATTCAATGGTGCGTTTTGTTTTTTTTTTTCATCTAAGGCAGAATTTTATACCGCTGATAAGCTTTTCTAATGTTAAAAGCAACTACGTAGTATTATTCACGTTTGGAAATCCAATTTTATTTTTTAAATAACAACAATTACAACTATGTGATATATGTTTTTAACAGTTGAGGGTTAACCAATCCTAGTGAGCTGTGGGACTGGGCTGGGAATTTAAGATCTAAATTGGTCACTAATGAATAAAAGTTATTTTATAAAATTGTGAATTTAAATTTTACTGTTGATACGAAAATCTTATTGGTAAATAATTTATATATATTTTTATAAGTGTTGACGAAATCTTGAAACCTATCCCACTTTTAATGAGTATTCAGAATTCAACTTCCCTAAATTTTTATTATAAAAAAATCTAAAATGATCTGGTGCTTATTGCATCCTAAACGTTCACCTTAGGTTTGGACACCGGATGGGCTACAAATGTTACCCTAGCAAATGCAAAGCATATTTAAAGGACCATTAACCTGTGAAACCTACGCTTAATTTCTTAGATAATTTTAATTATTTTCTTAATTTGTATGTGAATCTTGCCATGAGTTGTTGAGGTAACAAAATCACCGCAGACCTGATGACAAATAAGGAAAGGAACAAAGTAAACGACCTTTTTACTTTTAATTAATTTGGTAATGAGTAATGACACATATAAGGGATCAATTTTATGCTAGAATTAGAAAGCCAATCATGTACTCCTAAACAATTTTAAATAGTGTATAAGTTTCCATTTGCAAAGCATGTACTTGCAAGGCATGGCATGGGATATTTCTAGAGTTATAAAACAATGAACCTAGCTAAGCCAAATATGAATAGGAGAAATTAGAAGCACACATAGTCACGTATAATAATTGAAATGATGGTATCCACAATTCCATATCCAGGTCACGAAATTGGATTATTGGTTCTATTTTCGCAGTTCTACGCCAATGAGAGAAAAGTGGTGTCAGTCTTTTCATTGAGCCCTGATGAAAATACGACTTACATGGGTCTATCATCTTTTTGCTGCAGAGGGATACGAAGAAAATGGGTATGAAATGCGTACTGTTGCATGTGGGAAGACAACAGAAGCACATGGCCATGTGTCATTATGTCAAATCCGTGCAATCGCTTTCTGACCATAGCCTTACCTAATTCATTTCTTTTTCTGTGGAAGTTAACAACAACAAACCAGAGGGGGCACAACGGAAACCAAAAATTAAAATTAAAATAAGTTCACTTCTCCCAGCTACTTTTCTCGCTTTTACAACTTCATCCACCCTTTATTTTTATTCTTTTATTTTTTTTAAATTTCATAAATTGATCCCCTTACATGAATTGAATTTCGATTCATTGTATATATGATTATTTGTTTGTGTAGGTGATTGATTGTTAATAAAAAAGTTATAATTAATTTCACATTTTATCTTTTAAAATATATTTTCACTTTAAAGCATATTAACTTAATATATTCGTACATTCATTTTTTTTAATCATATCACTTATCACACTGTCACTTTTCATCTCCACTTTTTCCTTTTTTCTTATTATTTCTCTCTTTTTTTTTTTTTTTACTTTTCTACTGCCATTCACTTCAAAATTGGGTGAACATTCAAAATTTTCCTTAAACACATTTGAAATACTTCACTTCTATTTTTTTTTTTCTATAATGGTTTTGGCTAGTTAACGATAATAAGAACATTTCTAACAATAGTTCTTAGGTGTTAATTTGTTAAATTTAAAAACTGTTAAACTTGAGTTCACTATTAGAGGAGGAATAACTTGTAAGAGTAAGACGGTAAGTTGATAAATTTTTTAAAAAATTAATGTGACAGGATAAGACGGTAAGAGTCATAAAAAAAAGTTAAGAACCTTCGATGGTGTTTATTATTGAAGATGTTGTAATTATTAAAAAAAAAATTAGCGGTATGTTATGTTTAAAATATGTAGCCAGAAAGGAAATAAAAAATAAAAAGAATGATATTAAAAGTTCTGTTTCTGTTTTAATACTGTGTCTCTTATTCGTTTCTCTTGTCTGTTGGAACTTGATAGAGTGGACTTCCTATGAACTATTTGCTCTTGTGCTGCTCCTTCATCTTCTAGCCTAGCTATGGTTATTGGTCCATCTTCTGCTAACGTGCAGCTTTATATCCCTTTCCCTATTTCTTTCTCGAGACCCTCCTTATGTAATAAAGCAGTAATTTAAGGAAAATATACATTGGTCCAACCAAATAATGCTGTATGGCATATGCGATACACATGCAGCACTACTCCAATCATTTTATGAGAGAATCATAGTGGAAAGTTATTCTTCTTCACATGCTGATGATACACCCTTTTTTCGGGCAAAATATTTTTAATTATAATATTATATTTATTATTATCTATTCTGTAAATTTTTGTTTTAACAATGCTCCTTTGCCTCGTTAAAAGCTATTGGAATGTCTGATACGAGATACCATTTGCCAGAATTACAAAATAAAATATGAATCACTCAAGTTGCCTACATCTACAAGTAGATAGAAATTTATGATAGTTTCACAAACTAGTGCGTGTGTATGTGCAAATATCCAAGACTTGTTTAGCCATATATTACAATTCTTGTGGAAATGGACTAGTCTCCATGAAAAGAAAGACATAGCAAACGGGTATTGCACATTTCCCTAAATAAAAAATCAGGTAACAAACCAAAAATGGCCAAACGTGACTTACCATATACATTTCACTTCAACTAATAGTCTAATACTCTGTACCACTCAACCGCGACAATTTCATTTTATTGAAAAGTATTGAAAGCAACAAAAGAACGAGAAGTGCGCTTGAAATGCATAATGTAATTTAATATCCCCCCAATTATGCCATGTTGAGTCTATCCAAATGGGATGAACATGTAGGGTTAGGTTGGAATGTAAGTGGGAACCGAACCAAATGCACAAGTTCCTTTATCTTATCCATTGAAGTTCAATGATGGTAAGTGGGATCGATGGAGTGATCTTCCAAAGCTGAAGGGTAATAAAATTATATAATGTTTATAAAAAATTAAAAAAACAAAAGATTTTACAAGAATTTATCATTTACTTTTGTTGTAAAAAAATAAAATTTAAAATTTAATTGAAAAAAAATGTCATTCTCTGTGTCTTTTCTTTTTATTTTTCTCAAAATCCTCAGTCACAGTCACAGGATTACATAACTAATCAGCGAATTTGAAGGTTAGTGTCTGTCCCTGACTTATCTTGGGAGTTCAAGCATGGAGCACGTTTATTTGTTTCACTGTAGATACTCTCTGCTTTGAGTTATGGGCAACAACTTCTCTCACCAATTATCAACGACCTTGGACCTCTCACTTCAACAGCATTATGCAAACAAGACAAGCACGCCAAAAGAATCAATGTCTACTTTTAAAATTCCTACCGGAGTAATACAGTGATAAGTGATTACATGACGTGATTGTATAGAAGTATAAAATATATATCTTATTTTTTAAAATAATTATTTTAAATTTATATATATTTAATTTTTTTAATAATTAAAAGTTACTGCATTAGGGAGAGAAGATTTGTAATTATTTAAACAAACCAATTCAAACATTTTTTCTAAGACAAACACGGAACATGATATGTCAAAATTTTCCACGCTTCTGTGCTGGCCAAAGTGCGATGTCACTGGGAGTTTTCAAAATCAATTTAAATCATTCTAAATTGTTAAATTAATCTTTAAAATCGAAAATCAATATAATCGTTAACTAAAACCACAAAATAAAAACTTTTTTGATTCTATTAATATATATTTTCGTATCAATTTTTCAAAATTTATCCAAAACATATCATTTATGATATACATTAAAAGTACAAGTAGCATAAAAGAAGGAAATTGAATAATAGTGATTTTTAAAACACATTTTATTATGATCGTATAAAGAAATCGTTCAAATAGTAGGATAAGAGATATGTATAAGAGAAGACGTCTTTCTCTAAATTTGACATGTCGTTATTGTTTTATAAGAGAAGAAATTTTTGTTGGTTCCTTTTGAGATGAGTCATGATCTAGGCTTCTTTTTATCAATATTTATAATATAAAATATTTGAGGCAACACTTAGTCATTCTGAAACATGTTCTCAAATTATTGCATCGAGTATAACTTTAAACGTTGGATCAAGATAACAAATTTTTTATTTGAAATAAATGATTCATGTGAAAAGTTCGATAATTTTAAATAACTCTTTACGCTTTTCGATAGATATTTCCTGAATGAAACAATGTATTCATTTCATTTTTGGACGATCTCTTCTTTAGACAACAGGTTTCTCTATAGATTCTAAGTTCACTTATGGATGGTGAGCTATTCTATATATGTTTGACTACGTCTTTAGATGTCAAGTCTCTTTATTAATGTTGAATACGTCCTTTGGACAATGAATTTCTCTATGGATGTTGAATAAGTCATTTGGACGGTAAGTCTCTCTATGAACGTTGAATACGTCTATGTACGATGAGCTCTTTATGAATACAATAGATGAACTTTTATTTCAAATGAGTTTCCTTTAAATAGATTAATTTTAATCTTTAAGTCTAATAACCTGTTATTCTTATGAAATATAAAGAATACTGTAGTCATAATATATTATTCATTTTCATAATATTTATTATCGTCAAAATATTTAGTATATACTTATGTTCCTATTATATTATATATATATATATATATATATATATATATATATATATATATATATATATAACTATTCTTTACTGTTAATAAAAGTGGTCTTAAAAACTATTGTAGATGCATTATTGTTAAGGGTGTTAAAAAAACTTTTAGGTTGTTCAAGGACTATAATATCAAAATCTTACCATTATACTGAATAAACAAACCCAAATCCTTACTGCCCTTTTGCACATGCGGGACTTACTGCTACAGTATCATTTAAATAATATACCAGACTGTCGTACTTCTAGAAAGACTATTCAAACATATACTGTTCAGATTAAAATTATTGTTTAAACATTTACTATTTACATGCTGTTTAGATTAAAGTTACTGTACAAACATTCCAGATCCTTTAAAATCATCATACAGATCCTTTATAGAATTAGTCCTACTTCCCCATTAGGCTCATATATATATATATATATATAAAATTATTACTCTAAAGTAAAATTATATAACTATTCTTTACGGTTAATAAAAGTGGCCTTAAAAACTATTGTGGATGCATTATTGTTAAGGGTGTTAAAAACTTTTAGGTTGTTCAAAGACTATAATATCAAAATCTTACCATTATACTGAATAAACAAACCCAAATCCTTATAATCCACTACAAAACTAGTTATTAAAATAGCTAACTGTTTGAGAAAAATATAAAGAAAAAAAATACAAGAATGAAATTATGTAATTTTAAAAGTATTGACCTGGTAATGTAATGTTTTAAATAGTATTAATAAGATAAAAGTAAATTAAATAAATTAAAAATTGAATCACAACTAATTCATAATCTATTTTTATATTCAAATTAACTATATTTTTTAAGTTCAATCCGAACTCACACTTCAAGAAGTCACCCAATAATATGTCATCATGTTATACAAAAATATTTAATTTAAAAATTACTATAAAATATTTTCATCTCATTTAAAAAAAAAATTGTAGTAGTTAAAGTGTTCTATTTGAAATATCATTACATCTATTAAGAAAAAATACGTTAGCAATACTTAACAGGAACAACGGATTAAATTAATGGCAAAATTTGTCACACGACTAACATATTGACGCGCGATTGTATAGTATGAAAATAAAGTTTTTAAATGAATTTAATTAAAATACATTGATAGTATAATTTTTTTTATACTACTACTTTTCAATCATGAATGATCATATAATTAAAAATTATTAATTTTATAATAATTAATTTTAAATTTTATATTTATAATGATATAATAACGTAAAGATCTTTTTCACACTAATAGTATCTCAAAATTAAATCTTTATTTTAAAAAAATTCATTTCAAGCAAGCGAGGGATTAGTAATATGCATAAGCGCTGATATTAATTACCAAGTGTGTGCGTTACTTAAATTTTGTTATCTTATTAATTTTTCTTGAGTTTTATTTTATTAAGAAGGCAGTTTATAGATGGTAATTTATATTTGTAAAATTTTTAATCTAAAAGGTGGTTTTAATTTAAATGGTGGTTTAGATTCATTGATAAAAATTACTTTTAAATGCATATATATTTATTATTTATTACTTATTCATTTTTTACCAAAAGAAAATATATTATTAATTATTAATTAGATATATGATTATTATTAAAGCAGTCATTGATATTAAGTAATAAAATATTTAAACAAGTGCACATATAACTAGTTTTGTCTTTACAATAAAGCAGCAAAATATATTGCGTTTGTGATTGGGTAAAATTATGAATACTTAATATGTGAAACTAATTTTGTTTAAAAATTGCTAAACATGTTAGCACAAGATTTCAAACCATGTTTACAAACATTCTTTCCCAAATATGCCATTTCATCTATTTCAAAAATACTTATCAATGCAGATTTTATACATTAATGATTAAGAAAAGTCACCAAATATTCTCAGTTTTAAAATATATAAATATTTTTTATTATATTATCCTCTCACTAATAAAATTGGATTAAAATTAGGTAGATCCCTTTATCAGTATTTTTTTTATTCAAGTAAAGGTTTTTATGTGTTTTACAACAAAATAATTATAATAAAATATCAAGTTAGTTGTCTAAAATTACATACGTTTTTATATTAGTTTTTTTTAAATAATCCATTTTATATTTGTTTCTAAAAAAAATCACAAAAATCATCCTTTTACTGTTATTATCTTTGATAATTTATAGATACTAATATTTTAGTTTTCGTATTTCACTGGATAAATATTTGTTTTTATATAATTAAAACTTATAATAATAAATATTTTATATATAAATAATAGTGTAATTAAAATATATAATAAATAAATATCTTTTGAATATAAAAAATATATTTTTGTTTAAAAATAATTTAAATTATGATACATGATTATTTTTAATCATTGATAATTTCTTTAAAATAAACTATTGAAATTTAATTTAGATAAATAGACGAAAGAGGGTAGAAGGAATAAAGGATTAAGAATATTAAATATATAGAAAAAAAAAATAAAAGAAAAGTATACTGAGATGGTTGATTTAAAAGTGAGAAATGTGTATTAATTGCGTTTTATGGCTGAAATGCACTTTTAAAAAAATATTAAAAATATTTAATTAAAATTGTAAAAAAAGTGAGCCTGGTCGAGCCTCATTCATTAAATTGTTTAAAACACTAACAGTGTAATTTCATGTCATGAACTTAAAAGGTTTTTTATATAAATCATAAACAAAAAAAAATTATATATTTGATTTTTTAAATGAAAACAAGGAAATTCTCTTGTAATGCAATGAAAAGGCATTTCCTATCCTATCACACTTTACGAACCAACAGATTTGGATGTTTGCAATTTAAATGTAATCAATTCCAAATAATCTTACAATTATATTTTAATTTACCTTTTATGTATGATTTAATAATTCAAATTTATAGTTATCTTAATTATAACAGTTCTTATTTAATGCATTCCCTATATAAAAGTCCTAAAAAAATTATACTAATAATACATTATTATTTTTTTATCAAGCACCCCATTTTTTATAAAAAAATTAAAGTATTTTAAAGGAAAAAAATTGATTTATTTTTAATTTTTTCTCTCTTCTTCGTTCTCTCTGTTTTTTTTTCTAGCATCCATAGGATATGTACAAAATACTCACAACTTAATAATTAATTTTTATTGAGAAAAGTGAAATTAGCAAATGATAGATAATCTCTTAGTCTGAATTCGAACGTTCCCTAGTTGAGGATCAAATAGCTACACTTTGCCAACAGATGTTGGTTTTCTTTCTTTCTTGTCTCTTGCTCACCACTTTCTCGCCCTTTTCTGTATGTCCCCTGGAGTAATATTTTCAATTAAAAATAAAAACTGAAATAACTTTTATTTTATTTTTAAAACTTTTTAATTAGAAATTTAACTTCAAAATAATTTTTAAACCGAAAACAACACACTCTAAATAACTTCTCTAAATTTTTCTAGTTGGGTTAATTTTTTTTTTATTCATGTAAAATTGTTAATTTTTAGTTCTGGTTCCTGTCTTTCAAATTTTCTATTTTTCGTCCATACATTTTCTAAATACACAGTGCAGGTTTGAATTTACTTGGGTAGATCAAGGTAATTTTATAAAATGAATTATGATTAAAATTGTTTTTAAAACAACATAATTTTTGTTTAGATAATTGATATTAAAAAAATTAATCTATTAGAAAAATGTTGTTTGATACGTAGAATTAAAATTGATTTTCAACGTGTAATAATCAAAATAGATTAAATGTCTATGTATACTTTTATATTATAATTAATAATTTCGATATATATACATTAAAAATTAAAAATAAATAAACATGCAGTATTTTTTGACTTTATGTTAATTAATAAATTAAAAAATATATGTATGATATTTTTATCTTTTGAAATAAAACTAATAATTCTTATAAAATATTAAAATTGGATGAAACACATAATAAAAATATTAAAAAATGCATAGTTAAAAAGTAAAAATTTTAAAAATCAACGATTAATATTTTTGGGAGCTAAGAATATGATTAATCGTTTTTATTAATAGAGACAGAAAAACAGAAAAGGCATGAAAACCATAAGATAAGAGTGGTGTTGGAGTAAGGATGTGGGGGTAATTATTGTTGTAGTGTAACGAAGCAGGAAGTTAGAGAGGCAGCTTTTGCTTTATAAAAATGAGAGATTGAAGGAGTAAAACAGCACACTCTGTTTTGCAGGTGCAGGTGGTGGCAGTTTGGTGGTTGTGTGCTTTGGCATTGCCCATTCAATATGACTTTCTCCCTTTCCTTCACTGCTCTGCTTTCTCTCCTCTCTCTCACTCTACTACATGCCCATGCCTTCCCTGTTCATTACCATCGCCACCATCGCTTCGCCACTCATAACTACAGAGATGCTCTCACCAAATCCATTCTCTTCTTTGAGGGCCAGAGGTCTGGGAAGCTCCCCCCTAACCAGAGAATGTCTTGGAGGAGGGACTCTGCTCTCTCTGATGGCTCAGCCATGCATGTATGTCTATATATATTAAATTTTTTATTTTGTGTTTTTGGTTTGCTTATTTTGGTGTGAATATGCAATGCAGGTTGATTTGGTTGGAGGGTACTATGATGCTGGCGACAACGTCAAATTTGGTTTTCCCATGGCTTTCACCACCACCATGCTTTCGTGGAGCGTTATTGAGTTTGGTGGGCTAATGAAAGGAGAGTTGCAGAATGCCAGAGAGGCCATTCGCTGGGGCACGGATTATCTTCTCAAAGCTACTGCACATCCAAACACCATTTATGTTCAGGTGAATCAGAAATTCTCGCTAAAGATTCAACTTTTATGAAAATTGTCTGGTTTAACTGTTTCAGAAGTGTTTATGAAAACACGAAGTAAGTCTTTGAGAATGAGGAACTGAGGTTCTGATGTTGGTTTGTGTTTGCAGGTGGGAGATGCTAAGAAGGACCATGCTTGCTGGGAGAGACCAGAGGACATGGACACTCCAAGAAGCGTGTTTAAAATAGATGCAAAGACACCTGGTTCAGAAGTTGCCGCGGAAACTGCTGCAGCTCTTGCAGCTGCTTCTTTGGTTTTCAGAAGAAGTGACCCCACATACTCAAATGTTTTAGTGAGGAGGGCCATCAGGGTAAGTAAGTTAGCCTTGGATTCAATTTTTAGAAACCATTTTTAATGCTCCCAACTAAGTATTATTATGTTTGTGGGTGTAGGTCTTCCAGTTTGCTGATAAATACAGGGGATCCTACAGCAATGCCTTGAAACCCTTTGTGTGCCCTTTCTACTGCGATTACTCTGGTTATCAGGTAAAGTTTCAACTGATTCATATGCTCAGTTTAGTTGGCAGAGACATACTCATTGCTCAAATTATTTGGTGTCCAATATGGTAGGATGAGCTGTTGTGGGGTGCTGCCTGGCTGCACAAGGCTACCAAGAATCCAATCTACCTAAATTACATTAAAGTCAATGGCCAGATCCTTGGGGCTGCAGAGTTTGACAACACCTTTGGCTGGGATAACAAACATGCCGGAGCAAGGATACTTCTCTCCAAGGTCCAAATTACTTCATTACATCTACTCTGCTCTATATTGCAAAACTAAAATAAATTGGAGGCCATATTTTTAAATTCTCGAAAATAAATAAATAAATATTGCTTTAACACTTTTTAACAAATATTTTTTTAAAATTTATATTTTTGTTTTCCTGGTTTTAGGAATTCCTTGTTCAAAGGGTACAAACCCTCCATGACTACAAGGGCCATGCGGACAATTTCGTCTGTTCTCTAATTCCTGGGACCTCTTCTGCCCAATATACCCCTGGTGAGGTCCCTTTTCCTTCATTTTCATTTTACTTATTCTCTCCCATTCTCAACTGTGGTGTCTATGTGGTCCAAGTTGTAACGGTTACTTACTTGTTACTAGGTGGGCTTCTTTTCAAGATGAGCGATAGCAACATGCAGTATGTCACATCCACTTCCTTTTTACTGTTAACATATGCCAAATACTTGACCTCAGCCCATACGGTTGTTAACTGTGGTGGAATCACTGTGACCCCAAGAAGGTTACGGACAATAGCCAAGAAACAGGTTGGAAAAAAGAGAAAAAAAATTAATTGCATGGAAATGTGTATTTCCTTTCTTGTTAACTGAACTTGATTTTGTTTTCTTTTTCAACTTTTTTCTATTTTTAGGTGGATTACTTGCTAGGAGACAACCCGTTGAGGATGTCGTACATGGTGGGGTATGGTCCAAGGTACCCACGAAGGATACACCACAGGGGCTCATCTCTACCGTCCGTTGCTGCACACCCGGGAAAGATCCAGTGTTCTGCAGGGTTCGGTGTGATGAAATCTCAATCCCCCAACCCAAACATTTTAGTGGGGGCCGTTGTTGGTGGTCCGGATCAGCATGATAGGTTCCCAGATCAACGGTCAGATTATGAACAATCAGAGCCAGCTACGTACATTAACTCACCCCTTGTAGGAGCATTGGCGTATCTTGCACACTCATTTGGTCAACTCTAGGCTCCCACTTATTTGGTGTATCCCATGTTTTACTTCACTAGTCTCTGTAGTTGAATTTTCTTAGACGCACACACTCATTTGAGACCACTACCCCACTAAGCCTTATAAACATAAACCTGTTTACAAGCTTAACTTACTACTATGTATAACTTCATTTCGGCGAAGCTTATGTACGAATGTTAAACTCTATGATTTCGGAAAGTGGTATATATGTATGTCCCCCGTGATGGTGTGTTCAACTACTCAAGAAATTGAAACCAAATTACCAATGTAGATGTGTTGATTTGATTCTGCGTGAGACAAAATGGATTAAATTAAAGTTTGGGATAGAGGCATGGTTTGTTAAAAAGAACTTGAACTTAGACGTGGAAGCAGTCCTCTCGGGAGATGTATCCTACAGTGATAATATACTTATTCGTAGGCTTCAATATAGAATTTAATTAAAATGTATTTGCAATATAAACATATACAGATTTTTTTTATATTATCATTTAATATTGTGATACATAAATTAAAATAAATTTTATTTAGTTGCCAGTATAAAAAGTTTTGTGATAATATATGAAAATTGAATTTATAAATATTTTATTTTATATTATTTAATGTTTGTTGCTATAAATATTTGTTATTATTGTTGTTTTCATTTTTATTCATATATCCAAAAATTTACAACATTTTTGTTGCTCTTTGACTACCTTTTCATTTACCCTGTGTCTTTTTAAATAAAAAAAAAATGAAGGAAGTGGTCTCTTTTTTTTTCATGGAAAAAAAGGAGGAAAAGTTTTTTTTAAATGAAATGAAATTGAAGGAAATAATCTCTCTTTTCATTTTTTAATTTCTTAAAATTTAAATAACTTTTTTTATGATATAAAACTTTAAAAATAAATAATTTTATGTTAGGAAAAATCAATAGAGTAAAAAAAGTTTATAGAATTTATTTAGTTGTTTTTATTTCTTTTTCACTCATAAAAGATATAGAGAACCTTTTTCATTCTTTTCTTTCTTATTTCTATTATTCAAAACCACATTTTTTTCCACTCTATTTTTTGTTTCTATTATTTTTATTTCTTTGGTTGATTTTTTTTTTATTTGACTTGTACTAAAGAAAATATTAATTATATAGTTGATGTGAGATTAAAAGGAAGAAATAAAAAGAGCATCTTAAAATTTGAGAGAAGTGTGAAGGTGGAAAACGAGCAATTGACCGTTGAGAGCAGGAGGACTAGGGAGGGAGAGATATGTGAAGCAGGAGTGAAAGAGGTATTTTAAGTTACAAGTGTCAGGGATGTCAGAAGGAGGACAACAAATACAATACAAGTCTTTCTTAACGAGGAGGGAACTTGCCCAAAATTTGTAACACAACGCTTCCAAAACCATTAATGGTAATGGGACCCAAAGACATTCCTCTAATTCGTGTCTCCATGCATATGTCAAAATATACTTACCTAGCTAGCTACCTTGGTTCAGTGGTTGGGCTTTCCGTTTGCCTTACATCTCTTATGTTCACAATAGTTGAACCAACACATACTACAAGTTCGTTGGGACTCTTTTCTTTCAATAATAAGAAAAATGAGACTAAGTATGAAGGGATGATTAATAAGGGTCGTCATTTTTTAGAAGCATTGTGTAAAAACTAAGAACAATACAATTGTTCCAGCAAACCCCGCCCTTATAATTGTGGCCCAAATATGTCAGATATAAAATTTATGTCTAACAAGATAGAAAGAGGTATTTTGATATTTCAAAAACAATTAAAAGCTTTCTAAAACAACTCATCTCACTGGAAATCTTTCCCATAAAAATTTCAGAGTTTAATAATTATACAATTTTTTATAAAATAATTAAAATTAATTATATATATAATTTTAAAATGATTATTATAAAATCAATAAATTTATCCTACATTGTAATTTGTAATTAAATAATTATATAAATTATATTTGTCACCTAGAAGCTGAAAACTAGTTGGAAGCTAACAAACTAGCTAGTAGATAGTGACTAAAAGGTGTTAAGCTTGCTTATTAATTTATAAGTATTTGATAAAATTATAATGAGTAACTAATAAATGTAAAATGACATAAATGAATATATTTATTTGATATTTATATATTTTTAATTATAGTTTATGTTAATTAACGTAATGGTTAAAATATTTTATACTATCTATAAAAAAAAATATTGTACTAAAAAAATATACCAAAATACAATGTTAAAAATAATAAAATAAATCATATAAATTATGTAATATTTAAAATAAACAATGTAATATAAAAATATTCAAAAAATAACATAAAAAATAAACTTATAATCTATTAATATCAATATCTAGAAGAATAATGCTAAAATAATAAAATTAATAATATAATAATAATGATTAAATTAAAAAATAAAATATAAAAATATTTAAATAATAATAATAAAATAAATTTATTATTTATCATTATCAATATATTATGTAATAAAAAATAAAAATATAAAACTATACCATATGAATTGGAAGACAAAAATAAAAAATATATAATACAATTATACCTTATAAAGAAAAGAATAAAAAAATTATATATATATATATATATATATATATATATATATATACACTAGCACTTTAAAAATGTTACTTGAGATATCGATTCAAAACTCTTAATATCAAATACAAACTAATAAGGTTAACATATTTTCAATTAATAAAAAGTAAAATTTAATTAAAATTACGTGTCAGACATAATCGTAAAACTTTTTTACAAACATACTCCATTTTCTAAATTACATAACATGTACAGCACATTGTTAAAAAATCACATTGATTTTATAAAATATTGTTTATTTTAATACTTTTTTAGTGCATTTTGTGGTTTTTTTTACTACAATTTATATTAAGATTCAAGACTTAAGTGAATAAAGATTTTATTAAGTTAAAAAAATTTCACTGACCCTGTTTCCAGATAACAACATTCATCCTCTACACCTTTCAATTTTTCAAAACAGAGTGTTGAACATACACATGAACCTCACAGTTATGGTTAACAATGAAGTAAGCAAACTCCATAGCACCGCTGTCATTTGATAATTGTTTCAAATCATTCTTAAAAGTGGTTCCACTCCTTTTCCACCACAACTCAAATTGAGAGGATTCGATACTTATTTACTTTGACACTTTCTCCCCGATTGCTAAGCTCACTACAGTTCCAGTTTTTAAGACAATACATACCTCTCATGCTTAATATATATTCTGTCTGGTCCTAACTCTTATATTTTGACTCGCACTTAACATTTCAACATTGTATCATAGCTCTAGAACTACTAATGATTTACTATGTTATCTAATCCTAAACTAATTAATATATATAACCTAAACAGTTATATTAGAAGTAAATTATGATTCAATGTAAAACACGATTCGTGTATGATTATTAAGATAAAAACAATGTCTCGGAGTTTCCGTTTTCAACAAGTGATTTAAAGCTTTAGTCCTGGCTTGTTCAAAATTACAGCATTTTTAACATCTCAAAAATAGAACTGTATAAGTCTTGCTCATCCACTTAGGTACCATTGCCATCCTATAGCATCTCGTCACAATCTCCTTGGCAATGAACAAACTAATAAGTATTATCACCAAATCTAAGCCAGTTCCTTCCACTTTTCTCCTATTTCGATTATTATGCTGTCTAAGGATTTTTCAGGATAAGCATTAAGGTGATCTTCTGATTAATTTTCTGTAACTAGATCTCTTTCTCTAGGTACGTTAATTACTCTATCTTTATTTCCATAATCACAACGTAAGACTTCAGTTATGCTTTCTCTGTCCCTGTTGAAAAAGTTTCAGCATACACTTGAATCCAAAGGTGAAAAACTATGTTTTCAATATTGTAGTCAATGACAGAACATTATATAATTATATATTTGTTGCATATATTGTACACATTTTTAAAATCTGATTACAAATGGAGGGTTCAGAAGAGGCCAGGTATGCACGCTAATTATTTAAGCTTTTTGTTATCCAAACTGATAACTTAGTAGCTAAATGTGGAGGAAGGTAAAACTAAATATAGAGAAAATCTAAAATCATTAAAAACTTCCACTATCCCGATTACTAGGGGGGTGGTCCCCCCAAAGATAGATTTCATTGGCAGAGCATGACGTAAGTTCTCCTGTATATAAAAATGTTAACTCATCCAAAAACATAGATGATAGAACATAGGTTCTAAATTGCAGTTAGGTTGCAATAACAGCAGCCACAATTAACGTAATATTAAACTACAAGCTGCAATTTAAAACCTTAACGTTCTGTTATTAGGGTTAAAGCTGGTAATCAACCATGGCTACGGCGAAGGCTCTTTTTTTCTTAGGGTTTGTTTTCCTCTCTTGCAACTTGATAGGTGTATCAGGTGTCCTTGAGCTTCGCGGTAGCTTCATTCCAATAATTCCAAATGAGGGTCCTGCAATTTTTGATGTGACAAAATTCGGTGCTGTGGCAGATGATATGACTGACAATATTGATGTGAGTTTAATTTATTTCATCATCTTCCTTGATTCAATGAATTCCTTCCGCATCTGAACTATACACATAACTACATATACATGGTGAAACGATATTCAAATTCAAACTGCTGATTGAAATAATGGAGGGAAATTGAAATTGTAAAAGCACAATTTATTTGTGACAGAGAAGAAGCAAAATATATGAAAAAAGTGTGGTACATGATAGAGTCAGGGAAGACATGACATGTGTAATAAATGATTTTCTATGACATGTGTGCAGGCATTTAGGGCTGCATGGGGACAAGCATGCAAAAACAGCACTATTCAAGCAAAGGTTTTGATCCCTGCAGGAACTTTTCGTGCTGCCCAAACTATGTTCGCGGGGCCATGTACCAGCCCAAAACCTATTACAGTTGAAGTTATAGGAACTATTAAAGCCAACACAGATTTATCTGAGTATGTGAGTCCAGAATGGTTCACATTTCTAGAAATTGACGGCTTTGTGTTGACTGGCAAAGGAGTTTTTGATGGCCAAGGAGCCGTTAGTTGGCCGTTTAACGACTGCAGGCAGACCAATGGCAATTGTGCTCCCCTCCCATCTGTAAGCATATTCTTAGTAAATACATCATTTTTCATTCCTCGACAACCTAAAATTATTATTATTATTATTATTTTATTTTTTTTATTATATAATATTCGTTAACTAAAATAAATTGACATGGTTTGAATGACAAGTTTATAAATGCGCGCAGTCTCTGAAATTCGATAAGGTAAACAACTCCATGGTGACAAACATCACTTCGTTGAATAGCATGCAGTTCCACTTTCACCTTCATGGATGCAACAACATTTCATTGTTTAACCTGAATATAACAGCACCGGGAAACAGTCCCAACACAGACGGCATTCACATAAGCTCAAGCAATGGGATTAAGGTGTTCAGCAGCATCATTGGAACCGGCGATGACTGCATTTCCATTGGACACAGCACCTCCAACATTACCATCACTGACATTACCTGCGGCCCCGGTCACGGCATCAGTGTGGGAAGCCTTGGTAAGAGGCCAGAGGAGCGAAGTGTGAACGGCGTTACCGTTACGAATTGCACGTTCGTAAACACGACAAACGGAGCCAGAATCAAAACCTGGATGGGGATGGTGCCAGCGGAAGCCAAGAACATTACCTACGAAGGCCTCATCATGAACGGCGTCCAGAATCCCATTGTTATTGACCAGAGTTATGGTTCCAAAACGTTAAGAACGGTAAACAACTTACCCATGCATGGAACTTGTGTTCCCTTTTTGTTAGTTATGTATCTAACTATACACGTGTAAATGTTCAGGCATCAACTTCGGTGTGGAAGATCAGCGATATTCATTTCCGTAAGATAAAAGGAACAACAGTCTCGAACGTTGCAGTGTCTCTTCAATGCAGCATACTGAACCCGTGCGAGGGTGTTGAGATAGCCGATGTAGATTTGGCTTATGCTGGCCGTTTGGCAAATACGACTTTCATTTCCTCTTGTTTAAATGCAAAAGCTATTTTTGGAGGGATACTCAACCCACCAGCTTGCTAGATTTTTTGGGCCAAGTTCTGTTGGCTTCCACCCTGTCTATATACCCATGTAAATGAGATCAAAAGTATTACCAGCATAGGATGCTATAGCTAGCTTTCGACACAAGTATATAGTACCGTGGGAGATGTTATTTTCATCCGCACACTGTTCATATAAGAATTTTCATAATATTTTTTTTTAAATATAAAAATATATTATTTATTAATTTTTCTGACATTTTTATAAATATTATATTTTTGAATTATATTACAAAATATCATTAATAATCTTTTATACTTATTAAAAATATATAAAAATATTAATATTATTATTAAAAGTGATATTTGTACGTAACAGTAATAAGATAAAAAGTAATGGCCTTTAGAAGAACTTTTTTTTAACCCTGATTTATCATTTGGATGGCTGACTCGTAACCATTTACGGTCCGTTTTATTGGTAAAATCTTTTGAAAATGACCAAGATAAACATTCTTTCGTATTATCAGATTAAAGTTTAATAATGGTACAGAAAAATTTGACAACAATTTGTACTCATAGTGTGAATAAAATGAGTGATGTAATAAAGAAAAAAATGGATGTGTAAAAATTATTATAAAAAATTGCCATAAAAATAACATAAGTTAATCTTTAAAGTTTGCTCTAAAAGTTAATTCTTTTTTCCTTTGTTTTAATTGTTCTTCGGTCTTCATTATGTTGTGGCAACATAATACACATGTCTGTGTATGTTGACTTGATTAGCAATAATTTATAGTTTCATACAAGATAAACCAAAAGATCTAAACAATGATACCAATACACTCTTTTTTATACTTTCCTTTTCGTCCATGAAATTTCATACTAATCTAGTAACTTGATCGATCAAATCCTCATTAAGGACTCATGATAAGGTTTTATCAACAATTTTAATATTATAATATAAAAAAATTATATATTATTACCTTTTTGTGACTGGATACATGACCTTATTGTTTTTGGTTATCAAGTTATACTAAGGAAGTGCGAGAGCAGTCATCAAAAGATTTGGAGGACAACCAATAAATAAACTAAAAAAAAATTGCATAATGCAATAATAGCATGTTTAATATATATAATAAAAAATATATTATAATGTACAATAAAATACAGTTAACACCATGAATGCTATAAAAAAAAAGATAAAAAATAATAAATATATTTTTTAATAATAGAAAAAATCATTGAAAGTAAAAAGATGGAACTTGAGCAACAAAGTAGGTTTTACATGTACCATCTCCATTCACTGCTACTAGCAGAACGAAGAAACCGGTAACCAAAAGAAAATTTACTAAAGCAATTCTGCTTCTAGTGAAATTGAGGTGAGAAGAGAAGCTATGACAGGATTTTAAAGGTTGGTGTTATTTTTTTGGGCCAAGTGCTGTGGATCGAGCCTAGTGCCTACTAATGTAAATGCCACTATTTTGGTAATGAATCTTGTAGGAAGTACTGACACATTCAATCAGTGGATCACATTACCTAATTTTAAGAGATGCTACATATTTGAAGACATTAATTGTGATACCGGACTCTTCGAGTGCAAGTTATGCTTTTTGTTTCAATAATTTAAAGAGAAATTCTACTTTACTCTCGTACATTTGAGGAATTTTAAAATATTTAATTTTCAGATTAATAATATTTAAGTTTTTATCTATTCATAAATAAAATTGATATATATTTTAATTTATTTTCTATTTTATTAAAATATTTTTTCTTTTAAAATTTTGAAAATTATAATTATTTTAATTAAAAATTGATTATTACCAATGATAAAAATGATTAAAATATTTTTAAAATAGTAATTAATTTTTTAATTAAAATAATTATGATTTCAAATTTAAAATTTAAAATAAATATTTTAATTAATCAAGGTTAAATTGAAATATATAGAATTTGTTCACTAAATAAATAAATAATGTCTCAATCACCTGTATTTTTATTAATCTAAAAACTAATTGTTCCAAAACCCTTTTATTTTACGAGGGTACCATAGTAACTCCCTAATTTTAAATCTTTTTACTTCATCTACTTACTAATTTTTCTATTTTTTAATAAATATTAAATATATTTTATATTTTAATAATGACTTTAAATATGTTTATTTTTATTTAATATTTTCTTTAAAAGGTACGTAGGAGAAGGATTTGTAGGAAGATGAAATACGAGGATATAACATTAATCTTTTTGTTTATAACTATTGTTACTTATCATTTCCTTTCAATCCATGAGGTAATTAAAAAGGAAGGATGCGATGCATTAAAATTGGGCAAAATCAATAAAGGACAATTTTATTTTAGAACTTAGCATCACATACACAGTTCTAGTAAGTGCAACAAATTGTGCATGATACCTCATTGAACTTTACATATTGTCTCAATTCTTTTCAACACACTTAACGATACATCAAGAAACCAAATAAAAAAAAAGAAAAAAGATAACTAATTGAATACACATAAGCATCGTTTTTTCTTGTAGTAATTAGGAGAGGAAATTAACAGTGATGAAGCACATAAAAATGCTGGTGTGGCGGAGATTCGAGTCATCTAATATCCATCAGAGATTGATGTGGGTGATGAGGTGAATAGAAAAGGCCCCACGGTGTATAGTCTGATCTTGCTGTGATGGAGGAAGCGAGGAGAACGAAGCACAGCACCACTTATCCCTTTGTTAACGTCTGTGGGATAACTGCAATTGTTCAAAGGAGAGGCATCAAGGAAAGCCCTGCACTCCTTGAGCCCCCATTTTTCTGCTACCTCCCTTCGACTCAACGTTGCAAGGAAATAGCCCTTCGAGTCCGTTGCCTCACTTAAGAAAGAAAACGGTGTCGTTTCAAACCCATATTCATCAACAACCTCACATCTTATCCTTGTCAATGCCCCTATCATTATCAAACAATTAATATAGCCAATAATAATTTATATATATGTAGTTAGTTAGTTTTCTATGTTACATATATGCGCACGGTATTACAAGCACAACACACTATATTTTCTTTTTCAAATTATTACGTACCTTCAACTGGGATGAGTTTAGAGGCTGCAGATTTGCAATAAACAATGCCTTGAATACCTATATTGGTTGATAAAAGTTTTTCTTCTTCGGATTTTGATTTGTCGGTCACATCATGCTCTTTGGGACCATAGTCACCACCCTTGCCATTAGCAAAACTACCGGGGACCAACAGGGATGCGATAAAAGCCAGAAAACAGATATTGATGTACGCCATTTTCATGTCACTTTTTGTTCAAAACACGCTCAGTTCACAAAATAAAGAGAAAGAACATATAGATGACCTTTTATATATATATATATATATATATAGCATACAAGTTCTTTTATATTCCTTCATTTTTATTCCCTTCTTCTTTTCCTATCATGATACCCATCACGCATCTCGTTCTTTCATGCGTTGTGATGTGATATAATATTTTTATATAGCATATAGGCATATACAAGGAATTTTCAACGTTTTGTCCCAATAAATAAATATAGGAAGTAGGATGTAACTTGGATGCACGATCAAGACCTGAATTGCATGTCCAAAATAATTAAATTTCAATTACGTTATTATTTCATGGACAACTTCATATATTACAACCATTCAATAAGAATGAAGGTACACTGCATGGGTTAATGTTGAAGAATGTCTCTCTCATTTTTTTTTTTCTATTTTTCATTTCAAACAATAATGTTGTATATTTCCTTTTTTTAATCAATAACATTGCTTCTAAATGTTATTTACTAAATGAAAATCTTAACTGTCTTTCTTCATTAATTAATTAACTACTTACTTGTGTTAAACCCATGTCAGTATTTTTTGGGCATATATAAATTTTTGTAGATGATTACTAATTTCAAGAAGACTAACAATATTTATTTAAACAAAAAGAAAAATCAGAGTTAAGAGTGAAAATGAGTTATATTAAACTAAGCTTTAAAGTTTGAATTTATAAATTTTCCAACTTTAAAGTTTAAATTTAACTTATTTAACTGATATATATATTATTATCAGTATTGCCTATTTTTACGCAAGTAATTTAATTTGTACTATAATAATTTTTTATTTTCTAAAAAATTATATTATTAATTTTTAGCAATATTAATAGGCTAATATATAACTACTAGAAAATTTAAAATTTGCTACAAAATAATTTTGTGACTAATTTTAAAATTAATAGTTATTTTGTAGCTAATTTCTAGTAAAAATAATTAGCTACAAAATTACTACAATATTGAATGGTAGCATGAAATAAGTAGTAAATTAACTAGGAAAATAATCTTAGTTAATTTATAGTAAATTTTTTAAAATTTGTAGTTATTTCCTAGTTAATTTGTAGTAATAAAAAATATAAATGAATATAACTTGAATTTAACTAGAAAAAATAACTTTCTAGTTAATTAATAGTTAATTAGCTAAGATTTAGCTACTAATTTAAATGGTAGCTAAAATTAGTAGTAAAATCAAAAAATTTTTGTAGTGAAACTTTTAATGAAGAACAATTCATGGAAAAATAATTCTTTTTACAGGTTAATAAAATTAAATAGAGTTAACTTATTTTTTTAATTATCATAAATATTTTTTTATTATTATATTTCAATTCAGAAGGGTTATAATTTATGATGATAGTAAAATAAAAAATGAAGTATAATTTGATACATTATAATAATAAATTTAAATGATTATTTAATTAAAATAGTGATAAAACATTGTAATTACTAATACACATGCATAAAAGTAATATTTAACTAGTATTTTGTATATTTATTGTTTTATTTTTAATGTTAATTATTTTTCCACAAATCGTTGTTTTATTTTGTTCTACTTTAATAATATTTTATCATTTTTATTTTTCAATAATATTTGATTATATTTTTTTTAATCATTATAATATTATATATTTTATATTAGTATATATGATTTTAAAATATTATTTTAAAAATACTATTTTATTTTAATTTCTGATTTTCACTGTTGTGTTATGATTATTTGTTTAACATCAACTACTTAAAAGTAATCAGTTCAAGCCTTAATTAATTTGAAAGAAGAGCGAGATATATACGGTGCCTAAAGTAGGTAGTAGAAACGATATATTGTTTTGAGTTCACCCGAGATATAGAGTGGACTTATATATGAATTAAAGGACCAAATGATGGCTCATGAACCATATTTTTGTTCAGGTATCAATATCATAACAAGGCATTAAAACTTGACATAAATCTCTTAAAGGGAAGGAGAAAATTCATCATTTCCTCCTACCAACGAATGGCATGTGAAATCAACACATTGCAAACAAGACAAAATAAATAAAAATGAAAAGCAAAAAATAATGATTAATCTTCCACTTTGCAGCCATTTGAATGGAGGTCATATAGAAGGTGCTTCAATAACCATTAGGGACATATTGCGAGGTGCAGAAGAAAGGTCCCACAGTGTACAATTTGGTGTTATTATCAAGGAGGCGATAAGAAGAAAGGGTAGCACCAGTGATCCCATAGTTCACATCGGTGTGAACTTTACATGTCTCTAATGGAGAACTCACCAGGTATGCCTTGCATTCAGTAAGCTTCAATTTAGATCCAAGCTCTGCAAGTGACAATGAGGCATAGAAATAACCTTTATTATCTGTTACATGACTAGATACTGATATAGAACTTGTCCCGTACCCAAGCTCATCCTCATATCCACATGTCACTCGTGCCACGGCTCCTGTACCCCTCACACATGAAAAATACAATTAATAACAAATATGAATCACCAAACTCCAAACTAACATAACTTAATTAGTTTCCATTTCTCGTAATGAAATTAAACATTATTAACAACGTAGGCCATAAGAAATGTTGTAAAAGAAATAGTAAGAGTTTTGTTATCACCCTTTTTATTAGATCAACGAAAAAATTACCTTGAATTGGGAAATAATTTGAGCCTGATTTACATAATACAACTCCTTGGACAGCAATGATTGTGGAAAGCAGTGGCAGCTCATCTTTTCCTTTTGGTTTAGGCACTGCATAGTCTGGTTTGTAATCAGTTTTGTATTTGGGGCTCTCGAGCTTTGGTGTTGGACCATATCCATAATCAGTTTTTGGTTTGGGGTTTTCAATCTCTGGTGCTACTGCTGGACCATATCCATAATCAGTTTGGGGTTTGGGGTTTTTAAGCTTCGGGGTTGGAGCATATCCATAATCAGTTTTGGGTTTGGAGTTTTCAAGCTTTGGTGCTGAACCATATCCATAATCAGTTTTGGGTTTGGGGTTTTCAAGCTTTGGTGTTGGACCATATCCATAATCAGTTTTAGGCTTGGGGTTTTCAAGCTTGGGTGTTGGACCATATCCATAGCTAGTTTTGAGTTTGGGGTTTTCAAGCTCTGGGACTGGACCATATCCATAATCAGTTGCGGAAGCAATGACTAGCAATGCTAAAAGAAGCATAGAGGTGGCCAAGGTGGATCGAAAGAAAGCCATTGATAAATTTCTTTGTAATGGTTTTGTAAAGGGGTATAAAGTAATGCTTCAAAGTAGTGATGAGGTACCAATTCACCGAATTCCTTGGCTATTTATAAAGCCTAATGATGTTCTAACGAGCTCAAGCATAATGTATCATATATAGAAATAGAGGGAAAATTATAATATTTGGATTTGGATAGGGTAAGATTGTTGGTCGCACGTTATGGACTAAGAAACCACAAATTAACTACATGGTGAACATGTCGTGTGTTGCCCAGAACGTGATTTTCTCACGTCTATAGATACTGTACAGGGCATCAGATTTCATTTGCAGGGTGTTTCCTTTCATTGAAAGTTTAAATACCAAAATATATGACTGGGTCACATATTTAATGGAGAACACGTTGCTCCCTTATAATATATGAAATTTCCTATAAAATTATAAAAGATGGCATGATTCGGATTTTGCATACCGCATTTGATTGGATATGGATAATTCACAGGTAAGCACGTTTTCACTAACGTAGGACTGAACGACAACCTTCTTTACCGTGATAATAATTTGACATGATACAATGTATATATGTTCAAAAGCCCGTCAACCGTGCCATGTCAACGTAGACTGCATTGCCTTAATCATGCTTATACTATAAACTTTAATCGTTTTACTGCCTGTCTGCCTCTATTTATTTTTTGGCCCAATGGTTAAATGACAATATATATAATATTATCTTTTCATCCATAACTTTTTGTCTTTGTATTATAATTTTTTTTTATTATTTTAAAATATGATAACCTCTTCAAGTATTTTCTATCGTGAATATAGTTAAATGTCTTCTTAATTTTGTTGTATTTATCTTCTGAGATTTCAAATCAAGGTAATATATATCCTTTTCTCTTTGATTACTTATTCAATTAAATAAAAAAGATATTTCTTTATTTAATTTTCAAATTTCTTCAATTAACATTAGAAAATAGTGAGATATATGCAAATACTCAGTAAAAAAAACTATTTTCTATATCAATTAAATTAAATTAAATTATTCATATGCATGTATTTTTTATATTAATTCATTTTTATTATTAGAAATAATTTTTTATTAATTAAATCAAGCTTTTCATAAATATTTTGTTAATATTTTACGTATATTTAAAAGGAAAAAAAACTACTCTAAATTTTATTGCGTTTATAAATAGATATTTTAAATTTTAATTTCATCATAATTAGCCTTTAAATTACTTTAATAGATCCTTTTGTTAAGATGAGGTTAGATAATTGGAAAAAAAAATATCATGATTCTATTTCAAGTCCTAACAATATAATTTTTTTATTGTTTAAATCAATTGTTCATATTTTTAAATTTTCTAAAACGTGAAAATAAAAAATAAAAATAAAAATAGAAAAAGAAGAATTTATTTTAAATTTATAAAATATTTTAAGTTAAATCAATTGCAGATAAATTCTTGTTTTTTTCACTTTAGTACTCTGGCCCTTTCTAAAAAGTGAAATCCATAAAATCAACCATCTCGTGCCCATGAAAGAAGCTTCAGTGACGAAGCTAGGTAATTACCTTTCAGGACAATTAAATTTGCTGGATTTAATGTCCAGTGGAGACTTTTTGAATTTGCTCAGATTAATAAAAGCTTTGGTAGAGAGAAAATAATAGCTACTATGATGATGAGACGAATAACTAGGAGTTGCTTCAAGTGATATTTAGAACCTTGATCGGGATGCAAAAACTGTAATGGAGTGAAGTAATTCAACTTTAAGTGTTCGAATATTAGATTAGATTGCTTTTAAAGAGATAAATTATTTGATTAATTTATTTTAGTTTTTTTATTTATTATTTAATCGATTTAGTTTAAAATTTAAAATTTCAATTCAAATTAATTTAATTTAATTTAATCATTTTTATTTTAGAAAATGTATTAAATAAATAATAATGTATACAATAAAATAATAAAAAATAATTTTAAATACCAAATATTTTGTCTATAAATCATTATATAACAAATAACATTATAATTCTTTAAATATATATAGTTAAAAATAAATTTACGTAATATAATAATTATATTTATATACCACTATTTAAATAAAAAATGTTGGCAACACATACTTTCTAACACATCCTAATATTAGTTAAAATTTATTAAAAACTATAAAATGAGAGACTAATAAGAAGTGAAATCTATCAAAATTTATTATTTCAGTCAATAATATAAAGTGTGTACTAACTTATTTCTTACTTAAATAGTTACCAAAAATATTTTTAATTAAATATAATTTTTATAAATAAATATAAGTTATTTGATAATTTTATAAATGAAATTTAATGTACATTCACTCATATTTTTTAAGGACATTAACAAGCTACATTTTATGTATCCCTTGAGATAATCGTAATTATAATTTATTAAAATATTTTATGTAACCTTAATGTTTCTCATTATTTTATAAAAAAAAATACTCCTAAAAAATAGGTGAATGCATGTTGGTAAAACCACAAGAATTTCATCCACTTGTTTTTTAGAAATAAATATTTTAAGTGTATTTTCAAATAATTGTATTTATAATTAATTAACATACTCCTTCTAACAAAATAAGTAGGTGGACTCACTAACAAATTCCTTTAGAAATTCTCTATTTTTATGAATTGAAATATCTATCTTGAAAGAGATTTTTTTTAATCTCTTCTCTCTTTTGTTCTATCTTTTTATATTTATTTTTAAATTAAATTTTAATATTTTTAAAAGAAATGATCAATAGTTAAAATAACTTTGTATCACAGTATAAATTATTTATCCTAAATTTAAAATATAATTTATATATTTAAAATTATTATTTATTTATTTATTTATTATGAACTTTAATTATAATATAATTTATTATAAATTTTAATTATATAAAATAAATATTTATCATCTACATCACACAGATAAAAAATACTATTTAAAATATAAACATGAGTAATATCATAAATTTATAAATAGAAATATATACCGAGTAAGTTGAGTTTGAATGGTACAATTGGGTCAATTTTCAAAATCAAATTAAAATTAGATCTGATCTAAAAAAAAACTCAATTTTTTATTTTTGCTTTATTCGATTTTAGATTTTTTATTACTTTTTTCAATTTTTATTAAATTGAATTGATTTATAAACACCAGTAAATTCAACGATATTACTATGCAAAGAAGAATTAAGATTCGAGTATGAGTAGCATTTGTGTCACCCTAGGCCCCGTAGTTTAAGATATCCTGGATTTAGACACTAAGGTAATATTACGATAAGGAATTTTAATTATAAGAAATACTATTTTAGTTTGTGCAATATAAAAAAACACTTCATGAACTCTGGTACGTCCTAAAAGTAAAGAAAACTTAATTTTGAATTACTTCCACAACAACACGTATATCATTTTACGATTTGTAGTGAAAGTTCTTGTTTCAATAAATCTAAGACCGAATTCCTTCTATATGTGTTGCTTTTCCTTTTTAGAGATCGGTTGAAATCATGTAAGAGAATGGTGCGAGATTAATATTTTTTACCTGAATGGATGAAGAAAGGGAAAGTTGTGAACTAGTTTAAAAACAAAATTCATTTGATTTGAAAGAAGAGTTATCTAGGGTGCCTAAAACAGTGAGTAGAAACAATTGCTCTCATGAAGGACCAAAGGATGGCTCGTGAGTCTCATTGTTTATGTATCAATATCATAACAAGGCATTGAAACTTGACATAAATCTCTTAAAGGGAAGGAGACAGACAATTCATCAATTACATATGAAATCAACACTTAGCAAACATGACAAATAAATAAAAATAGAAAACAAAAAATCATCATTTCCACTTTGCAGCCATTTCATATAGAAGGTGCGTCAATAACCGTTAGGGAGTGGTTTGGCATATTGCGAGGTGCAAAAGAAAGGTCCCACAGTGTACAATTTGGTGTGATTGTCAAGGAGACGATAAGAAGAAAGGAGAGCACCAGTGATCCCATAGTTCACATCAGTAGGAACTTTACATGTTTCTAATGGAGAACTCTCCAGGTATGCCTTGCATTCATTAAGCTTCAATTTAGATCCAAGCTCTGCAACTGACAATGACGCATAGAAATAACCTTTACTATCCGTTACATCACTCAATACTGATATAGGACCCGTCTCGTACCCAAACTCATCCTCATATTCACATCTAACTCGTGCCACGGCTCCTGCACCACACACACATGCCAAATACAATTAATTACACATTTGCATCACCAAACCCCAAACTAACATAAATTAATTAGTTTCCATTTCTTGGAATGAAATTAAACACTATTGACAACATAGACTATAACAAATGTAAAAGAATAGTTAGAGTTTTGTTGTCCCCTTTTAATTAAATCGATCAACGAAAAAAATTACCTTGAATTGGGAAATAATTTGAGCCTGATTTACATAAAACAACTCCTTGGACAGCAATGATTGTGGGAAGCAGTGGCAGTTCATCTTTTCCTTCTGGTTTAGGCGCTGCATAATCTGGTGTTATAGGCTGTGATTTGTAATCGGTTTTGGGCTTGGGATTTTCAAGCTTCGGTGCTGGACCATATCCATAATCAGTTTTGGGCTTGGGGTTTTCAAGCTTCGGTGTTGGACCATATCCATAATCAGTTTTGGGTTTGGTGTTTTCAAGCTTTGGTGTTGGACCATATCCATAATCAGTTTTGGGTTTGGTGTTTTCAAGCTTCGGTGTTGGACCATATCCATAATCAGTTTTGGGTTTGGTGTTTTCAAGCTTCGGTGTTGGACCATATCCATAATCAGTTTTGGGTTTGGTGTTTTCAAGCTTCGGTGTTGGACCATATCCATAATCAATTTTGGGTTTGGTGTTTTCAAGCTTTGGTGTTAGACCATATCCATAATCAGTTTTGGGTTTGGTGTTTTCAAGCTTTGGTGTTTGACCATATCCATAATCAGTTTTGGGTTTGGGGTTTTCAAGTTCTGGTGCTGAACCATAGCCATAATCAGTTTTGGGTTTGGGGTTTTCAAGTTCTGTTGCTGAACCATAGCCATAATCAGTTGCAGAGGCAATGACTAGCAATGCTAAAAGAAGCATAGAGGTTGCCAAGGTGGATCGAAGGAAAGCCATTGGTAAAGTTCTTTCTAATGGTTTTTGTAAAGGGGTATAAAGAAAGGCTTCAAAGTAGATGAGGTACCAATTGACCGAAATCCTTGGGTATTTATAAAGCCTAATGATTTTCTAACGAGCTCAAATATAATGCATTATACAATTAGGGGAGAAATTATAATATATGGATCTGGATTGAGTAAGATAGTTGGTTGCACGTTACGGACTAAGAAACCACAAAATTCATGGTAAACATGTCCTGTGTGGCACAGGACGTGATTTTCTCACATCTGTAGATACTACAGGGCATCGAATTTCATGAAAAGTTTTGACTGTGTCACCTGTTTAATGGAGAACATGTTGCTGACGAAAATATATAGTTACAAAATATGAAATTCCTTATCAAATTACAAGATAGCACGACTGGGATTTTGCTTACCGCATGTGGATAATTCTTAGGTAAGCATGTTTACGTGATCGACTTCTTATTTAACGTGATAATAATTTGACATCATGCAAAGTATATATGTTCAAAAGTCATGCAACAGTGCCATGTTTGAACGTAAGAAATAGAAAGTTAATATCTTTTTATCTTAATTAATTATTCAATTAATTTAGATTATTTTAATTTCTTTATTTAATGTTCAAATTTCTTCAATTAAATTTATAAAACAGTGAGATATGCAAATATTCAGTAAAAAAAATTTCTTATCAATTAAACTAAATTTTAATTTTTTAAATTAAAATTTTCAAATTCATGTGTTTTATATTAATTTAGAATTTTATTATTATAAATATTTTTTTATTAATTAAATCAATATTTTCTTTTAAAAAATTTTAAAATTTTACCTATATTTAGAAGAAAAAATAACTGCTCTAAATTGTATTACATTTACAAATAAATATCTTAAACTTTACTTTTATCTTAATTAATTCTTCAATTACCTAAATTACTTTAATAGATGCTTTTGTTAATATGAGGAAAATCCTGATCCTACATCGAGTCCTAACAAATATCTATTTTTTATTTTTAAATCACTTGTTCTTATTGTTTAGATTTCTAAAATATGAAAAAAATAGAAAAAAAAGATTTGTCCACCTTATTTTAAAGTGATTTAAATTTATAAGATATTTTAATTCAAATCAATAGTAGATAAATTGTTTTTTTTTCTTTTGCTATTCTCGCCACTATTATGAATATTAATGTGCGATTATTCATATTTTTTTACATTATTATCATTTATAATTTATGACTATAAATAGTATATTTTATATATAAAAGTATATGAACATTTTTTTTTTGCTTATCCTCTCTTGTGTCTCTATTTTCTTATCTTCTTTTTCTAACGGCCGGCCACTACATTTAAATTTGCTGGCTTCAATGCACAGTGGACACACGATGAATTTGCTCATATTAAAAAAGGCTTTGGGTGGAAAGAGAACATTAGTTACTATGCTGATGAGACGAATAACGAGGAATTGCTTCAAGTGATTTTCAGAATCTTGATTGGGATGTAAAAAGTGTAATGGAATGAAGTAATTTAACATGAGATTTGGGGATTGGATTAAATTAATCTAATATAAAGTGTTTCAATAGATTGACTTTTTATTTAAAGAAATGAGTATTTCACTGCTTAACTTTTATCTCTTTTATAAAATAGACATTTTAAACATTTATTTCATCTTAATTAATTTTTTAATTTTATTTCTTTTGTATATAAATACTTTAAACTTTAATTTTATCTTAATTGTTCATTAAATTTCCCCCCTCTTTGCACATAAACAATTTAATTTCAATTTCATTTTGTTCACGTATGTCGTTGGAGTGCGATTACAGAGTGTACATATTTTGGATTGTACTCATGAGGAACTCAGTTGGTCGGGAGGGACTCGACTGACTGAGAGGACTCGGTTAGTCGAGAGGCCAAAGGCCGATCGATAAACAGACCCGAGTGCCAAGTGAAGCGATAAACACTTTGGATTGGAGAACTAGCCGATATGGGCTTGACTAGCTGGGAGGGCTGAAGGTCGACCGGTACACAACCCCCAGTGCCAAGTGCCAAATTGCGCGTTATATTTTTTCATAATCCGCTTACCTTTAATGTATTTGGCATGCACTTTCTACTGCCCTGAGCACGTGGTTCCATGCCATTAGTCTATCCAACTTTAACATGTTTTCATTCGTCTGATAGTGTCCTTGGCAGTCACTAACCGACTGCCTCTCACGAGTCATAGGTGTTATGGGCAATCTCGACCGAACTATCTCTTATGGCTCTTATAGTTTTGCCCAAAGGGGTCACTGGCTGATTGCCTCTTACAAGTCTTGGCACCTTGGGTACTGGCTGCCTCTTATGGGTTTTAGGTGTTGTAGGCAGTATCGACCGACTGTCTCTTGTGGGTCTTGGCACCTTGGGCAATCATTGACTGACTGCCTCTTACAGGTCTTTTAGTTTGCTGGAAGGGTCACTTAACCGACCACCTTGCGCATTGGCTGCCTCTTATGGGTCTTATAGTTTTGTCGAAGGGGTCACTGACCGATCGTCTCTCGCAGGTATTGGTGCCCTGGGCACTGACTGCCTTTTATGGGTCTTATAGTTTGCTTAGAGGGGTTACCAACCAACCGCTTCCCACAAGTCTTGGCGCCCTAGGTACTGGCTGCCTCTTATGAGTCTTATAGTTTTGCCCGGAAGGGTCACTAACCGACCGCCTCTCGCAAGTCTTGACACCTTGAACACTAGCTACCACTTATAAGTCTTATAGTTTTGCCTGGAGGAGTCACTAACCGACTGCCTCTCACAAGTCTTGGTGCCCTGGGCACTGTCTGCCTCTTATGGGTCTTATAGTTTGCCTGAAGGGGTCACTGACCGACTACCTCTCGTAGATCTTGGCACCCTAGGCATTGACTGCCTCTTATGGGTCTTATAGTTTACCTAGAGGGGTCATTGACCGACCGCCTCTTGCAGGTCTTGGCGCCCTAAGCACTGACTGCCTCTTATGGGTCTTAGAGTTTTGCACAGAGGGATCACTAACCGACTGCCTCTCACAAGTCTTGGTGCTCTAGGCACTGTTACCTCTTATGGGTCTTACTGTTTGCCCAGAGGGGTCGCTAATCAACCGCCTCTCACAGGTCTTGGCGCCCTGGGCATTGGCTGCCTCTTATGGGTCTTAGAGTTTTGTACGGAGGGATCACTGACCGACTGCCTCTCGCAGGTCTTGGTACCTTGGGCACCGACTGCATCTTATAGGTCTTAGAGTTTTGCTCGGAGGGGTCACTGACCAACCACCTCTCGCAGGTCTTGGTGTCTTGAACACTAGCTGCCTCTTATGGGTCTTATAGTTTGGTGAGGTAGGGAGTCAAAATCTCTTTTGATACTTGCACAAAATGTGACCTAAGACCCTGTATATTTTAAGTTAAGAAACTTAGTTATAATACATATCTGCTCACCTCAATAGTCCATGATAGATCCAGCCATCACAGATATACTACACATGTAGTCAATAGCGACCGGAGCGGTCGCTATAGCGGTGGAGCGGTGGCGGGCCACGATGGAACTGGCGTAGCGGTCTCGACAGCGCGAAATCGCGGCGGAGCGGCCGCGACAGTGCGAAATCGCAGCAGAGCAGCCGCGACAGCGCGAAATCACGGCAGAGCGACCGCTATTGTGTATTGGAAGGGAAAAAGTCAAAAATGCCCTCCTATTTAAAACGTTAGTGAGGGTATTTTTGACGTTTTGCGTTTTAAGATTTTAAAAGTTAAATAACCTTACGTATCCTCTTCCTTGTTTATCATCTTCCATCTGATTCTCCTCTTCCTTCCCTGTGTTATTTTTCTTCACTGTCTTATACCTTCTTCGGCGACTTTCTCCAACAATCTTCTCCGGTGACTTTGAAGTAATTTTTGCATTTCTTCAATTTTTTTTGTTGTTTTTTTCTGCAATTCTGCAATTATGTGTTTTGCATTTCTTCAATTTTTGTTTTCTGTTTTTTGCATTTCTTCAGTTTTTTTCTGTAATTTTGCAATTTTGATTTTTACATTTCTTCAGTTTTTGTTTTCTATTTTTTTTTTGCAATTCTGTTTTTTGCATTTCTTCAGTTTTTTTCTGTTTTTTTTTCTGCAATTCTGCAATTCTGTTTTTTGCATTTCTTCAGTTTTTTTCTATTTTTTTTCTGCAATTCTGCAATTCTGTTTTTTGCATTTCTTCAGTTTTTGTTTTTCGTTTTTTTATGCAATTCTGTTTTTTGCATTTCTTCAGTTTTTTCTGTTTTTTTTTCTACAATTCTGCAATTCTGTTTTTGCGTTTCTCTGGCGATCTACTGTTTCTGCAATTCTGCCTACTGTTTTTGCCTACTATTTCTACTTCTGCCTATTGTTTCTGCAATTCTGCCTACTGTTTCTGCATATACTAGTACTCATTTTCCTTCTATGTTTCCAGCAACTAACACTCTGTTTCTATTCTTGTTTTGCTGTTTCTGTTCATTTTTTTTTGCCAACAGAAGTACAGAATCTTCTAATCATGGCCTCTGGTTCCCTACCAAGCAACGATCAACAGAAAAAAAAAAACCACTGCTATTGCTGCTGCTGTTGGTGGCAGTGGTACACCTGTACAATTGGTGAGATCTTCAAATGCAATGTTCAAGCCCACTGGTCAAAACATTGACATTGCATGGAAGTAGACTAGCTTGAAGGACAAAAATAATAGGAAGAGCGTAACGTGTGACTTATGCTTAAAAACGTCTATGGGAGGAATCACTAGAGCCAAAAGACATCAACTCGAAATAAGAGGTAAGTGGGAAAATTCCCTTATAATTTGCATATTTATTTTGACTACATTTCAAATTGCAAATTTAAGTAATCATTTTGATACTAATGCATATGAATTGCATTACAACTGAGTGGTGGAAGATGTATGGAGCACATACACCACACTTGCAAAATATTGTAATTAAAATTTTAAGTTTGACTTGTAGCTCGTCGGGATGCGAGGTAATTGGAGCACCTTTGAGCATGTAAGTTAACGTGAAAGTGAAATTTTAAATTTGAGCTTAAAATTTTATATAATCATAATGTAACAAAGTTTGTTAAATTATTATAGATTCATTCAAAGAAGAGAAGCAAACTCGAGCACCAAAAGCTTCAAGACTTGGTTTATGTTAAATATAACCAAACTCTTCATGAACGCTACGAGTGTCGTGATCTTGTTGATCCTATTACTTTAAATAACATTGATGATAGCAATGAGTGGATAGTGGGAGAATTGGATGGAGAGGGTGAAGATGCCGAAGATGAATTGGTTTTCAATGATGATGTTTTGACTTGGAGAGATGTTGCCAGTGCAACTGGGGCTGCTAAACCTTTGAAGTACACTAGGAGGCAAACACAAATGTAAAGGACAAGGGTTGCATCTACATCTAATAAGGAAAAAGGAAAAGGAGTGATTGAAGAAGAGGATGCAACTGATTTAAGTCAAGATGAAGGGTTGGAAGAGTATAATTCTAGTTGTAATGAAAGTGATGAAGACAATGACATAGAACTCGAAGAAGATGAAGAAGATTACTAATTTAAGATGTTATTGTATTTGACATTTTGACTATTTGTTTTACTTTGTACTATTTGAATTTTAATCCTTTTATGAATTTTTATTATTAATGATATTTGTTAGTTTATAAATTTTGAGTAATGTTTATGTTTTTGAGCTTATATATATAATATAAATATATTAATAATTTTTTAATATATATATATAATATTAGAATAGCAGCTATCCCACTATCCGCTATCCCAATTTGAGGATCGGCCGCTCTACTCCGCTATCTAGGATTAACTACTATGATACTACATAGTTTTTGCGTGCCTCACGCTAGGTATTATGATATGGTTGGCTATGGTGATTATGGTATTTTATATATCCAACCAATCGTAGTCATTGATGAAAGGATATGGTTGAAATGGGCTGGGTCCTCTAAAACTTGTTATTTTTCACAAGAATATGGCTGCCTATCCTTTGGATGATGAAAGGAGAAGTACCGAGAATCTTAAATAAGAAATATATCACATGTTATGGTGACTCAACACTGTATACATATGCGCTTTCAAGAATTCCCAACCAATAATGTGTGGTTGTGTCGGGAATATGAAATGGCTTCCAAATGAATTTGCCTTAACATTTCCTCTAACTTTGTAATCATCACATGGTGACATTCGGAAGGAATATTTAATAGTTGAAAGTACGAAATTTATGGATTTAGGACTCAACAATATAAATATACCTGCATCCGTGGCAGCATCTCTATGTACAATTGAAGAAAGGGCATTGATAGCTAAAGCTAGTGCATCGACACCTGACAATAGCAGCAAATTAGGTTGATGAAGTCTTGCCGAGATGGCTTCATATGTCAATTTGAACCTAATCAATTCCAGGTATGTGTTGTCGCAGTTCCTGATCGTCCAAGGCCATTCAGTGATGGCAAATGCATGCCTGAAGATATACCCACTGCTGACATATTCCGGATGGAAGCGAGATTGCAGGTTGATAAACACCACGGCAGCCAAGGAGACAATCGGTGATGATAAATGCACAAATGGATTCCAAGCTGTAGATGCAATTAATAGAAAAAAGGACACACGCACAAATGCAAGAAAATTCAGTGGTCCAATTGGAATTGAATCCATTCCAAAAACTCACGTACTTTACTGTAGCATGAGCTGCTATATTCAAGTTTGAAGAACAAAGTGAACCTCCTGCCTTAACAAGACTGGTTGAAAGTAACAAAACAAACAATGGAATACTATGAAGAAGAAAAACCCATCCATTGTTTTGGGTTAGGTAATGTAGAAAAATAGCCAAAGGACCCGATGGAAGCAAAATGTTAACCTTGGCTTTAATCAAGACAACATATACACTCCTGCAAATACATGTCATGCTAAAGAAGGATGACCCTTACATATTTATCACTATACTTTTATTAGAATTGATCTATCTTCACTATAGGCAGGATTTCACCTGTCTGTCCTATCAAAAAGATCACCAATGCATGACCAGAAAATCGAGAACAATACACCTTTAAACATGGTTGGATCCTGAGGAATAATACTTAGTCTAGACCTCAAATCATGAAGTCCAATGGAAGAGATGATGATTCCATCAATCATAATTCTCCCAACTGTAGGCTCAACATTTCTAAAAAGTGTTTGTATGAGAGTTGATTTGCCACTTTCTGCAAGTTGTGAATATCAATCCTGCCATGTGATGACCAAGAATTTTATGTGGTTGGTTTTCCGCTACAACAGGAGGAGGCTCACTAGGAATGAAAGTATACTGGAGTATTCTTTCTACTGATATAATTTTGGTCTCCAGATTGCAAAGATCCCATATCATCCATCAGTTTCATATTTGTTAGCTGAAATCTTGACACTTGATTAAAGCTCCTGGTGGTTGATGTGCCTGATATTATTTCAGCAAAGTGTTGAATGACGAGAGCTTTGCATACTCCCACTAAACGTGAAAGCTCCCGGGCTGATGATAAATAATATTGCTGATACCAGATGCTGATTGTAGTAATGGGAATAAAGACAATGAAATCCTAACCAAAGAACGTAATGAAAGAGGAAAAGAAAACACAAAAGATGATGATATCTCCTTCATTGTTCTAGCTTATAAAAATAATTAGGGCCTCCATATGTTGCAAGATTTAGATGCTACATGGTGAAAATAAAAGCATTAAGTCATGATACATCTATTTACCAAGATGAGATAATATAAAAAAAAATAAACAACATACTACTAGAAAATGATCTTAAAAGAAAGTTAAAGCCTTTAGTGATAGCCTGAATGCACAATAGTGTCGAAGAGCTTGTATTCCGGTTGTGGATCCTGGATTGCTTCGCACATGAAGCTAGAAAGCACCAAGATCTCTTCAAATGCAACAGCCTTGTCAATCTTGCCACCCAATATGCCCTCAAATCTCCTTAGTTGTATCATAAGGACATTAGGTGCTTGAAGGCGGAGGCAAGTGTTATGGCAGGCGTCGATGATGTAACGGAGGAACCCGTGCGCGTCCTCCTAGCGGCCGAAGTGGAAATGCTCAACAAAGCTCTAGAGATAGCTCTGGATCTTGGACGGAGCGTTGTGCGGGAGATCCAAACGCCGAGAACGTGCAATTTGCTTCTCTAGTATGCAGAACGAACACGAAGATGCGGAAGAATCGTAGAGAGAGGTATGTTGGAGACGGAGGCAGAAATTGGTGAGAGGAGGAGTGTAGGTGAGACACTAGAGGACGCTATCGAGGTAGCACGAGTTGCCTAGGTTACGAAGCCTTAAGGGAGGACCAGTTTTACGATTCTATCTCAAGAGACTCGACTGACAAGTCATTTGTAGGGCCATCAATGCCGCTATCCACCACTGCAACAAGCCGCTGCACTGGCCATACCGCCACCGCAATCGCATCTCTCCCTCTCTCTCCCGTGGATATGTGAATGGTGACTCTACGTAGATCTGGACGAACTTCGCCTTTACCTCTGAGACCTCTCCCTCATCCCCTCTCCACCTCCGACCATAACTGCCTCTAATCCTAAAACGGTGGTCGTCATAAATAGTTTTCTCGACAGCCTCGCGACAAGCGCTAATGTTCATGTTTGTTCTTTGGAGTGGATTGCAAAGACGAGCGCTAATGTTCATGTTTATTCTTTGGAGTGGGATTGCAAAGACAAGCGCTAATGTTCATGTTTGTTCTTTGGGGTGGGATTGCAAAGTGTACGTAATGTTTGACTCATCCTTATCTTTATTTTATATTTTCTATTTATACATACTTTGAATTATAAGCGTTTTCAGGAACCGGCCGGAAGAAACC
Source organism: Mucuna pruriens (assembly GCA_025330945.1). Lineage (NCBI taxonomy): Eukaryota > Viridiplantae > Streptophyta > Magnoliopsida > Fabales > Fabaceae > Mucuna > Mucuna pruriens. The sequence continues at coordinate 1,406,004 of JAENHJ010000154.1, forward strand.
CGACTGGCAAAAGAGACTTGACTCGATTGATCGGGATGGACTTGATCGGTCGAAAAAAAAATTTGGTTGACTGAGAAGGACTTGACTGATGGAGAAGGTTGAGGTCGACTTATACACTATTTAATTAATTTGTAAAATTTAATTTTTTTATATACTGTCTCCCCTATTAAATAGAGATTAAACACTTAAGCTACTAACAAAGAAACTATTTATTTATTTTAAATCCAAACATTTATTAGTTTTATTTTATAAATCATTTTTTCAAGCATTAAAACATAATAAAATTTAAAAATCAAATAAAGACTTTTTTATTGTTTTTTTTTTAACTTCATATTTTTCTTATATTTTAATATATGAAAAATGAATTGTAACAAAAGAAAAAAAGAAAAATATTCATAAATGATTGGCATTTAAAATAAAAAAAAATAAAGCCTGATCTAATAGAAAGAACTATTTGTAAAAAGATAAATTTTAAACATCAATGGGAATGAAATTAAATTTCAAGATTTCTATTTATAAACTAATATAAATAACTAATTAAAAAACGATAAAATTTAATAATCAGTTAGAACAGAATTAAAAATATTTGTAAAATCAACAAAGTTTAAGGATTAATTTAAACCAAATTAAAGTTTGTGGTCTATTTACAAACTGGATTGAGAGTTTAAGAATCAATTAAGATAAAAGAAAATTTTAGAATATCTATTTATAAAAGAAGCAAAGTTTAAGGAGGGGGGGTTGAGTACTATTTTTTCTTTTATTTTTATTTGAAAATTAAAATAAATAATAAAATATGTAATAAATATAATAAAAATCATTTTAAATATCAAATATCCTGTCTTTAAATTAATATGTGGCTATTAGTAATATAACTCTTCAAATATATAATATTAAAAAAAATTACACGTGATAACTATATATATTATTATTATTATTATTATTATTATTATTATTATTATTATTATTATTATTATTATTGTTATTATTATTGTTATTATTATTGTTATTATTATTATTATTATTATTATTATTATTATTATTATTATTATTATTATTATTATTATTATTATTATTATACACACTTTTATTCAAGTAGCTACCAAAAATATATTTAACTATTTTTTTTTACAAATAAATATAAATCATGTGATAATTTTATAAAATATAAAAAATAAAAATATAAACAATAAATAGCAATGAGTATATAACATGTTAAGACTTTTGGTGAGTGTATATACTTCTTTTCCTATTCAAATACTCATAACATGTACCTTTCTGCTTCGATGATAGAATAGATGAAATAAAAATAAATAAATATTTGTTGAAAAAAATCTTCTTAAATTTTTTAGCTCGTATTTTGAAACAGGATACTTGCTTGTTAGTATTATATTATAAATTTAATTTGTATGTATTTTTGGTATATTTATACTATCAATAAACTATAATTTATTCTATATATAATGTTTAAAATAGATGTTAGAAAAAGTAAAAGTTTGTGTATTAATAATATAACAAAATTTTATATTTTCATTAAATCATAAATAGTTACGTTGAATAAATAAATTAAATAGTTTTTACAATAAGTATTTCAAAATTATAATTTTTACTAATTAATAGTATAATAATTTTATATTTAATATCGTATAAAAATTAAACTATATTATTTAACTTAATAATTTTTCATACATTATAATATATAATTCAATGATTGTATTAAAAATATTTTTATGGTCAATATATTTTAATTAAATTCATATATTATTTTAGATGTAAACTTAGCTACCAGCACTAGTTACAATTTAGACTGTATAAAATAAATAATTGATAGTCTCTCTATATTGTTTAAATTTTAAAAATATTAAGAGATAATTATTTGCCCAAAAAATAGTTAAGCGGTTGAATAGATCCACGGTTCCTGTCACTCAACATTCAACAATGTTAGCATCTGTTTTCGCATTTTAAACCCGAATGGAGGGTTCAAACTATTGGCCCACTCCTTAAGCCATAATTAAGATTTTTCACTTGATTATAGGTTTTCAATAATCTTTAAGGTTATAATAAAAAATTAAAAATAATGTTGGAGTATTTTGGAGCTTGATATTCTTATTGCTTTAGACTAATACATTGGGCCTACCTCACTCCCAAATAATCAACCCAAATTCTATATAACTAATATACTGGCCCAAACATAAATAACTCAATATAAAGTCTTAGTCTATATAAATAGTCCAATAGATAACCTCAATCGAAATCAAATGCAATTGTGCAAGGCATTGTAATATCGTTGGAGACAGATATCAATGAGCAATAAAAAATTATTGAAGTCCATGTAAGTGCATTCTTCATGTATTAACGGCTTAACCTAATAAACACCATTCTACCATCGAAAGAATGATATAAGATAAGTACATATAAAATTTGATGTACTTTTGCTTTTATTTTTATTTTTGTTATATCCTAACACATACTTCAACCTAAAGTTTTTGTGCGTGAATATACCAAATCTTGGATTGTAGGATTTGTGTTTGAATAACACTTCCAACAAAACATTAAAGTTGTGGCGTTTGGAAACACATTGAGAATTACATATGCAAAAATAATAAAATCTAAAAAAGAAGGTACAAAATAAAATTTTATACTTTGATTCTCTAAAAGTATCTATTTTGGATATCAACATGGTATTGTCATACAATATTCTCAAGTCGAGATATAAATGTTGTTGAACAACCTTATTCTTATCTATTAGGATTTATTCTGGTAGCTGACATTGTCTGCATCCCAATAGTTCGGGACAAGAACATCTCGATCTAAGTATTAGATTCCTCCTTCACCATTAGACTCTTCCTGTATACTCGAAACCTCATTCTCTTATGGACAAAACACACATCTTTAACCTCTCACTTATATATACTCTCACCTCATATTTTGAACATGTACACCTTTTCATTTTACTAAATGTTCATTATCTTTTCACCAACCCTTATTTAAGCTTCAGAGCACTTGTAGGAACACTCCCTCGATGAGCCTTGCAATAGTGACCACTCATAGGAGATCTATCAAAAGATCATCAAAAGAAAAATATTCATATTGTGCTAGCTCATTAGCAACTGGATTAGTTTTGCACAAAATATAAGATCACCCAAACTTTCCTTAAAGTCAACTAAAAATAGTAATATTTTGAACAAGGTTATAGCAAGGATGAGTAACTGCATACCCCTGATTGAAAAATGTATAGAAGGGGCAAAATGAGTTGTCTGACTTAACATGTCAAAGAAAAAAAATGAGTCAGCCTAGTCCAACCCAATTTTTATACTGACCAAGATTTTACTAGTCTGACCTAGTTTGATAATCTATTATCCTAAACCAATTTAGACCCAATTTTTTTTTCTTAAAAACACTTAAATTCTAAAAAAAATAAAAAATAATAATATCAAATCAACTATTTATAACCTAACAAGTCATACCAAATTGAATAGGATCTATTTAGATCAAAATTTTTAAGTGAAATCCATCATAATTGGTTACAAAAACTACCTCATTTTGCTGTCTCTAAGAAATTAATCATAACCTGAGAATATTATTTCCGAAAAAAAAAACATCTTAAAATCACGATTCCAAGAAATTAATCATAACCTAAATAATTTGTCCAAAGCTGATCACGAACCTCGTTAATATAACAAAATCCAATATTCAATAATGCATAAGAAAAAATTTTAGAACCACTGTGATTTCAAAAGACACCCCAACTGAAGTTTTATTGGTACTCAAGTAAACAGAACGGTAACAATTAAAAAAAAATTGGCCAAACGGTGGAGGAATCCAACAAATCATTGGACGAGGGAAATCAATACCAGGAGAAATCTTTAAAACATTAATTGTTGGAGACTAATTTCAATGGCATCCACTTGACTTAGAATTCGAGCAATAATATCAAAACGAGGCATCTTAACATGTTCACAAATCTATTGATTTCTGCACTGCAAAGGGTTGTCCAGAGTCACAGCAAACATGAGTCCAACTTCTGCTACTGACCACATCATTAGACAACTACTAGTTGATCAACCAGATCTTACACTCAAGTTAGATCGTATGATTCTATTAGAGTTTTTAGTTGTCCTAAAAAATATTCTGCTTCCTTATACCGGTTGAACGCATGGCAACTATTTCTAAAATGTTAAAACATAGGATTATATTTAATTCACTTATGATGAAAAGTTATTTACATTATAAGCATGTCAAAATCAATCCATATTTTGTAACCAATAATCAATTTTTGTTTATGAATTCTATTCGAGCCAAGATTCAAGTTGATAGTTGGATTTTATTTTTCTATAGCAGTTTTTCTTATTTTGGCAATTCTTTATTTTTTATTTTGATTTTCTTTATTTTTAAACATTTTTTCACAGAAATTCTTTTAAAAAAACTTATTTCTAATAAAAAAATATATTAAATAGAAATAACTTAATAAAAAATTATTGACTAACTGTTGCGAAGCATTTCGCTAGCTTTTCATTGAAACACAGTCTTTAGCTGTGTATATATGTAAGTCATTCAGCCATATATGAAAAGTCATTACCGGTTTCATATTAAGCAATTCTATAAGTTTTATTAAAATAAAAAAAATATATAATTTACAAATTATTAGTAAAATAAAACTTTATTAACAAAAATAACTTTTGACATTATTAAAAAATGTTGTTTTAAATACTTATATTTTAATATTTGTATTCGTTTTTATTATTATTAAAATAATTTTAATATAAATTAAAATAAAATAATTTTCTTTTTTAAATTCTTTAACTAAACAATTTTTAATTTAAATTTTTTGAGTTAAATAAATGAAAATTGACAAATATCTTCTATTTTTAATTTTTTTATTTCTAGCTTCACTTATTTTTTAGAAAAAAAATAACTTTAATTTAAAAGCAATTTTTAGTAAAAAAAAAAACTAAACTAAACTAAATCGAACATACTTATGACTATATAAGAATGGATGCAAGCAGTGACAAATCTACATGTAATTCAGGGTATACAAATCCACTCCAAAACTTCTGACTTTGATAAAATGATAAGTAAACACCTTTAAATTTTTGCATTTTGTCTCCTTTATCTTAATATATTTAAGCCTACTGACACAAGTTTCTCATTCTCTTCATATGTTTATTATTTTTTACTTAAGTATTTTTATTTGAAAATTATATCTTATCCTCTCTTTATATAGATAGGATATATTAAAATTTTATAATTTTAATATTTATATTTTTATCTTTATATGTGTGATAATAATAATTATTAATTATTGTTATATTTTTAAGTAAAATGACCCCACGGACTCATAATCCTGCTGTGCAAGGGACTTATAGGCTTGCAGGTTGCAGCCATGAGAACAAAGTCAAATGTACCAAACGCGTGCAACAGTTCAAGAAAAAAGAATTGTTAGATCCTCTGTGCTGAACTGAAAGCTATCGGGAATATTCTAAAAGGTGATTGCTTCGTGGGTTAAATCAAGATTCGAGCAAACTTTTCAAATTTGGGTTGGGCTCTGGATCCAGCTTTTTTGCTTTGTATTTCGGACCAGAATCTTGGATTGGGTTTAGAACAAATGTGAAGCCTTTTACATTAATAGTTAGTATACCATGTTGTGTTACCAATTTAAAAACAATCAAAATTTTATATTATATATTAAGTGGAACAAATTAATAAATATAGTAATAGGATAATTTCTTGTTTGGTATTTCTAAAATTTTACATTGATAATATAAACCTTTAATGTTGCCACTCCATGCAATATTATTAAAAAACAAAAAACAAAAGAATGCAAACTCACTATATATTTAGCAATCTTTTTTTTTCAAAGTCAAAAGGCTACTTGATGTCTTCTTCATAGTCAAAGTACCAAGATGTGTTTTGGTTTAATAATAATTAAATTTTGTAACGGCACGATAAATTATAAACTCGCAATGTTGCCAACTCCATGCAATGTTATTAAATGAAAAAAAGAAAAAAAAATGCTGTCTAACTTTATGTTTATTAGCAACCTTACTCATTCAAAGTCCAAAAGAAAAAAAAATTGATATCACGAGACTATCAACGTGTGGATTTTGCCCACGAGTTGGCCTTACGATGTGCTTGTAGTTTCTCAACACATCTAGACGTCTACTAGTACTACTGCTCCTGGTAACTTTATTGAATCGTTCTTATCTCAAACCAATCCTTCAGTATATGAGCTATTCACAACAACTCATTACGGCTTGCCCTTTTTATTTTTTTTTAATCATTTGGTCTGCTTGTTGAGTTTGACTAATTCCACTTTGTCCAAATGACTATCCCCATTATTCATTAATTAGTCCTCCTCTCCCTTGTTTAATAGTATAGTGAGAATAACTTTATATGTACGTGAAGAAATTAAGAGAAATGAAAAATGACGTTGACAACTCTCAAACTAGATAGTTAGCATTATTGAAGATGATGACGTGTTTTTAGTAATAACTGTGGAAGTTGTTAAATAATTTATTTATTTATTTTGGTAAATTATGCTTTCTTAAAACATGCTTGTTAAGATAAAGTGTTGACACCTTCAATAATAATGGAGAAATTAGTCATTTCAAATTAGAAAATTATGATAAAAAAAATAATGTTAAAGAATTGTAAAAGTGTGAGAATGAAACATTACGACGGTATTATCTAAACTTTTCGTAATGTAAAGTTGGTAACTTCTACGGTTACAAATATAATTTTTTTTAAAATAGATTATATATTTATCGAATAAAATAATTTTATATTATTAAATAATTATAAATTTATTAATTTTTATAATATTACTTTAAAATTATACTCATCGTGATTAGATAATATAGTAAAATAAATTTACATGTATGAACGTTAAATTCATAATATCTTCCAGGGATATGATATCAAATGAATAAAAATTGTTGCTTCAGTGTGAGATTGCAGGGTGTACAAGGGGAGATACTTGGAGTTCGTGGGTAAAAAATATGAAAAGAATATTTATTATTGAGAAGGATAAGGCTCGAGTAACAACTGACAGTAAAAGAGAAAAGAAGATAAATTCTTTAAATGCTGTCAAATGTTATAGAAGCTTGAAGGTTTTAATGGAAAGAATAACTGTTGAGACAAACAATTCAATTTTCTAAACCATTGATCTATGGTTACAATACATTGCGAGTTTTGATGTTATTGAAATCACTATTTAAACTTTTAGAAAGCTCACACTTAACTTTGGATGAAAGAGATATAGACTTCCAAATGTGTTGAAATTGTGACAAGCAATAAAATGACATTTATTTATGATTAGAAGACACACCTCACCACTGTATATATGTGGTATTGTAAAGTGTTGTAGCATTCAATTTAAGAGCATGAGAAAGCAACAAGTGTGGGTGATCACCTGTCTGTGAGAGTGATGATCATTCACTGTAATTCTTTAATGTGTTGTTATTCGAGTTTATTAGGTGATTTACAACTTAGTGTGAGTTATCAAACCTTAAATATTTATTTGAAATAATTAACATTTATGTTGAGGTGTTTTTGTCCGTGTAGGCAAGGTATGCCATATCACATTTTTCGTGTGCCTGTGTATGTGTTTTCATTATAGGTGCTTTATGGTCATCTTGTTTCAAGTTTAGAGTAAAATCGATCATATTTTAATCGGATAAGTTTGGATCTGATGTTGAATTTATTTTTGGCAAATTCGAATAAAACCAACTCGGGTATTATGGTTCGAGTAACAGAGTTGTGATAAAAATTAAAATATTATTTTTTAAGTTTTTCTCTCTACTTATTTTATATAAATTTTAGTTTTATATTAATATAATATATATATATATATATATATATTCATGACTAATTATTTAATTTTTTATTATTATATTTTATATAACATATTAATTTTTTTACTCAAAATATAATAAAAATATTTATATAATAAATATCATCAAATTAAGACACCTGATAACACTACACGAGATCATAAGAAAAACAAAGTGAAGAAACAAGAAAAAAAAGACAAAAGTAGAAAAAATAAATAAATAATTAGGACCAAAATATATTAATCTAAAAGTTGAAAAATAATTGATTGAATTATTAAATTATTCCATATTAAAAATATATAAATATAAAAATTAAATTAATTGTAATTTTTAATTCATATTTAAAATAAAAATATTTAATTAACCAAATTAATCGAAAACAATTAAAATTATTTATTTTGAATGGCCTTTCAATATATAATTACAATATATTTTCAATGGCCTTTCAATCCCATCAACTACTCTTAAATTAGTGACAAAGTTTCGCAGTCATATCTCATAATTAGATGCCTCGAAGCAAGCCACAAACTCTACAGCTATGGTCGAAGGAGATATAAGAGTCTGTTTAACAGACTTCTAAGAGATAGTTCATCCAACCAACATGTAGATGTATCAAGCCGTGAAGCGTTTTCTATGTTGACATCCATTAAAATCGGAGTCAAAGTACCCGATAATCTCCAAAGCTTCTGACTTTTGATAAGTGGGCATGTATGCTTTTGTTCTCTTTAAATAACACATAACGCGTTTAACTGCCTTTCAATGTTGCATTATGGGATCACCCAAAACTCCCACCACAAAAGCAATGTTGGGACGAGTACAAACTTGAGCGTACATTAGACTCCCCATTGCTGAGAATAAATTTCAAGGTCATTGTTAGGGCACTATTTTGCATCTCGTTTCTTTCAAGGTCATTGTTAGGGCATTGTTTGAGACTAAATTTGTCTCCCTTGAATATCGGGGTGTCTCCTGGTTTACTATCTTTCATGCCGAATCTATCTAAGACTTTGCTTATATAGTTCTCTTGTGACAACCTTAAGATACCTTGATAACAATCTCTTAGTATTTGAATGCCCAATATAAAAGAAGATTTCCCAAGATCTTTCATCTCGAAATTCTTCGTCAGAAATCTCTTGGTTTAATGCAACAAGCATGTATCACTACTAGCAAGTAGTATGTCATTGACATTTAATACTAAGAATATGTATTTACTCCCACTAAACTATATACACAATCATCAAATATATTTGCCTCAAAACCGTATGAGGTAATGACTTGATGGAACTTGTGATACTATTGACAGGAAGCCTATTTGAGGTCATTGATGGATTTCTTTAGTTTGCATACCATAGACTTATATTCATTCAAAATAAAGTTTTCAGGTTGCACCATATAAATCTTTTCATCAATGTCACTATTTAGAAATGCAGTCTTAACCTCCATCTAATGTAGCTCTAAATCAAAATGAGTTACTAATGTCATTGTGGTTCTAAAAGAATTCTTTGAAGATATCGAAGAAAATGTTTCTTTGTAGTCAATGTCTTCCTTCTGAGTAAAACCTTTAGTAACTAGACGAGTTTTATATCTTTCAATATTATCCTTAAATCCTTTTTGGTTTTAAATATCCATTTGCAACTAATAGGTTTCACACCTTCAGGTAATTCGACGAGATCTCAAACGTCATTGTCTTGCATAGACTTCAACTCATCTTTCATGACATCCATCCATTTTTGAGAGTTAGAACTTTGCATAGTTTGATAGAAGTTAATTTGATCATCTTCTGTTAAACCAATGTCATCCTAATGTTCTTGGAGAAAGACAATGTAGTCATCTGGAATTGCATGTCTCCTCTCTCTGATGGATCTCTTTAATGATACTTCTTGAGGTTGTTGAGGTTGTTCTATAGGTGTTTGGAGAAGAACCCCATCATAGTCTTGTTTTGGAACAATGTCAGGAACAATAGTTTGAACATTATTTACTATTACTGGAGTTGTTTCTTGAACAGTAATAGACACAAGAATTTGACAAATGTCATTAACAAATTCTTCCTCAAAGACAACATTCTTTATGCTCTCTTCCTTCTCAAACTCAACTTCCTCAAAGAATTCTCGCATTTCACGTTTCAAAAAAGGATCTTGAAGTGGGGTCATAAAACTTATAACCCCGAGAGCGTTCAGCATAGCCAACAAAATAACAACTAACTATTCTTGAATCCAATTTTCTTTCATGCGACCTATATGGTAGTGCTTCAACTATACAACCCCAAACGTGTAAATGTTTGATATTCAGATTTTTGTCAGTCCAAAGTTCATAAGGGGTTTTGTTAACTACTTTTGTTGGCACTCTATTAAGGATGTAAACTGCAATCTTTAAAGCTTCTTCCCAGAGTGACTTTGGTAAAGAAAAATGACTAATCTTACTTCTCACCATACTTTAAGAGTCCACTTTAAGAGTCCAATTTCATCATTTTGTCACACCATTCATGCTAGGTTTGCTTGACATGGTGTATTGCGAAACTATTCCACTTTTTCTAGGAAAAATGACAAAAAGCCCTAGACGTCGAAGTAAAATGAGCACTTTTGCAGCACCCTTAATGATCTTTCTTTTCTTATTCTAAGAGGTCGAAGTAAAATGAGCACTTTCAGTCTTATCTCTCTACAACCTCTCTTCCTCTTGCACACAGTGAGATATAAGCTCATTGAGGGACCATTTGTCCTTCTGAGTATTATAGCTCACTTTGAATTGCCCAAAGTGTGCAGGAAGAGAGATCAAAACCAAGTACACGATCAAGTCTTCATCAAGCTCCAACTTGAGTGACTGGAGTTTTGTTGTGAGATTAGACACTTCCATTATGTATTCTCTTATATTTTCTCTACCTTTATACTTCATGGAAATGAGTTTAGCTAAAAGGTTACTCGTCTCCGCCTTTTCATTTTTGGCAAAGATTGCTCAATCTCTTAAAAAAATCTACTTGCACTTTGACTCTCAGAAATAAAGTCCTGAAACGCTTCTAGAATAGAGTACTTTATGATCATAAGGCACATTCGGTTAGAGCATTCCCATTTCTCAATTTTAACCTCTTGAAGGTTATCTAGAGTAAGAATAGGTTCCTCTACCCAAAGTGCTAGATCCAAATGCATACAGTTGAGGACTATCTTTACGACTTCCTTCCGGACCTTAAAATTCGTCTCATTTAGCATTGAGATACTATTAATTTGAGCATATGCATTGACCATACAAGTGGCAGCAACTGAAAAAGAAAACAATAAACATACAAAGCACAATTAATTTTTATGATAAATTTAAAGACCCAAACAAAATACCTAGCGTACCATTAATCCTCAATCTTTAGATTGAAAGAACTACCTACAAGTAGTACTCTCAACACAATGATCAAACATTAGTGATAAGTCTTGTGAAATAATGATTGTCTTTGGACACTCCATTGTTCACATAGAAAAATAAATTTATAATCACTACACATTTACCATCACAAACATGTAATTATTCTGTCAAATTGCATCTTCCTTTGGGTCGAGCATAATTCACATGAATAATCTCACATAACATGTATGTAAATTCAATCAAATTAATCTACACAACAAATATTACTTTGGCAACATGTTGTTTCAATTAATCCAACCAAAATTACTATACAATTTAATCAAGATTGAAGGTCTTAAATTTATACAAGTTCCATGCATAACTGCAAAACCCAAAACTGTAAGTTTATTTCACCGCCTAATGGTTAGTAAAGCATACAAAGTATATAACAAGACATGTATAAATAAACTACATAATGAACCCTTTATAAGATACCAACACAACATTAATTTTTAGTCATTAGACTGAAATTGTAAGTGTACTCTCGATATAATAATCAAATATTGACAATTAGTTCTGTCAAATAATAGCCTTTGTTTTTGACCGATTATTATTCACATGAAAAATAAAACTTTATAATTGTCACATATTTATTATCACATGTATATTATTATTTAGCAGAACTGTGTTGTTTTTTTTAGATTGATCACAATTTACATAAATAATTTCATACGAATGTAAATTTTTGTAATTCAAATTAAATCAATTTATACAATAAAGATTGCTTTGACATTATATTGTTTCAATTATATTATCATTTGATTTTGTGTATTAATCTACGTATAGGGTTTCTATTATCTCATAACTGTTTTAAGATTATAATCATTTAATCATCTTAAAATAAAAAAATTACAAATAGACAACATAGAGAATTTCATCACAATCTATTAAAATGCGACTTGAATTTAGACGACTTAAAGAATTTTATCGCAATCTATTAAAATGCTACTTGAATTTAGACGACGTAAAGAATTTCATCGCAATCTATTAAAATGCGACTTGTACGCGGTCGCAAGTGGTCTTAATAAAATGCTCCGATGATCCTATAAATCTGTAGAGTCTACACTTAATATTCTATAGAAGGCTGCTTGCCAAGCACGCAAGGCAGGATTTGGTGAGCATAGTAAAAGTAAAAACAAAAGCAAATTGTCGCACAGGGTAGGAAGGTTCCTGATGTATCTGTCACGCACTCTCTCTCCAATTTTTCCACCTACATAAGCCACTCCATCCCTCCAAATTTTTTCACGTCCAGTCTGTCTGTCTGTCTCACATTACACAAACAAAAACCCTTCTTCCCCCAAAACCTTTAGCCAAAATTTCTCACAACCCACTTCACATTCTCAAAGCTTTGCTAATTCGTCATAAGTTTATAATCTGGATTAATCAACATGTGTGGCGGTGCCATCATCGCTGACTTCATACCCCGCCGTGGAGGCCGTCCCCTCACGGCCTCCGAGCTCTGGCCAAACTCATTCGGCAAGGACGATGACTTTGACTTCGATTACTCTCACATCGGTAACCAACAACAACCCTCCACTCTCAAAAGGTCCCAACCTCCCAAAGGTCAGCGTTGTTCACTCACTGGTTCATTTTCCGTGTTAATTATTTAAGCATGTTAACATTTTCCCAAATGGGATTTTCTTCGAACAGCTAGCGAGCAAGTGGAGAAGCCAGGGAAAAGGCAGAGGAAGAATCTGTACAGAGGGATTCGGCAGCGTCCCTGGGGCAAATGGGCCGCGGAGATTCGCGATCCTCGAAAAGGGGTTCGTGTCTGGCTTGGTACATTCAACACTGCGGAAGAAGCTGCAAGGGCCTATGATCGCGAGGCTCGAAAAATCCGTGGCAAAAAGGCCAAGGTCAATTTCCCCAATGAAGACGACGAATATTCCATTCGAACTCGTAATCCAATTCCACCCCAAAACCCTCCCCTGCTTCACCAACAATACCGTTGCAATGTCAATAATGCCCCTAAGAACCTCAGCTTCGAGTTCGGTTATGATCTCAACCTCGCTGGGGCATTTCCGTCCCACGTGGACGCTGTTGCTGTTTCCGGCGATGAAAATTCAGGATTAGCGTCGGGTTCGGAGGGTGCTTACTCGACGACGGAGTTCGTGGGCTCGGATCAGAATGGGAACTGTTATTTGGGTGGTGCGGTAATGGTGAAGGAGAAAGAGACAGGGGTGGTTGAACCTGAAGAGGAAAAGAACAAAGTGCAGGAGCTTTCCGAGGAACTCATGGCGTACGAGAACTACATGAAGTTTTATCAGATTCCGTACTATGATGGACAATCCACGCCACCGAGTGTTGTTCAGGAAAGCCTGGTCGGGGATCTCTGGAGTTTCGAATAACGATGAATCAAGGATTTTCTTTTCATGCGCATCTGTTTTTTTCTTCGTCAATATTGTGAAAGCTTTTCCCCTCTCTGCTAACTAACATCTCTGCGTTTTAGCAGGGATGGACAGAAATGTAAATTGGGTGCTTCGGTTGAAATCGTCTCATCAGTTTTTAACTTTTTTTTTTTTTTACTAATTTATCATTGATTTATTTGTTTCTAGAATTTAGGGTTATCATCTAGTATTTTTGAATTGTAATTTTTCTTTTGGTCGTATGTTGAACTGTAATTTTGTCGGTAAATTTACAATGGTTGAATTTCTGTTACAAATTTTCTTTAGGCAAATATGTTATGAATAAATAATAAATAAATAATATATACATTTAGTACGAACAGATTTTTTCAATTGTAATCTTATTTGTTGATTTTTATAATGATTAATTTTAAAAAAACTAATTTAAAAGTAATGTCAAGAATGATTTTTATTAGTTGATATGGTAAAAAGCATACTTAAGTACACTTATTAAACTCATTTTTTTCCCTGATTACTGTTAGTATGTTTTTGTTCCACTTATTGTTACGTCATTTACGTCCCTACTTCGCGGATGGAGAACAGTCAAGAGCATGACTTAGGGCATGCTTTAAGAATTTGAGTTAAATATTTGGTGAAAGAGTTGTTATTTATAATAGTTTTAGAGAAAGAGTTTTTTTATCAATGATTATTTGATCATTTGATTTAAGCAGAATTATTTTTCATCCAAATGTATGGACTCCTGCAAAAACAAAAATATGGGAATTATATTCAGAAGCATTTTTTGGTTCTGCCGCAAGAAAAACGAGAAAATGCGATTATTTTGGCAAATTTTGCAAATGTTGAAATTCAAATTACTTTGTTTGGGTTAGATGAAATTCAATTGTGTTTGTATTAAGATCAAAGCAATGAAGTTTATAGTGGTAATTTAGAGCATGTTTAGATAACACCTAAAACGTGTTACGAGAGAATGATATTCTTTGAAATTTTGAAAGAATGAAATTATTATATTTTTTTTACTCTGAACATAAGATCTAAGCTTAATCCAAACATACGCATGTTTAAAGTTGTAACTTTTTATTAAAGAAGTTTTTCTTTTGATTGATGAAATGGGGTGAAAGACATTCTCATTTAATAAAAAATAATTTTATTTTGAGATTACGTAATCTTTTGGATCATTGAGGTGGTGGGATGCAAAAGCAGTTAATACACGCATTAAATTACGCATATGGTCAGAATAACATAAAGAATCCAGTGGCGCAGCTGGTTTTGGGAAGTGACAAGTTTCAACAACGGCGTTTTTTCTTGAAAGGAAAAAAATAAAACAAAACAAAACAACAGATGCAGCACCCAGTGGGCGCCTATGGGTTTGGATTGAAAAACTTGTACTTGTGCTTGCTTAGTTGTAGTACCGAACCACCTTATTATCGGTTTCTCATAGTACACGTTCACCTTGAGACTATCGCCCTCCAATAGTGCTCCACTGTTCACTTTCAAACTAGCTTCCAAAACATATATAAATTGAGAAAAAAAAAAGGGTCTTTGTTGCTCACTTATTTATTTTACCACACAAACGTATAGTCGGGTTGTTTTCTAATTAAAATGGTATCTTAATAATATTTGTCAAATTTTACGTTACGTTTAGTATGGTTGAGAAAAAGGAAATTAAGCGATAAAATTTTGAAATTTAAATTAAATAGAAAATAAAAGGAAATAATTTTTTACTTAAAAAAATATTTTTTTCTTTTTTCTTCTTGACCAAACAAAAGAATATATTATTTTCTGTATTTTTCTCTATTTCCTTCCTTTTGTCCGAACATATCATTAATTTATGTACCAAAAAAAAATATAATTAATTTCATATTTAATGTGTGACTTTTTGAAATAGTTTTAAATTAAAATAATGCCAAAAATATCTAAAGTATTGTATGTTAATTTTGTCCTCTTTTATTTTATTTTTTTTACTATCATAGATTATTTCACATGTTTCAACTTGATATATATGCTTTCGTTGGATGTGAGAGAAAATAGAAGAAAGTAAGAGTAAAAACATATTTATGATCAAAAAATATTTTTTTAATGAAAGATAGGTTAGTGAATTTAATAGAAACTTAACTGATAAAGATAAAGATAATTGGCGTGATACTGGAGGTATCATGATTAGGTCAAAAAGTAAAATGTTGAAGTAATTCTTGTTGGGCTTAGGTTCGAGAATTAAGGAAAACTTAGAGCAAAGTGAGTGAGAGACGGTAATAAAATGGATCACTTTATTGCAAGTTGATGAAGAATGAAATCCATTTTGAAGAACATAAATAAAGCTTAAAGTCATTGTCATGTAATTTGAGTTAAGTAGTTAGTTAAGATTCGTTTATATATATTTTCGCATAATAATTTTGGTAGCTAGTATAGTAGGGAGTTATAGTGATTGAGATCTTATATCAATAATTATAGCAGTTGAGATTTTAGATAGAGATTTTATATTGGTTTAAGATTTTATGCCAATTAAAATCTTAATGACTTTAACTTCCGGGCTGCTTAGTTAAGCCTATAAATAAGCTCTTGTAATCAATTAGAAGACAGAATTTGAAATTTAATAAAATTTGTGTTTTCTCTTTGTGAGAATTGTTTCCTTGTTCTTAAGATTAAAAACTTTTTTTAGTGTTGGTTTTACCGACAGGTCGCGGTTAGGGGGACGCTTTCTCTTGATAACTTTGGTTCTACCGGCAGGTCGCGGTTAGGATCAAGTTCCCACTTTCAACTAGTCACACTTTGATAACTTTGGTTCTACCGACAGGTTACGGTTAGGATTAAGTTCCCCCTTCCACCTATTTTCAAGATGGTCCCTTTCTGATCCATTAAGATATAATCATTTGGTATCAGAGCTTCGACTCTTGAAACCAGGTGTTCTCTTCCTCTATGCTTTTATGTTTTTGTCAATTTTTCCGAAAAAAAAAAACAAATCGTACCACAAAAAAATCGCACCAAAAAAAGAAAAGAAAAGAGGGGGCTTCCTTGCTTCTTGCTAACTCTTACCCTCTAAATTTATCAGATCACTCGTATCCTTACTGTTTCTGCTGCTTAGCCTCAGTCTTAAAAGTTCTTACTTAAGAGCTCATAAGGAAAAGTTGAATGGTAAAAGGCGAGAATAGTGAGACAAAAAAAAATCAAATTGAGTGATACACGAGTGACTACAATATAATTCGAGCGTAAACACATGAGAAAGTATTTGTGTGAGGATCTCTTTTCTTTCTAACTTTATATTTTGCAGTATTGTAATCATGACTAGAGAAGAAGGCGAACGGGATGTTGATATCAAATTAGTCATGAAGGCTTTTCAAGAACAATTCAAAGCTCTAAATGCCAAGTTGGATGATTTACAACCTATACCCAGGTATAGGAGCCCTACTAGTCGACACAATGAAGAAGAAGAAGAAGATTCTTGTTCAACATCCAAGTCAGTTTCTAATGTGTTTAACGTGTTTAGCAATCCTTTATATGAACATGAAGAAGAGTATTCAGATGGACGACATAATGAAAATGAAAGGAGAAGAAGAGGTGAACCAAGACGTGACAATTACTTAGGTAATATTAAGATGACAATCCCTGCATTCCAAGGAAAGAATGACCCTGAAGTATACTTGGAGTGGGAGAGAAAAGTTGAACATGTGTTTGATGGTTACAACTACTCGAAAGAGAAAAAGGTAAAATTAGCAATTGTTAAATTTTTTGACTATGTTAGTATTTGGTGAGATCAGTTTGTGATAAATAGGCATAGAAATGGAGAAAGGCCTATTCATACGTGGGAAGATATGAAGTTTGTCATGAGAAGAAGATTTGTATCAAACCATTACCATAGGGACTTGCATAGAAAATTGCAATGTTTAACACAAGGTTCTATGAATGTGCAGAATTACTATGAGGAGATGAAACTAGCCATGACTAGAACCAATGTGAAGGAAGGTCGTGAGGTAACTATGGCTAGATTCATTCGAAGCTTAAAGAAGGAGATAGTTGATGTGGTGGAGTTGCAAAATTATATGGAGATAGAGGATTTGCTGCACAAAGCAATTCAAATGGAGAGGCAATTGAAGTCTAAAAGCTCTTCCAAATTTGCTTCATCTTCTAGCTCTTCATGGAGATCAAATTGGAAGAACAATAAAGTGGTTACAAATCCTAAAGAAGATGTGAAGGCCAAATATTCAACTATTCCTCCTAAAGGTAAAATTGACACTAATACATCCTATAGATCGTATGATATCAAGTGTTTCAGGTGTCAAGAAGTTGGACATATTGCTTCTCAATGCCCAAATAAAAGAGTAATGGTTATACGGGATAATGGAGAAATAGAAAGTGAGAGCTCAAGTGATGATAAAATGCCACCATTGGAGGACTATAGTGATGTGGAAGTTGCTAAACCTGTAAGTGGAGATATTCTTGTCACCAGACGTACTCTTAGCATACAACTTAAGGAAGGTGGTGACATGGAGCAACGTGAGCATATTTTTCATACTAGGTGCCACATAAATGACAAGGTATGTAGCATGATTATTGATAGTGGAAGTTGCAACAATGTGGCTAGTACTATCATAGTGGAGAAAATAAATTTGCAAGCTGCCAAACATACTAGGCCTTATAAGCTACAATGGCTTAGTAACGTTGGAGAAGTAAAGGTAGACAAGCAAGTTTC
Source organism: Mucuna pruriens (assembly GCA_025330945.1). NCBI lineage: Eukaryota > Viridiplantae > Streptophyta > Magnoliopsida > Fabales > Fabaceae > Mucuna > Mucuna pruriens. Next base: position 1,424,264 of record JAENHJ010000154.1, read on the forward strand.
AGTGTCTTTTGCTATTGAGGATTACAAAGAGAAAGTATTGTGTGATGTGGTTCTTATGGAGGCAGGGCATATACTTTTGGGTCGCCCATGACAGCTCGACCGTAAGGTGACCCATAAGGAGTATACCAATTGTTTGTCTTTTATTTTCAATAAGCTGAAAATTACTCTTAGTTCATTGTCTCCAAAGCAAGTATGTGAAGACCAAATAAAAATGAGAAAAGTAAGAAAGTGTGAGGAATTAGAAGAAAAAAAGAATGAAAGAACAAAAGAAAAAAGTGACAAAAGATTGAGAAAAGTAAAAGAAAAGAAAGTTATTCAGAAAAGAAAAAACAAATGAGTTTCTTTGCAAGAGAGAGAAAAAAAGCAGAAGAAAGAAAAACATGAAATTGAGTGTAGTGAAGAGAAAAGTAAGAAAATGAGTGCATTTGTAGAGGTTGAGTAAGAAAATGAGTGCATTTGCAGAGATTGAGAGTGCGTTATTAGCAAAAGAGAAACTACTTGTACTCCTGTACAAGGATGTTTATTTCACTAACAAATTTCTTTCTTCTTTTCCTTGTGAAATTGAGTCTTTGTTACAAGAATTTACTAATGTTTTTTGAAATGAAGTGCCTCATGGATTACCTCCTTTAAGAGGTATTGAGCATCAAATTGACCTTGTTCCTAGTTGTCCAATTCCAAATAGACTAGCCTATAGAACAAATCCCGAGGAAACAAAGGAAATTCAAAAGCAAGTGAATGAATTGCTACAAAAAGGCTTTGTGAGGGAAGTCTTAGTCCATGTTCTATTCCCATTATCTTGGTTCCAAAGAAAGATGGAACATGGCGCATGTGCGTTGATAGTCGGGCCATCAATAAAATCACTGTAAAGTATATATATCATATTCCTAGGTTAGATGATATGCTTGATGAATGGTTTGGTTCTTGTGTGTTTACTAAAATTGATTTGAAGAGTGAATACAACTAAATTCGTATGAAAGAAGGTGATGAATGAAAAACAACCTTCAAACAAAATATGGTTTATATGAGTGGTTAATGATGCCATTTGGCTTAACTAATGCCCCTAGCATCTTCATGATGTTAATGAATCATGTTTTGCGTTCTTTCATTGGGAAATTTATAGTAGTCTCTTTTGATGATATTTTGATTTATAGCGAGACTTTAGATGAATATATTGAACATTTGCATGATGTTCTTAATGTCTTAGAAAAAATAAATTGTATGGAAATCTAAAAAAGTGTTCATTGTGCCTTGAATATGTTGTGTTTTTGAGTTTTGTCGTAAGCTCGAAATGAATAAGTGTGGATGAAGAAAAGGTAAAGGTAATTAGAGAATGGCCTACACCTAAGAATGCAAACGAGGTAAGAAACTTTCATGGTCTAGCAAGTTTTTATAGAAGATTTGTTTAGTTCTATTGTTGCACCTTTGAATGAGCTTATTAAAAAGGATGTTGTGTTCAAGTGGGATGATGTGCATGAGAAAGATTTTAATTTGTTGAAAGATAAGTTGACCAATGCACCTGTGCTTTGTTTGCCTAATTTTAATAAAGCTTTTGAAATTGAGTGTGATGCTTCTGGTGTTGGAATATGAGTTGTATTAATGTAAGAATCTAAACCAATTGCATATTTTAGTGAGAAGGTAAGTGGGGCTGTATTGAACTATTCTACCTATGGCAAGGAGTTGTATGCTTTGGTGAGGACATTGCAAAGTTGGCAGCATTATCTGTGGCCAAGGGAGTTCATAATCCATTATGACCATCAAAGTTTGAAGTTTCTAAAATCTCAAGGTAAGCCTCAAAAGAGACATGCCAAGTGGTTAGAGTTCATAAAGATGTTTCTTTATGTGATTAGGTACAAGAAAGGTAAGGAGAATACTATGGCTAATGCATTGTCTAGAAGAAAGCAAAAGGAAAAGTTTGTTAGAGAGTTGCATGTTAAAGTTCGAGCTAACATTGAGAAGAGGAATGAACAATATTCAAAGCAAGCAAATAAAGGGCGTGTTAAAGTCACCTTTGAACCGGGAGATTGCATTCGGGTTCATAGGCGAAAAGAAAAGTTTCCTACTAAAAGAAAATACAAGTTGCAGTCAAGAGGATATGGAACTTTTCAAGTGTTAGAAAGGATCAATGACAATGCCTACAAGCTGGATTTATCAACTGCATATGATAATGTAAGTTCTACTTTAAATATTGTTGATTTATCTTTATTTGTTGTAGGTGAGGAATTTGATTCCAGGACGAATCCTTTTGAAGAGAGAGGGAATGATAGAAACTCAACCAACAAAGATAAAGATAATTTGCGGAAAGTCCCATGACTAGGTCTAAAACCAAAATGTTGAAGCAATCCTTGGGAGGGAATGATAAAAACTCAACCAACAAAGATAAAGATAATTTGCGTGATATTGGAAGTCCCATGACTAGGTCTAAAACCAAAATGTTGAAGCAATCCTTATTGGGTCTAAGTTCGGGAATTAAGGAAAACTTAGAGCCAAGTGAGTCAGAGGTTGCACCAAAATGAGTCACTCTATTGCAAGTTGATGAAGAATGAAGCCCATCTTGAAGAACACAAATAAAACCCAAAGTCATTGTCATGTAATTTGGGCTAAGTAGTTAGTTAGGATCCGTTTACATATATTTTCGCATAATAATACTGGTAGCTAATATAGTAGGGAGTTATAGCGGTTGAGATCTTATATCAAGAATTATAGCAGTTGAAATTTTAGATTGAGATTTTATAGTGGTTAAGATTTTATGCCAATTAAAATCTTAATGACCTTTAACTTCTGGACTGCCTAACTAAGCCTATAAATAAGTCATTGTAATCAATTACAAAGCAGAATTTGAAATTTAATAAAATTTGTGTTTTCTCTTTGTAAGAACTATTTCTTTATTCTTAGGATTATGAACTTTTTTTATAGTGTTGGTTCTACCGGCAAGTCGCGGTTAGGAGCACGTTTTCTCTTGATAACTTTGGTTCTATCGGCAGGTCGCGGTTAAGGTCAAGTTCCCCCTTTCACCTAGTCACACTTTGATAACTTTGGTTCTACCGGCAAATTGCGGTTAAAGTCAAATTCTCCCTTCCACCTATTTTCAAGACGGTTCTTTTCTGATCCATTAAGATCCTATCAGAATTAATATATTTGTCATTTTAAATAAACTTGCTTCTTTTCTTTTTCATGCATAAGGAAGAATAAAATTACAGATCCCACTATTTTTTACTATTCTGATCCATTAAGATCATATCAGAATTAATATATTTGTCATTTTAAATAAATTTGTTTCTTTTCTTTTTCGATGCGTGAGGAAGAAAAAAATTACAGATCCTACTATTTTTTACTTTTTGTTTTTTAATAATGAAATAAAAAATGGTATAATATTCCTTTTTTTTTCCTTTACCCAACTTCTCTCATATTTTGTCCTGGATGGAGGATCTTCCTAACCAACCATATACATATGCTTGCTCTGAAGTTATGGCTTTAGCCTTTTCCACACATTAATAAATCTAGTATCATTCTTAAAAAAAAAAAAAAAAACTGTCAATCCTTCCAACCCAATATATATATATATATGTGTGCGCTTTCATACTCGGATACTCCCCTACATTATTGCAGTCACATTATTTTTACATGTGTTTTTAACTATAAGTTATTGGGATTGGATTGATAGAGCAAGAGATTCGGATAGTTTACCTAGGTTATAAAGAAACTCATTATTACTGTAACACCAAGTGTATATCGAGTTTAGTTTATTTTAAAGAAATAATTACTTACTTTTAGGATCTATTCACATTTTTCTAAAAAATAATTACTCCAGTTAAGTTATTCTAGACAAATATTAAGAGTATTTTTTATAAGCATTTTTTTTTCAATTTTTTAGTTTTTATTAGCCCTTTTTTAGTATTTTATTGCAATTTTTTTAGGATATTACTTTAAGTAGTGTTTTAACTTCTCCCTTCTTATATTTTACTGTCAATTTAACTTCTCCCTTTTTATATATTATTTTAGATTTTTTTATATTCTATTATCTATTTTAAACATTATATTATTTCAATTATTTATTTTATTATTTTGGCAGTGTAATTCAAAATTTTTACAATTAATTAAATACACATTAATATTTGAAAGTACGACAAATTATATTATCATACTAAAGAACATAACACGACGTCTTATGTTGAAATTGTTTTTATAGTTGAGAGTGAGAAGACAGTTTTTTTTTTTTTAGAATTAGAAAAGACTATCAACTTTAGCAAAAATTTATAGAAGAATTTACATATAGTATATTAATAAGAAATACTTGAATATTTAACCAAAGTCATAATCAGCATGAGTGGAGGATGTATCAATCATTATTGGCTTATTTTATTTCAAATTTAGTTGGAAATATTTAAAATATAATATAAGATTTACAATATAATAGACAATATAAAAAACATAATAATTGAAACTAAAAAATGTATTTAAAATAATTTATTTTATCTTTAAATTATAAAAGCTCAAAATTAATTAGAAACTAAAATCACAACTGCCTAAAACTAATTTTTATCCATAAAATAAAATTAAAATGTATATAAAAATATTATATAAATAATTTATTTTGATCATTTTATGTTTACATTTAATTTTATCAAATATTTATAATTTAATAAATTACATTAATAACTTTGTGTTACTACCTTTTCGTTTTTTTTTTCAAAAATAACTTAAAGGCTTACTCATTTGTGCTCGCAGGATGTAAGGAGCGATGGAAAAAATAGAAAAAGTAAAAGAGTACATCATTTATGTGTGGTAGGTTCTCATGCACAATTGTGAAAATTAGTTGTTATATTATAAATTTAATTCATTATTATTAAATATGTGGATTTTTTTAATGCATGTAATTTTGTTATTATTTAATATTTATTTTACTTTTTAAATTAGAATTATTAATTATTTTCAACAATTTTCTATATATTATTTGTCTAATCCCAATCTTAATTTTAAATTTTTATATTAAAAAAAATCCTCAAATTTCAATTACTAATACTCTCAAATCTATTCGTTTCTTTTAAAATTTACTTCTTTACCTAAATTTAAAATACTTATATTATATTTATATACATATGTATATATATATATATATTTAAATTAATTACAAATATATATCTTTTAATTTTCTCTTTATTTTATATTTTCTGAACTTTACCTGATTAAAGGTACCCTTTATCTTGTTGAGTTAAGAAAGGCCTTCAAAGCAACTACATGATAAAGCCACAAAACTCAGAGAATGTAAGACAACATTTTACTAGTTATATTTTTTTTGAGTAAAATTATGGTGAAGGTCAAAGGTTTTCTCAATAATGCGATTCCTAAGTATCAAACTTTGAACTTCAAGGTTTAAATTTAAGCAACCACTTTAACTATTGTGACCCTGCAGATAATTTTACCTGCAATCTTAAATTACAAATAAAGTTATCTATGTTAATACAAAGGTACAGGTTTACATAAAAATATGAGAAATATAACAATTCAGTAGAAAAATACGCTACCAAAATAAGGTGTTACTTAATAAAATATTAAAAACTATAAAGACATGTGTCTTTTTTATTCTTTTGTCGGTGTAAGGAGAAAAAATAATTTGATGTACTTCTCATAAATCGTGAAAGTTATCTGGACAATGAAAAATATTTAAAAGTTTGAAAGAAAGAAATTAATGGAAAACTAATTAAATATGCAAATTCGACTGCTTATATTTTGTTTTTATTGAAATTGGATTTGTAAATAAAATAATAGCACAATATAATTAGATTTAATTACTTATTTAGTATTTATATTTGGATAATTTTTATGTTTTAGTTACTATAATAAAAAATTATTCATTTTAATATTTATATGTGTAAAATTTTTACATTTTAATCCATTAAATACAATTTAGTACAATTAACAATGCTTTACGATTTAATTCCTATACATGCACATTTTTATGTTTTATTTCATTTACTTCACAAATTTTACATTTTTTCCTTATACATGCATAGTCTTTATGATTTAATCCTTATTTTTAGAAATTAGTCATTTTAGTCTCCGGATGAATAAAAAAAAATTCTCCATGCATCATCTCAATTTTATTTTTATGCAGTTCAACAGTTTTATTTATTTTTATTTCTATTCACATCTGATTTTACTTTACTTAATATATTTTATTTCTCACTCGATTCTTCTTTTTCATTCTTATTCCTTTATTATCTATATTCTAAAAAAAACATTAAACATAACCATGAATATTTGATTCCTAAGTTTTAATATTTAAAATATTTTATTAAGAGAGATAAATTTATTCTAATATTTAAAATTAATATTTAGTTGTCTATTAGAAAATATATTTCATATATAAAAAATAAATATATAATATATTATAACTATTATACACAAGACACTTAATTGTAAATCAAAATTAAATTATATGTGACACACATCAGGAATTTAAATGTTTAAGTTTCATAATCACGTTGGTCAATTTATAATTAACAATAATTAAATATATGTTATTATAATTTAAAAATTATAAATTTAATTTTTAATTAAAACCTTAAAATTATTAATTTATTAAATTAAAAATATTTGAAAAAGTTAGTGATTGAACTAGATGATAAATATAAGATGAAATAAAATAACATATTTATATAAATATTATATATATTTTTATTTTATAAAAAAATACATTTATTTATGATTATATATATATATATATATATATATATATATATAGATATATATATAATTATTAGTATTTTTTGAAAGATTAAAATATTTTTTTAAAAATAAAAATATAATATCTAAAATAAAATATAAAGGAATTAAAACATAAAAAAATATGTTTACATATAGACTTAAAAAAATAATTTATAAATATAGATACTAAAACATAAAAATTATGTAAGCAATAAGATAAAGAACTAAAAATAATACAAGTATAAAAACTAAAATATAAAAACATTGTTAGTGATGTTTAATTTTATTTATCGATATAAACTAAAACATAAAGATATTGTTAAGATAAAGATTAAAAAAATAATTTTTGAATATAAAAAAAAATATAAAGTAATATAAATAGAGATATTAAACCTTATAATTACGTCAAAATTAAACAAGAAAATTCTTATTATTTTTTATATATTCGGTGAAAATTGAAAATAAATGGTGTGTGACGTAAAGGAAAAAAGGGACCTACAAATAAAAGGGGAGTTTTATTTGCTCCTTTTTTTTTTTCTATTTAATAGTTTTTGAATTTTTTTTATATTCTGAAAATCATTGTTTAAAATATAAACTAAATTTCAAAAATTAATTTAGAGACAATAAAAAAAAAATATAAAGAAGAAAAAAGAGGTGCGAATAGAATGGTAAAAAAAGGCAAACCAATGGATTAAAATATTTTGGTATGGGAATGAGTCTTAAAAGGCCGTATTGAATCGATACACTTTGTGGGCTTCCACATGAACAGAAGGCCCAGCAGGGACCTCGAAACCCTAACTTGTATGTTTGTTCTTGTGCTATAGCACTGGAAAGTTGCAGCCGTAGGTAGCAGTTGCACGGCAGAGAGGGAAAGATGGTGTCGTTGAAGCTTCAGAAGCGGCTGGCCGCTAGCGTGCTAAAGTGCGGCAGGGGCAAGGTTTGGCTCGATCCCAACGAAGTCAATGAAATCTCCATGGCCAATTCTCGTACCCTCTCTCTCACTCCTTCTTTTGCTTTCTTTTAATTTTGAAATTATCGTTCATTTTTTTTCATATAAATATGTTCTGCAACTACTATTACGTTCGATATTGCTCTGATCCTTGTGTCTTTTCAGGACAAAACATAAGGAAGTTGGTTAAGGATGGGTTTATTATCAAGAAACCAACTAAGATTCACTCTCGCTCTCGTGCTCGTCGAATGAAGGAGGCCAAGAGGAAGGGTCGTCACTCCGGATATGGTTCGTATTTATATTTTTTATTTATTTATATCCTCAACATTAATTTGGTTCATTTCTGATGAATACAAATTCACAAGTTGGTGAAATTTTACCTGGCAATTTGTAAGCTAGTGCTTAGTTATAGGCTACGGTAAATTGACAACATTCTACCCTGTTGCATTCTAATCAGAAGATCAGTGTTGTAATTCTTTAAGATTGTTCATCGGATGTAATTGTCGGTTATAATCTCAAAAAATGTTACTTCAGATTGTTACCAGGTTCTAAGTTGTTGGGAAGGAAAAACTGAAAATGAGATTTTGTTGTCTTCACTATATTCTTTTTAAATTGTTAAAAACAGGAACTGAGGGGAAATAAAGTGGCTATTTTTGTCACTATTAGTGAAAACATACAAAAAAATAAATCAAACATCTTGTATGGGCATTTCTATTTGCTGTTCGGGATGCGCCTGAAAGGAATTATTCTATGGTCCTTGGGAGAAGGCATTGTATTTTGATTATAATTGTCTGCCTAAATACAATTAGGTAAGCGTAAGGGTACAAGGGAGGCAAGGCTTCCCACCAAAATCCTTTGGATGAGGAGGTTGCGTGTCCTCAGACGCTTGCTTCGCAAGTACAGGGAATCAAAGAAGATTGACAAGCACATGTACCATGATATGTACATGAAGGTGAAAGGTAATGTTTTCAAAAATAAGAGAGTCCTAATGGAGAGCATACACAAGTCCAAGGCAGAGAAGGCAAGAGAAAAGACCTTGTCTGATCAGTTCGAGGCGAAGCGGGCAAAGAACAAGGCTAGCAGGGAGAGGAAAATTGCTCGGAGGGAGGAGCGCTTTGCCCAAGTGAGTTCTCTACTGTTTTGAGAATCTATTTGTGTGGATATATGGTGGATTTACTGTTTTGAGAATTAATTTGTGTGGATATATGGGGGATTTATATCTTTTAATAGTTGCACTTGACAATTTAATGCACTAAGGAGTATTGTCACCAAAGTTGGTAATGGGTAAATTAAAAGTAATTTTTCTTTCTGCCTGTAAAATGTCTAGGGTCCAGGGGAGAAGCCATCAGCAGCACCAGCTGCTACACCTGCAACAGCATCCCAGCCAGTCAAGTGAGTATTGTGTTCATGCTCTTGTGCTTCTGCGTCTGCACTCTGCAGTATTGCTTACTGCTATGTTATGTATTTTGGCGTCTAACTGAAGGCATTTGTATGCAGAGCACCGAAGAAATCCAAGAAGTGAGTCACATATACAGAGATTTGGTGGATGGCGGCTCTTTATCAAAGCTGGCATCTTCAGTTACTGTGCTCAAGTAATTTTTGTCACGTCTCTTTCTGTTTTTAGACTTTTAGTTACTCTGCTTATGTTTGTCATTTTATATAAAGCCAACATAAAACATTATCGGATATTTTATGATGATATGAATTAATGATATATTTTTCCATAGTATTATAAATGGCAAAATAACACTTCATTGTCCCTTGTTCTACTTTTTTGTGTATGATGATTCACCTGTCCGATGAAATACTTGTCAACCTTTGGCTTTGGCTAACAATTAATTACATATTGTTATTATGCTTTTACTTACCCCGGAACAATTGAACAAGGAAAAAAAAAAAAAAAAAGACGGATGAGTAGCAATTACAGAATTGCAATCGTTATTTTTATTGAGATAGTCAGGTCTGACAGTGCAGCTGCAACAACCTCTGAGGTTCCAAATTTTCACGATTCATTCAATTTGGTTTTAATATATAAAGATGAAATACATGATTCAGACATTAAATTCTTTTCTATTCCAGGCATTTCTTGTAATTTTAAAAAAAGATTATTTTCTGTGGACATGTGGTCTGGTTACCAACTGTTTCTTCTATGAAGAGTAGCCTGTGGCTGATGTTTTTGGAGATGACACTTATCAGTCTCGTATAAGATTATAAATTTATAATTGTTCGTAAAACTTGCATTCAAGTGTATTTTAAAACTTAAGAAAATTAAGAGCCCTTTGAGCTTTAAACATAACACTTTTTTTTTCTTCGATAATATTAAACAAGACAAACTTAAGATCTGAGTTTTCAATTACGAAATATCAAATTGAGTAAGGGAAGGAAGACAATTGTAAAATAAATTGTTACAAAGGGTATGCTCATAAGAAATTGAGTGGTTTTAATGAGAAGAATTGTGTTATATATATATATTTATTATTGTTTTCTATCTTTTTCTTTCTATAATATTATATCACTTATTATATTTACATATTTTCGTTTTCGTTTTCTGGTGTCACCTAAACATGTCCATGAATAATTATTCACGGAAATTACATTAGCAACCAATCTTTAGAAAGGAACTTACTTTAATAAAAGTAGAAGTGACAGAATGAGCCTGGTTTTGAAGTCCGTTGAGTTGGGATGAGATAAAAATTTTGGCTTTTGGATAGAATTAGCCCCATTTGATCTTGTGTATTAGGCCACTGAATAAAGCTGAACTTAAAAAAAAATTGGACTCAAATTAATTCTTAGTTAGAATTAGTCCAATTTAACTTTGTGTATTGGACCACTGGACAAGGTTGAGCTTAAAAAAATTGTACTCAAATTAGCTTAATTTAATTAACCACAAGGTTGAGCTTAAAAAAATTGTACTCAAATTAGCTTAATTTAATTAACCATTGAGTTGGACATTGCCAGCAAAATCTTTGTTTATAAGCCATTTTCTCTCTCCATGGCACGCCGGTTTCGAACACGTTGGTTCTGAACCATCAATTCTAAAATTAATTGTCAATCATTGGAGAGTATTTTAATAAAATTTTTAAATGATAACTGGTTGTTAAGTTAGCGAGTCAAATAGTTTGTTTTAATTTTTGGGTAGCTTTTTTATATATAATTGTTCTGGAATTCGAAAAGAAGGTGTCTCTTTTTTTACGAATCCCCTTTTTAATCTTATCCTCGTGCATAAAGTTGATATTTATCCTTTAGTAGCGAGAATTCTCATGACCCTAGGCGAGGGGTCTAGGCTTGTCAGCCCAGGAAGTTTCGATGTTGAGAATAGTGCACGCAAAATCTTAACACGCCTCTCCCTAATCTGATTCCACGATGGGTTAGAAAGGCGTAGAGGTCGCTTAGAGCTAACCTGGCCTAGGACCGGACTAAAATAGGCATCTTAAGAACCGACGCAAGATAATGAGGGCCGACCACAGTCTGTTTGCCCCTTAAGTTTTGTCTGGGGGACATAAGCTTATCATTATCTGGTCGTCTTGGGGATGTGGTGCCGTCTGTGTGGTTGGCTTACGACCTTTGATTTGGCTTTAAGGTTTGGTGACGCTTGATTTGCAGGAGTTATTGCTCTCTAGGGACTATGCGAATTCTCTACTGCTTGCAATCATTACGGTCTCGTGGCTCGAGGCAGGTGAAATAACTAAGTTGGCTACACCTATTTTTCCAAAGGCATTCTTTCGCACCTCACTCTTCGCCTTCTTCGTTGCTTCACTTCTAGAAAGATCGTGCTTCCTTTCTCCCTCATTAACCTCGTGCATTTGCTTCAAAGCTTCACCTAAATGGCACGAATAGGTGATTTTTCTTGACTTCCTTGGCGTTTTTATTCTTCATTTCTTTTCTTTTGGTTTGGGCTTTATTATTTCTGATTTCCTTCGATTTTTCGAAGGAACTCGTGCCCTAGCCAAGGTCTTAATATGATCCTTGCTCTTCTTTGTTTGCAGGAGAGTCTTTGAGGGACATACCTGGCACCTATGCTTAGGGAGACCAACCTCTATCAGGTACGACACCTGATGTTAGAGCCTCTGACGTGGGGAGCAGTTCCTCTTCAAGCTCAGAATCCTGCGAAAACTTCCCCTTCGAGATATGGTACCGCGACCATACTTCCAACAACATCGCTGAAGACCCATACTCTTGGGTGGACTCTGAAGTTACCAAGGTTTCCTCTGTCTTGACACGATCAAGCACTCTACTGGGGATGGCCACGGCTATTTGTCAACTAGGTCCTTGGTCGGTGTCGGTGTCGCTGTGCCGACAGGGGGGAGTTGGTTTGCTTGGGTCCGGCCGAGGGAGTTATGCAATTTTTCTATTGGTACGACACACTTCATTCAAAGTTGGGGATAAAACTCTCCTTCACCCACTTCGAGCGGGTGGTCTTGCACGCACTAAACGTGGCTCCTACCCAGCTTCACCCCAACAGTTGAGCGTTCGTATGAGCCTTCGAGCTTCTTTGCGAAGACTTAGGTAATGCCCCCACCCTGGGGTGTTCTTTTGGTTCTTCTCTCGTGTAAGACCGACAAGGTGGGGTGGACTTCGTTGAGCAACCAGGCCAAGCGTAAGTTGTTGAAGCCCTTCCTTGAGAGTTACAAGACCTTCAAGAATCGCTTCTTCCGGGTAGTCCCAAGCTATTCGGGTCCCAACTTGCTGATAGATCGCTCTGGACGACCGTTCTTCCCACTCCACTGGACTCGTCAACCAGCGGTGTCTATCACAGTCGACCGTAAAGACTTAGAATCTTAGGAGCATTCCTTCATAACTGAATTGGAAGAATTGCCTTTTCTCCATAGCGCTGAGATCATTAAAGGAACAGATTTGTGGAACGACAGTCGTTTGCCTTTCGTTTTCTTTCATCTTTCTTACTTATCCTCCATTTTCTTTGCTTTTTCAAGGTATTTAACTAAGGCCTTGAAAGAATTAAGGAAGAGAAAAGAACAGGCTTCGCAGTCGGTCGGCATCAAAGCTAAGGCTGCCCCTCTTTCTACTGCTCGTCCAACAGATCCACCGCAAACATTACAAGAGGGAACGTCGCGCACTCCCTTAGTATTAGTTCTTGACCGAGCTATCCCTTTGCCGCCTTTCCAAACTCAACACTAGGGGACGCTTGAGGAGTCGGCCGAATGGCCGAGCAAGCGCCCGCATTTGGAGGAACCTGTTCGCGCCAACTTTGAGAATCCTATCGCCAGCCATGAAGAGTCTGCTCCCAGACTTCTGATCCTAGGAATTTACTGATCAACTCTGATACTTTTACCTTGGCAGCGGATCAAGCCTTGGCTTCTTCATCCTTGGGGCAAGAGGTAGTGCGGCTGGGTCTAGTAGGAACTTACACTGCCCTTCAGCAATATGTCGCCCACGTGTTTGCGCTAGCCCGCGTTGTTGAAAAGGAATTTGGGTTCTTGGAATCAGAGCGGCAAGCCTGGGCCGACCAAAGCAAGAAGTTTGAGGAAGAGGCACTCAAATGGTCTTCGGCTCTTCTATTTCTACAAGTATCACAGCCTCAGTTCCGAATGTTAATCGAAAAGGGTCTCATTAGTGGTTGAGTGGGGAGTAGTGTGGTATGACCAAAGCACCTGCGGTAGCTCCTCTTCCCTCTGCTCTGCAGCCTTCATGGCCTCTAGATGACGCTCCTCCACCAGCCAATATCTCTCTTCGGCTTGCGCCTGTCTCTGTTCAGCTTCAGCGCTGAGCCGTGACTGCTCGTCGCTTCGTGCTTGAAGGGAAGCTACGACGCGAAGCAATCTCTGTAGCATATCCTCCTACCCCTCATTCGTGTAGCTAGCTTGGTTTCTGGTGATCGGCATTGCTCCTGCTCCGTCGTTTGCTCCTCCTTATGGTTGTTGGGATTAATTTTACCTGCCCCACGGGGCCCACGGGGGGGCGCCAATGTTCTCATATTCGAAAAGAAGGTGTCTCTCTTTTTCTACGACTTCCCTTTTCAATCTTCATGTATAAAGTCGATATTTGTCCTTTAGTGGCGAGAATTCTCATGACCCTCGGCGAGGGGTGCTTGTCAACACAAGAAGCTTCGATGTTGAGAACCGTGCACGCAAAGTCCTGACACGCCTCCCCCTGATCTGACTGCACGATGGGCTAGGACGCAGGAAATTTCTTAGAGCTAAACCCAAATTTAGGGACCGTAGGTGCGTCATCGAGAACCGTCGAGGTGTAATGAGGTTCGATCGGTACACAAGCCGACCGATACGATAATTATATATTAAAGTTGATGTACTAAGTTGTGAAGATTTATTTAAGAAGCTTCTTAAAGATGCTGGATTTAAGTAAATAATTAGTTAAATTATAAGTCTAACTAAGATTCAGTAAAGTAATGATAAGCTGATTTTTTATATATTAATTAAGGAAGTTTTTTTTAGTATAAATATAAAATATATATATATATATATATATATATATATATATATATATATATATATATATATATATATATATATATATATATATATCAATTACATAAATTTTATTATTTTTCTTTAAATTTAAAACAACATAAGAACACACGTTTAAAAGAAAGAAAAATTATTAGAATTCAAATTTTTGAACTCAAAAACATAGTCTACAACTCACAATAGATGAAGTCTGGTCTTGCTTTGATGAGCATGATCATGCACAAAGGTCAAAGGAGATAGCAAAATAAAAAAAGAATCATGATCATGCTTCTTTTAGCACAGGGCAAACCTATGTATGACCATACCAAACTTTTAGAAATATAATTCTGTTAAAAAGATTAACATGATCGTACATTTCATCAACATGGTTGTGCTTAAATTTTCAAAAAGTCCTAATTTGCCTACACCAAAGGTAACATGACCATGCACGTTGTCAACATCTATCATGCTAGCTCATTCTCCTACCTATAAAAGGGAGTGAGTAAGGATAAAAAAGTCATCCAAAAGGATCCAATTTTTTCTTTCTTTCTCTATCACATAAGACGAAGTATGAAACGAAGCCTCTGATCTCCATGATTTCTATTCCTTTTTCTCTCTTCATATATTTATTGGCTTATTTTATTTGCACAATGTGTGAATAGCTAAACCTCTTTTAAGAATTACAACGTAATTTGTGTTTGGAAGCTTCGACTTTGATTAAATGCAAACTTTCTTTCTTTTCTCCCTATATTGAATTGTTTTATGAATTAAACATTTCTACAAATAAATAATCACAATCTAAAAGTTTAAATCAACTAATTATTGACATTGTATCGTAATTAGTTTGTGAACCTATAAAATAATTGGGAATTTTGAGCAACTTTTTTTTTTTTAATTATTTGATTAGTTATAAAAATTAATCTATCTATATGTTTATAGTACTTTAGTTTCTATATGTTCAACTAGGGACCAGCCTATAAAAAAGATGGTTGAGAGCATGGATCAAGCACTTACAATAGAAATAATAGGTAAAATTAGTAACAAGGGGAATAAGTGAAGGAATTCACATGAAATTAGGGTTGGAGAGAAAAAATGAGTGAAATTATAATTTTTTTTAAATTCAAATTTACCTATTTGCTTTATTATTTTTTATTCTCTTTTCAAAAGTATTACATGATTTCCTTTACAACTTTGAAGAATTATTTGCTTAACAAACATAATGATTTCTTGAAATTGATTATCATACACTAATATATCTAAGTATGATATCTGAACTCATGTGTGCAATATCGTTGTGATATAATATGTTTGTTCCTAAATACATTATAAAACACATAAGTTGAAATAAGTTTCTAATTCCTATGATATAAATTTTTTTTTATCCTTTTAATTTTATTTTTTTTATGTTCTCATTAAATGCTTTTTTAGTCTTTTACCTTATTGTTTTAGTCTTTATATAATTGTAAATTTTTTAATTAGATTAGTTTTATTTTAATCTTTATTATATAAGAAAATATAAATTTTATTTTTCAATCTTTGATTGACATATCATTACCCAACAAAAAAAACTTTGATGTTAGCAATTATAACAAAAAAAAAATATTAGAGATTAAAACAAAAAAAAAAAGATCACCACGAAAATAATTATATATTATAAAGATAAAAAAAATTAAACCTTTAGTATGTCCTTTTCTCTTTAATTTGTAAGCATTTAATGATGAAATATGCAAATCACGGAAACTTTGTCCATCCTATTTCAATTTAAAGTATAATACTAAAATCTTGAGAATAACTCTAGTTTGTATGAATAATAAAAGTATTATTTTTTTATAAAACTATTTTTTTTATAAAAATATTTTTTTTTCTTTTACTTGTTTAACACAAAATTTACTTATAAACACTATTTGATCAACTTAATTAACTTGAAAAGATATTTGTTGTACGGAATACAAATAATCGTTATAAAAAAATTAAATAACTCAATGTCAATTTTTTTATATTTTGAAATAATTTAAGTTTAAAATTTAAGTTCAATTTATTTAAATGAATGAGTCAAGTTTGAAGTAGAGATAAAAATAAGTTACAATCATATTAGTTTAGATATCACTTAACCTTGAGCTATTAACCTACTTTATAATTTTACAATTAAATTTCTTTGCTAGTATGTCATAGTTGTTGTTTTAGAAATGACTTGAATTATTTATAAATATGGCTTCACTTGATAGTTTTTCAATTGATTTATTTTATTCTAAAACTTTAAATAGATTAATGTGCTTACCTTTAAACAACCCAAAAAATTTATGTGCTAATAGGCCTTTCACTTAAAAATCATTAAATTTTTAAGCTAACAAATGTATCACCAATCAAACCAATAAACTTATGGGTTAATAAATTTATTATATTATAAACGGTTAAAATCACAAAAATATATTACATTTTATAGTGTTTTTTTTTTGGAATGTATTTTATAATTATTAAAAAAGTTCAAGTAAAAAACAAAATACTTTAGTTATTTAAATAATAATATAATGTCATGTGATAAAAATTAAAATGAGTTTAATAATTATACATTCATAACATAGATAATCTAATAGTAAATTATCATTAATTTAACTTTTAAGATATATATTATAAAATTTAACTAATATACCATACACGGTCACTACACATCTATCTCTCAATTAATATTTGTATTAAATTAGTTTTTCATTAAATATTTTATTAATAATATTATTATTTATAAACATTTTGACTTGGTATATCTATATGACTTTTTTTAAGAGAACATATATATTTTTCACTAAAATATAACCAAAAAAAAAAAATAACTTTTCTAAAAATTTATAATCTAGTATACTTAACTTTAAGAATAAGTGTTTTAAAAGATAAAATACCGAAACAATTAATAAATATTTTCTCTCTTTTATCACTTTTCTTCTTCTTCTATAGTCTCCTAATCCTTGTCTATTTTCAATGAAAAACATTAATTCGATTGCAATAAAAGCATGAATTTCCTAAAATGAATTGTGAAATACGTACATATGTTTTGATGGTGTCTAAAATCTAAAACACTTCACCCAAAAATAAATAAAAATTGATTGCAATAAATCCAAAAGTATTTTGACGGCATAAGTTCCAATGAGAGTCGTTGAACTTGGAAACAACTTTTATCATAAAAATTTTATTTTTATTTTTATTTTTTAATTTAAAAAACTAAACAGTTTTTTAAGAGAAATCAAAGATATCTTGGTTCGACTTAAGTTGTTTACAATCCTACATACTAGTTTATGAAATGTGTTTAATGTTAATTAGGTAGCTCGATAACTAAACTTGGTCCAGGATGTTACTTGACCTAATATTAGTTTTAAAATTTATACTTAATATATTTTTGAGCCAATACTTAATATTCTTCTGAAATCCAAATATTAATTTTTCTTCAAGTTATCTTGGCCCGATAACATTACATAATATTTTAAGATTTATTAAGTATAAATTATAAGATTGTTTGTCTTAAATTAATTCTAAATGTATAATATAATAATGTTATATGTAATAATAATAATAATAAAAACATTCATTAGATTTAGTTTATTATGCGCACAATTTCATGACTTGGTAATATTTGTGCGTGCAGCGCAAGGTATTTTAATTTGACCTTTTAATGGACCTTCTCCACTATGAACAAAAGCACAACCAAGACTGTACTTCTCAATTTATTATATTTGTGTTTATTTGTATAGAAGTTGAAACTAAGGATGGATCTAAAGGAATGAAGGTCTCCCTCCATAATTTTTTTTCACATATATTCATGTAAAAAATTTATAATTTAACCATTTATTAATATAATTATATATCTTAAATTTTGTTTATTTATTTTTATCTCTCCCATGAATATTTTCTTAATTCACTCGTAATTGAACCCATGATACTACGTACTTATGCGATATGTTTCTCTAAGGAGAAGATGTATTCGATAGAAAGATTAAAATAAATTAATTTGATTTAGCATTTCAAAAAATAAATTTATAAAATTATATTTTTTAGCAAACAAAAGTTTATTTTACCTGAAAGCATGAGTGCTCCAAAGGAGTAGTATTTGAGAACGGACCGCGGCGCATAATGTCAAACCCAATATTGCCTTGCCGTGTCAATAAAGCCCAATAAATGGTCAAATTAAAATTCCTTGCTCTGCAAGCAAAAAAAAAAAAAAACAACCTAGGGTTTTTGACAAAGGTGAGTGGTATATACTGTATATCGTGTCTCCTATTCCACCGGAGAGAGAGAGAGGGAGAGGGAGAGGGAGATGGTGTCTCTGAAACTTCAGAAGCGGCTTGCCGCTAGTGTTCTCAAATGTGGCAGAGGCAAGGTTTGGCTTGATCCTAATGAGGTCAATGAAATCTCCATGGCCAATTCTCGTACGAACTCATCCATGCTCCTTTTCACTGAATTTAATCAACTTTGCATCATTCCTCCTTTTTTTGAATATATAAATTTCTTACTGTACCTAACTTTTCAAGTTTCTCATCTATTTTTCGCCCAATATTTGTAAATTCGCTTCATAGTTTAGTGCCTTTCCTTTTGCAGGCCAAAACATTCGAAAATTGGTTAAGGATGGGTTCGTTATCAGGAAGCCAACTAAGATTCACTCCCGCTCCCGTGCTCGCCGAATGAAGGAGGCCAAGAGGAAGGGACGCCACTCTGGATACGGTATTTAATTAACCTTAAGTATTGGTGATCGTTAAACATTTACACTAGGTTAAATTGAGTTGCATTTCAATTCGAAAGATGAATGTAATAAGCGTGTTAATAGTACAAGCAATTCTATTCTAGTAGAGACTAACCACCATGCGTGTGGATCAATTGAAACTTGGATGTTCCATCTTAATTAGTGTTCTCGAATTTGAACTCTGGGTATGTATGTAGTTGTGTTAAATACTTGAATAGATCTTTACTAGCCCATACTAATCTTACCTGGCACGAGCAGAGTTGCTTCACATGTAGGAAACTTGTGGCCTCACACAAAAAAGACTAGTAGAAATGGATATGAAAATGAAATATTGCTATGTGGGAATGGCATGAATTGCTATATGGTCCTAGCAAAAAGCATTAATAGTTATTTCCTAAATACAAATAGGTAAGCGTAAGGGTACAAGAGAGGCAAGGCTCCCCACCAAAATCCTTTGGATGAGGAGGATGCGTGTCCTTAGACGATTGCTTCGCAAGTACAGGGAAGCAAAGAAGATTGACAAGCATATGTACCATGATATGTACATGAAGGTAAAGGGTAATGTGTTCAAGAACAAGAGAGTCTTGATGGAGAGCATACACAAGTCCAAGGCTGAGAAGGCAAGAGAGAAGACTTTATCTGACCAGTTTGAGGCCAAGCGGGCAAAGAACAAAGCAAGCAGGGAAAGGAAAATTGCTCGGAGGGAAGAGCGATTAGCTCAAGTGAGTTCTCTAGTGTTTTGATAATCTATTCATATATATATAGATGAATTTGTATTTTATTAGTCTATCAGCTAGGCAATTTACAGCAATAAGAATTGTCACTGAAGTTGGTATTGAGGAGTTTGACCCTTCCTCTCCTGAATGTAGGGTCCCGTAGAGAAGCCATCAGCAACCCCAAGTGCTCCATCTGCGACAGCATCCCAGCCCGCCCAGTGAGTATTGTGGTTCATGCATGCTTAAGTAACATGTTTTCTTTGTTGACCGTGTGGTCTAAATGAATGTGCTTTGTGCAGAGCATCAAAGAAATCAAAGAAGTGAAATTTTTGGAGATCGGAAGGGCATTGAATCTTTAATGAGGCTGGCATCCTTAGTTGCTGGGCTAATGTATTTTTGACGAATCTCATTTGTTTAGATCTTGTTAGTTACTTAGTTTTATTCGACATTTAAGTTGTACATCTATAATTTGTATTTTGTTGACTTGTTTATGCTATTTTGGTATGTTGACTTGAAATACTTGCATGTTATTTTCAGTTATGAAGTCTCTTGTCTCAATTCCAAAGCATTCCTGCTTATCTCGAAATAATTTCTGGTTAAAATTATACCATCATATTCATATGTATTTATGGAATATCCAGACCCTGGTTTTCTCTGGTGAGCTTTTTTCAGGGATGAAGAAGGCGAGGACTTTTGGATAGCTTTCATGAACAATAGAAAGTTTGGGTCTGTTTGACAGGAGGGAATGAAATAAGGTGAATGGAAATACATAAGAAATATGAATTTTAATGATGTTTGATTTAAGAAAAATAGGAAAGAGGCAAATGTGATGCATGTGTAAAAAAAAAAAAAAACCATACTTTTCTTTCTCGACTCATTTCTTTCTTACGAAACAACTAATTGTTTTTCTTTTCCTCTCATATTTCTTCTCATATTTTCACCCAACCAAAGTGTTACTCTTGAAAGAGTAACGTTACATTCAATATTTTTGTGTCTTACTCTTCTCCTAAACCATGAAGTTGTTGTTTTGAACAACTTTGTGCATATAAACTTATTTGCACTTGAAAATAGGTTTAACTTATTATTCTAGAGAGATTATTGCCTATTCTTCAAAAATCCTTTTAGGCAACTGAAGTAAATAATTATTTTCCAAATGAACTAAATTAAATATGTATCAGGAAGATTTTAAGAATTGTTCAACTCTTGCAATATGTTCCCTGTGTAGTTTTATGTTTCATATCGGTAAAGTGATGTTTACTGGTGTTTTCGATTTTGTTTGAAATTTGGGGCGTTTTTGGTTACAATTGTAGGGTGTGGAATATTGTATCTGCTTTACAACTTATGGCCATACGGTTACTAAGGTCCAGGCTAAATTATACTTTCACTAGAGGGTTATGTAGGATCTCATTCTTGTGCATATCCTGTTAAATCCATCAACCTCCTTCGGGGAAGAGAATGGGGTGAGCGGATTACATATACATCGTGTGAAGGCTATAGGTAGTAGAAGAGTAAATGGTTAGTTAGTTGGGTGGTTAATCAGTTAAATTATTTATTGATAAGTTTTCTATAAATAGAACATTATTGTATTTCGTTCATAATCTTTTAATCAATCATTTTCTTTTGTTGAGATTGTATCTCTCAAGTAATATATTTGGTCTTAACTAATGATTTTTATCCCTCACATTCTCTAATCAATCAACATTTTTTTTGAGATTGTATCTCTCAAATAATATATTTGGCCTTAACCTGTGATCTTTATGTTGCAAACCAAAGATCACAGGGTACCAGTTAATCGCAAAAAGGGATTGATAGTGGAAAAGGAAAAGAGAACAAGTGATGTATTATTTCTTCTATAGAAGGAAAATGCAGAGGGATGAAAATCCCTAGCTATGCTCCTTCAGAGAAAAGGAATTTCTCAGCCCCTAACTGAAAATGATTCTCTCTTCTCCCCCCTCTTTCTCCTTACACGATCCCCGTATAACTGAATCCCTCTCCCACAATTTGATCACCCCTTTCTCTCTCTGCCACCTCATCATTCTTTCCCTGCTTATTTTTCCTGACATAGACTCTCTACACCATGATCTTCTGTTGCTGTTGTGCAATTTGACCAATTGGGCCCATATCCTCATTTAAGGTCCTAACACTTTATCCCTCACATTCTCTAGTTACTTATATAGTACCAGAGTGATATTGTGACGCTTTCGTTGCAATGGAACGTTACCCTCCATCCCTTGTTCTCAACAATACTCTTCACTTTCACTACTATGATCATATTTACCAAATAGAATACTAAGTAATATTTGTCCAGTGTCGTAGATGGCAAAAACTTTCTTCATTCTTTAAGTGTTTCAAGCGTGAAGACGATGCTCTCCTCTCCCTCGACAATGATGGTGTGGCACCATTCTTGGATCCAACTTTGAAGGTTGAAGAAGGAACAATGAAATCAAAGGAGGCTGACCAGTTAGTTTGTTGATGGTTAGTTACTGATAACTTCTTTATAAATAGAACACCATTGTATCCCATTCATCATTTAATCAATTAATATGATTCATTCTAATTGTATCCCATTGCATCTCTTTCATACTACTTGGTCTTAGCCTATGACCTCTATCCTTCACATCCTCTAATTACTTATAACAAGGTTATGGATTTCTTAGTCAAATTTGTTATTTCTCGATAAACCTTAGGTCTTCGTTTCCTAGAACGTTCTCTGCTCTATTGTACAAATTTGCTAATAGATCTGGCGTAGTTCTGGACTCTAGCCCCCTTTACACAATTAAAAAAATAATAATTATAGATTTATAATATCAAATATATATTAAGGAAACGGTATGTGTCCGTCAATATACTTACATGATATTTACACTATACCTATTCCAGAAAAAAATACTGAACTTGTTTTATTGCATTTTAGTTTATTTTTTCAAGAACTATTTTATATAAAAAATTTATTTGGTAGATGCATGATTCTCGGTTAGGTTGTTGCACCTCGATTTTGAAATGACAGAATTCTGTTGTGATAACTTGTCAGGTGTAATTGTGATAGGCTTTGGACAACGTCCTTCCAATTGCCTCACTCATCTCTTCAACAAGCCCTATCTTAGTTGGAGTGTGAGGGTGGCATCCTGTAATGGTTCTCATCTGGGCTTGTAGGAAATTAAAAGGTTGTATCAAGGATCAACTAGTTGAGGGACACGGTCTAGCATTTCCTCCCTTGGGGTCGAGGCAATAGCAGTGGTGTTGGAATAGTTTTCATTGGCGGTACATAGTTCTCCTGGTTGAAACCTAAATCTTGGTCAGACGAAATTTCCTTTACACAACCATCAGGGTCATCTTTGAGTAAGGGGGAGGAGGCTGATGACAGGTGTTCACCATGACTTAAGTAAGGATAAGTTTATCCTTTCTCATAGTCAGTGTCAATGATTCGTATGTTGTTTTTGGAGATTTCTCGCATTGTTCTGAGCCAATGGATCTGATACGTAGTATTAATGTTTGGAGGCGTCTCGTGTGGTCGAGTGTGATATTTCTACATGGAAACACCAAGCCCAAGTCAATAAGGATTTTAGTAGTTTCAAAAAGGGAAATGATTAAATTTGCTATTTGGGTTTAGTCCTAGTTTCAGATCAATCTAAAAAGTAAACAAAATTTTAAAAATAAATAAATAAAACCAAACACGTAGTTCCTTCTAAAATCGAGTATGTAATTTATGGTTAAGTTTATCGCCGAAATGAAGCATGGTGAAGAATGATAGAAACTGGATGGTCCAACTTTAACCCCATTATTGTAAAATAAATAAGAAAAATAGAAAAAGAAAACTGCACTGAAACTACAGGGAATTTCAGTGAATGTATATATTTAACTATTTAAGCCATTTATATAACTTACAATAGACCCCATGCAATATTTACGGGGAAAAGCCGAAATGGTACAAAATATAATTAAAAACAAAACAAAACACACAATACATAAACGTGAATAAAAAATGGCTGCAAACGTAAGACTTTTTTTGGTATAGAACGATGGGAACAGGGTCCAAATCTATAAACTCATGCAAATTACCCAAATATCCTACCACTTGAAAGCAAACCTCCTAAACACTTTATAGTTTTTACCTCTCCTTCCCTTTCTTTATCACGGACAGATTCATCGCCTGGGCAAAGACAGAACTACGTAAAAACTAATAACTCTATTATTACAATCCAGAAATCATTAGAAATACATAAATATAGCGCAAGGTAAATAAATAAAAATTTCCCTTTACTTGGGTCAGTAAATTTCTGTAATACATTGTCTCGTAACAAATTTGGAAGAGCTCTTCCCTCACGAATATCAACTGAGGAAGTCAAAATAATTGGTTATTGGATTGCCATTATTTCTCAATTCAATCAACGGATATGGCTCAAAAATCCTACTTCAATGTAGCCGATGATGAAGAAACAAGGAATTATTAGAACAAAACATTACGGGCCAGTCAATCAGACGGTCCAAGCATTTTCTCAGGTACCACAAGCTCGTCGAACTCTTCAGAGCTGAGCACTCCGAGTTTCAATGCAGCTTCCTAAACAATAATTTCAATTTCGACATTCAGATAAATTTATTGGATAGAAATTAACAGGGAATAAATTCATTCATATAAACATCATAACTATTAATGACAGAAACCAATACAAGAGTTGAAGTGGTCTGCATGGATGCTCGTATAGAAAATATGTATAAATTTAATTTGTTAAGAGGTCAAAGTATGCAAGACAAACAGAAAAAACAAGTATAACAAGGCATCATCACCTTAAGAGTAGTTCCCTCTTTGTGGGCTGTCTTGGCAACTGCTGCTGCCTTGTCATAACCGATTTTCTGGAACAGACAAATTTAATTCAGTTTCAAAAGTGCTCAAATTAGGAAGTTACAGGAGTAGACAAGAGGAAACTTACTGGGTTCAAGGATGTGACAAGCATCAGTGACTGCAAGGTGAATTAAAAGTGAAACACAAAGTCAATTAGCAAAGGGATCTAAATCTAACATTTGGAGTCATGTGAGATTTGTTTCAAATAAGTCAACAACTCACCTCATGCAGTAATTTTGAAATTCTTTCCCTATTAGCTTGAATACCTCTCACGCAATTCTTCTCAAAGGATGCAGATGAATCTCCAAGCAGTCTCAGAGACTATCAGAATCAAAATTAGGATTAATCATTCAAGTATATCTTTTAGGTAATGCAGTAGGATATGTTATTTCATATTGCAAAATTTTGGAATAACATACATGCCATCACCATATACCATATACCATGTCATCATATGACAGACACATAAGCAGTGTAGAAAAAAAGAATCATAAAACACAATGGTATCTATAGTATCTTCCAAGTTCCATCCCATTTCCTATGTTACTGACATAGCAAAGAGCATCTAACTTTCCAGCCAAGTCCACCTGACTTGTATCATAAATTTTCTGATGCCAAACTGTTAGAGGAACAGTATTCTGCTACCATATACCAAGCTTAGTGCTGCTTGAACAAGTGTTAGTATACATAAAATAATTGAGTTTCCTTTTGATAATATTTTCCTAAGAGCCAAAGTACTCTCTAACTAGGCTTTTAGATGTTCTAGCATTGCATAAAAAATTGAACCAAATTAACAGCTGGTCAGGAGTTCCACTTTATGTGATTGATAAATTAGAAGCAACAAGACAAAAGATATATATAAAACATACATGCAGGAGACAACTGGCAATCATTGGCTTGAACACATTGAGCTCAAAATGACCATTTGAACCACCAACTGTGACTGCAACATGGTTTCCCATGACCTGAAATACGTGAATCACAGCAATAATTCAGAAATTGCCTCGGTCACCACAAAATTCAAATTGTGTGACTATTACAAGTCACAGAAACTGTTTGCTAATCAGTACTCTATTAGCCATAACATTAAACTATTAACGTATATTAATAAAATGAAATGAATTGATGTCTACCTGTGCACACACCATTGTCAAAGCCTCACACTGGGTAGGGTTAACCTTCCCCTGAAACAGAATAAGGTTGTAGCTTAGAGTCAAAATCCAATTGTAAAGCAAATAAGATAATGAACTATATAGCAAGTAACAAGAAACAGCTCGTTTGTGTAACAAATATAAATTCAGTCAGCATGAGGATCTTACAGGCATAATACTGCTTCCTGGTTCGTTTTCAGGGAGAATGAGTTCACCAAGACCGCAGCGAGGACCACTATAATAGGATAGCATTAAGAAAACCCATAAAAAAATATGAATAATTTTCTATTGAACATGAAAAAAGCAATTTGTCAATCAATGTCATAACTAGCAACCTACCTTCCTAATAACCGTATATCATTAGCAATCTTCATCAAAGAAGCTGCAACAGTGTTAAGGGATCCACTAGTTTCAACAAAAGCATCATGGGCAGCCTGCAAAAGGAGAATATGAGCAAACTGCAAGCCAATGTTTTGCGGCTTGCGAAGCAAGTTTAATGAAAAAAGCTAATGTAATGAATTAGCATATGATATGACACATTAAATACAAGGGAAAAAAGCTTAGTAACAAACCAAGGCCTCAAATTTATTTTCTGCCGTAACAAAAGGCAGATTTGTTTCCTCAGCTACTGCTGCTGCTATCTTAGCATCAAACCTGAAATTCATCCAGAAATTCTTTAAATAGTTATAGAACATATCTTCTTCAGCCTAAAAAGGCACGCCTGTGGTATTTATTAATTATTTTCATAATAAAACAAACTCATATCCACAATATCTCTAAAGGGTAGAGAAGTCTAATTTTCAACAATTACATCAATAATAAATTAAAAATAACGGTGGGAAATGTGCACGCACAACAATCCTGGCAATGTCCATTACTTATTGGTATTTAATGAAAGAAAGAAAAAAGAGAATGGCCTGAAGAAAATCTTGTATCAAATGGAATAATCTGACAAAGCCAAACAGAATGAAAAGAAATCTGCCATCAAATTCATTTTGGTAGACATCAAATAGAAACTTACAAACAACACACACAAATGTAACAAAAGAAAATATAAGAACCACCGCTTAGCTATCAATAAGTATACATACCCCTTTTTTGTATTCAATCCAGTCCCTACAGCTGTACCACCCTGGGCAAGCTGTTCAAGTAACATCTCTACTCAGTCAGAACTCCAAAAGTAAATGAGTGAAGAACAAACAGTTAACATTTGTACTTGAGTGTCTAACCTGATACATCCGCGGCAAAGAGCCAATCACTCGATCAATACCGTACTTGACCTGAAGATAAAGAAAAAAGTAATGAGAAATCACTCCCCACAAACTGTCAGGATTTTACAGTGCAACACCAGCGACACGGAAAATACAGAACAGCATAAGACAAACATAAGCAAGCTTACTTGTGTAGTATACCCACTAAACTCTTGCCCAAGAGTCAGAGGTGTTGCATCTTGGGTATGAGTGCGTCCAATCTTGACAATATCTCTGAATTCAATTGACTGGTAAATTTTAAAAAAAAAAACGAAAAAAATAAATTAGAATTGATAAACTAAAAAAATGATAAAAACCATAAAAAAGAAAAAAAAAATACAAAGCCAAGTGCCTTCAGTTTATAAAATTTCATCTTAGAGGCCACATACTTTATCAAAATTAATGGGTTCCTAACATGTTTCCTGTCATAATAACACATTAGTTATTTGCAAATGCAAATTGCATACTTAATAGCCCAAAAGGAAACTTGAGATAAAGAGACAGTATTAGTACTGGTAAAATGGCCTGAACCATAAGATAAACAGATAACTGAAATACATATCACAGATTTCAATATAGCCTGTAAAAAACATGTCAGGTATGGCAAATCACTCAAAATCCCCTCTAACCAGGATGACACAACTCACAAGATGGCAGAAGGGGGACTGTAATCTATCCAACATACTATAACTAATTTAAAAGTATGAACTAGAATTCAAACCTTTGAGTTTAGTGTACCATGTAAGGTTTTGAGGCTGGGGATTAGTCTTGAGTTTATTTCCATTGCAGCTGCAATGTGCATTACCTGGAAAGAGGTAAACAAATACAGATTAAAAAGAAATCAATATTTTACACAAGATAAGACAGTAGGTAAACAAAGTATAAGGACCAGTTTACCAGGAATTGTACTCCATAGATATCAAGCCAATTCAATAAGAAATTTGGAAAAATATCATTATAAGAGGCTTACAGTTGGGAATGTATCATTAGAAGACTGTGATCTATTGACATGGTCATTTGGGTGCACAAACTTCTCACCCCGCCTATGGCCTAGAATCTCTCCTGCTCGGTTTGCAATAACCTTAAAAGTTCAGAAAAAAGGGTCATGTTAGTCAGAGTGTCTGCATAGTATGGACAAGGACAGAAAGTAGGAACCTATTACTTCAGAAATATTCCTTGGAAAAAACAAAAATGGATTCTCAAGTCTTGAATACAATGAAGATGAATGTTTTTCTTTGGTAGAGACTATATATATCCTCCATAAGAGGCAATTCCTCAGTAGACAGCAAAACTCTCGCTCTAAATATTTAACACAACTGCATATTCAGGACTCAAATTTGAAAGCACTGAGCACTAGCTAAGCTGAAACAGTAACCATGCCAATTCCACAAGCTCAGTGATAATGACGAATATTTATGAACACAAGTACACTAATCTAAGATCCTTAATTGTGCGTCGTAATATTTTTGAAGGCAGAAGCTTCAGGTTTGGTGCAGCTCACAAATAACGGTACCAAGCACTAACCTCGTTCGCATTCATGTTACTTTGAGTGCCACTGCCAGTTTGCCATACAACGAGAGGAAAATGTTCGTTTAGTTTTCCCTCGGCCACTTCTTGTGCTGCTTGCATGATCGCTTTTCCAACGTTGGGATCAAGGCCATACTCCATGTTCACCTGCATCAAAACAGCAATTGATCAATTGAAAGAAGATAGAATAATAATTAAATTTGGAACAGGCAAATTTTTATGTTGAAATTCACGATCAGAAAAGAATACCTAACAATAAGTTAGAAAATGGTTATAGTGCAAGTAGAAGAGGTGAAAACATGAAAGGAACCTTAGCAGCACATTTCTTCAAGATGCCAAAGGCGCGAATGATTGGCTCGGGCATGCGTTCACGGGGGCCACCGATATCGAAGTTTTGCAATGATCTTTGAGTTTGTGCTCCCCATAATCTAACAGTACACAGTCAGATAAATAATAAATAATTAAAGAGGAAATGGAAAAGGCAAAGGAAAACGAACTTGTCGGAGGGAACTTGAATGGGTCCGAAGGTGTCTCTTTCTTCCCTGAAGGAAGAGGAGTAGGATCTGGAAGAGGAAGCAAAACGCAAGGCGAGAACCGTCGTTGAGTTCGATCCAGTTGATAAACGACGCGACAGCGCGTACAACGCCATTCTTCAATTTGAGTGAGTGAGTGGTGGGTTTGGGTGGCGAAGTATTCGCCGGAGTAAAAAAGTAGTCTGACCAATACAATACTGCGAAAATGAAAACGGGGCAGTGTAGCCAATAAGGATACGCAACTGCCGCAGTCTTCTTGGAAGTTGGACCCGAAATGAATACTATATTGTTAAGCAAACCCCGGACTGTTTTTAACTTTTTTGTTCGGGTCCATCGTCAAATTGGGCCACAACTTTTTTTTCTTTCCATGAAGGCAACACTGGTTGGACTGGGTAACCTCGTGGCTGAAAAGGCCCAATTTTATTGAAATAATTCAGTTTCGCGCTCACTCGGGATAATAGAAAATTCTCAAATATCAGCAGCAGTGCTACCACTTGATCGAATTAATTTCTCAAATATCTGCCGGGAAGAAATTATTAAGTGGTTGAGGGTTATTATGATTCCAATAAATTTATACACAATATATAGTCAAGTACTATTTTTTTAACTAAAAAAGAAAAAATAAATTAAACACTAACTATTTTATACTCATGATCATTAAATTTATTAAAATATTTAAATATATATTTTATAAAATTTAATTGAAATTACGTTTAGATGATCAAGACTAATTAATATTTTTTACTCAAACAGTAATATATGCAAACTTCATAATTTTTTTTAGCAATACGACAAGTATCGCTTCTCTTTTAAGATCCATTTCAATACTTTCACTTCTTATTTTTTAGGATATTTATACCGTTATACCTATCCCTCTTTTTTTTAATTTAATTTTAATCATTGCAAGTGTTTTTTTTTTTTTACATGAAATAACATAACAATGACAATAAAATTAAAATTTTAAACTTTATGCATACTTTACTCAACCCTCACTACTAGGTCAACTTTATAGTAATTCTATTGTAAGTATAAAAATTGATAAGAAGTTTTAATCATTATCTATTGAATAATTGATAATACATTAATATTCACATGTTAATTTATTTATTTATGAAAGTTTTAAAAAGTTGAATTCTAAATCAAAGGAGATTTATAACAAGATTTAAATCTATTATATTTTCTTATTCGAAAGTGATAGTTAAAAATGCCACATATAGTAAAAAAAAAGTTTAACACTAGCCTAAAAATTAAGCTATTGTTTACTAACCGTAGCACTATACCAAAAACAAAGATAAATTAAATCAAACCAAAATCCAAATCAATCCTTAGTTTTTTCTTTTTAGCTAAAATCGATTTTAAATTATTTTCTTTAAATAATTTAAATTGATTTTATACCATTTTAGAATAAGTTTTAATTTTAAAAACCAATTTTGAAATCAGTTTTTAATTAAAAACCAGTTTCAAAGTAGTTTTGAACCAAATCTAATTTTATCCATAAATTGATTTAAAAGTTAATGTGAAACTGGTTTGATCTAAATTTAAACTGACCTTTTTTAAAAAAGAATAAGGTGATTTTGTTTTAAAATTCAATATACATATTTAAATTTCGTTTTATACAAAAGCAAACCAATAGTACCTTTTAAGCCATGTTGCGGGAACGAAATTAAAATTAATTACATTTGAATCGCTAAACACATCAATCAGTGGCCATTTTGTTTTGGTGTTTCTACCATGCCTGGTATTCACTTTTTTCTACTTTTTGTCTTGGCCTGGTCGTTGTCTCTGGTAATTCGAACTGAATCATGCAAACGCGTTGTCTTATGAATTGTCTTCGCTTGGCTTTTGTATAGGATTCTATTCTATGCAGTTCGTGAAGACAATTTTGACCATATAAGGCGCGCCTCATCATCACTCACATGCTTTACTTTAAATTGTCTGCATGCCCTTATTGCACATTCTTCTCCAAAGCTATTTGCACGATGAATTTCAACTCTTACAAGTCATCGCTACTTGCCCGTTTTGCATGAAAATGAGGCCTTCCCTTCACGTTTTTTCCACCAAAACTTCACTTTTATGCCTTACACCAGCATTCGCAAAAACATTATTGATGGTTTGATAGTGGCCTAGTAGGGCCATTATTGCTCCACACTTCACTTTTCATTGTTTGCTGGAGGTCCACCCTTCACTACAACATGTCATTTTAAAAAACAAAACCTTCAAACTTTTAATTTTCATAATAAAAAATTTATTAAAAGTTTCAACCAAATTATATTAAAAATATGAAATAAATGCATTGGTAACATTTTCTCGTAATTTTTTTTTACTTTTTTTTATCTCTCTCGGTATATAATGGCTATTTATATCAGTATTAGTGTATTATTATTATAAAGGGTAAAATGTATTTGAAGTCCATTAAGTTTTAGGTAAAATTGATCTTAATATTTATAATTTAAAAATACTTTTTATTATTGTATTATTTTATAATTGATGATTTTTTTTTTATGAAACTTCATATACCAAGAGGAGAGAGGAAATTCACTAATTATAAAGTATATAAAGACTAAAATTATTTTTAAAGTATAAAGACTAAAACTAATTTTGATTTATAATATAGATTTACGGTTAAAATTGTTTTTAAAGTATGAAGACCAAGAATAATTTTGATTTATAATATAGATTTACAACACATTTTATTATGTTATAAATTATCATTAAAGTTATACACATCTATATTAAAATGGTATGCACATATACAATCAAAGTGAATATGTTACAAATGTCATAGGGAAAAGCAACTGCACAATAAATAAATAAATAAATAAATAAATAAATAAATAAATATATATATATATATATATATATATATATATATATATTTATTGAATGGTGGTTAACTTTATTTCTAAAATAGTTAGTAATATCACAACATTATAAAATGCTTAATTGGTTAACTATTATTAGTTAAACAAAGTTAATCCTATTTTTTTAAATGGTTAATTAATCATATGTTGGATGAACTCCAAATATACATTAAGTATACATTACTCAATACTCTATTTGTAGTTTGATGCCTCCAACACATATGTTCCTATTAAAACTAGATGGATATAATTTTATTTGATTACATATCCCAACACTACAAAAAAATGTAAGATTAGCGACCGCAAAAATCGGTGGCTAAATATTAGAAATCGGCCGCAAAATATGATATTTGGTGGCTAAACCCTTTAGCGACGGAAATAGCGATCGAATTTGATCGATGTAATACCCTAGTGACTAAACGAATTAGCCACGAAATACATTCGGTGGCCAAATTAGCGACGGAACGTTTTGGTGGCTATATAATTCGGTAGGTAAATGGTATTGGAAATTTAGAGACTGAAAATGAAAAACTATTTCGGTCGCTAAATTAATTTAATACATTACTCAATACTCAATTCTCTAGAGTGGCCTATTTATGTTTGATCAAACATAAAACATCCGTAGCTTATATAAATTTATCTTTATTACAGTGGAGGCGCGTAGATGAGTTGATATCAAATCATTTTAGTTGGATTAATATCACAAATTTAAATTTTAAATACACAGTTGCATTAAATATTTTAAAAAAGTATTATTGATTCTACTTGACTTAAATAGGATAATTTCTGGTAGATTTTTTTTAAAATCTTTATCAAACACATTTATACCCAATTTTAATATGATGCAGCTGAGCGGAGATTCAAAGAAGGAAAATTTAGTACAATGTTATCTACTCTTTAAAAAAAATAAAAATGGAATCATTCTAGATCAGAGAAAATACAGTCACTCTAATTCAGAAAGGTTATGGCTTCCAATAATTCAAATCTAGGATGCAACATGCATTATGTATATTATATTAGAATAAATGAAATTGTGGTTGATTTAGGGCTAGAATATTAGTTAAAGCAGCAGCATCACGCACATGAATAGGTATGCAATGAGTTGGTAAATGCAAAACCTTGGGATTCTTTGTCTTGATATCCAGAAGGATGGGCCCAGGCCTCGGTGCCAAGTATCACAAAACAAGTCTCTAGCAATAGCGACAGCACCTTTAAAAGAGTATATGACAAAAAGCCACATTATCATAGCCAAAATAGAAAATACGTTTTAAATGAAGTTGAAAACGGTGCACATGTGGTGTCACACTGGCGTGGAGTTTGCTCACCGCGCTACACTGCACCTAGCACTCTCCTTCATACTTACGTGTGCTATTCCAAAATACCTAGACTCATTCAACTTTGTTAAATCTTCTGCCAATATTTTATCATCACCGCAACCACTTATCAGCACTCAATTATCACACGGACTTTGCTTATTTTTCTCCTCTCTCCATTTGTCCCTTTCGGTTCGCCTTCTGTTATCACAAACTTAACCATCACTCCTTCTACAACTTAAATCAAGCTCTGATCCTCCCAGTTTTACATCTAGTGAAATGGATAAAATTAAAGGGAATAAAACACTCGTTTTTTTTTTTCTAATTATACCATAAAATCGATTTGTATTTTATTTAATTTCCCTCATCGATCTACGGCCGCGCAACACTAAGAAGGAAAACATAACGAAATTGTTTATTTGTTTTTAGTATTTTCTATGAATCAGTGGGACAAGGGTTCACTGTTTCACAACAAAAGAGGGAACCTAATATGGCTTAGGTACACAACATTACTGCATTCATGTAATATATATACGTTTGAATGCATATTCTTAAAAATGGGATAATTTCATAATATATAATTTTTGTCACATAATCACATTTTTTATTTTATGAAATATATGTACTGAACTCGTGTTAAAAACACTAATATTTTTCTTTGGATAATTAATTAGTAAAATAAATGGTATTTCATCTTTTAATTTTTAAATACTCTTCAAATTTCCTTAATTAGTATTGAATATAATAAATATTTATATATTATCATTAATAATTTGTGTGAATTAAATTATTTTTAATATTTTAAAATTTAAAATTCATATTTTTATATTTTAATTTTTAATTTTGATAATGAATAGAATAATCTTATATTAATTAGCTTATTAACCTTCTTCAAATATATTTTAATTTATTTACTTACATTTTACCTATATTTGCAACTACTTACCATACAAATTTAGTTGTTCCAATTTTTAATTTTGATTAGAATTCAGAAAAGGATAGGTTTCATTTTTAAAGAAAAAAATTCATAAGATGGGACTCAATTTGATAAATTGTTTGGAGCATTAAAAAACTAGAAAGACTGTAATAAGAATGGTTTGGTGGGACACGTCAATAAAACCCCCATGTTCTGATCTGGCAAGCCAAGTAATGCCAGCCTAGCATTTTCGACACATTATTGTTGCGGGTCCCACTTTTACATTCTTGTGTAATAATTGTAAAATAATGCAGCGAACGGATTATAAAATTTAAGCAATATAATAAACAAAAATTATTATCTAATAATCCACACTACATAATAAAAATTCATTTAAAAAGTTTTATTTTTTTAATAAAAAAAAAAATACAATGATAACAACCAAATTTAATTTTAAGACCTTATCCCAAACTTCCAACACCGAGAACGAGAATAATGCTATTTTCAATAATACTATTAAAAATTTTCATTCAAGTTTTCTATCTTAACCATAAATATAAAAAATAACGCAATGTAAATATATTTTAACTATTCGTGGATGATTTCATATACGGGAAATGAATATAATTTTTAGTGATTACATGGTAGATAAAAGAAATAATCTAAAAATGGTAATTTCGTAATTTTGCTTTTATTACAAGAATTTTTTGATTTTGTTACTAATTTTAGTTACTTTTTAAATTAGTAGCTAAATTCTAGCTAATTAATTAGAAAATTATTTTTTCTAGCTAAATTAAGTTATATTCATTTATACTTCTTATTACTACAAATTAGCTAGGAAATAACTATAAATTTTAAAAATTTACTATAAATTAACTAAGATTATTTTCCTAGTTAATTTGCTACTTATTTCATGCTACCATTCAATATTGTAGTAATTTTGTAGCTAATTATTTTTTACTAGAAATTAACTACAAAATAACTATTAATTTTAAAATTAGTCACGAAATTATTTTGTAGCAAATTTTAAATTTTCTAGTAGTGTTTTAATACCATATTTGTCTATGTTTATTTTGTATTTCGTAAAGTTAATTTTAAAAAAGTTGATGTGAACAAGTGGATGCTAAAATATTTAATTCGTGATTGGAAATTATATTTTAAATATGAACTAAAATAATTATATTTATTATAGTAAATTTAAAATTTATTTTATAATATAAAAAAATAAGTTATACATTATTAATATAAAAATTTGTTCACTTTTATAATAATATTTTAAAAATAAGACTAACGATAATTTATTATTAAATTATAATATAAATTGTTTTACACTTTTTAGGAATTTTCATTAAACTCTTGTGCAAATGTAAGTTGGGAGAAATTTTTTAAAAAAGGAAAAAGGGGGAAATTTTCATTTTTTCCAAAGTAAATGACATCTCATAAATCTTTTTCTTTTTAAGTCAAGCTTCAATCCTTGCGCAAATAAACATTTATAAATCAATTTAATTTAATTATGGATAAATGAATGTTTAACATTGTCTTAGGAACAATTCAATTTCAAATATTATTTCTATAAATGGTTGCCCCAGAAAGAGGTTAAATGTTAACTCTTTTGAAGTTACAATCAATTCGTATTCAGTAAGACAAGTTTGTCTCTACGCCATTATCAAACCAAAACTTCATATTTATTTTGACTAATTAGAATTTAGTCATATAGGTTTGTACGGTTTTTCATATTTTTGGAGGTGCTTCTAATTATAAGCCAATAATGAATTGACAAATGAAAATCAACATTCACACTGTGTCTTAGTCTCTTAGATTTAGAGGTCTAGGATATTTTTACCAATTATATACGTGTTTTTAGTCAACAATTGTGTTATTTGGAAGCTCATTGAGCTTGCACGTTTTCCCTAACATTAGCTTCTAGGTTTAAATATTAGATGGTACGTTAACATGAAGTTCTCCTCAAGTGTCTTTAAATTAATAACACCAACGATTTCCACGGAGCTGTTGATGACCGGAGAAATTTAAGCCTTCAGTTTACCAATTGTCGCTTATTATTTTTAAAGCAATACGCATACAGGGAATTATCTTTTACTTACAATAACATGTATTGGTTATTGGATTGAGGATAATCCGTACTAATTAAATCCTCTCATAAACTCTGATGTATAGGCTATGACTTCTCTCATATATTGAGCAAATACTAGTACATTTGCACCTAAAATAAGCATCAACATTTCAAATGAATGTAACCCGACGCATAATATAACTTTTTTGCTTTTGGATTTAATGGATTTTCAATCCAACAATCGCAAACACCAGTATTTTACTCGATTTGCTTAGTATTTCTTCTAATGTTGTACTATATTTTATTTTATGATAAATAATTAATCACGTGTTGAATTTTTGTGTTTTTCTTGCAAACCACTTGTATTTAACAATTTTTCTATTCCATAATGACATTTTATGCATCGGTGTTAGACAGATGTATTTTAGTGATAAATTCAATTGAATTATACTCTAGTTGTTCTTACGTAGTTCAATATCATATATTTTAAAAAATTAAATAATTATGTATTAACAATGTAACTTATTAATTTAATGAATAATATTTTATATATCATGATATTATATTTATATTAATATTATTTATATTGAAATATATATTCTAAAATATGTTTTAATAGTAGTTGCATATTTTTTAATTTTATATTTTAGTTATATATAATATTAAATTGATATACCAGTTGTGCTGACTAAATTTATCTCATATATTATAAGTATTAATTGGGTTAGATTTATATTTAAATAAATTATTTAGGTGATATATATATATATATATATATATATAAATTTATCTAATGTCATGCTTTTTTGTGAATGACTATAAAATTTTTCAAAGAAATCCGCTATTTTCATCATTAAAGAATTTATCTTTAATATGAAGTGACAAGTAATTTATTTGTATGAGTACATAATTATATTTTGTTTTATTTTTTTAGTATTAAAGCGTCTGTTTTAATTATTAAATTAGTAAAAAAAATATTTCAAAAATATTAAAGTGCAAAAATAACCATGTCATAAATAAGCTAATGAATAATTTTTAATTAAGTCAAACTTCAACTCTAGTTTTATCTTATTTAAATAAACAAGTCAGAATAATATTTTTCACACGAAATCAAATATGAATTTCAAGTGTTCGACTTAATTTACCTTATTTATAGTTGTAGATAAAGAATCGTTCAACACCTTTCAAATCATAAAATAAAATATGAAAATTCAACCGATAATTATTACATCTATTTTTTTAATCAATTTCTTTCATTAAATCTTCCCTCTTAGTATTGGTAAAACCCGTTCGTGTATAAAAAAAAAAGTTTCCTACTATTTGGTAAGATATATCCTTGATAAAAGAAAAAAAAGAATGATCCATTTTTTTTCCCTCTCAGGAGAACTTTGAAATCAAAATTTACATACAAAAATTGATTCCAAACCGAACAAGGTTAAAAAAATTGAAAGCAGCATTTGTAAAATATTATATAAGAGCAATGATTGAAGGAGGGAGAAGAACTGATCAAACATGTCACTTGTTCACACAGTCACATGTCATTTAAGTGAGAATTACGTAATTAATTAGTTTACATATTTAATAAAATCAATGAGCACACTATATTATTTTTCTTCTTAAAATTCACAACACATTGAGCCATTGACCCTCAGCGATAGAGGGAGAGATTTTTATTATGTCGGCAAGAGGGAACCATAAATCTTTAATTTCTTGGTAAATAAAAAGATTAATGAAAAATTAAGCATACCGAATGAACTATTGTTTGATATGAATTATTTTTATTAGTATTTTATAATCCACTGTCCTTGTTGTGTGCGTAGAAATTTGTTTAATATAGTACATAATAAGGAAAATGAAATGCGGAGCTGGCATTTTCCTTTATAGGCGTCGCTTTCTACTACCTCCCCCGTTTGTTTTATTGTTTCTAGTACTTGGTTGGCATTATATACGAAATAACACTTGCTCTCTTCCTCTTCTTCTGTCCTTATGTTCTTGTTCTAGTTCTACCCTCTTCTTCACTCCACACTCTTCTTCCCTCTCTGCTTTCAGACCTTGCTTTTTCTCTTTCTTGGAGCTGAAGGAGAGGGGAACAGACCCATGAAGAGGCTAGTAAGTACGTTGTTAACAAATTAGAAGAAAAATGATTTTTTTCACCATGGGGTTCTTTTGTTTTTAATTTCGTTGCACCCCGTGAAATTATTATTTTTTTATTTTAATTTTTATCCCAACACCCGCAATTGATCTCGATATACGTTTTAGTTTTTGTAGTCACTTTGAAGGTTAAATTCTGTTATAATGTCTGGGTTTTAATCATAAATTGCGTCAACCAACCCCTTGTTGTCAAGATCAATTCTCCAATTGAAAAGGATTTTGTCGAAGCAAATTTAGTGAATATAGGTTGGCGATTGATTACGCCGTGTCAGGTTGGTTGTGACATTGTTTTCATGTCTCGGAAAAATGGGTCTTAGAGATCTTTTAGCCCATGTTTATGATTCATTGCTTTCTCCTGGTCTTTTCATAAGTGTCCAGCTGGAAATTTTCTATTATTGCTCTGCAAGTTTGAATTACATGCTTAATTTTGTTTAATTATCCCAATTATATACCTATTGAGTATTCATCTTGCAATTTGCCTGTAACGATTTTAAAAATTATGTCCAACTTAATTAGTTTGCTTTTAAGTATAGGTCGTTAATTGTTAGGTCAGGGTATTTCTCAAATATTCATCTTCACTAATTTCTAACAAATTTGTTTGTTTGCTTATGTAAATTATTTTCCTTTTTTCGATGGTTAAAGACAAAATCTCTTCAAAGAGGAGGCTGAAGTGGAATATTTATTTTGTTCTTCTAGCTATTGTTTTATTTTTTTGAAGTTTTGATGACTTTTAATTTAATTGTATCTTCTGTTTTGGTGTTCACATTACCCTAGCTACCTTTCTTACCCAATTAGCAGTGTGCTTTAAATATTCTCCTGTTCTTCTTTCTTTCTAGGTAACTGTGCTTTTACTTATAGTAAGCACCGCTCTGGAAGGCAACGGAGAAGATGATCATGTCCCGTGTAAACCGAAAGCATTGGATCCCAGGCCGCACAGCGTGTCAATCTTAGAGTTTGGGGCAATTGGAGATGGAAAAACATTGAACACAGTTGCATTCCAAAATGCAGTTTTTTATGCTAAATCATTTGCTGACAAAGGTGGTGCTAAACTTTATGTTCCATCTGGCAAGTGGCTTACTGGAAGTTTTAACCTTACCAGCCACCTCACTCTCTTCCTTGAAAGAGGCGCAACCATCATTGCATCAAAGGTTTTAATATATGAGCTTGAATTTTAGCCTTCATTCCAATTAATTACCTTGTCCATTTCATACACAAAAATTGAGGGTTACCAAATAGATTTGTTTCTTGCACTCTACTGAAACTATTTCGCAGGAAATTCAATCAGGCTGGAAAATGCTTGTAGTCAGTGTTAGGCAGCATTTTATATTTCAATCAAATCTATATTGTACTTGCTCTACAAAATGATGAAGTTCACCTTGTTCATATTCTTACGGATAGAGAGTATGTTAAGTAACAGTCAAATAACACAGAAGGAGACATGGAATAACTCTTTAATGCCATTCTTCAAACCTTGGCTAATGTTGTAACCGTGTCTGTCAAACTTTTGGAGGTTAAAAGTGTACATGAAGTGATTTTTCTCTGCAATTTGCAGAAGGATATTATCAATGAAAAACATTTACTGGACTGCTAATTTTGCTCATTGGAGAAAATTTTATGTGTCTTTTGTTTTATATCATCTCAGGACTATGCACACTGGATACCACTGGATCCCCTACCCTCGTATGGTCGAGGAATTGATGTTCCAGGTGGGAGGTATTGCAGTTTGATTTATGGACAGAACTTAAGTGATGTGGTGATTACAGGCAGGGATATTCTTCCATTACAATATTTTTAATTTTTTTTTTAAGTATTTCTCTGATAGGATGATCATTGCTGTGCTACACTACTCAAATTGATATATTTAATAAATGCAATAGGTGATGATGGAATTATTGATGGTCAGGGTTCTGTTTGGTGGGACCTAATCAGTACTCATTCCTTAAATTACAGCAGACCACATCTTATAGAACTTGTTGCTTCTAATAATATCATAATTTCAAATTTGACATTTTTAAACTCTCCTGCTTGGAGCATCCATCCAGTGTATTGCAGGTACAAGTGGTTCATGTTTGTGTGACTGCCTTTTTTCTTAAATGGAACTGTCTTGTTTTACATGTATCTTCTTTACACAATGCAGTAACATTCAAATCCAGAACATAACAGCTCATGCACCAACTGAGCTCCCTTACACAAGCGGTATTGTTCCAGGTAAATTCAGAAATTATTACTTGACTTTTTATATTAGCGATGCTGGTTTAGTTGTACAGTGATAAATTCATGTACTTCGCTCTTTCCTGAGGATGGGAACTATTTTTTTATGGCATTATTAATCTCAGTGGTATTTGCTACATGCAGATTCTTCTGAGCATGTTTGCATTGTAAACAGTAATATTAGCACCGGTAATGATGCAATTGTGCTGAAGAGTGGTTGGGACCAATATGGAATTACTTATGGCAAACCAACTGCAAATGTCCACATCAGGAGTGTTTATCTACAGTCATCATTTGGTGCTGGCCTCGCGTTTGGAAGTGAAATGTCTGGAGGCATATCTGATATAATTGCAGAGCAGCTCCATATTTTTAATTCGACTATTGGCATTGAACTGAAGACAACTATGGGTAGAGGTGGCTATATGAAAAATATTTTCATTTCTGATGCAAAATTGGAAAATATAAACACAGGCATTGGCATGACAGGATATTTTGGCTCCCATCCAGATGAAAAATATGATCCTAATGCAGTTCCGGTTGTTGGTAATATTACTTTTGAGAATGTGATTGGTGCAAACATTACTATTGCAGGGAATTTTTCAGGAATAGTTGATTTGCCTTTCACTCCTATCTGGCTTTCAAACGTGACTTTTTCTATGAGTTCCAAGTCATCTCCTTGGTGGTTTTGTTCCAATGTGATGGGAATATCCGAGGAGGTGTTTCCTGAGCCATGTCCTGATCTGCAGAACATGTATTCAAACATTTCTTCTGGCTTTTCTTCTCTACATCCATCGTCTAATTATGTCTCAAGCGCATGAGATCATCATCTCTGAGAATCCAGTCATTCCTTTGATTCAACCTGTACATGAGACACAGAATTCATATTCCATCAGGAACTTCATTACAATTTTCCAATAAAAAGAAATTCTTGATGTAAAGATGTTCTTTCTCTTCAACATTTCAATGAACCTTTCTCTTGTCTGTGCATGAAAGTCCGTCTAGAGTGGTGTCAATTCCTAATAGTATATTTTATGTACAGCCTCAATTTCTTCATTCATGTACAAGAAATTTTTTATGTTGTACAGTCTAAGACTATTTGCTTTCAACTTACCATGTATAATATGGTGTGCTATATTGATTTGTTGTCTCGGACTGGGCACTGTGAGGGTGTGTGGTGTGCTAGTTTTGACAAAACTATGATTTTCTTTGCTTAATTTTTTGTTTTAGACCATTGGATTAATTTAGAGAGTATTTTTGTTCATTGTTTATTGTCATTGCACTTTTATTTATTTTTTGGATTGATAAAATTTTGGGAAAGAAGATGCGCCGCAGCGATCCGTGAAATGCGAGACTGACTAACCATGTCTTTCTTTACATTGCATAAGAATGATATTATTAGCTTTGAATTTTAATGTTTATATTTTGTTGTCATGACATGACAAGTACTACCGATTCTTAACTAACGAAGGTATATAGGAATCATAGGAGTGCTCTCCATGCTCAAAGTTGAAAGATTCTGTCCTAATGTCGGGTTAGTGGTTTTGATTCATCTCAAGCATGTTCCAATTGCTAGACAGCTATTCTTAACTGAGCCTAACATGGTGACAGTGCTAAGGCTATTTCCTTGTCACCACTAATTCCAT
Source organism: Mucuna pruriens (assembly GCA_025330945.1). NCBI lineage: Eukaryota > Viridiplantae > Streptophyta > Magnoliopsida > Fabales > Fabaceae > Mucuna > Mucuna pruriens. The sequence continues at coordinate 1,466,249 of JAENHJ010000154.1, forward strand.
CAATGGTAGTTCGCTGTCCCACTCCTTTCCATCTGGAGAACCCATAACAACTAACGTGAACTTTCTTATGGAACTAGCACTAAACTACTATCTGACATACAAAACATGGTTATCATTATCATCAAATCTACTGGTGACACGTTCCATCAATTAGTGTAATGGTACTGGAATTACACAATCAACTTGTAACTTGTAAGGAATCTCAAACTCTGATGGGACATTCTTAATCTTTATCAGGATTGTGAACTCCCAACTACCGCCAACCCTTTAAGACGAATCTAAACAAAGTTTATCTATTCTGAAAATTTTTAAAGATGGTTTGATTGTTTTTGTTCATAACGTAAGTGAAAATATAAAATAAATTAAAAGCAATAAAATAAAATTGCCTTCCACTTTGTCTACAACCTATCCTCTTAAATTTTTTTGTTTCTACTTTTTTGGATGGGATGGGACATGGTCTGGCATCCAATTTCATTTTGTCCAAGATACAAAAAGAAACCGAAGCCACTTCTAATGGGAGGGAAGAAAAAAAAATTAGATAAAGCCCGCCATAATTGATAATTAAAGTAATATTTACATAAGAGGTACAGTAGATATTACTTCTTCTGTCTAAACTGAGACTATTTTTATAATCTCTATTGTACTTTCTATCATATTATTTATTCTAAATAATAATAGATAGTAATTTTTATGTAAATATTTTTTTTTATCTATTTTTCCTAATAATATTAAAAAAAATCCTATTTCTTTCTTCTATTTTTTGACCTATTTTTATATAATTGTCTCCCTTAATTGGTTTTCCTAATTTAATTATGTTGTCACAAACTAAGCACTATAATTAAGGTTTTGCAGCTGTAGTTTTTATTTTCTTAATTGTCGTTATATATGATGCACATCAGTATGTTAATTTTTATTTTCACTTTCACTAGATACAATGAACATCAATATGTTAGTTTTTTTTTTCATAATCAATCTTATTCTTATTTTTTTCATACATTATATGCATCTTCTTATATTATAATTAAAGTAATATATAATAAAGGCATTACAGTGAGATTCCTTCCAGATCATTCATTTTACAAATTTTAATCCAACTCTATTAATTTTTTTTTATGTATTAAGTTATTCTAGGAATAATTAACAGTAAAGTTATCTTTCATCTTTAATAAATTTTTTTATAAATTAAATTTTGTTAACTGTTTGAATATTTTGATATTAACTCATGTATACTAAATTTTAGATAAATTGAACATTTACAATTATATACTTATAGTCAACTTTTGTTTATATTTTTAAAAAAGTATATTATACATTAAATTAAATTTATTTAATGAAGTATTAAATAATTTTAAAATTTTATAAAAACCTATAATATTGATCTCCTCCATAAGAACTTTTAATTAAACGATTGATAAAATATAATTTAAAAAAAAATATTGAAAGAAGTTAATTGTTCAATATTTTTTATATTTGTTATCTATTTTTTTTATTTAGGCAAGTTATCTTGATTATATGATATTTATTTATATTTCATTATAAAAATATGAACTTAATGACTATGTGATACATTACCAAATATTTTATATAATTTTATATTAGCGCCTTAACCGTTAACATGAAGTGATCAATTTGTTTTTATATTATTTTATTATTTTATATCGAATACAGGTGCATATTTTTTCAATCGTTTAGTATATAATTTTTACAAATACATGTTTAAATTGTAAATATGTGTAGTTTTGCTTCTTCTTTTTTTTTATTTTAATCTGTACTTATGAGTTACTTTTAAAAGACTTAAACGAAATGCTATTTTTCATTAACCAGAACATGAAAAAGTATAGTTTAGAAAGAAATATTTTCTATGACTTCGCTATTGAACTTCATCAAGCTAACATCTTAAACAGCACCAAAAAAATCAAATTTCGTTTTATTAGTAAAAAAATTAGTCTATAATAATAAGAAACAATCTTACATTCGAAACAAAAGTAAAGAAATGAGAAGAAACAGTGAAGAAGAAATCTATATTAAGAAGAGGAAAACGCTAAGGTGTTAGATAAAAATAGACTAAATCATAACTTTTGGTATTTTATTTTATAAAAAAAATTATTTTAGTTATTTATTTTAAAAAAAATCATTTTGGTCTTTTAACTCTTTAACTTTTAATTAAATGTTGTGTTTTTGAAAAATAATCATTTTCGATTTTAACACACAATTTTAAGCTATTTTTTTACTAATTTAAGACATAAAACTTGTTTCATTAGATTTATTTACATAAAAATTATCAAACGTAATTAAAGTTTAAATAAAAAATGTCATAAACATGATAAAAATTGTATAAAAAATGAGTCTCATGAACATCTAAAAAATAATTTGATGTAAATTTTTTTCTTTTTTTTTTGTTGTTTATGAAACTTACTTTTTATAATTTTATCTTGTTTATAGTATTTTTTAGTTCAAACATTATTTGATTTATGTAATTTTTTTAAGTAAATGAATCTAATAAGACAAATTTATTTCTTTTACACCATTTTTTTTTCAACAAACAACTATTAAATATGAAAAATTTTACTAATCAATAAAAAATATCATAAAAATGACTGACAGGATAACATCAATTTTGCATATCATTAGTCACTTAATTAACTGTGGTACTTGACATAATAAAATAAAATTTAGAATTATGAAAAATGAATTGAGTAAGTTAGTCTTTAATTATGTGAGATATTTTGACATTTTAACCTAATATTTTTAGAAAAATGGATGGAATTAGTTTGCTTTAATTACGAGATATGTTTTTACCTTTTAACTTAATTTTTTTTAGTCAATTTCATCAGCAATAACTTCTTAAACTTCATCAACTGTCATTATCAAAAGATTTTTTTTATTTAATTGTCCAACTTTTTGTAATATTACTGGTCATAATCCATATCAATCAATTCATATTATGTTTTTGAACATAAGTAATCTTATGGAGGACAAGTTTTAAAGTAAAAACTTAGACATCCAAGTAATTTGAAAGAGATGTATTCATTATTCATATATAAACACAATTATGGGTAACAATATGTTGTATCAAGAATTAGAGTATTGACAGACACATGTAAAGGATTGATCTTCATTTCTTTACTGCAGGAAAAATTACCTTGGTTCCTTGCATAGTGTAACAAACACTGACTTCATATCAGCAAACATTTATTGTTTTCTTTTAGTCAAGGCCTGAAGTCTTTAGTATTAAGTGATTGGATTCATATAATCATGCGTGATATTTGTCATAATTGAAGTAACTTGGCAATCTTGCGTGATATTTGTCATAATTGAAGTAAGTTGGCGTATACAAGTATAAACCAACTGAGATTTGTCATAACTCAAAAGCTACAAGCAAAATCCACAATTTTAAATATAAAATAGTATAATTAACCTCACATGTGTTTTCGAGCAGAACAACGTAACAAATACACACACCTTACCACAATAAAATAAAAAACTATAAAATAAATAAATAATTAAGAAATATGCGAGTGATAATAGGTGACATTTGTATAATTCAAATAAAAATTTAAATATAAGAAAATAAGTATTTATTTCAAACTAGTATTTATGTATAAAAATATTTATGTATAAAAATATTTATGAAAGGGTATGTTTTAAAAAAGTAAAACATAATAAAAACAACTTAATATCTAAGTACAATAGATATTATATGTTAATTTTATTGGTCAAGAATTTAGGAGTGGATAAGTTTATCTATATTTTAATAATTAATAAAATATAAAATATAAATATAAAAATTAATATAATCTCTTAATATATGTAGCTGCATTAAATACTCAAAGAAAGAGGAATTTTGTTGTTAATAGTGGTCATACTTAATTTGAATATTTTGTTATTAATAGTGGTCATACTTAATTTGAATAAGATTGTTTTCGATAGAGAATACATGTGTCCTAGACAAAAAAAAAATATGAAATAATTTTTTATATATAATTATTTAATATAATAATAAAGACATACATAAGCTAAAGTGGAGGATATGATTTTGCATATTTTATTCTGATTGTTTATTTTATAGGTCACTATCACGATTCTCATGTTAAGTATAATAGTTTTATCACAAGTTATTTGCTTTGTATTAGGTAGCAAAATACATAACAATATGCATTTTCTCTATGATGCATGGACAAACATTCTTTATGGATGATCTATTTGCTTTTTCATCAATCAAATTATTTTATTGTAAAAATTATAATTATTTTTAATAAAATATTTAATTATTATAATCTATTTTAAAATTTTGATATGTACAATTATTTTTTCAAACAAATTATTTTAAAAGTGTTTTTAACATCGTAGCATTGTACAATAAAAAAATCTTCTAGATTCTCATATCCAAACAAGTTGAAAGTACTTTTATTTCAAAAAATATTTTTATAATTGTAAGTTTATAACTAAACACATGCTAATATAATAATCTCTTAGAAATAAATTATTTTTTTTTAAAATTTATTTTTTAAGCACAAACAACTCCTTAATGAGTTGAAATTATATATATATATATATATATATATATATATATATATATATATATATATATATATAATATTTGTATATGAATGATGTTCATATTTTTATTATATCAAAACATTTTTTTTAATTTGAAAATTAAAAAAATAAAATAAAATTTTTGAACTTTTATATATTTTATTTATATTACGATAATTCATACTTATAACCACACTGATAATTTGCAATTATATAGAAAGTTTAGTCAATTTTCACATTAATATTTGTTATTTTAAATAAAACATATATTTATTCACAAATAATTTTTAAAAAAATGAGCACTATCTCATAAAATTAAATAATATTAGTAACATTTCTCATGCATTTTAGAGTAATGTATATAATGCAAAAGAAAATTACTAGCTCTATTCTCTAAATTCTATCATTTATTTCTGTAATTAGGAATTTTGACTCTTTTGATTATTTATCTAGAAACCTTCCAAACGTATGCTTTGGACTCATGTTTTCATGGAAGAGTTAAGCTACGCTTAATCACTCGACAAATCCCACGTTAACATGCTGGTTATATGTTACATATTCATGGTTATCCTTCTCTTCACAACTAAGATATCCTAAGTGCTAGATTTGCCAGTCATGGACAACAAATATTTCTCGTGCAATTATGATTGTAGGGCAAAGGTTATCCATTCGTCAAATATTTTTTCTTCCATACAGCAAATAAGATGGCCCCGCCCCAAAGGACAAGGGCATCTAAAGCAGATATTAATCACCTCACAACAGGGCAAATATTTTCTTTCTCGTTATCACTCTGTTCACCAACATTAGAGATAGCAAATAATGTACCTGAATAAGAATTTATTAGCTCTCTCAGAAAGAATTATTAGCTCAATAACAAAAGATCACTCTCTCCAGCAGTGAATTTTATTGTGTCATCAATCCTGTTCCTAGAGATAAAAAAAAATAGATATTAACAATTATCTCAAACTCTAATTCTAGCTATAACTTAATTGGTAAATAACTTTCAATGTTTAGTAACTTATTTTGTACTTATATCAAATTATTTAGAATCAAATCATCAAATAACCCTCCACGCGAAATGTCAATTGGCCATCATGAGAGAAGTGATTTCTCTTCCATCTCTGTGGGACAGCGAAAAGATAGTCTTATTAGCAAGTTTGGAAATCCAGTAGAAGACCATAAAATTACATTTGGGATTGCAATGAAGCTTTATACAGTACTCAATGGTGGAAATAGGTTATTTATAACATCAAAGTTTGATTTGTTTTTTCAAATCTAAGGTTTAAGATAAGTATATGTCATTTTTTTAAGATTTGACATTTAAAAAAATCTAAGTTGTTCTTTTTATAGTAAAACTTTTCAAACAATAGAGTTTAGTGAATCTAAACTTATATCTAAATCATAGAATAATGATATGTTTGAATAAATTTCTTCATAAACACTTATAAGAGAAAAAAATAGAAAGAAAAAATGAAATAAACTTCTCCGTAACTTAAAATTAGTTTATGCATAAGTTAATTTATAGAAGTTCTTTCATATTAAATTTTTCAAAAAGAGAAAGTTTTTATAAATTAGCTCATACATAAGTTAATTTTAGCTCATGAAGAAACTTATTTTATTTTTCTTGTTATTTTTTCTCCTTTAAATATTTATGGAAAAAATTATACAAACAAGTTTTAAATCTTTTAAATAGATTAACAAGTATATAATTTTAAAATAATAATAATATAGACTTGCATAATATTATTATTGTTATTATCTTATTTATTATATTTATTTAAATAAATTAGTATATTATGTTTAAAAGGTATTTTGATTATCCCAAAACATAGCCATTCTAACTAAATAAAGTAATCAACTTAAAAAAAAAGTCTTGACTTAACTTATTTATTAAATAGACTTAACCTAATGTAGACTTGATGTGGGTAATGAAAGTTATATGCCTTCCCCAGAGAATTTGAATTATTTTCGTGTCTAATCTACCAATAATTTCGATAATGTTAAAGAAAAATTTATTTAGCATTAAAATTGTTCAACTATAAAGCAACACTGTTTTAGCAGTTGAAAATATTGACAAATAAATTTATTATTATATTATTATTACTTTATTAATATTTACATATCTTAACCTTAAATATTTTAAATGATTTTGTATTAACTAATCCAAATTATTACTTCTTTTTTTTTTATCAAATTTCCCTTTTTAATAGAAGTTTTCAAACACAAATTATTATTTGATTATTTGATTTTACTTCTCAAAAAAAATTAATTTTAGAAAATAAAGTTTGAATAATATCGAACACAAATAAATTTTAATGTACAATAGTATACAAAGAAAGTTGTTAGAGGGTGCTGCTCATTCTTTAAGTTCTCTTTGTAACACTTTTATTATTATTATTATTAGTTAAAATTTATAAATATGTTTTTAACACGTTCTTCCTGGCACTTTTTATTATTGTTGATTAATTTTTATTAAATATTATGAATAAAGTTTATTTAATAATACATGGAACCACAAACTTTTTATAATTTTTAATAAATTTAATTATTTAAGTTCAATAATAAAAAATGTATTAAAAAATTATATTACTAACCCTTCTCAAATTGTTATATATCTAGTAATGGTGTATTGTAAGATCATTAATTGTTATACTATATTCAGTAATGATGTATTAAGATCATTTTAAAAGTTTAATACGGCAATAATATGATTGCATTATTGAATAACAATATTAATTTTGTTTACATAGTTAATGTATATAAATTTTGAATTCGTGTTTCATTTACATTGTTGCTTGACACTCCATGTCAGCCTATAAAAATCAGACAAGAAAAGGACAGAAATAAGAGAAAATTCAAATGATAGTACAGCTACAGCTTTAGTCTTTATGATATAAGAGAGATAAGAAAAAAGGAAATTTTTACAAATCAGATCATTGTTGCAATTTTGACCATTGCAGTGGTTTTGAAATTTTTACATCACCTAAAAGCTACCGTGTAAAATAAAAGAATGTCATGGACCCATCATGGTACAAGCAACGGGCATTATTGCTCCATTATCTGTGTAAATACAAGTTACAAAACTTACAAGCATAAACCCAAAAAAAAAAAAAAAAAATATTATTGCACAAGCACTCAATCTAAATTGAAAGAAATAAAAAGGAAAAGATAAAACCCTTTTAACATTCCAAATAAATAACATAATTTACTTTCTAATCCCAGTTTTACGTTTCATGTCCACTGGAGCTGGATGTCTTCCTGTTCGATGTGAGACAACATTTGATTGTTTCCTTGAAGGTGAAGGACCAAGAGAAGAATGAACATTATTCTTGCTGCAAAAATTGCAAAAGGATTAATATCTAAGAAAAATAAGAAAAAAAGCTCGATGGAGTTGTCAGCATGCATGTTCCTTTCATCTTAAAAAATGACTATTTCTTCAAAATAAACTAGTGTATACTATAACTGACATTTTACATGGTTAATATATTGATTTTTATAATAATTATTTAAAAGGATTGATGGTATTAAATTCTTTATTCTCATAGTGCATAAAAATTAAACTTAAAATTAATCTAAACATGCATGCATAAAAAAGCATTCTCAAAGAAGACCCCTTTTTGCATTACCTCAATCCTGGGCTATTTGTAGGCTTTGAGACAGGTCTCCTAGCCTTTGATTCATTACCATTGGCTATGCTGGTAAGTTTAGAATGATTGAATTGCCAAAGTAAGTCAGGTTCCGAGGAATCAGTGGTTGCATCATCAAGATCATCCATGTCATCTGAACCAGCAACGTTAAACTGGTTGCCACCCATGAACATGTTGTAGGATCGTTCTGAGAACATTTTGGAAGAATCTTGGAGATATTTCTGATAAAAAACCTCGGATAAGTTCCCACTGTCTGCTTCCCAACACCCTAAGATGTTCTCAGTTTTGTTTGCTTCTTGCTTGTTTACCATGACTTTATCAACCCACTCTCCTGGACCAGTTTCTTTGTCATCTTCCACGTAGTTTTGTCCAGGATTATTCACTGGGGGCCAGGGTGGTGAGTTCGTTGACATCTCATCAAAATCAAAGCTCTGAATTTTTTGTCTCAATGCGATATTATTGTGAAGCTGCAGGATCAATGGTTCAAATTCCATCAGAGTTCAACAAGCAATAGGTAAACTGATTGTTCAGAGATGCAACTGTTAGGGCTATTACATGATTTTTGAGGATCCTGCTGTTTTAATTGATAAACATTAATTTGTTCCTAAACCATATAAAGAGATGTGTACATAAAACTATTTTAAGGATCACATTGTACATTTGTATTATCAACAAACATGAACAAAATCATATCAGGACTTACGTTCTAAAATTTTTGAAAATTTAAAAGAAATTATTATTTGAGAAAACAGGCTATGCACCGATGGCATAAAATAGTTTTACACAATCATCTAAATATGACCACCATGTACGGAAAGTTTGTTAACTTTTATTATCTCTACCTCTGAGTCATACCAATTATGATTTATAATTGAATGACAGTTATCGTAAATGTATAACTATTAAACTCTTATTATTTTCCTATACATCAAACCATTTTGCAAAATTGAGAAAACTAGATTTTTTTTTATCAAAAACAGAAAACAACCAGCAAATGAAGTATACATACCTCTATGTTGCCTAACTCAACCATTGGTTGCCGGCACCCTAGGCGATCACTCACAATATCTGCACCCCGTTGGTTTGCATGATAAGGTGATAGCTCACTAGCCATTGTCCTATATTTTTCAGAGCTGCCTGATAAAGAATGTTCTGATTCTCCTTCCTTACGTGCCAATGCTGCCTTGAGGCTGGCTACCTGAAACACAATTCATAAGTTTAGCTTAACTGAAGCGGAAAGACTTCATAAGATTATTATTATGAAGAGCTACTACAGTGGTCAAATTTGAATATCAACCTGTTCTTTGAGCTCTTTGACATCTGCTCCATCCTTGTTTACTCGAGCAGCACCAAGTTCAACTGTAGCAACTCTTTCTGCAAATTTTAAGGTGCTAATTGTTTCTCCAACAGCATCGACCTCTGGACTTATGTGGACAAACATTAGTGTCTTGGCCTGTCCTCCTGAAATAAACGAAACCAACATAATGAGATTATTCCAATTGGAGAGAATTGTGTAACTCAGGAATAGAAAAGAACACAGCTATCTCCACACTAAGCAAACTAGCTTCTTAAACCTTACCAAGTGAATCTTGGAGTAGCTGTGTGAGTTTGCTATTTCTGTAAGGGACATGTTGGTTTTTCTGAGCAAGGGAAGCAATGACATCACCCAAAGCTGAAAGAGATTTGTTAATATGCTGTGCCTCTTTCAGCCTATCTCCTGTGGCCTCAGATTTGTCAACTCTCTCACTTCCTGCCAAGTCAACCAGATGCATGCATCCACGTAAGATAGTTCCAGACGTCAAGTCTCTTCCTTGAACATGAACAGTCAAGCAACTGCCAAATTGATAATACAAGAGCCAATGGTTAATTGTTTCATTTAAAACACATAGACACACTCACTATATATATATATATATATATATATAAACAAGAGTGGATGATGACAGGATAATGAATAAGGATATACCTGTGTGATCGGCTACTACGGTCATTAAGGGCTGTTGCTCCGACTGCACGATTCCTTTGGCCCAGGTTCATTAGTTCAATAACATCTTTTGTTGACGACACTGGGACTAGGCATGCATCTGGTACACTGAGCCCTCTATGAGAATTAGTACGAATTTCTAATGTATAAATGGTTAAGGGCAAGCATCATCATGTAAAGGTCATTTTCATCTTAAGCTTAACTGACCAGTATGTGAAAAATAAAAATCAAAGAAGTCGTCAATTTATATTCGTATTCTATAATTTTAAGGTAACAGCTAAAAGGATATCTTTTGTTTGATCCATCGGTAACCAATAGATCTCTGACTTGCTCATTATAAATCTCAATCATTTGAACAGACACATCATAGCAAAAAGTGTCCCTTCTTTGATCTGCTGTAAGAAACAAATCACTTAGAGCCCTGTAATTTACACCTTGGCTTTTCTCTGTGATCTCCTTCGGTCCAGTCTATATGCAAAAAACATAAATAAGAAAAATGCCATTAAAATTTTAAGTTTTTTTAGGTGACAACTAAGTGTAACTTACCATAGTGTAAGTTTTTCCTGATCCTGTTTGACCATAAGCAAATATGCAAACATTGTAACCATCAAGAACAGACCTAATGAGTGGCTGCATGTCAGAGAAGACCTCCGCTGAACACAAGACAAGAAATTTTATCAATAGATACTAAAATATAGCGATCCTGGAGATAACTGAAACCAAAAACCAAACCAACCTTGGGATGCAGATGGTCCAAAGACTTTGTTGAAGTTGAAGGATCTGCGCCCTTTCCCATTCTTTGAAGGAATATTAATTGTGATAGTTCCTTCTTCTATATTATCCACTGTGCTCGAATAATTTGGTTGTGCAGATAAGAAGGGTCTTACTCGACAGTACACTCTAATACTTCCTAAACAAACAAAATTTTAACCATCTTACTTCTATTTTGGGACAAAATCCTTACAAAAGTGTGAATGGGATATAACTCATATAATAAGCTTATAGCAGCCAATCAATCAGCAATTTACCCTTAAGATCCTGGACTTGATTGTATAGTTTGCGATTTTCTTCAAGTACTCTATGATATCCAGAAGCAGCATGAGCTAAGCTATGAACGTGCCTGCCTATAAAGAGAAATGGAAAATCAAATAAGATGCAGCACCTCATCCACCAATGATAATGCAAATTAGAAAGGAATGAAACAATATAGCGAGGAACTTAAAATAAATTAATCATAAGCAAAATATTACCTAAATTGGAGAACTCTTCATGAAACTTCATTTGCAGGAACTGCATACCAGCTTTGGTGGTGTGAATTGTACGCTTTAGTTCCTATGGAAAACATAAGGATGGTAATAATTGACCAATAAATAAAAAAAATTGCATAGTTAAAAAATTATTATTATCTTAGCTGCTCCCTACTTGAATATCTGTTTGCTGTTGATCAAAGAGCATTTGCTGCTTCAGAAGTTGTCTTTTTGATTCCTCATCATCAACACGGTTTTTATGGAGGAATCCCTCTTTCTTTGTTACCACAGGAATCTTGTTATCCATCTAGTCAATCAAAAACTAGATGAGTATAACTGTATAAGCATTTTCAAGTTTCATGAAGGTCCTGCAATATGTTAAACTTGAGGCCAGTATTATTACCTTTTTTTTATCTGCCATAACAAACTTTGATATAGATCCATTGCTTTGGGACACAGCACCTCTTGAAATTTTTGTCTGTAACTACATGATAAATAAACAACCAAGAACACAGCTTATCATAACAATCAACTATAGCATGAACAAGTTTTTCTTTCCTACAAATGGAGTGAAATAAAGCACAAAAACTTACCCGCCATCACCTAAAAACTAATGACATGACATTACTAAAAGGTGAAAAATATTGTACCTGTTCACCCTGGCTCGCAATGCGATGCTCAAATTCCTCTACCACCTTATTCAAGACAGATTCAACCAACTGTTCCATGCAGAAGAACAATATAACTTAGAGCAAGTAATCTCAAAATCCCTCCAGCATTACGAATGACAAGATTGAAATGCAGCAGGACGAGACTAGTGCAGTAGTTATTTTTAAGCATTAAGGATGAGACTGTCAATTCTGCATTCAGGAAGCATTTCTTTTGTAACGTTTCAAGTAACAGCATTATCCAGACAAACCAAAAGGGGAGAAACCCTTAACAATGACTATAAATACCCATACAATTTTCAAGTGCATTATATAGTAGTAGATGCTCAATACTTGCAACATAACAGACTCATACTCCATTTGTCTAAATAAATAATTAAACACTGAAAAAACATAGCCCCTTACAATTGGAACTTCTTCAGGCTTCTTATCTAATAGTACTGCACGAACAAGCATACTCAAAGAATGAGACCCAGACTGCAAGCATAAAAATGGAAAAAAAAAAAAAGTCCATTTAGTTACTCTTTCTGTTCAACTAGACAAATCCATAGAACAGACAAATGCCAAAAATAAAGCTTACCAACCATTTTATTAGACTCGACATCAGAGGTAAGGGCAGTCATGGATTTTTCATTCATGGACGAGTTCCTTGACAAGGAATTAGTAAAAGGCTCAGAGTTTTTTCTCACAAAAGATTTTGCAGAAATTGTGGGTTTGATAGTTCCACCAAATTTCCACACACCATTATCCCCGGTCTGTTTCCATTCACTATAGGACTTGAGGGCTAATACGCTGTTCACAATCCTGGCTGATTTTCCTCCCTAAAACACAAACCATTGATTTAGCAGAAAACCAACACAATATTATTAAACTTCCATTGTACGCAATGTTGCTAAGTGCCAAGTGATTATATGGTATTATGTTGTATCATTAACAATTCAATTCGTACTTGTTCTAGATCAGATGCCTCAAAGGTAGGAACTCCAATCTCCTGCACAGCCACCAAAAAGTTCCTCACGTTTTCAAAATACTGAAATGCTGATAATGGTGCTCCATCAGGGATTAGTGCAGAATCAACGGGACTCTCCACAACCTTCAACAATAATAGAGTTTACATTAGCAAATAAACAACAACATAAAAACAAGATTATATCAAATTAAGAACATGCTCACCTTGGGAACAGCACCGGGTTGAACCTTATTGAGAACATTACAGAGAATGATCCCACTTCTCAAACCAAGCCTAAACTCTTCCTCGGAAGGCTCTGCTGGTAAATCTTTAGCTGCAACAACTCCAACCATTTTCCTCAGCCACCCTGCTGCTTCATACCTTCTGAATGCTGCATTTTAAATACTTTGTCACAGAATAACCAATTCAAAATCCAGATTGCTTTTTACAAGAAATTCACATGCATCAAGCCATTAACCTTCAGTAAAAACAAAACTATCATAGAGAAAAAGGATTATAATTAAACACATTCATGAAAAAACATGACAATTAGACCCATGAAAATGCATAGAACCCGGAATTCAAAAACTGAATTTTGACAAAATCCCAGAAAAAAAAAAAAGGAAAATTACCGGCTTCTTCTGCTTTTCTAGATTCCAAATCAAGATCTTTGAGGCGAGTACCATGCTGTTGAAGCACATCTTCCACCACGGATACGACTGAAAATGACAATGCCGCCATAACAAACAACACAAGACACCAACCGAACCTTATGCTGACCTCTCTATCAATGTTCTACAATTCAACTCATCAACATTGTCCTCACCAGAGAACTGGATTCCACAGCACCCAAAAAGAAAAAAGAAAGAATACTGATGAGGAACAACAGAGAAGAAATAGAGAGATAGAACAAAAGTTGAGTCTCTTCTCTCTCTCACTCTCTCTCTCTGTGTCTCTGATTTTAACACTTGATGATGATGGTGTTGAGTGTTGCTGAGGTTTCTTTGTTATCAATTCAAATACACATAGAGATTCTCCCCATTACCTTTTGCTTTTTCTCTTTCTCTGTACAGATATACAAAGTGTTAAGTGGTACTCAAACAACAACGCAAATACCTCTCCCTCTTTCTTTCTGTATCCACTTTATACTCTCCACCAATATCTTGCTTCTCACCTTCCCATGCCTCACCTCCGAACCTGTCTATCTTCCAAACCTCCCCGTTCCAATGTTTTAAACTTAAATAAATAGATATTAATGTTTTGTTTTGTTTCCTAACACCCAAGTGGTTTCCATAATGTTCTCTTTCACTTCCTCTCGAGGCGCGTGCACTTCAACCTGTGGAAATTTTGGGGATACATGATCTTTTAAAGCTAATTTCCGTTGCATATTTTTCAACTTAAAAGGAAATTTTGGTAGGATTTTTTCACAAATCCTATCTTTACTCCTAAATAAACCTTGCTTTTTAGTAGTGGCAGCAGAATGGCCACCATATCAAAGTCAGAAAAGTGAGTTTGGTTAGTATTGATTTGTTTGGTCTATCGAATTTGAGGAAATTGATTATTTTTTCTCACTAAATTTGTATAAGTTTTATAAGGATAAAAATAAAAAATAAAAATAGTAATAAATTAAATAGATTTGGTAATTTTAAAATTTGTATTTTTTGAATAACTTGGCTCAATTTTTATCTAAAATTAAAAAATATAATCTTATTTGCGAGTTATTTAAGCAAGTACCAGTGATTGTTAACTTTATTTTTTTTAGTATATATATTTAGTGTAGGAAAGAAAAAAAATGATTTTTTAAAATTATTTGATAAAAAAATTATATAATATGATATAAATATCTTAAATAAAAAATAAGATATAAAATAAATAAAATATTTTATTTTTATTTTTATATTGGTACAAAATAATTATTAACTATATTGATAAGTAACTTTTATAAAAAAATTGTGGCTTACTATTTCTAACAAGATATTTTCTCGTCAATATAATTTTTTTATACGACTTTGTTATTTGATTAACTTTAATGTTTATTTCTTAAAATAGACGGAATTAATTGGCACAACATGCTATATATGGAACTAATGTATTTATAAGGCAGTTCCATATTGGTGATTGGTAATTTGTTACGCGGCCAAGCATGAATAGCCCTGTGTTTACGTGCTTGGCGGTTGCCCCCACGCAATAACAACAGGTCGACAATCACCCACCTAATTTATGAAAAACCAACTTATGCACATGAAGGCTTGCCACTATTTTGTTCCCCATCGAATTATCTTCAATTTCCTCGAGTTTCTACTTTAAGGAATTATTTTTAAAGCAATTATATGAATATTGCAAACATAAACATGGTCCCTGTTCCTAATACTCGTATAGTCTTATTGGTTTTTGCCATAACCTCTTTTTCTCTATATTTTTTCTTAAACAAATTTAAATGTAAAGATTAAGAATCGTGATATGATGACGGTCACTTAATGCCACGACCATTGATTCTACCCTCCTTATTCTAATAATCTGCTGCCCACTCAGAAAGAAGGAAAAGAAAAGTGAAGTACTATGTCATGCCTAACTTAACTTAGAATAAAATCCCTCCTTTGGGATTCAAAAAATATTCATACACTTAAAAAATTCTCTTTGAGAAGTTGGAGATTTGGAGGTAGTTGGGTTTGTCTACTTCGTTAATGCTCATCCACAAACACCACGTTTGGTCAATCAACTTTATTGGAAAGTATTATTTTGCTCTTTGATTTCAAAATGCAAGTTAGTAGGTCCATTTTTCACTGTTGGAATAGTTTAAAATTCTGAAAATAAGTTAATGATAAAAATGATAATGATTATGAGTTTGTAAGTTAACGACGACAATGATAATGATAGAAAATAATCATAAACTTGTATTTTTAAGATGTTTATTATTGACTTTATGATTAAGATTTATTGAAGTGAAAGACAACTTATCTATTATATAAGTTAACTAATTTAAAGAATAATTTAATCAGGTTAACATGCGTTGATAAATTAAAATTTTGTAATAATATTCAATAAGTGTATATCATTGTTCTATCTTACTATTTTCTCAATAAATTATTAAATTTGTTTAGTCGAAAATTTATAATTTTGATTCATTATAAATGGAATATGATAAGTTTTCAAGCAATGAACTTGATGTTAGCTTAAGCTAATTAAAAAGATTGAAAGCAAAACCTTCACAATTTCACATCATCATTTACAATAAACAGAATAGAACATCTAAGTATTAACTTCAAATGGAATGGAGCATGCCACCACAAGGATCTCTGTCATTTAGCAAAGTGCTTGTATTTGAAACTCCAATAGTAACTGTACAGGGTATCAAATTTTTTCAGTGAAACAAATGGTCTTATAAATATGTGTTTTTAAAATACTTGTTAATAAATTAGTAATTTTTATTATTAAAAATATATTTAAAGCATATTAAAAACCATAATAAGAATGTATTAATAATGTGTTTTAATATTTTAATTTATTAACCAATATAAAAAATAAAATAAAAAAGTTGCCTTCTCATGAATCTCATCCAAGTAGGCTTTGTCCATTAAAGTAGAAGCTATCCTATGAGTCTTGAAAGTCTAACAATGGGGATGGATGCCGGCTGAGTTGAGTGTAATATAATTCAACAATTATATTGTTGTTATTATTGATATTTTTAGTAAAATTTATTCTTTTATTCATGTTATTTAAACTCTCATGACGATCTTAGTGGCTTTGTTTAAAAAATAGAGCTTAATTAGTTCTATTCGAGCCAATGTAAAATTAATATATTATAATTAAAAATTATATTATTAATCAATTAATTAATATTTAAATATAATTTTAAAATAATTATTTTTAATAATATAATAAATTTTTATATCATCAATATATTCTAATTAAAATCTTATTTTAAAATAATAATATTTTAAGTATACTTACAAATAATTACACCCACTTTCTTTAAGGCATAATCTATTATAAAAATATCTTGTAATTCTAAATATTATAATTGAATCTCTTAAACAAATATGTCATGTTATAAAAATCTTATTTAGACTCAAATAAATTACATCAATATTAAAGTTTTTCGTGTCAATTTTTTTTACAATGTTACCATTATTAATGATTAATCTTTATTAAAAAATTAATTTATTACTTTAATAATATTTTTAATTATATTTTTTCTATTTATAATGTTGACATTTATGACCTTACTTAAAAATATCTAAGTTTAATACTGGTCGTGTGAACATTAGGTTAATAGTTTTTCTATTAATTTTAAATAACACTTTCAGTACTATTGAAGACCTTGTAAATTGTTTTTTTTTTAAGTTTAGAAGTAAGCAATCAAATATTAGCCATTTTATATTAAAGAAATAGGTTAAATTAATCAATTGAGTTTCTATGATTTATTAAATTTTTATTTACATATTTATAGTTCAAAAGTTCTTAAACAGTGGAAAAAAAAGTTTTTCATGGGTTTTCTTCACCTCATTGGATAAAAACTAATATCATTTTATGAATATCTGATTGTTGCATACTGGAAAGAATTTTTTCATACTCTAAAAATCAAACACAAGTAAAAAAAAACTGTTAAAATGTTGTTATAATTTTAAAATTTTATAAAGTTTTGGAGAGGGAATCCCATTTAAAATCCTTAGAGTATTGTTAATGACACATCTTGACATCCTACACAATACAAATGAATATCCAATATTGTAAATTTATTATTATACATTTAAGTCATCATTATTACGTATGTAATTTTATTAATATATATTAAAGTCATCATTCATCTATTACATTAAAAAATAGGTAAAATAGATATACATAAAATATTTTAAAAAATCATACCAACAATTATTCGTGATCAAATTACAAATTATAGTGTAAAATTATTTTATATTGTGAATACATGATGATTAAACTCAAAATCATACATATAAAATACTTTTTTTTATGTCTCAATTTCCCTCAAATCTTAAATTTATCTAATTTCTCAAATTTCCTTCATCAATATTGTCTTTTTTTTTTTTATTTACATTCTTCTCTCTTTCTCTGAATTTTGTAAGTTTTATTACACAAATTTTTTCCACCATTTTTCTTCTTATAATAATTATTTTTCAATCAATTTAATAATTTTTCATTTACTACATTTGCATGAGTAATTTAATAATTTAATAATTCTTATTAATAATACTTTAATAATAGATTAAAAAAATTTGCTTTATTATGTAAAATATATTAAATAATCTTCTTAAGCAAGCAATAATTGAGAATAAAAATATTTTAGTATAATTAAATAAGTTAAAATGATTAATATTTGTGTGATAATTTTGATTATATAATTCATGTTTAGATGAGTTTGAAGATGACGAATAAAAAAAGGACTCTAATGAGATTAAAAATAATTATTGATTATATTATTAAAATAAATAAATAATTAAGATTAAATTATTATTTTGTTTAAATATAAAATTTAAAATAATTATTATAAATCATATAAATCAATATGTAATTTGATAAAAATGTATAGAAAAATATACCTCAAATGCATTCTAATTTAATTTGTTAAAATATTATAAAAAAATAAAATTTGTTAATAGTTAGTCTTTTTTGAAGATAGATAGATATATTTGCCGCGAATAAAAAAAGATATTCAGGAGAAGAAAGGGGAGGGTATAATTGTGAATTCTCGTAGAGCATCACGGTAACGTTCAAAAATATTCAAAATGGTGGTTCGGAACCAGAGCAACAAGGTTCGGGAGCATAATAAGAGGCCACGTAGAGCATCTAAACCAGGACCCACTTAACGGTGTGGGAAAATCGTTTGGACGTGGCACCTTTCTCTTGCATTATCATAACCGCCGGCAATTGGCAACGTGCTAATCAGTACTCAATCCTCTCCTTCATCCAACCACTCTCACCTCAAGCGCGTGCCTAACAAATGGGATTTTTTTTTGTGGATACAAAATGTTTCCCTCACATGCCATTTCCTTTTTCACAAATCAGACTCATCCACATCTTATAAATGTTATGTAACATGAAAATGAATTCAAAAGAAAATAAGATAAAGATACATCATCAATTAAGTTGTTATGATCATTATGTTCTTCGCACTCCACTGCTACTGTTTACTAATTTGTACGGTATATATTATTCAACGAAATGGAAAAATCGAAAAATGTTTCTTGTCTTTATTTTTTATTTTCACATACTGTTATTGTAAAAAAAATAAGAAGATAGTATTTTTTTATAACAATTTTAATTGTTAACAATATCAATTAATTAGTAACCATTATTGATATCATTTTTAGATAACTATTATAATAAATAATAAATTTATCATATAAAATAAATAATTTATGATTAAATAATAATATAAAAATAATATTTGTAGTATATTTTAATTAATTTTTTATATATAATTATTTATGAAAATATAAAATAAATTTAAACTAAACAGAACCTTAAATAACTTTTTAATTTGATAAACCAAGTACAAAAGTTCAGTTAAAGGAAGAAGTTAATTATTAAGAATAATGATTATAATACACATTCTATTATTAAGTGCGGCAGATCCTTTTTTTTAACGAGATCTATATAAAATTCACAATAATAAAAAATATTAAAATATACTGACCGTATAAAAAATTTTAATATTATTATTTAATTATAAATTATTATATATAATAAATTTATTGATATTTATAATAATGATTAAATAAAGTTATACAAAAGATTATTTTTAAATTCTAACTAGCTAATGGTATCAGAATAATTGCATTGACTATGTATGAAAATTAAATTCATAATAAAATTTTAAAAATATATTAAAGAATATGTTAATAATTTTTTTTTTAGAATAATTCGACGACTAAAAGTATATGTTTTATGGTATATGTGATAATTAAGTTTTGAAAGAAAAAGAGAGAAGGGAGACAAATTTTTATTTTTAATAAGATTAATTAACTATTTAGTGCTTATATTTTTTTAATAAGAGATGGTTAGTAACTACCAATAAAAAACTAAAACAGAAAAATTATTTATATCAAAACTAAAATGTAGAGTTTTTAAGGAATAGGGACAGGACTAAAATGTAAAACATGGAGAAGTGTATGGACTAAATAATTAATTAAACATTTGAATAAATATTCTTTAATTTAGTAACTTTTCAAAATAAGAAAAATAAAATGATAAATTAAAATAAACTTAAAAAAAATGGTAGTAACATCTCTAGGAAAATCTTTTGAACACATTCTTTATTATTAATTAAATATATTAAAAATTATAAAATTTGATAGATTAATTTTACTTCATATTTAATAAATATTTGTTCTTATTATAATTTTAAATAAATTTTAATTAATAATAAAAATGTTGGTTGATGAGAGTGTGTTAGTAGTATTATCTAAATTTAATGTATGAATATTTGTTTATTTTAGAGATATATATTTCTCTTAATTTAAAAAAAAGTATTTATTCTTCTTTTCCTTTTCTTTTATTCCCTCAAAGTTCGGAAGTTGTTTAGTTAGGTGAACATCATACTCTCTTTCATGTCTGTAATACTGACCAGCAGGTCAAAACTACGTCGAAATACGGAATATAATACGAGGTAAATTAATAGTTGGATTTTAGACATAAAACTGGAATGTTGGATAATACTTATCTGCTGAGAAAGCTTCAATGCTACGGTTATTGTGGAAAGGTTAAAGTTATGCGTTATTGCTTTTTCTTTATGACTTTCACATGTAAAGTGAGCCCGGGTGCTGCCTAAAATATATGATTATATTCATGAACTCCCCCTTTGTGAGGTTTACATCACTTTCTGGTGCAGAAATGTGCAGATTCATGCTGTCAACTCTCAAGATGGCAAGCCACATCAAACAATGCAAGCACATGCACCCTCATCTTATGGAAAGCAATGCTTAATCCCCATCACCAAAAATCCTGCACCTCTATACTCACTCCACCTTCCCAAGAAAGAGGAAAAAAAACACAATAAAATTAAGTTGGAATTTTGTAAGTAAGATTTTTAATTTAAATATTATAAATAAAAAATATAATTAGTTGGAAAATTTTTATTAATATAATCAGTTAAGTTTTGTTTGGATATTAATTATCCACCAAGCTACAGCATATTTCATATTTATAATCTATAATATGATAATAATGAATAGAAAAAAAAAATCCTCTTCTTAATAGATGTCCTTTTCTAATTTTTATATTTACTTCAATAAATTGTATCAACAGTACAAAGTACAAAGGCAATGCTCTTTAAACGGAGTGAGACTCTGAGAGATTTCATGTTTAAATATTTTTAGCTTAAAAAGAAAAATGAGATATTTGAATACAAATCCATTTACTTATCTGTTTAGATAGTACAAACTAATTACTACTAGTCTATGACTATTTGTTTGACATAGTACTTGAGACTCAAAAGAGGACAAAAATGGGAGCATTATTATAATCTGGTTGGTATTCCTCTTTAGTCTTTATGAAATGTAGGTGTACCTTTTGGCCATGATCCATAACATGACCCCAAAAAATATAAGAAGATTGTTACCAACCCTATTCATCATAGCAGCGACTTTCTGGAGGATAACTTTTGGTTGAGAGCCCATTTTTTATGTCATAGTTAGTGCATTCACAATATGAAATATATTTCCATTGCCTTCCTACCAGCAATAAATTGCGTGCACAATTTCTTAAAACCGAAAAACAAACTGCACAAAACTTAAATATATGGGTATGTAAATATTTTATAAACAAAAGAGAAGCCCAACCTTTACTCTTAAGTAAAAACCCAAGGTTGTTACATTACCAAAATGTGGCAGTAGGTAGGTTTAAATTCTTTCTTTGAAAGAGAGAAAAGGTTAATTGTTTAGTTAATTAATGGGATACTAGTTCTCAAATGGAAAATGGTCCTGCAAGAAAAGGAAAAAAAAAGGTTGCTCTTTGTCACTCTTTCTCCCCCACAAGCACCACACTTTCTAAAGAGGTGGGGCAGCCAGCATTCGAAAAGGAATCATGAAAGCATGGCACTCCTAGTTGTTTTAATGGGTTTAGGCACTTTGGGCCGACCAAACTATGATGAAGGTGAAAGTGTGGGTGAAACTAAAAGATTAGTGCACTGCTCTGATCCTCATATCCCAGTCCTACTCCAGTACTCCTAGGCCCATCCATGTTTTCTTCTTAGTTATCCTATAAGTATGTACTTGTACTGACATTTTGTTTCTCATATCACAACAGCAATATCGCCACTCACAAAACATGAGTCCCCAATGTCAACTAATACAATCTCTAACTTTATTCTCTCTCCCATATCTGAACAAAATTTATAAATATAAGTCTTGTTGATATACGACTTTCATGAAAGCTGAAAATAAAGCCACTGTAATTTTTTCTTGGATGTGATAGAACATGACAATTAACAAACGAATCCAATCCTATGTGTCTTGTCCATACATGTCTCAACTTTGGATGCCAAGGAGTGGATACTAATCCTTAGTCTTTAATCTTCATGGTTAGTTAGTAACCCCACTTTATATTCACTAATGAGTTGTCCAATTATGGACCATCATTACCTTAATTTGCATAAGTAAACTGGCATTCTCATTGAAAGAGGAGGAGATGAATTTTCTAATCTGAGATCCAGCGTTAAATTCGAAGCCATTCTTTATGTTGTAAAAACAAACGCACACACGCTAGAAAGCTTCATTTGGTAGTAAATGTAATACTTTAATTGAGCCAAGTGTTGTAACGAGGAAACAGAACGTACCATCACAGTCCGAGATAGCATGCTTGACAACACCTTTAATCCCATATTTAGATTGATTTTTTTTCATGGTTTAATAGAATTGTAGATGAGGAAAGCAACCCTAAAAAAAGCCTGGATCCTCCATTTTTTATTTTATTTTTTTCATAACTTTTAAACATATAAAAGGAAAAGCAATGATTGACACTTTGATTCCCCATCCTTTTGTTAGGCTATTCCTTCAGCCTCCGTTCCGAAGGGATCTACCCGTACTCGCTCTATAATAATAACAAGTGACATTAGATGTTTTTTCTTTTTAGGGTAGTTGCGTTCAACCTAAGTATGAGCAGGGCCTACAACTAGTCCTCAAGGTTGGGATTGCCCCTCGTCTCCACGGCTTTATCAGGCATGATGGTAAGGGGTCACACTCAATACCTCCCTTGTGGCACACATAACATCTCATTACTGTGCACTTCAGCAACAATGGTGCTGAGTTGTAGCATAGGTGCCCCTGTGCGACCACATAAATCAAAACGTGGTCCAATTTCTTAGTACCACTAGACACTAGTCATATTCCAACCTAGGCAAAATTAACAACCCACTAAACCCAGAAAATCCTCCCAGTGTCAGAACTTGTTTGTCACACTTTAACTAATTATAAAATCCTTGTTGTACCTAATTTAAAATGGTAAAAACTATGCTAGTAAAATGATGTGTGTAACTTTATCGTCCTTTTATTATTCTAAATTCTAAATCTATTACAAACTGATCACCAACCACCCAAGGATCTTTTCCTCCCTTCTTTACTCTGCCTTTAGTTATGTATATCATTTGGTTGGTTACAGGATCTCACCACGGTACACCCCTACTAGGCTCTGAATAGTCACGTTTTCCTTTCATGTAGTGCAGAGATACTAATAAAGTAAAATCGATGGATTTCGGTCTGTTCGGAGATGGGCCATCCAGCCCAACGAGAGTAACCCACAACATTTGGAAATTGGGCTAGGTACATCCAACGAAAAAGGGAGCAAGGCCCCAAGGGGAGGAACTGAGTGAGACCCCACAAGAACTGACCTAGTACCTTAATTGGGCTGGAATTTAGAGCCTTAAGTGGGCCCCTGAAGGAACATACAGATTAAGTTACTCTTACTAAATTAATTTTCATGTTCTTATTGAGAATGGTTACCGAATACCTGGTAGCTAGTGAATTTTATTTCTGGTGCACTAGGGTTACGTTTGAATAAATTTTTTTATATAACTGCTTTAAAAAAAAGTTTTTTTTAAAGTTAAAATTGATTTATACATAAGTTAAAAATAATTTTTTAAATAAATTATTAAAAGAAAGTTTTTACATATAAATTTATTTATTTTTCTTCTATGAACTTATGGAAAAATTTATGAAAAACTTGCTAGCTTGTGTTGTGGAACCATTCTACTGCTACATATTATAGGTAACCACCCACGGTCAAAACCAGGAAGCCCTTGTTGAAAATTGAAATACCTTCCTAATGCAATTGGTCACACCAGAGCAACGCTTTCTCTGAGTGGTACCCTTGTTCTTGCAGTCTGGAACGAACAACCTGCATACAAAATACATAAACATTTATTGTTTGTCTCTTCAAACAAAAGAAATTAGGAATACGGAATTCATGAATCCTTCTCAAACTAATAGGTATGCAGCATGATGGCTTCCTATATGGACAACGAAGGAAAGGAATTTATTAAAATAATAATAATAATAAGAATTAAGCTCAAAATGTACAAACAAAATATTTCAAGAAACAGCTAACAATATGTAGTGAAACCAATATTATTCTAAAGGGAAAAGTGTATTCAGTTTATTCTAAAGGGAAACCAATATGCACCTCAAGATGTTACAACCGAATTCAATTTTAATAGATGACCAAAGATGGTTATTTCTAGCCAATCATGCTCCTCTGGTAATATATTCCAAGTGAATTTTATGTGCAAGCTTCTTCCTACTTCACTTTAGTTGGAGAAACAAAGTTGTGCAGCCAGGACATGGTGCGAGAAAGGAAGCATGTATCCGATTAATCTACCAACTACCATCCAGATTTCTAATTAGGGAGATTTGAAAATTCATTAAAATTAGAATCTAATCATAGATTAATCAACTGTCTAGATTAACACATCTGGATGGATCAGATTTTGCTACAGAGATCTACTGGTACTGACCAAACGAAAGCTGAACAGAAGAATCTATTTAAGTAATAGTTGAAGTTTAGGGAATAATTGAGACAACTTTAAGTTCGTGGTGGCACTTTGAAAATGACTAAAAGTTTATTAGGGGCTGAATACAGTTTTCCCTATTCTAAATGCTTTAAGCATTAAAAACTGATTCTAGGAATGGCAAGGTCATTTCATTCACAAGGGTAGGCACTTAGAAGTATGAGTACACATGCTTATGCAAGAATATCTATAACTAAACTGAATCATTCGGCAACATACCTCATGACGATACGTCAATGTGGAGCAAAAATTTAGGAGACTGACGAGGCAATTGCAACAGCATGTGCACTAAGCTTATCCATTGTTGTGTTATGTGACACAAAATAATGATTAAGTTAATCAACTGCCAAAACTTTCAAGAGGCTGCAAAGAACTAGAACAGGCATTGAATTCCCTTATTTGCCAAATAAAATTTTATTTTTTCATGTGTTGGAAACTTGATGGCAACATGACTGATACCAGCCCGAGCAAATACAAAGCGAATGTTTATGGTAAAGGAAATCTCAAATGTCAAGAAATTTTTAATTATAAGGCATTATACATTGACCACAAAATTACATTGATGATATAAGCAATACCAACCTGTACAACCCCTGAATGCCCTCCTCATGAGTAATTATCTTTAAAACAGATAGCGTGCTCCTATATGGCACAACACTGGCTCTGCAGTAACAAAGAAAGCAAACTTATTGTGCAGAATTAGAATATACACATTACATACATGCACCAACGATAGGCAGGGTAAAGAAAATAATGTAGTTTTATCACACATACAATACACAATTTGAACACCAGTATACTTATAATAGCAATTTCTTCAATGTCCATACATCCCTGCTTTTAAAGTGATAACATGATCTGCCAAAGGCAAAAACATATAACCTAGCTGTTTTATGAGTTCATTCTTTTTCCAATTCAATATGGATATATTTCTTGTCATATTGTATGGACGTTACACTGAAAGCCAACAAACTGTGCCAAATTTATGATGCCTTCATCGCCATCTCATCTGAAGATGACATGAAGAAAATAAAATTCTAAAGTATCTACTACCAAGACATTGATGATAAAATTAAACGATACAATAAAAGGGTTAAACAGCTTAATAAACCGCTAATTGCATACATTCTAAGCATTTAATGCCCTCATGAATCAGGCCAATTATATATGATAAGTTGATAGCATAAGCAAATAGATGATAATATAAAATTTAGCATGAAGTTAAAAGAAACACACTTCCACTCCAGTCTTGACAATCCAAAGAGGATTTGTAGCAATGGTAGTTGCAGCTCCAGCATCTGAAGCAGCTACCATAAAGTTTGGTATTTAGTCTTGTCTGTATATGCGCTATAATCTATGAGCTATTCCTTCTTTTTTTTTTTTTTGCTGAGGGATATTCCTTACTTATTAAATGGGTCAGTCAATCATTATGCTTATTAGAGGCAGATTGATCAACTTGGGCCTTACTGGTATTCAGTCTCAGGTTTTGAACAGTCCTATTTAAGTGATTTAATAAACTATAGACATGGGTAAACTCCTCAATAAAAGTTCGTGGGTGGAAAAAATAAGAAAAAAATAAAATAATTTTTTACAAAATAGCTTATGCATAAGATAATTTGTAGAAATTCTCTTGTATTAATTTTTTAAAAAAATTGATTTTTAACTTATGTATAAACTATTTTTAATTTATAGAGAAATTTTTTTTTTTTTCTTGTAAAAGCATTTATGAGGAAGTTTACTCAAATAATGTCATTCTTGTATTAACTTCTCCAAAAAATTGATTTTTAACTTATGAGCTATTTTTATCTTATATAGAAATTTATTTCATTTTTTCTTCTAATTTTTTTCTCCTAGAAACACTTATGGAGAAATTTACCCAAACACCATAAACCATCCTGGGTGTTCACATGTGGAAACCCAAATAATGGTTTCCTTCGCTTACATCAGATAGAGCTCCTTTTCCTAACTCTCTATCCTATACTTATACTCACACCCGAACTGTGTTGTCTCTGGTAGTGAAAATGACTAATAAGATCGATCTTGCACTTGCGTGCCCCCTTCCTCCAAGTTTGTTCACCTACCCTTGCTTCTGTCAGGTGGTGTCCTCAATGGGCATTAAATGCAGGTTGTATGAAGGCACTCAAAGTTGGTCGATCATGTTATTTTGAGTCAATTGGTAGGGCGGTCCATGGATGGTTGGGAGGGTCATAGGCCGACTGGTACTATGAGGGCGCTTTATAAGGTGGTCACTTCAAGAGAACCAGTTGAGGTAGGTTTGGATGGCAGGGAGGGCCATAGACCAACCAGTACACAGCTCCCAAGTGTCGATCGTAGTGAGGGCACTTTATAAGGTGGTCACTTCAAGAGAAGCGGTTGGGGTGGGTTTGGATGGCCAGGAGGGGCTATAGGCCAACCGGTACACAGCTCCCAAGCACCAAGTGAAGGGATGGATGCTTTAGCCTAAACTGTCATGGGTTCGGCTCTTTTTCTTGGCGACTAGAACAAGCCTGGTTGTTATGCTAAGTTGGCTTTTATCTTTATTGAGGGGAACAACTTTTCAACTGCATGAATAGTTTGGAGATTCCCCCAATGTAATGATGGGCTTGCCACATCTTTTACGCATCATGGATGAGGGGGGAGTGGCGGATGGTGGTTAACACGTGATCGATAATGACTTTAACTTAAGAAACGTCGCTTTTTGAATATAATTGCGTTAATTTGTTCGAGAACGCCATTCCACTTTTTTCTCGCATTTAATTTAGTGCGTTGTACCCAGACGCACTCAACTATTTTGACTCTTTGTCTTGCGTTAGACCCTATAAATGGTCGATAGACTTTTGCTTGGTAATTCTCTTCAGTGTGCTAAGTTGGCTTCTATCTTTTACGAGCGTGGTTATTATGCTAAGTTGGCTTCTATCTTTATTGAGGGACATGGCTTTTCAGTTGCATGAAGTGTTTGGGAATTCTCCCAATGTAATGATGGGCTTGCCACATCTTTTACGCATCATGAATGAGGGGGGAGTGACGGATGGTGGTTAACACACGATCGATAATGACTTTAACTTAAGAAACATTTCTTTTTGAATATAATCGCGTTAATTTGTTAAAGAACGTCATTCCATTCTTTTCCCGCATTTAGTTTTGATACTATGCGTTGTACCCAAACGCACTCAATTATTGTGACTCTTTGTCTTGCGTTAGACCCTGTAAATGGTCGATCGGCTTTTGCTTGGTAGTTCTCTTTAGTGTGCCTCGAGCAATTGCTTACTGGCTACCACTCAGCTTCTTCTGCTCATCCTATTGCCGCTGATGTTCCTTCCATCCAAACTATTTCTGCCCAACCGATTTCTATTTCTCATCCCTTCCAACTGCCTCTATTGATGATGCTCCTATTCCTAAAGTTGCCTCCATCTAACAAATTGCTGCGTCGAACCCTCAATTGGCCATCTCTACTGAGGATGTTTCACCTTCAAGGGCCTTTAAGCCAGCTGGCCCTACTACCTACTTGGGAGGTGATTGAAGTATGTTCCCCTTCTTCGGAGGAAAAGACCGCTCCTTCCGATGTGACACTAGGTGATGTAGCTTCGTCAGCTACTTGGGACAAGGATCTATTGTATCTAGCCATCCAGACAACCCCTCAGTTTGGAATTATAAGTTCCCCTTGTTAGATGTCGTAGATCGACATTTGGCTATTGCTTCTGATTTTAGCAAGATAGACACTCTTGGGCTTTTAGGCGAGTTGCAAGTACTTCAAGCCTACTCTAGTTATTCCCTCATCCTTGCTCGAATTCTTAAACAAAGGTTTGGGAATCTGGGGATGCGGTAAAAAAAGGTTGGTTGAAGGTCATCGAGAAGTCCCATGAAGAAATTGTGAAGTTGAAAGCAACGCTTCATGCTGTGGAGGAGAGCTCATGGGATAACCTTTAGTTGGCAGAGAATTTGTAGACGCAATTTTCATGCTATGAGGCCAAGGATAACTTGGTAGTTAAGGTTCAACTAGAGTATCGGGAGGAACTTATAAAGGTTGAGTTATTACAGTTGAGCAGTCATGGGATTATATGAGAGGCGGACAAACAAAAACTTGGGTCCAAGTTGCAAAGGCTGGAGGCCAAGAGACAGGAGGTAGAAGTAGAGAAAGGAAGCTTGGAGGCTAAGGCGGCCTTGTAATTCAGTAGGAGTGTATCAGTCTCTCCCCTTTGTACCATTCTAGTTGTATCAATGAATGAAACTTTGCTTTAAGTATTTGTCGATCTTTCTCTTTTATCAGTTTTACCTTGAGATTTTGCTTTGAATAACTATCGACCTTTCTTCTTCTTCTTAATACTCTACTAAAAAATAGTCTTAATTACTCCATTATGTATAACGGTCTAATTGAAAAAAAATTATACAATTATATATTGAAATTCTAAAATAATTAAAATTTTGAAATAAAAATAGAACACTAAAAATACTAAAGAATCTGAATGGAGGAAATAAAATAAAAAAAATGCATTGACTTTTTTTAGGTTAAAATATAATTAATTACTTAATTAACATTCATTAATGTTAAAATATAAAATATCTTTTGTATAAAAGACACCTCCCGAGACTTTCTTGAAGTTAGTAAAAAAAATTGTTATTAGTTTTGGAAAATAATTAATACAATTTACTCTAGAAAGGAATTTAGTTACAATTTATAAGAGCTTAATTTTTATATATCATCTATATAAAAAAAATTCACATTATCAATAATTAATTATAATCGAAGTGCGACAAATTGTGATTATATGGCACATCATCAGTGAAGACATTAAATTCTCATGAATTAATGTTAAAATATAAAATAAAATATTTAAAAATATTATTTCTTCCGTTTATTCATTTGTTCTAATTTTCAGAGTTCAATTTTCAGTTACTCGAAAATAAGTAACTCTAGTTAACTAGGATTATTTTGTAAAATATTTGTAAAAATTATTATTTAAACACCTAATTATATTATTTAGATACCAAAAACAAGAATATTTAGATACTTTGATTTTTATGCATTATCAATATATAAAATAAGTACATTATCAACTAATCCAAAATTATAATTGGTATAACTTTTAAAACAATTATTATAAAAATAAAAAAAACTTATATGACAATATAATTTTTTTTTTACATTATAAGTGCATATATACATTATTTTCTCATTAATTTATGTTAAAACATAAAATAAAATATATTCAATTATATTAATTTTTCTGCTTATTCATATATTCAAATTTTCAAAGTTCAATTATCCAAAAATAAGTAATTTTAGTTTACAAAGATACATTTTGTATAACAATGTAAAAATATTATTCAAAAGGACTTTCAGAGTAATGCATTAATCATTAGAATGGTTAAATTAAAAATATTAAATAATGAAGATAGAAAGTAATTATTTAAAATTATTTTTGAAGTAAGTAAAAAAAAATTTCATTATTTAAACACTTAATTATATTATTTAAATAATTATAAATAAATATGTGATAAATATAAAATAATTATTTACCATCATTCAATTACGTAGTTATTATGTAAAAAAATCACATAACCATTACGTAAAATAATTTTGTTGACATCTACTAAGTTATATTTAAATACTTCGATTTACATGTATTGTCAATTTAAAAAATTATATATAACTATTAGAAAATTTAAAATTTGTTACAAAATAATTTTGTGATTAATTTTAAAATTAATAGTTATTTTGTAGCTAATTTCTAGTAAAAATAATTAGCTACAAGATTACTACAATATTGAATGGTAGCATGAAATAAGTAGCAAATTAGCTAGGAAAATAATCTTAGTTAATTTGTAGTAAATTTTTTAAAATTTGTAGTTATTTCCTAGCTAATTTGTAGTAATAAGAAGTATAAATGAATATAACTTCAATTTAACTAGAAAAAATAATTTTCTAGTTAATTAGCTAGGATTTATCTACTAATTTAAATGGTAGCTAAAATTAGTAGCAAAATCAAAAAATTCTTGTAGTATATATTATCAATCAATTATAAATTATAATTAACATTGTTTTTAAAATAATTATTTTAAGATTAACAAATTTATCATATATCATAAACTATGAATAGATGATAATATAAAAATCATTATTACCATAAGTATATATATATTTTTTATTAATTAATGTAAAGTATAAAATATAAATATATTCAATTATATTATTTCTTCCGCTTATTCATTTATTATAATTTTTTAAATTTGATTTTCAGTGAAAAAAGTAATTTTAGTTTACCAATATACATTTTGTAAAAACAATGTAATAATATTTTTATGCATGTATAAAATGTTTTATATTATTAATAAATATAAAATTATGACTGACATAAATTTTAAAAGTAATTTTATAAAAATTAATATATATAACAGATTATAATTAAATGATAGAATGAAAATTGTTTACATTATCGATGCATATATTATTTTTTTCATCGATCGATATTAAAATATAAAATAAGATAAAAAATACTCAATTATATTATTTATCTCTCTTATTCATTTATTCAAATTCTCAAAGTTCAATTTTTAATTACATGAACTAAGTAATTTTAGTTGACCAAGATGTATTTTGTAAAAAATATGTAAAAATATTAAATACCTTATATTTTTTTATTGTCGTGGAAAATAATTTACATAATGATTAACTGGAGATTGGGGTTATTTTTTAATTATTTATTATAAAAATGAATAAATTTATTATGTATGACAAATTGTGATTAAATAAAAACGTAAAAATCATTTACATAGTATATTTGCATATTTTTCTCATCACTTAATATTAAACTATAAAATAAAAAATCAATTATATTATTTCTCCTGTTTATGCATTTATTCCCATTTCCAAAGTTCAATTTTCAGTTACGTGAAAATAAGTAATTATAGTTGACCAAAATACATTTTATAAAAAAATGAAATATTATTTAAATAACGTATTATATTATTTAAATACCCAAAAATAAGTACATCTAAATACCTTATTTTTTATATATTATAACTGTAAAATATTTTATATTATCGATCAATAACAAATTACGATTAAAATAATTTTTAAAATACTTATTATAAAAGTTAAATTACTATATATTATAAATTGTTATTAGACGAAAATGTAAAAAAAAATTACATTATGAATTCATACATTACTTTCCCATTAATTAACATCAAAATATAAAATAAAATAAAATAAATAATTATACTATTATTTCTTCCATTTATTCATTTATTCCAATTTTCAGTTACATGAAAATGGAAATGAGTATTTTTATTTGACCAATGTACATTTTGTAAATAAATGTAAAATTATTATTTAAATATCTAAAAATATAATTAAATATCTTAATTTTTATATATTATCAATATAAATTTTTTATATTATCGAGCAATAAAAAATTATAGTTGACATATCTTTTAAAATATTTAATATAAAAATTAATAAATCTATCATAAATGACAACAATGACTAAAATTACAATGTAAAATTCACGAAAACAACATATCTTATTTATGCAATAATTAATGTTAAGTATAAAATAAAAGTAAAAATATTCAATTTTATTATTTCTTTTGCTTATTAATTTATTTCAATTTTCAAAGTTCAACTTTCAGTTACCTGAAGACGAATACTTTTATTTGATCAAAATACATTTTGTAAAAAAAATGTAAAGAAGTTATTTAAATACCTTGTTATATTATAACTACAAAGTACATGAAATAAATAGTTTACGAAATTGGTTCAGCTTAACATTGATTTCGAAGTTTAAGTCATGTATCCACGTGTAGTTAAGTAAAATACTAAAAGAATAATTCTAGTCAGTTTAAACAAAATTAATTCATGCAAATAATATATATAGTCTGTCCAAAAATTCCTTATTATAAAATCAAAATGAAAAACATTTAGGTTTACTATTTTAAAGAAATGAAAATGTTTTAACTTTTGTATTTTTTTTAAAGAATATAATTCACCGTAATACCTTATGTGAAATAGTAAAACTCATTCATAATTAACTATTACAGTAAAATAAATTTTTAAAAAAGGTAAGTATTGAATCATATTATTTGCTTGACCTTTTATTTTCATCCATTCCAGTTTTCAAACATTCATACCGCATAACACGCAAGAAATGAAACAAACTTCTAAAGGAACTCCATTTCCTGTCGTGAATATTTGGTAACTTCTGAGTGCCTCATCAGTATACGTTGTTCACATAAAAACCTGCTGTGGTCCAAGCTCAAAAACAGAGGATGTAACAATATTCATTTAATTTTGCTCAAAACATTTATTTGACTATTAAATAACATTTAATAAAAATATCAAAGAATATACTAAAGAGTAAGTTACCGATTTTCCTGGCTATGTTTATGCATATTTCTAGCTGGATTTGGTTTCTTTCACCTATAATTGGGAAGTAACTTCCTGCTTTTATGGTGCTTTCAAGAGGGTGCATACTTCAAAAAGATATCTCATGGTAAAAAGTATTTCAATCTTTCTTAAAAAATGAGCTTGAATTAAACTCCATGGGATAAAGTTAGAGTATCGGAGTTTGTCAAGGTGTCTATGAGTTGTTTTTGTTTTAACTTTAAAGTAAAATAAAATTTAAATTTAAGTAAAACATTTAATTGACTTAGTTCATTTGATTTTATTTTAAAAAATAATTAGTTTTAATCAAACGAGTTTGATTTGCGCAAATTAGGCTAAAAAATAAATTATTATATCTTTAAATTTTCATTTTCGCATATTATTTGTTATATAAAAATAAATTTAATATTACACTGTAAATTCAAAAGTTTTTTTTTTTTTCATTCTTCAATAATTTTAGACGACAGTAAAATTATACAATAAAGAAATTGAACAATAAACATAACCAAAGACACTTAAAAATATCAAATGAGACAACCAACATAAATGAAAAAAAAGGAAAATTTTAAATACTAAAACTATAGAATATATAAATTTAATTTTTTAAATAAAATAAACTGATTCGGTAATCCTATTAATTTGGGTTAAAATAATTTGAGAACCTAATAAATTACAATTGATATTTTTTCACAAGTATTACAAACAATTATTCAGATTGTAGGAGAATAACCCCTTTTACTGGACTCAACCTAGTTGGTAATTATAATTGATTTGATTCAAATTAAAAATAAAATAAAATAATTAATTAAAATCATTTAGTTAATTAATTGATTTTGAATTATGAGATTTATCGGAATAATTCAATCTAATAAACATCCCTACTAATTCTGCACAAAACTATGTCATCTACATAGAAGAAACAACTATGGATACGACAGCATAGTAAAATTTGTTCCAGAATATAATTATAAATGTTAAAGAGAAAAAGATGAAGATGATAAGTACCACCATACTTAAGATGATGGAAGCCATCCCTCTCAATTTTCTCACATGTATTTGTATATTACTTAAAGGAAAAAATAATAATAAATCGTCGAGGAAGGTTTTAAGAATATAAATTTTAAATTATTCAAATTAATTTATAAATTTAATTTTTATATATACATATCCATACATATATATATATATATATATATATATATATATATATATATATATATATATATATATATATATGTAAATTCTTGTTGGAATTCCCTCCTTACTTGTGGTTCACAAGTCACAATGTTTGAGGATGAACATGTTGGGTTATTTTTGGGCTCCCAACTATGTGGACAAAAGCTCAATACTCTCAAGCTCGATAGGTTCCTCTTTATAAGAGGAGAAGGTTGGATTGAGAGACACACATCCAAGTGTGAAGAAATCCTAAGAGAATTAAAGTATCTTTTTGTATTTCTCTTTGAGACAAAGAGAGAGATTTATACAAAGAGGTTTGTATACCATCCGAGAGGCATTGAGAGATCCTTAGAAATGGAGAGAAACACTTTGTAATACTACTTTTATAGTAGAGATCTTTTACTGGACTAGGTCCCGTGGTTTTTCCCGAGAGGGTTTTCCACGTAAAAATTCTGGTGTCATCTTCCCTCTACTCTTTCAGTTATTTTTTACGATTTCGCATAGTGCCCATTTTGCGTTCACAGAGGAGGGAATAGGTATTGTTGTTTCCCAACAATTCTTTATTACACAAATATTAAAAAAAATTATCTTACTATCACACTATCTATTAATTAATATGACTATTAATAGTCTATATAAATTATATTTTAAATTTTATAATAAATAATTTATACAATTATTAATAATTTTTAAAATATTTTAATTCAAATTAGAATTAAAAATATTAAAAATAAAAAAATAGGTGATTAAAAAAATCCATAAAATCATCATTGATAAAAAAATATAATTGTAAATACTAAAAAAAAAGAAAAGAAGGAATTGCATAAACACAGAGAGCAAAGGAGCTCCGCAAACCAACTCTCCCCACTATCAACTCTTTCCCATCAACAACTCTTCCTCTCCAAAACCCCTCCAACAAACCTTTCCTAAACCAACTGCAAACCCCACCAATGACTTTGCCTCCCTACTACTCTACAGCCCAACTTGAGAGACACAACACACCTTCATCAACAACCCCTGACGTCACAGCAGCTAGAGTGTTACAACAGCTAAGGAGGAGCAACCCACAGTGGTCTATAAAAGGAAGAAGAGAATGAAGGAGAAAGGGTTGGAAAATTGGGGTTGGGAAATCTAGTTTTAGGAGATAAGGGCTGAGAGTTTTGCTGGAAACAAGAGAAGAAAACGCAAGTGAGTTGGGTTTCTAGTTCTCGTTGGCAAATGAAGAACGTAGGAGGAGAAGGAGGAGTCAAACATTTCACAACTGCAATAACAAAGGGTGCTCTACTCAAGTAACTCTTTAGTTTTCTTTGATTTCTGTTGCATGTAAATTTCATTTTTTTTTCCTTTTGGGTTAGTAGATAATCAGTTTAGTCGAACTCTTTCGTAGGTACAACCTAGGAGCGGGGAGCCGTTCAATGAACGATTCTCTTCCTGTTCTTTTGTCCTAAATTAGATCTAGAACCCTTTCATTTGAATCGTAGTTGGATGTAGAGTATTCTATTCCAGCTCTGGAATTATCCAGAGTAGCTTATCTATGAACATAAATGTCTCAACCACCATGATTATTAACCCTAGACTTGTGGTTAAGAAGTCTAGGCAAAAATCACAAACCCATATTCCACCCTATTCACCTCCTTGTTCATATTTATAACCCCTTTAAGAACCATTGATATCAGTGGGACATAATTTTAACAAGAAAATAATACTCACA
This sequence comes from Mucuna pruriens, assembly GCA_025330945.1. Classification (NCBI taxonomy): domain Eukaryota; kingdom Viridiplantae; phylum Streptophyta; class Magnoliopsida; order Fabales; family Fabaceae; genus Mucuna; species Mucuna pruriens. Next base: position 1,502,572 of record JAENHJ010000154.1, read on the forward strand.
CGCACATACAGTGGAAAAACAAGAGAGGAAGAGAGAATATCTACTTAATATATATTTTTTATCTCAAACTTGATTTTTTTGTTATTTGTATCAATCAAATAAAAAGGAGTCAAATTTATAAGCTTGACTCTACAATTACTGACCTAAAAAATAAGAAACTATCACATGCACTAACAGCATAATCCTAAATGTGGATAATAGAAAAAAAATAATGAAATCGAGAAAATAAAATTTTAAACTAAAATACTTTGACTCAGTCAATAGTAAATATTGGTGTTGTAATAGTGAGAGTGTCTACAATTTGTTTCAATCAATAAGTGCATGTATACTTGATTTAATTACTTCTGACATTGTCTCTCTTAAATCATGTACATTAATTATTTCGAGCATTTTCTTCAACTTATAAAACAGTTTTGCTTTCAGTGGTTTTGTAAAAATATCTACAATTTGTTCAATTGAACAGTATTCAATCATAACTTCTTTTTCAACTACCAATTCTCGAATTTTATGAAATCGAATGTCTATGTGCTTGGACCGCCCATGAAAACTAAGTTTTTTGAAAGTGTAATTGCAGATTTATTATCACAAAAAATCATTGTGGGAGTATTTTGCTTATGATGCATTACTTCAAGCATCTTTCTCATCCATATTGCTTGTGTAGCACAACTTGTTACAAATATGTATTCTACCTCGACTGTTGAGAGTGCAATTGTTGGTTGTTTCTTCGAGGACCATACTACTGCTCTAGTGCCTAGATAAAATGCATACCTTGACATGCTTTTTCTTGTCCCAATATCTCTTGTCCAGTCACTGTCTGTGTATCCAACTAGCTTTATATTAGAATTATTATCATAAAAAATCCCCTCAGTCAAAGTACCTTTGATATATCTGAGGATTCTTTTTGCTCTTTGTAAATGACATGTATGTGACTCTTCCATGAATCTACTGAGCAATCCTACTCCAAAGACAATATCTGGTCTAGTAGCTGCCAGATATCTGAGACTTCCAATCAAGCTCTTGTAGTATGTTGAATCAATTCTTCTTTCATTAATATCTCTTTTCAACTTGAACTTTTCTTCAACAAGTGTTGAGATTGGCTTTGAATTCTCCATTTTGAATTTCTTCAAAATGTTTGCAACATACTTCTTTTGAGAAATAAAAATTCCATCAACCTGTTGAATGACCTCAATGCCAAGAAAATAAGACATTAGGCCCAAATCTGCCATTTCAAAGCATCTAATCATGGTCTCCTTGAATTCTGCAATCATCTTTGAATTGTTGTCAGTAAAGATTAAATCATCAACACAAAGGCACACAATAAAAATATTGTGGGACCCCAAATCTGTCCAGGATCAGGTCCTGAGTATGTCTCCACTGACTCGCATTGAGGAGTAGTGGAGTCGACCACTCACAACCTCCAAGAGAGAACCACAAGATCATGGGAGGAGTGGAACCAAGATTGTGGGAGCATAGACGTGTAAAGGAGTGTAGCCAGGTCAGCCTCGAGGCCTATAAAAGGCCTTGAGACGAAAGTAGAAAGGGTGGAAAAATTCAGAAAGGGAGAACAGGCAAGTGAGAAAGAGAGAACAGGCAAGTGAGAAAAATAGAGAAAACTAATGATCGCTCGAAGGAAACCAAGCAGGAATCCTAGAGCCAGATCGAGGGAAATAAGAAGGTATTGGACAAGAGGAATAAGGCATTGGAGTCCTTTGGATACCAGGTTAGTAAAATGAATGTATGAACATCTCCTCAGGGTGAAGCCTTAGGAAGCCCCCACTTTTCTTGAGTGAAACCAAACCGAACCGCCTACTCACCCTTCTCCCCTGTTACTAGGGCCGAATCCATCTCAACCCACTGGCCGAGATGAGACGACCTTACTTCTAAGTGCAACCAGTCTATTCGCCTAGCCTACCCTCCTCCCACACCTCCTTTTGCTATAACCGAGTGCTTCTCGGCATCGCTTGCCGGGACGAGATGACCTCGTCCCACTGGAGCCTTTTCCACTAAGGTCGAATCTATCTCGGTCCCATGTGGCGAGCCACCCTCGCAAATGTCGAGTTCGTCTTGGCCTTAATATGGCCAAGCCGATACAAGTCGGCTTTACCTTCCCTTGAACCAACAACCAACCAGAACTACGTTGACTTTGACTCCTCCAGCAAGGGAGGTACGTAGGCACAAGAGGCACACTCTTGCCAAGTCGTGAAACCAAAAACCCAAAAAGAGACTCAACCTCTACCCTTGCCACTCCATGACCCATATCCAAGAGAATATAACCCCAAGCTTGAACACCATTCTTATTCCTTTGTAAGCTGACTAAGGGTAACTATCAGGTGATAGGAGTGTTGGGACATCCTGTGTCCAAATCCATGTCTCTGATTCGACTCGACCCATTTCGCCTAGCGTCACGATTTAGGTTGTGACAAATATCACCCGGGTCAACAAATTTAATATATAGAATATGTTCAAATGGGCATCTTTGAAAACCATTATGCACAAAGTAAGAATCAATCTTCTTGTAACACATTTTGGGTGCCTGCTTCAAGCGATACAATGCTTTCTTTAGCTTGTAGACTTTATCTTCTTTGCCTTCAATCTCATATCTAGCAGGCTGTTCAACATACACTTCTTCTTCCAAAGTATCATTTAGAAAAGTAGACTTAACATTCATTTGATGAATTTTCCAATTATTTTGAGCCGATAGAGAGATAAGCATACGAATTGTATCTAATCTCGCTACAGGAGAAAATACCTCAAAATAATCAATACCTGGCTTCTGCTTGTATCCTTTTGCTACTAACCTTGCTTTGAAGCAATCTAATTCTCCATTGGGCTTGTACTTAGTCTTGTACACCCACTTCACTCTAATTGGCCTTTTTTCTCCTGGTAAGTCTGTCAGCTCCCACGTCTGATTTTTCTCGATGGTATGAATTTCTTCATCCATTGTTTTTCTCCAGTTTCGATCACTTGCAACTTCTTCAAATGTAACTGATTCACAATATGAAAACAAAACAAAATTGATAATTTCCTCATCAGATGGGTCATTGTCATTACCCACAACATAGTCCTCCAATCTAGCTGGTAGTCTTCGTTGCCTTTGTGGTCTGCTTGATGTTTCTGGCTCATCAAGTGTTGGATCTATATGTCCATTCTCTTCTTCATAATCTTTTGGAATTATTGCATGCTCTTTTTGAGCTTCGGAAGACCAATTTCACATTCTTTTTTCATCAAAGGTCACATCTTTGCTTATAATTACCTTCTTTATCACTGGATTGTAGAACTTGTACGCCTTTGAGTTGGTATTGTAACCAATGAAGAAACACTTTTCTCCTTTGTCATCAAGCTTCTTTCTAAGTTGATCAGGTACGTGGGTATATGCTATACACCCAAAAATTCTGAGATGCCGGATTGAAGGCCTCCTTCCACTCCAAGCTTCTTCTGGTGTTTTATCATAAACACTTTTTGTTGGACACTTGTTCAAAATATACATAGCAGTAGCAACAACTTCTGCCCAAATTCTATGGACAATTGTTTAGCCTTCAACATGCATCTTACCATGTCCATGATCGTCATATTCTTCCTTTCTGCTACTCCATTTTGTTGAGGAGTGTATCTTGTTGTTAGTTGATGTTGAATTCCATGTTGGTCAAAAAAATCTGCACAGGAAAGGTACTCTTGGCCTCTGTCTGTTCTTAATGCTTTAATTCTACAACCATTTTGTTTTTCTACAAATGCCTTAAATGACTTAAAGGCATCACAAGCTTTTGATTTCTGTTTCAAAAAATATACCCAGGTTTTTCTGCTAAAAACATCAATAAAGGTAATGAAATACCTGCTATCACCATGTGTTGGTATCTCAATCATGCATGAATCTGAATGGACTATTTTCAATGACTTTTTTGCTTTCCAAGACTTTCCAATTGGAAAATATCTTCTATGCTTCTTTACAATTTCACAAGTTTCACATACACCCTCGAGAATATTTATAACAGGCAAACCAGATACATACTCTTTTGTTAGATAAATAATTCAATCCAGAAAAGTGATAATGTCCAAAGCGCATGTACCATAACCAATCATCATTTGGTATAAAAGAACTCAAGCATAATAATTCTTTGTGATCAACTTTTAAAGGAAACAAGCAATTAGAAGTCACTTTTACCTTGACAATGAATCTTCCATTTTTTGTTAATCAAAGTACAGCAGCTGTCAAGAATCTGCATGTTGTAGCCTTTTTCTGATAATTGTCCCATGTTCAACAGGTTGTGATGAAGACCAGGAGCATAGAAAGCATTAGAGATGAAATTTTGAGAACCATCCTTCAATTTGATAGCAATCGTGCCTTTTCCCAAAATCGAAATATTTGTACTATTTTCGAATTTCACGGTAGATTTTACCATTTCATTTAATGAGGAAAATAACTCCTTTTTTCCACATATGTGGTTGCTACAGTCTGTATCTAGATACCAAATATCTCCATCGCCTACAAAATTGTCTGCTGCTAGAAGTAAAGTTTGTGGATTATCAGAATTCTTACTAGTACGTTGATATTGGTTTTCTTCTATATTTGCCTGTTGTTTGAATCTACAATTGGCAGCTACGTGTCTGAAACCTTCACGAACTCTCCTATCCTCAAAGACTGGATTTTGTTACGTTGGTAAAATTTATTTGGCTCTTCAAGGCTTCTTCATTTGTTTTTTTAGTTTTTCCCAAGATTCTGCTCACATGACTTTCAATACTACCTTGCAATTCTTCACCTGTAATGGTGTCTGTGTCGTAGAATTTTCTCCACCACCTTGCTTTGAAGGATATCTTCTCCATACACCCTTATCAAAGAGGGAGCTAATCGTTTATCTAATCAAACCTAGAGTATAAGTTTAAAGTTATTTGTTTAGTAACATTTAATGAGTAGAGAAGTTTTCCAATCATCCCGAGTCCTGATACACCGTCGTTTATTTAAAATACTTTTGAATTGAATGAATGAGAAAAGGTTAACTATAAATAAATATAATTTTTTTTTACCACAATGAGTAAAAAGTGTTGGCCCAGGGCCATTCCGGGAATTTCAATGACACATATAATATGTTCAAACTTGAAAAGTCCACACGAAGTTACGGGTATCAAAATTATTTAAGAACATTCAAAAAATAAAGAGTGCTAGTCATTCTTTCTCTCGTCCTTCTCAACCAGTCTTGTTACGTCTCTCACCAATTACTATATAAGACCCACATTCACGCTCACTCATTTTGCTGCTTCTCCCATTACACACAGCAGCATTGATACAATTTCTCAAACCCTCTCTTATTATTCAAAATTCATTTTTTGCTTCAATCTCTGATCCTTTTATTCCCCTTAATATCACTATAATGTCAAAATCCAGTGGCTCTTCCTCGGCAAGGACTACCGGTTCCAACCGTTTCCATAGCGGTCCGGGTTTTCGACAAAACCAGCAGCAGGAGAAACGCTTGGTGTCCGAGTCTGCCGAACCGGCATTGTCAAGAACTGCTAATCTGACTAATTTGGATCGGTTCTTGGCTGCTGTCACGCCTTCCGTCCCTGCTCAGTTGTCCTGCGAGGTCCTAAATTGAATCATTTGATTGATTCATTTGTGTTCACTTTTTGTGCCTTGTTCCTCAGGCTACTTTCATGATTCTACTAAGAAATGGTTTTCATCGTTTATTTTATATGACTTCCTTTTTTGTGTTGTTAACTGGTTGGCTTTGGCTTTGGATTTTGCGTGCAGCCTAGAATGAAGGGACGTAAAACCGGTGAATCTAGCACCGGTTCATACTTTTTGCTAGAGGATTTATGGGAATCCTTTAGAGAATGGAGCGCCTATGGAGTAGAGGTGCCGATAACTGAAGATGGAGATGGTGTTGGTGCCGTGAAAATGTATTACGGACCATCCCTCTCTGCAATTCAGCTGTATTCACTGGGGTGAGTTGGTTTCTCTCTTCATTTTGGTTCAGTAATGCTTATAATTTTCCCATCTGTCATAACTTTATTTTTGTCATGAATTTTACTTTTACATCAAACATTTGTTTCATTTTTGTTAAAGTTGGTCTTTACTGATTTAACTTGTGCTTTAGTCTATTTCTGACTGCTGATCATGGTGGAACTGCTTGTTTGTTTAAACTGTTTTCTTATTGCTTAGTGCTGCTTCAATGAAGGTAGACTGAGTGAACTGATAAGTGACAACTTGATTACCAATAAATGGTTATTTGTTTAGTGTTATGGGATAAATTGGTATGAGGCACTGATATAAGGTGAAGCCTGATTCTGCACACTCTGGCAACTCTAAGGACATTTAGTTTTAGGTGTAAAAGTTGGTTGCCTAAACTGATAATGGATCTTCCTAAATGCATTTTACATTGTTCACATTGGTCTGGTATTATGTTCACCCCGAGTGTTAGCACATTGACCTGAAAGTATCCAGTGAAAGTATGCAGGACAACCATTTTATACACGTCTGACCACCATACTCGCTGTTGCTGATATCTCATACCCTGTTTATTTGATGGACGATGGACTTTTGTGAAACTTCTTATTTGTAAATTTTGTATGGTGCTTCACAATTCACGCTCTCTTTTTCATTTTTTTCATGATGTTCTGGTTATAGTCATGTTAATAGTTGGTATGAAACTGTAGCAGGAGGCTCAGTGAGGACAGCGGTGCTGAGTCTTCAAATGAGATAAGTTGTGCTGAGCAGCTTGTCTATGAATATTATGAAGACTCTCAGCCACGTTTTCGCCCTCCTCTTCACGACAAGGCACTGTCTTTTCAGGTCTACCTACTAAATTTTCCCCTGATTTGGACACTAACAATTTCTTTTTCCTTCAGGTGTCCACTCTTGCTTTTGAGTTTCCCTCTCTAAAGAAGTATAGGAGCTGTGACATATCTCCTTCTAGCTGGTTTTCCGTGGCGTGGTAGGTGTCAAAAAAGTTAATTTGTTGTTGTCATTTAAGTTATCCCTAAATTGTTCTTTGTCCTCGTAACAAATTGAACTTGGGTCCAGGTATCCAATTTATAGAATACCCGTTGGATCATCACTAAAGAGGGTGGATCCATCTTTCCTAACCTTCCATTTCTTGTCTGCTCACACCAGAAGTATGTTTCTCTCTTTCATTCTGACAATTCCAAATACGCAAGTAGTGAATCCCCCATTTATTTAACCTGATTTGGTATCTCTTTATTTGTCACAGGGAAAAATCAATCACCCTCGCATGCTTCTAGTGGCAGGAAGGTCCATGGGGATGGATCCTTACATATATCTCTTCCCCCTTTTGCCCTTGCTTCTTATAAGCTGAGAAGCTCAATTTTGGCTCCTAATAGAGACTCTGAGTGGCAGAAATGGGACTCATTATTGCAAGTTGCCACTGACTGGCTACAGAGTTTGCAGGTCAAACATCCAGATTACCTGTACTTTCTTGGCAATAGTTTCCAGCAGAGATAATAGGGACTATGAAACGCCATGCATGAAACCCTCTTGAGGTCTGTCCATAGGAGTTGCGGTATAGGAATATGTATAGGCATCAAAGAAGTGATGTATAGGAAATTGAGATTACATGGCCCCCATTTTTTGTTTTTCCCTTGTTTGGGGCAATTCATATTTTTAATTTCGGGAATGAGGATAAATCTGTTTCTTGTCAATTTTCTGTGGTTTATGGAGATATTAAAATTGGACAAAGTTGTCTAATATTTAGAAAAACTTATTTTCATCATTTTCCATTATACTTAGCAGTCGGGACAGGGTTTTTCTCCGTGCTCCCAATGTTCTAATTTATCAACGACTTTTTCTTATAATCAATTATAGAAACAGTAGTTTTAGAAAATTGGATAGTCTAATCTAACCGGTTCTAAGAGTTCAAAACGTATAAATCAAGTTAACCTATATTTTTTTGTATAGCTATTTTTGAGGCCTGGTTTGGCAATCAGACCATTATCTTAAATTAGTCTTAATTAAAAATAAATAATTTAAAAAATTATAAAAAAAATAAAATAAAAATAAAAATATTATTTTTAAATTAAGTTACATGAACAAAATGACAGTTTGTAATGATTATTTGAATAAAATTTTTTATATATAAAATATAAACATAACATGTTTTAATAATATAAATATTAAGCTATTAGTATATATTCAGCATTAAGAAAATAAAGTTAAAATAAGAAATATTGAAGTTAAAATCTAATTTACACTTATAGAAACAAAATTTAAGAAAAAAATCTCATGTTAACTTATATTTATATTATTCATCATTCAAAGAACATTTATCTTAAGTATTAAATGAATAAATGACTACTAATGAGTAACTACTATCATGAGAAACAGCGGGTAAATAGTGTTGAGTGATAACGGGTAATTAGAGATAACAATGAGTAATTGACCCAATGTGTAGTTGAAAAAATTACCTAAGATGCAAATTATTTTTTCTTGTTTTCTTCTTTCCTTGTTTATTTATTTCTTTATTTTTTTATTTCTTTTTTTTTATTTTTTTCAATTTTTCCTATTTATTGTGCTAGCCCTATGTAAGCATGAATTCCTAATTTCATGGTTCATCTTTATTGAAAAATAGTCCTACAACTATTATTGAATCTCATGCCTACTCCTTTTTATTATTGTTGTTGTTCTTATTTTCTTGTTTTCTTATTTTTTTTATTTCCTTACTTCATTTTTTTTTCTTCTTCTTTTTCCTAATTTTTTCTATTTATTGTGCTACAGTCACCTTTTCGAAGCATAATTTTTTAACTTTTGGTATACAACTGTTCTTGAATTTTATGACTATTCTTTTTTATTTTTTATTATCGATATAAAATAATTTTCACATATGTACAAAACATCATTTTTTTTTATTTAATGACTAATTGTTATATTTTTATAAAAAAATTTGAATAAGATTTTAATTTTTGTGATTTGTATGATTATGATTATGTTTTATAAAAGATTTTTAAATAAGATTTTAATTTAATTATTGTCATATTTTTAATTAATATTTTTATTTATTAGTTTTTATTATAGTTAATAAAAACGAGAATAATGAACATGAGTATGGGCATTTAGGTACTCAACGGAAAAAAACATAAGTATTAAAATTAATACTCGAAGGATATGAGTTTCAATATATTTTTAAGTGGGAAAAGAAGGATGAAGACGAGACTATAGTACCTTACTCAAATCTTACCTATTGACATCTTTGTATAGTGGTATGCAACATATTGTAAGTGTTACTAAATTACTTCGTACTTATTTGAACTACTTACTTGGTGAGCTATTGACTTATCATTTACATTTTTATTTTTTCTATCTGACTAGTCAACAATCTATGGTTAGTTTAGCCTTAACCCAATGAGACTAAAATAGCCAAATTTTATTTATATCACTTTTTTAAAGATTCAGCCTAGTTTAATTAATTAACTATTTAGGTCATATTTATTTTGTCAAATTTACAAAGTTCATTAGGTGTGTTTGAACAAGTATGACTACTTTTCTTTTTTATGGGATAAGAAAAATACAAATTTGACATGGAGGGATACCATTGCCAACTATCTTCTATCTTCACCATGTTGTTTTATCTGGGACTGGCATGTATTAGATGTATGCTGTTTTTACTTAATAATATGTAATTTAGTAACTGCTATTGAAATAGTAACCGCTCAAGAGTCCATAATCTTGTGGTTGAAACCTCAAACCTTAAAATAGTAACTACAATTGTCATAATAAGATATATATTATTAAAAAATATGAATTATTGTTTATTTGTTTATTCAATTCTATCAACTCTTTTTATGGGTGAGGGCAAATGGGATAAGGAACTTGCATGTAAGTAAAACTAAACTACTTTTCTCAACTATTCCATTATGCGACTTTATTTGATAGGATTTATTCTCGATTTATGCTTATTTTTGTTCTTCAATTAAGAAATTTGGTAGAACTCCTTGTTTCATGGGTTTAGGGTCCTAAAAATGAAAATTTTCATTTAATGCTACAAGGGATTAAAGTTTTATGTGGAATTTGTGTTTCTTGCTACTTTGGACACTAGGTAACTGTTGCACCCCAAAATTGTTCAGGGTCAGACCTGTACAAGTCCAAACCCCTGCCAAGTCCAAACCCCTGCCAGGTCCAAACCTCAAGACTGGGCTGAGACCACTAAAGAGTAGTCTCGAGACCGAGTCAAACTCCAGACTGGGCCAAGACCACAAGGGTAGTCTTGAGACTGAGTCCATTCAAGCCGTTACGACTGGCAAAGACCGAGTCGCTCGAGTATCAAGGAGAATCCCAACACCCGCGCGAAAGCCGAGATTGAAGGGAAGGGGACTCAGTCTCCAGCCTAATGACCACGACTAGGTGGGACCGAAGGTGGTTACTCCCTGATAGCTGGAGAGCTCTATATAAACCCCAAAAACGAAGGGCTGGGGGCATGAAAAATTGACGAGAGAAAATCAGGAGAATAGGAGAGAAGAAAAGCTGACGATTGCAAGGAATAGAAGAGGCGGGAACTCCAAGTCTAGACTGAGAGGTAAACAGAAATACTAGTCACCTAGAAGCGAAAGCTCTTCAGTTCTAAATTCCAGGTTGGTTTCCTTACTCCATGATTAGCACTTGCATTCCTAGTAATTGCCATAGGGTGTTCTTGAACACTAGGTTGGTTTCCTTACTCCATGATTAGCATTTACGTTCCTAGTAATTGCCATAGGTTGTTCTTGAACACTAGACTAGCGGTGTATCATCCTGAATACCAGACCAGCATTGCACATCCTTGAACCCTAAGTTAACACCAAGTACCTTGCCCTTCCATGATTACCCTGCTCATGGCTAAAATCGTAACGGCCTCACTGCAACCAACATGGTCTCGGCGCCGCTAGATAAGAACTTCAGCGTAGACACGTCCGCCCAAGGCCGAGTCCATCTCGGCAATAGTAAAACCAAGCCAGCGTTGGTCGACCCAGCTCTCACCTAGCCAATAACCCAGTCAGAACTACGACGTGAACTTTGATTCCTCTATAGTTGAGGTACGTAAGCACAGGAGGCACACTCCTAGCAAGTCATAAAACCCAAAGCCCCAAAACACCTTACCTGACCCAAACACAAGTATCATCCCTATTCCCTTGCAACTAACCTAGGGTAACTATCAGGTGATAGGCATGTTGGGGCACCTTGTGTTCTCAATGTGTAACCAACTCCCGAACCCACAACTCGGATTCTCAAACCAACCTTACCCTAGGTTTCCTGGAGTTCCTAAAAAAAAACGTCGATGGTGACTCCTAGTGGCCGAGTCGGCCTCGGCTATCCTATGGTCGGGACCATTTTGGCCCACCTCGAACCATCGTCATGCCCCGTCACAAACCAGGTTGTGACAGTAACTAATTTTAGTACACTTATTATATCTTTGTATTTGATTTTATCGGAGGTTTATTGTGTCTAATATTTTAATTCTAGTTGAGTTTTTTTATTTTATTTTAAACTTTGATGAGAATATTTGTTATTTTTTAGACTTTAATGTGTTTTGACTTTTTGTTCTTGTTTGAGTCATATCTCAAGTTACAAGAATGTGTTTGAGGAAATATTAATGTTTATGGAAAGCTTAAATAAAAATCTACAACTCTCATACAAAGGTAATGACTTTATTAGTCTTGGAACTTGAATGAATATGAACTTTAAGTTAAAAACATTGTTTTGTCCTTATAGTATGATATAAGTGTTGGGTTATTTTTGGGCTCCCAACTATGTGGACAAAATACTCTCAAGCCCGCTAGGTCTCTCTTTATAAGAGGAGAAGGGGTCAGATTGAGAGATTGGGAAAGAATGGATTTTCACAGCCAAAAGAAAGAAGAGAAAGAGAGAGAAAAAGTTCTACTTTCATTTCTCCACAGATCAGCACGACGTCAAAATCACGATACTGTTCAGATAATGATTAAGTTGCAAGCTTTGTTGCTTGATTAAGTTTATTGGTTGTATGCATAAATTTGTGCTCTTGATTGAACACTCTTGTACTCTTATTTAATCATAGTGGATTGATTTCTTTGGTATGGACAACCAGTGGTTTTTATCTCTCACATTGAGGGTTTTTCCATGTTAAAAATATTGGTGTGTCTTGCGTGATTCTTCTCATTGTTGTTGTCATTCTTATTTGTGGTTACTCCTTAGAGATTCTTGCAAGTTAGGGGAATTTATATTCGCTGTATTGTGGCATCATTGCATGTGCTTTATTGTTTTTTCCTCATCAATAAGTACAATATTTTGAGCATATATGGAGCAATAGAAGTTGTATTGACATGAAACTAGTGCCTAAATTTTTTAGACATGTTTATCTACATTTTTCATGAAGATATTAAAGACCATATTGGCCTTCAAAAGGAGCAAATAAATAAAGACATTAGTTGACATGATTTTACTCTAGTTCTTAGCTAGCCAGGTGAAATTAATGTGTGATTGGACTAATTAGCATCTAGTGAGTCCATATTTTAGACTTAAAATTTAAATAACCATAGGTAGACTCTATTTAAACTATCTTTAGGACCTTTATAGAAAATCCGTCATAGAGTTGGATTTTCACTTTACTCCCACTTAAGTTTTCATCTCTCTCAGTCTTCTTTTCTATTGTCTTTCCTACTATCTTTCTTTTTTAATGTTTTCATGTTTTCATGTGAAGCCTCCATTGAAGACTAAACTTTTTTTTTATCAATTTATTGGTTTAAGGTTTCTTTTATGAATCTTGACATTTGGCTTTAATTTTTTTTTTTTTTGGATTCTTTAATTAATCTTTTTCTCTATTAATCTTTTTCTCTATTAATCTTTCTCATCCCTTTAAATTTTGATTGTCAATTCTGGTTGGGTTGGTGCATCATCATTCAAATTTGGATTTGTATTATTAATTAATTAATATGTTAAACACATGTTTTCACATCATTTAATTGGGATTAACTAGGTCTTTGATGTTTAATTATTGGCTTGATAAAGAATTGGTTTGTTGACTTAGAGGATGCATAATTGTTTAACCTGAATTAAATAAATTATGAATGCTTAACCCGGTATGTATTCTCCTAAAGTTAATTGACATGCAAATTTATGGTCAAACAAGAATTGAATAAAGAGTAGTGATTACATATTTAGAAATCAAATCAATAATAAGACCAATTAAAAACTTTCTAAATTGTAATCTATTTTCGTTCTTAGACAAACCTCCTTTTATGTTTTCTATTCTAAACATTTTCAATTTATTTACAACAACTAAAGATCATTTAGATATTATCAGGATTGTTTGTCCTATTATACAAATTTTAGTGTTATTTGATCCATGTATAGTCAAAAATCAAACATTAAAGATATAATGAGAATTAGGGGTCAATTCAATTAGATACATGTATGTGTCCTAAAAGAAAATGAATGTTACATTTGGTTCACTCACCTTAAAAAAAAAAACAACAAAAACATTAAGATAAGGATATTAAGTCAGTAGGAAGTCATAGTGTATGAATCACAAATTTGGAAGCTTTCTAATCATTAAATTCTCCTATGTTTCAATGTTTGCTTTGTTCAAATTTGAATTCTTATATCTTAATCTATCTCAAAATTTAAATTTCTCCTCAATCTATTCTTGTTTGTTTGATTCTAATTGAATAGTGATAGTCACTAAATAAATGTGTAGTCCATATGGAAAGAACAATAACTTTTATTACTTGACAACAATTGTATACTTGTGATTTTCTTATAACACTAGCCTATCAAACCCGACCAAAATTAGTTTCTCTATTTTTTATCTTATGCATGACTAAGAAATGTGAGCATATTAACTTTGTCTTGAACAATTGTCTTTTATTCAATTGAATTCACAATTATGATAACTTCATTCACATATAATGAAAAAAATAGAATTATGTAAATGAAAGGTAAATAATTAATAATTTATTTAATAATATAAAAGACTAACCTGTTAACAAATTTTTGCCACAACAATTTTACAAATTTTCAAAATTTACAAATTTACAAATATGCTGAGAAATTATCATAATCTACTTCCTCCTTAATTGTTGTAGCATAGAATTTCAATGTTAAAGGACTTTTTTCAACCATAAAAAAAGTTGATTTATTCTTTCACACCATAAAACTTTTAATGGTATATATTTTTTCTTCTTGCAAATTGTCTTCAACCTATATGCAGCATGCTATGAAATAAACAACACACGTAAAAAACCATAACAAAAATAGTATAACTGTATTTTGGTATAAAAATATAGAATTTTTGGGACCTTTTTGTCAATCATATTTATGTTAATTAATTTTAGTTTAAACAACTTTTTACTACTTATACATTTTTTTTTTCAATTTTAGACCTTAAATAAAATATTATCTATTTTAACTCTTTAAAAATAAGTTTTTTATTTTATTTTTTTTCCTCCACTTTAAGTCCTGCAATATTTGATCTATGTTGAAATATTCAGTGTTATATGTTGACTATATTGATTATAGCTCTATAGTCAACATATTACTAGGACTAATTTAACATAGATAAGACATTATAACGAAGAAAATCAAACGAGGACAAAAAAAAATAATCTTATTTTTTAAGGGTTAAAATTAACTTTTTTTTTTTTATAGAGACTAAAAGAAAAAAATATTATATATTATAAGAATTAAAATATTATTTTAGTCTTAATTCTTTTTTCAATAAGTATTAAGAATATCTTGTATACTTGCACTTTTATAATGCAATAGTCCATTGAGGATAAATTATTCATAAAGGTATATCTTTAATTATGATAGATAAATTTCTTTCTTCTGAAAAAAGAAAAAAGTAAGATATTATTTTATATTAAATCAGCTTTATCATAGTAAAAGTATCTTACTTGTTAACTTAGGTATATTGTAAGTGAACATGATTTGACGAAGAAGTGCTGAAAGGCATAAATAGAATGAAATGCATAATAACATAAATTAAGAGATGCACAGAAACTATGAGCGTTGCTTATAATGCTATCACATGCAATCAGGAACTGATGTACTTCTACTAGTGGGGCTAACTTTTTTTTTTTCTCTTAAATACTTCACTTAATTGATCAAAATTTGGGAATGATCCTAAGGGAGAATCCAGCAATAGGCCAGCCGTGAAATTATAAGTTTAAATACTACTAGATTTATTTTAGTTTTCTATTTTTAAAATTTTATATAAATTTTAAAAAATAACTAATTTAATTAAATTTATGAGTGAACCAATTAAATCAAACTTACAAATATACAACTCGTAAAAACTGAATGAAGCTGGTCTGAACTGCCCATTTTATTACCTCTGTTAGTTTATACTTTTTTTTTTCTTTTTGACGTGATTTTAGAATAAAATCGTGGATGTTGGATGTTGATCCAATAACACTTACGAATGGCCTTGAACATGATGCAATCATATTTAGGATAAATTTAGATAAAATTATGTCTGGATTCAAAGGTGATATTGATTCCTCAAATTTAGCTAACATTGTATAGTGTATCTGTTTTCTTTGTTTTTCACTTCTCAAAGCACATTGGAAGTAAAATCTTTTATTAGATTTCATTGGTATTTAATTTGACTCAATGTTAATTGAAGCACACTATTATTGCTTTTGCGCTAAAAAAAAATAAAATTCCATTTGTGTGTATTGATAGAAAATATCCTCATAATTTAATATTATATCATCACATTAATATATTAAAAATTATATTCTTTTCAGTAATTAGTTAATTATCCATTAATGATTTTGATTTAAATTATCCAAGCAATATTCATTTTTTGTTAAAATCAAATTAGAAACAAACGTATCCAAATAAAGATCACATTATTCTGTCAAAAATCAAGCTTGCAAAATTAAATTAATTCAAAATTAAGTTGCATATTCTAATTTAAGGGGTTTGATTTTTTTTCTCTATTGTATAAATATGTCTAATTCGTCACTCAAAAACTATTTTTTTTTATTGAACTGGATGGAAAGTAATAGATAAGATAGAGATCAATTGCAAGTAAAACATTTCCATTACTTTCTTTTGGTAAGGCATAGAAAGGAAAGTGAGATTCTTTTTTCTTGTGGTACCTATAGTTCTTCTAATTTTTATCTTCCATTCTCGCTCTCTCCTTTTTTTTTTTAATACATAAAGAAAAAAAAATGTCTTTATACATAGTCTTTATTTTTCTATACTCACTTTTTCACCCATCTAAATAAAGCATAGAGAAATATTTATATTTCCTTTTTCTCTTTTTTATCTATCCTATAATACATAATTTTTTTCACTCTATTTTTCTCTCATATTCTTATTTCTTTCCTCCTTATTTCTTTTACCATTCAAACAAAGCAAAACAAAGGTATTCTCAACAACTCAGTGGTGATGTCATGGCATAACCAAAAATATAATAAAAAAGTATTACAAATAAAAAGTTTCCTCATTTTTTACAAACTCCCCTTTCTGTGGTTTTAATTCTCGTACCGTACCTTTGTAATTAAGTGTTGGTTAATGCATCCTCCTAAAGTTAGATAATGGTATAGAGAATTGCTATAAGGATTGTTGAATTGCATTCCTTTTTAACTTTACTTAGTGGGACACAAATGGCCGACTTCATATACATTACATACGATCAATAACGAGTAACTTTTGTTCTCCACATATATAATAGCACATAAAATCATGCTTTACCCGTAAGGCTTTAAGAAATCTAGAATACAAAATAGAATTTTGTGTAAGCATGCCCGCACAAAAACAAGGTTCCATCGACAGCTTACCTAATTATTTGATAATTTTATTCTGAGCACGTAATGATTGATGGAACCTTCTTTGACACCAACTTGAACGTTGAGACAAGGACCAACTTAAAATAGGCCGAGCTAAAAATATTCTTCACTCAAGGGCCCAAATTGCGTTTTCAATTTTTTATCGTCGTTAATTTGCCATTTAATTGTCATCCTATGATATTAGTTCTGAAAGAAGGAGGTAAACCAAAACCAAGATCAAATACTCCTCGAAGAGATGGGGACCAATTGATTAAAATTGGTTTATAGGCCTCAAGCTCATTCAACTTCCCGCACCCAGAAAGAGCCGTGAAAAATCTTGGCATTTTGCAGTTTTACAATAAATCCATGAAAAGATCTGCATATTGGTATTCAAAAACGAATCAGGTTCCAATTCCATCCACATGAATTAACTACTTTTACCCACTGAAATGTTGGTGACAAACAGTTTTTTTAAAGAATAATTAAGTTCGTTTCATGCAGATGAAGCCATTGCAAGTGGTAAGAGACAAGAACAATAAATGAATAAATCCTTGAAGTTTAATAATTCAATTAGAATCCCGTAATAGCTAAATAATCAATTAAAGCAATAAGGTTAGATTGGGTATGCTCTGTCTTTCGCTTCACCTCATCTCTGTCCCAGCCTTCCGTGTCCATCTCCAAATTTCTAGAACCCCTCCAAACAAATACTATTAAATAAAAAGTTACACTCATTTTTATTATAATAATTGTGGCAACAAACTCGTCAATGTCAAAATTTTGATCTTTCACCATTTGCCCATACAATATAATATCATAGGCCCAAGCAACCGTTGCTACGTCCTAATCGTAGATCTTAAACCCGACAATAGAACTTTTTTCCATAATTTAATTTACAATCCAAGTATTATATAGCCCCAGCTAGCCTAGCAATGCTAAAAGCCAACGTATGCATAATTTGGATAGATTATTCCCAACCTACTTTAAACCATATAATTTGTGACAAAAAACAATTAAATGATAGAGTCCATTCTAACCGATCATGTATTATTCACAATGGCTTCTTCTATTCTGTTCTCGAATTCTTTTGTGAAAAAAATGAAATAGATTTAAAAAACACAACGAACACATGGTGCCCGAAACAACATAGAAGAGTCCAAGTATCTAACTACGTGTGATTCCGAGGGCGAGAGGAATCGGTCCCCGCACCCTCTCATTAAGCAGACATTTACAAGCAATGATGACATCAGGATCTGTCAACCCTCATAACCACTGAACTTGATTTGTTCAACCTCCTAGTCCTAGCTATGCTCTCATCATAACACTTCAAACGTATTTATCTTGTTACATTATCCATCAGCATCGATATTTTCAATTTATTTGTTGGGAAAAAATTGAAGATAGAATACGAAAGAGGATAACAGAAAGACTTGCTAAATGAGAGCGGCGAAAAGGACAAAATGAGAGAGACACCGACCGTATGGGTAAGATAGGTCACAAGTGTTCCGCCGCTGCGACCGAAGAAGCACTGCTTCCCTCAGATTCCGCGAGCTTAGCCAACGCAATCCACTAACTCATTGGATTGTTTTCATGCCTAATTTGGCTACTGCTGCCGACAGATACCCCCTCCCCCGCATCTTAAACTTAAGCTAGCCTCTCTGTTCACTCTGTAAACGTGGACCAACTAATCAGCAACCCAGCACCTTATCACGTTATTAACTAGAAATAACTACAAGGCGGCATAACTGTTCGGCTTCTCTCTTCTTTGTTCCCATCAGCAAGCAGCAAAGTTGCGGCTCCAATCAATACAAACACAGATTTGATTATTTCAACAATACTTGATAAAAAGAAAAAGAAAAGGATAGACGCAAATTTTGCACATGGGCTACCGCTACCCACCAACCTCAATCACACCTAGGTACTGAATCCGTAGATCGGTCTGTACCGCTTGGCTGGTGAACACAATGAAGGTCATTCATGAGATAACAGCAAATTCCCAATAATGTGAATAGTGAACCCGGACAAACACCACACCAACCATGCAACAAATCAATCAGAATTAATAATGTTATGTGATGACAGTAGTTGCAGTTATTTAAACTAACGCGCTTCTTAAAAAGAACAATTATTGTATTCTTTTCCATTTCCCACTGAATTCAAGTTGGCAGAGTTTAATCAGAATGTTCACACCCTACAGAAAGTTAAGCATAAGCTTAGTTCTTCACTTCACGGTTCAACTTCAAATACGCACAAGAAGGAATTAGAATATCCACCTGTTGCTTTGTTTTATTTTGTTTTATTAACTTCAGACCACAAAATAGAAGATAGAATACAAAGGGGAAAGAAAAATGGCCTGAGAAACGAAGTCTGTTCACAGTAATGAAAAATGGGTAGAGTAAATATCTGATCTGTTCATAGTAAGGAGAGGAGAGAACAAAATAATAATAAAAAAAATTGACCGAAATGAGAATTAAATTAAATGAACAGAAGTGACAAAACAGTGAAGGGAATTTACCGGCGATGACTAGCCTGCCTTGGTTGCTTACGGAATCAGTGAGCGTGTCCGTACAAATCGTAAGGAGCCCAAAGTGCATCAAGCGGACAGGGCCGTTTGGAGTCCAATCGGATCCAGGGCTTGCCACTACCGGACCAATGCAAGAGGCTAACAGGCCCAGCATGCAGGTCCCGGCAACTACCCCTCACGTTATCGCCACCAAGCCCGTGCTGGTTCCACCTGTGCTCAATGGGCGCCACGTGTCCCGCAAAGACTAGCAAGAACGGCGGCAGCGAACCCAGCTCGTAGATCCGATCGCTCTTCTGGATCTCCATCCACCTCTCTATCCTCCTGCTGTAGCCGTTCCTCCTCCACCGCACCAGATCTATCACCATCACCCCGGTGTTAAAGTAGCACGGCCTCCGCCCCGCGAACGCGCCGCCGAACCGCGCGTCCGACCAAAACCCTGCCGTGAAGTACTTCGTGAAGTTGGCATGGCAATATTCGGGTGCCCCGATGGTTCTAGAACCCAGGCTGGTGCTCCACAGTTTGGCAATGTCATCCACCACGACCAGATCGGAATCCAGGTATATGACCCTCCCCACGCAGCTCTCGAGAAGATCCGCGAGGTAATTCCTTGCGTAGTTCAGAGGCTGCTCCAAGGCCTGCCTCACGGAGGTGGAGATCAGGTTGCGCACAATCTTCGGATCAAAGTAATAGACCTTGAAGTTCAATTGAGGGAAAGTGGATTTGACGAGGGATTCTAGATTGGTTTCGGAGACGAGGAAGTGGAAGAAGACGTTCTCCGGACACTGGGAGTGCTGGAGGATGGAGTGGACGGCGGCGATTGAGCCGCGGAGGTATTCCACGTCAAGAGTGATGGCGACGTGGACCAGGGAAGGGTCGCAGACGCTGGGATTCTCGGAAATGGAGGTTCGATTGGAGCCGCATTTGTCGGCATTGCGGAATGGCGCGGCACGGCGGAAGGAGAATCGCGGCGTCTGGAGCGGGAGGCGGAGGAGACCGTCGAGGTGGGAGGAGCGGATGGCTTCGGCGGGGTGGAAGGATTGGAGGGACGGGGAGAGGAGAATGACGAGCATTGCGGCGGAGAAAAACCCCGAGAATCTCATGAGCCACAACATTTTGACGCGGCGGAATCCTCGGGTCTTGCGTTTCTTGTTGTGGTTCTTGGCGGTGTTGAAATCGGCGAGGATGGAGGAAAGGGAGGCTAGGGTTGCCTTTATGTCAGCCAGTGTGTGAATGGGAATGGGAATGGGAATCGGTCCCTTTCTCAATTGGAGCGAGGATGCCGTGGGGACGAAGCGAGAGAGGAGAGAGAAGACGACGGAGAGGAATCCATTCTAAGATGCGCACCGTCTCCTCTTCTCTTCTTCCTCTGCTCCTGTTTCTTCCCTCCACTGCCTCTCCTCTCTTCAATCAATGTTTCTCTGCGCCAGTAATAATAATAATAATAATAATAATAATAATAATAATAATGGAATATTGGAATTCGGAACAAACTGGTGGCAACTTGCAGTAGCACGGACGGGTGCAGACACAGAGAGAGAAACACACTCACAGAGGGCCTTTTTTTCTTTCTTTCCAGCTTAGCTTAGCGTTTGGGATCGCTATTTCCACCATAGAAATGTTTCACGGCCACAGAACACAATTATAACTTTTAAGAGGGTACATTTTAATAATAATAATGTTATTTTTAAATTTGGTAGCAAATTTAATTAATGATAAAAATGAAAAACCTTTCTTCCCTCATTATGGAATGGAAAGGTCTTCTGCTAGGACCAGCTGTCCCTCGGTTCTGTCCCAAATCACTCTATTCTCTCGCCACGCTTTACAATTATATTCTCACTGTGAACTATAATATATTATTTGCATTAAAAATATTACATTATTCTTCAAAAAATAATAATGAAATCAGAGCACACGTTTTAATAATTCTTTTTAGCTTTCGAAATACAAAAAATTTAATATAAATGAATTAACAGTTTAAAAGTTTCTTTATACTATCATTTACTCATAAATTAATATGTATAATAAAAGTATTTTACAAAAATTATTTTTGAAATTTATATCTAAGGTAATATAAATTTTTAATTGATAATATATAAAAATAAATTTATTAAATAAAAAATAAATTGCGAAAAGTAATATATGACATTTCATTCTGTAATACTCTCGAGTGTATTTTTTTTTGGTATACAAAATTTTCACTAAAAAAATACATACAAAAAATGAAATAGTAAAAATCTTAGATATTTATTTTTGTTCTTATTTATATCTCTCTTACTATAAAATTTCAGTTTCGGATAAGATATACACTATAGTCTACTTCGTATAGTGTTTTTTTTTTCCTTTCTTTTTTCCAATAGATTATTACAGTTTTAAGATTTCCCCATAGTCGATCCCGTGTTTTTTCATATTTTTTTAATTAAATTTTTAGGAAAAAGAATGACATTCTAATTTAAGGTAGGGAAAGTTTTGAAACTAGAAAAGAAGAGTCTCGTTCCATGTTTCTTCATATATACATTATATATGAATAATAGTATATAAAAAAGTACAATTTATGCATATTAAGTGTTTGAAGAAAACTAAAAAATGTTAAAAATATATTTAAGAAAACTAAATTAATCTATCAGATATAATAATATTAAATTAAAAATTATAACAATACATTTAAAATTTTATTTGATTTCGTGTCAAGTCAAATGAGAAAAATAAGCGTTTTTCATCCTATATTATAATATTAGTTTCACATTAAAAAATAAATAAAGATAAAGTTTTTCGTAATAAATTTCGAACAAACTATTAATCTGATCTTTTTTAAGAATTATTTTCTTTTAAATGGTTTTTAAAATATTAATTATTTATTAATTTAATCTTTATATTGATATATTTATTAATATTAAGAAACTAATTTAAAAATAATAGTATTTAAAAACTATGTAACATAATTTTTAATATTTTAAAATTATAATTTTATTATTTGAAATACTACTTAAAAAATATTACTTTAATAACCAAATTGAAAAAATTTACGCAACAAATTTTAGTCAAACTCGTTATAAACTCATATTTGCTTCAAGATAATTCGACTACCTTGGAATACGAGTTCCATATCATTAGCTTCTGAAATATACTTTTTAAATTACTATTTATTTAATTTTTTTTCTAAAAAACATTATAATAACTACTGAACATCCGGTACAGCGTACGGATACGTTTATAAAAATGTAAAAATATTGAAAATGGACAAATATTATACAGAATTAGTTTACTAAACAAATAATTATTTTATTCGTAATAAATATAAATAGAAAAATACATATATTTAAAACTTATATTTTTAAATTTTATTCTAATTATAAAAATATTTTGATGAAATTATTATATTTAATGTTGATTGAAGAAATTTAATTATTGATTTTATTTAATGTGAAAATTTTAAAATATGTCACACGAAAAAGGTATATAACTTTATTAAAAAAAAATATGACCTGACTTCATTAAAATTAAGAATGAGATTTCAAATTTATTATATACATGTATATTTCTTCAACAAAACATGAATCGTGCCAAAAAAAAATTTATTAAGAATGTATATATGTGTTTTTTCACAGCTCCATGTTGATTCATTACGTTTTGTCAAAGGAACGTTTATGTTAGAGTATAAAAAGAGGGAGAAAGAGGATAAAAAAAAAGGTGAGAAGTATTATCGAGAATTAAATCTGCATATAATCCCTGTTTTATAATCTAATAAATTAAGTTGATTCAATAACGCCATTACACATACTATTCAAACCCAACAAAAAACAATAAATTGGATGACATCTCATGATAATAAGATACTAAATTAATTATAATTTTAAATTTTAAATTAATGATGATTGTTGTTTCGAATATTGGAAATATATGTTTCTTTTAAGAGACATTATGCAAAATTATTCAACAAATATCTTATGAATAATTATTATGATGTAACATAAACATTTATATAAGTATCTCGTCAATTTATTCTAACATTTAACGTACATAAAGGAAAATATTGTTTATTTACACATATTTTGCCTTTCAACTGAGCTATCGTACAGGTCACTTTCTAATAAAAAACAATTACAGTATAAATTTTATAATATTCTTATTTAGTCAAGATAATTATGTTATAATAAATTTATTATTTTTTATAATAATTATCTTTAAAATTATATAAGTAATATTTAATTAATAATGTAAAAAATTTTATATTATTAGCATATAAAAAAAAGGAAAGCGCTATTTGTTTGTAAACTACTATGATTTTTCCTAATAAAAATTAGTGCCTATTTTATTTAATAGTTGAAACGGAGTTTTTTTCAAAAGTAATAGAAGCGCCTGTAGTTCATCCCCAATTTTAGAATTAAAGAAACTCATTTTTTAGTCTTCGGAAATTGATTAGTTTTCTTAAATTTGACTAATTTGTAAAATAGTTATGCGTTTATATTTTTTCGGTACAGTAAAAAAGTTTAATATTATTTAGAAGTTAAGATAAAATATAGTTTATAAAAACTTTTTCTTAATTTTCTAGAGTATTTTTTAAATACAAACTCAAGATAGATTATGATAATCAAAACAAATAATATTGAGGACCTTAACTATAGGAGGAGGGAGGAGGGAACAATTGACGTAAGAAGTGTCTACGTGATTCTTACTCTACTCTCAACGAGAAGTTTATTATGTTATGTTAAAAATGTCTCATATCACGTAAAAGTAAATAGAGTTAAAATAGATAATATTTGAGTAGGGTGACAGAAGACAAAACACTGCAAAATAAATAAAAAAATGCATTAAAAAATATATTAAAAAAAATATATTTTATATTAGTATGAATTTGTTTGACTAAAATATATACACAATAACATAACATATGTTACATATGTTAGAAATTTATAATTTCTTTTTAATCATGTGGACTTTATATTTTAAATATAATTATATAGTTATTTATTTAAAGTGATTATAATTTTAAATGATCCAATTGAGTAATCAAAAAGACTTCCTAAAAGGCTTGATATGGGCTTAATGAGTGGATACCCAGAGGTTATGGTCCCCAATACACCAAACAAAAAGACATTCTCTGTTCTCCCCATCAGAAAAGAGAAATGAAAGTCCCATGAGAAATTAAAGTGGTTTGGTTGAGGAAGATCACAAACCAACTATTCTCAATTAGATAGAAGACATTGAAGATTCTGATGTAGTCTCCGACAAATGGACTCAAGTATTTATTTATTTATGAATCATTTTTAAAGTTTTGATGATATAGTGTAACGGTTGTTGATTATAGAAAACCTCCCATAAGAATCCTGTCATGGGAACAAGAAATAAGAAACTCTAAAAATACATAATTATTTCCAACAATATAATAATAATTTAATTTTGAATTAATCATGTTGATCTAAACTTTGTTAGAGAGGAGTTAAATAGTTAAAAAATTACTATTGAGTTTCTATAAACAAAATGATATATTATACTAACACACGATTGCATTAATATATACTAATATGTAACATTTTTTATCTATTTTGTAAATAATTTTTTATAATAATAATTGTTAATATAAACATTAATATATACAAGTTATTTTCATTTAATAACTTTTTTAAAAAAATATTTTTTATTCATTAGAGATTATATTTCTAATAAAAAAATTTTACTCTTGATATCAAATAAGGGTAGTTTAGAAGTAAAAACTTTATTATTACATAAAATTAAAACAATCAAAGGATGTTTAACTAATTTTTTTTAATTAGTATAAATTAATTTATTTTCTCTTATATACGAGATTGGAGGAGTTCATATTATATTAGTAATGTGTTTGATTTGTTGCAATCAAGTCATTAGATGTATTCGTATCATCTTATATGTTTTCCCAATCATGGTTTGATATAAAATAATTTTTTATGAGTTTTAATTTAAGAAATTAAACTCGTTATATTTTTAAAATAAATTTGAATTATATTTTGGAATGTGTTTGCTCAATCAAATGTGATATATTATTTTTAAGAAGTGTATTTTTAAAATAATTATATATTAATAATATTATTTATTAATTTAATGAACAATATTTTATTTAAATAATATTATTTATTTTAAAATACATATTATAAAATATATTTTAGTTATAATTATATATTCTTTTTAATGTTTAAATATAACTATATAATATTAAAATTAATATATTACGTGAATAAATTAAATTGACTCAATTTTATTTTTTAAATCTTAATCTACTTAAATTTGATTAAAAAAATTCACTTTATCAATGATTCATGTACAGGATCATCGTGAAAATAGTTTAATGAACATTCCTATTTAATAGTGTAATTAAGATAGAATTACTTAATTTACTTTTGATTGGTATATCATATTAAATTTTAAGAATTTCAATATATAGTTATACTTTATGTCACTAAATCGTAACGCGGAGTCAACAAAAATTTAAAATTAGATTTTGAATCCCTTAAGGAACAAAGAATCGTGCATTAGCATTTTTATGAAAAATGTCAAGAAATTTTGAATGGATAAGGTTGGTTTTAAATCAGAAAATGAACTCGAGAGTCGGTTACGCGTAGGGATTTCCGGGGATCCCAGCACGTCTATCACATAATAGTTACTCTAACTAGATACATGGATGAAAATAACTCTTACATTGGTTTACGTCTTTCTGAAAATAGAATTTATTTACAAAGAATGGATATGTAATGTTTTTGGTGTTTTTTGGCTGGTTAACTTGACAAGAGTTGCCTCTTGCTCCTACGTATCTCTTTTTAATCGGAAAAAATCAAAGTTCATGAAGTTCTGGACATGTGGTTAGGCGGAAAGGAATGGACTATCCGTTAAGTGTCTATGGGTTAAATGACAATGCAAAAGGGGCGAACTATTTATTAAGTGTCTATGGGCTAATTGACAATGGACTTTTCGTTGGCATCCAAAGGAGTTTAGAGAAAAATATAACCGGAAAACTCAAGGATAGGGACGGGGTGTTTAAAGATAAATGCGGAGAAGAAGGCAAGACCAACTCGGCTATGGAAGTGATTGGATGCTGAGACCGACTCGGTCAACCAAATCGGAAAGGCGACCGAGATCGAATCGAAAAGGCAGTCGAGATTGAGTCAGTCAGGCGGTGTATCAGTTGATAAGCTTGTAAAGTATGTGATACTGGGATTGGGACCAACATAGCCCTCAGCTATATGGAGCCAGGATTAGTATGGAATGTATCTAACAAAGAAATGTATTGTGTTCAAATGTAATAGCTCAAAAAGGAGGATCGAGACCAACTTGATCCCTTTAGGTGTCAACTACATGTTGGCTAGCTTGTACCCATAACTGGTGCTTGGAGTGGAAAGTCTAGTATAGGGATGTAGACTATAACTTACGGTATGCTAAGCTATTTTATATTGACTTATGGAAAGGTATATATATGGAGTTTCAGTGACTAACCTGGTACCCAGGAGTTGATGACGTTCTTCTCTTCAACTTTTCACGAGTGGTTCTACTTAGGTCCCGCTTCAAATGCTCTCAAGTCTCAAGGGTAGCTCGGTGCTCAAGAAAATCACTCTCCTCTCTCAATTCAAACCTTTTTCGACCAAATTTCTCTCGACCCCTCTCTTCGTGCTTGGACCTTTTATAGGCCACCCTTGAGGTCACATTCACAGTAGATTTAGCCATGTGTATTATCCATATCCCTCTAATACCTTCCTTTTCACCATTTAGCTGATGTTAAGGGCCCAAGATCCTTACTCAGACAAAATCGTGTGCCTAGGTCGTGCCTCTCTGACATGTTAGAGGCAAAATGGTATGTCAAGTTGTGGTGCGTCCACTCCAAGGGCCCAGCTCCCTTGTTGCTTTCTCCCTCTATGAAAAATAACCACGTTTCCTTCTTCTTTTAACTACGTTCTAGTCACCCCTGAGTAGATCAGGTATAGAAGATTCGGAACAGAAGACGCAGAACGTACAAGGAATTTTATCCCCTCCTATCTACTTAGACAAAATTAGGATCCCACACTCTATCAGTGTAACCCTTTAAAAATTTAAGATGAGTATGACATATTATTCTACTTTTTATTTATATTTTTGTTTATATTGAATTGCTTTCTCATGCACCGCTGGCCAACGTTACCGTTCGATTATTTGCTCTCCCATTTAACAAATTTCCAGAAGATATAAAAAGCAATTGATTGCCATAATTCCTATACATTTTTATGAAATCCTGTATCTCGATTTAAGATCAACAAATCTTACCTGACTTGGCGAGTTCAACTTTTTTTTTATTGCAAATTAAAAACTTGTTTCCAATGTCCCTCTCAGTTTTGTTGCAAAATTCACAAGATCCGTTTTTCTCAAGTTGATAAGAAAGCTCGAATCTTCTCCAAAGTCACAGGTGTTGGGTGGACTTAGTTTAGTTATAATCCTATCATGCAATGCAACATTTATTTATTTTCGGCCTAAAAATCAATCCTTTTTTTCAGATTGCAGAATGTATCTCGTGTTAGTTACTCTAAAACAACCCTAAAAGAAGCCATGTATGTGGGAAGATAGAAAGATAAAGTAGGTTCCAACCGGATCAAACTTTTGGTGTCGTCATTTGATGGTTAAAATATAATAAGATATTAAAATATATAAGATATGATAAAAATATGAAAATTTTTAATCTAACTAAATAAATACACACTGAATAAAGAAAGAATAATATATAAATTATTTTAGTGATCGAAATAAAATAAGATATTGAAGCGATATATGCAAAACGATAAAAATATGATATAACAAAAATATAATAAACTTTTATTTTATCAAATGTTTGATACATTCTAAGTAATAATAAAACAATATATAAATTATTATAAAATGATAAAATTATTTTTTTATTAAAATTACATATATTTTTCTAAAAAATAATTTTGATTTAATTGTTTAATTTTTCAAATTATAAAGTTATACTTTCTTTAATTTTAACTAAATTATATAAAAATATTATTTTATCTATCCATTTACTTTTTTACAATTATAAAAATTATATATGATTTTAAAAATTATTATTATTAATCAAATATATTTTTGAAAAATATTTGTATGATAATTATTTAAATTTTAATATTATAATTCATAATATAATTTCAATTTAAATGCCAAAATTATTATAAATATGTATAAGATAATATTTTGAATACAAATGTTATAATATATATATATTATAACATTTGTATTCTCGACATCTACTCCCACAAATATCAAGTCACGGTCATTGTAGTTGCACACACTTATACAACATACAAACATAAGGGTAAACTACTACAGAAAAGACATTAAGTCATTGTACGTAGGTAATGACTTTTCATAATCAATGTGCAAAGACTACACCCATTTGTAGGGGATGCCCATCCACCTAACTTTAAGGCTACACAGCCCCGTCTTCAGCACTAGTCATGAACCCTACAACTCATGGTGGTTATTGACATACGTACTTACTCACCAATAGTATCCACTTGGGACTTAACAACAACCACAAATGTAATTATCTAATCACTCCCAATTTTCTTAGGTGTCACGATACTAGCAACATCTACTTACCATCTTCATATGACTCCCTAAGACAAATTGGGATCACAACAACATGAGTGGTTCATCAACCATCCTTAGAGAATAAAGTTATTACTTTAACTCATCAACAAGTGTTTTATCTCTCAAAGATAGCAACATTCCACATTTTATGAATTTCAACTTAATTATTATTCCACTTTATTCATTTACACTCGACCCACCCTTCATCAATCTTTTATAACATAAATATAGTATTTATTACACAAATTATTTATTTATTCAGTTTCACAACTTAGGTTATTTTCTCACTACTAGTGGATTTGCTCAAAGAAAGGGGGCGTTCGCCCAACGAATCCTTACCTTCCAAAAAGGTACCACTTAGCTATACGGATATTTGCTCAACGAGAATCTAGCCTCACTTAGCAAGTGAACGTCTTTCTCAACAGAATGAGTCATAAGGACTTATTCTCCATACACCTCTTACAATTCGTTTAGCGAAGCTAAGTTCTCACTTAGCCAAGCGACTCACAAAAGCCTTTAAAATCTTACCTCTTATTCGTTAAGCAAGTTGGAGGTATCGCTTAACGAATGAAGTCATAGTGACTTCAAACTTTTAACAACGTGTAATTCACTAAGCCCAAACTCAAAATTTGTCCAGTAAGATGCTAGATTGACCTAGCCAAACGTAGGATTCATCCAGCCAGATGCTGGACTCACCTAGTCATATGCTGGACTCGCCAATGAGAGTCTGAGTCGCCCAACCAGACTCCTCATATTCATGCACTCTAGATCTTTCATCCAATAAGAAAAACCCAATAGGAAATTGGACTGGTGAGGAGTTGCATGCATAGTAGGAACCAGAACTAAAACTAGTTAATTAACAAGTCGGGATATTGATAGGATAAATATGTCTTAGTAATTGTAGTAACCGTAGGTAGCCTTTACTTTCGTAGATAAGCATTTACTTTCTACACTTTACCTTCTTCTGTTAAAAACCTCCCTTTTACTTTTCCCTATCGAGTCTGTCTGCAGTCTACACTCTCGGTTCTGCACCTTGTTAGTCTTGCACAATAGAAAACATTAGAACCATGTGTCCTTGAGAAAATCAACCTAGGTTACCCCTATGCTACATATAACATATGAAATCTAGTATTTTGATAGTAGAAATAACAACTAAAATCTCAAGCTATCAAGCATATATACCGAGGGAAGGTAACCAAGGTAAGCAGCTAATGTTGAGTAAATAAGAGTAGAGGAAGATTACTAACTTAAGTGTCAAAGTGTGTTTGCAAGTATCCCCTCTACTTCATCGACAAAGTAGAGGCGGTCCGACGAGGTCTGAAGTAGCCGTCATTCCAAGTCAAACATCGAAGAGGAGCAAATTCGTACAAGAATAGTAAGTATGAAAAATAAATAAAGAATAAAATAAAGAAACATTTTTTAAAATTGTTGTAAAAAGAATAATTTATGAATTAACAAAATTAATGTTTTTTTAACAAAAATTTAAGTAAGTTGAATACAGATTCCCTAAAATTAAAGAAACCACTTAGAAATGATCTGATGTGATTTTAGTTTAGAACCATCTTGAAATTAGGTAATGAAAGAATTTAACCCCAAGCACGACCTGCCAATAGAACCAAAGTTATCAAAAGAAAGCGTGACCCTAATCGAGACTTATCGGTAAAACAAACACTATAAAATTTTTAACACAATAACAAAAAAAAAAATTCATAATAAAAAAAACTTAATTTCATTCAACTTCAAAATTATGATTTTTTTAGTTGCTTACACGAGTTTTGTTTAGGCTTAGTTAGACCACCTTGAATTTAGTGTTCACTAGACATTAAATTTCATCAGTTATAACTTTCCACTAAACTTTTATTTAATTAATTATAAACTTATTACATGACGATAATGTGCAAAAATTATATGTAAATGAATCTTAATCAACTATTCAGTTTAAATTACATGATAGTGACTTTAGACCTATAATTGTAATAATGTGATTTTAGTACAGTCTCTAGTTCACTTTGCTAAATTTTCTTTAATCTCTAAAATTAGACATCGTAAAAATTATTTTATCATTTTGGTTTTATACTTAATCATGCAACTTTCAATGTTCCGCAAAAATTCTTTGGTTTTAAAATTTTTGTAAATTTGAATGTATATTCTTTTAATAAATAAGCATAATTATTATCGATTGGTATCTAACAAAATTGGTGGTTCGTGAAGAAGAGGACCCGCAGAATCTAAGCGGAGTTGTGATACGTGGTGTCGTTTAGCTCTGTGATACGGCACTGCAGTCGAGGGTGAGTCGGTGGACGAGGAAAAATATCAAAAATGCTGTGGATACAATACAATACTAATGTGATTGTGGAGCACTGGAGTGCACTCTCAAAAAAATCGATGTGATTGTGGAGTGTGGACGTATGGGTCACTAAATTTTAAGTCAAATATAGTACGATATTTTGACAAGGCTAATAAAGTGTGAGGATGGATATTTTTAAACTTCATTTTGAATGAACTTATTTTTATAAAATCAATTTTGAATAAAATTTACTTGAAGAAAAATAATTTATGTTTCGATATTTTTATTTTAAAAATAATTTTATCATAATATTCAATACAAACTTCTTGATTGAATTTAAAGGTTACTTTTTTTAATCAAACATGTTTTTAAGAGTAAAAATAATTTTAATTTGAGAAAAACAAAAATATTATTCTTTTCTTCAGAATCACGTTCGCTTGTCTCATACTTGATTTTGGAAATTCCTACTATTTTTTCAAACGTGTTATAAGTATTGTGAATTCAAATCCCATTTTGTAATGTTTTTCAAACGTGATATTTGAAAAAAAAATAGATATTTTACCCAATTAAATTATGAAAATTTAGAAGTGATAAATAAAGTTAATCAAATCTATTATATATTTTAAAATATATATTAATATTAATCTGTTAACATGCTATATAAAATATATTAATTTAAGTCACTAAATTTTATTATTTATCTTCGCTCGTTAAAATAATTATACATTTTATGTAATGTCAAACTAAATTAAGATAATTTAAAATATGAAAACCAATCTGATTATACTAGTTTTAATTTTTATAATTCAAATAAATCGCCATTAATTTTGTTAACAAAAATTTATTTTAGTTTTATTACTTCATTTATTATTATTAATTTTAGCAAAATATATATATTTTTTGGAATGTTGATATACGGACTCAATTCAATACCAACTATAAACATTAGAATAAAATATTTGACATTCTTAATTTACTAAAAAAAATTAAAATTTTGATAAAAACAAGTGATTAATTTGAGTAAAATTGAATTCAAATACTTTAAATACTTTGTTAAGTAGTGTATATATATAGAAAGTACTGTTGAGAATGACAATTTACTTATAATTGTCAACAGACTTCTAGGAAGAAATTAAAAATCTTAAGCATTTTTGTGTAACCATATTCATAAAAAAGACAAAAAAAAAAGTTAACCAAACATTCTAATAATCAAATAATTAATTTTATTGAACTAGTCAATTTGAATTATATTTTATCTAATTTTTAAAATTGATCCAATTCAATCTAAAATTATATACACGTATAATTTATTTTGTGAAAAATATTATACAACTCATGTGAAAAATGACAATTTGATTTACTAACCTACAAAGAAATTACACTGTTTCACAACGACACTCACGATTTTAATATGTTCAAAATACTTCACAAGAATTATTCAACCTACATTCGGCCTAACACGTGTAGAAAGCCCTACTTGGATTCTTTTTAGTTAAAGAGATTCACATAACTTTCTCTATCGCAATAGCAAAATCGTAAATCACAATTCTTGTTTTTCAACTATTAACCTCAAGCTTACAAATACACTTCAACTTCCATGTGTGTTTTTTTTTTTTATTCTGTCTTAACTGCATAAATGGTCTTATATTATTAGTCGTTAGTATCTTAACTACATAAATGGTCTTATATGGAGCTATTATTATGAAAGTTATATAGTTCTAAGAATATTTTTTAATAAAAGTGTAAAGGAGAAAAAATGTGGACATTGTAAATATAAATAAATAGGCAGATAGATAGTGATGCTGTCTTGCATGGACAAACACAGGTATCAACAAGGCTACAAACATTATACATTAGTGGATTTCGTGTCATTAATTAATTGGAGGTGATGATTAAACTATTTTAACCAATAATATATTCATTTTAGAGATTATTTTAAATTTTTAATAACTTTAAGAATTAAGTGAACACTGTTATATAATTTCAAAAATTAATGGTAATTTATATTAAAAAAATTAATATGATGACTCTTCTTATAAATTACTTAACCATTAACACTGGTGTTAATTAACTGAAAATGATAATTGGACCAACTTGAATGACGATTTTTAATTTCAAAAAATAATTAAAAATTTTAATTGATTTTATGGAAATGATTGATAATTCTATTTTTAAAATAAGAAATTTTCCTTTTTTAATTAATTTTTTTTATATTTTAATTTTAGAGTTCGTTTAAAACTACATTTTATTATTCGGGAGTGGATAATTTTAAAATTAAAATTTATAAGATTTTATCTCCAATTTTTCTTCACACCTGTGCGACAGCTTCCAGCCTGGCATCCACTGCTGTGAATTAATTTGGTTCGTGCGAAACCATGTGCAACACAGTCTGATAGTATCAGTATCCAGCTTTTTGCTTACTTGGCCAGTAACGTACGGCACCGTATTCCCCTCTTTAATAAGAATCTTAAATTATTTATTTTGTACATATAATATATCCCCAAAGGCGCCAAGTTTGGGCCCCAAACATATCATGTACATATGTACGGGGGTTTGATATTTTTTTTTTTATCAATAAAACTTTGGGCGATTGAAATGTCATAAACATTTCATAAATATTTATAAAAATATTTACAAATTATTTACTAATAAAAACTCTTCATTAATTATAGGACTCAAATTCCGTTGAGATACGAACTAAATATTTATTGAGTAAACCAATCTTGATATGATAGTGTAATTTTTTTTTTTTTAAAAAAAGTAACTACACTAAAATATCAAAATTTGTATATATAAACTATATTACTGTACTCATATTTTGTACGGTCAAATAGTAGAGAATAAAAAAAAGTGAAAGAGAAAGCAGAGTTAATTTTTTTAAAATGAGTTTCTATTACATGTAACGGCCACACGCACGACGGATAATTTTTGTATAATTATTAATGCCGGAAAACAACAATGTTGTTAAGATTATTTGTATACAATTATTTATGTTTTTTATTTAAAAATTAATTTTGAAAATAATAAATTTATAACAAGATATTATAATTTTATAGAAAAATAGCGACTAATAAATTATATATCAAATACACTATGACCCACATTAATTAATATAAGTAATAATTATTTATATTTTTTAACTAAATCATCAGAAATTCAAATTTTATTTTTGAGTGTAGAAAAAAATAGAAGTTCACTTCACACCTATTTGATAGATATAAAAAAAATGCAGATACAAGAGGAAGAAAATAATTATGATTAAGTACAGTTAAAAAAAATTAGCTGCATTATGTGTAGTGTAATTTAAGAGCTCCATACTATTTTTCGGTTTACATTTTTTTATATTTAGATTTAGATTTTTATTTCGATTACGAGAGTAATTTTAGATTTATAAACATGTTTATTAAAACTACGAACAACTCGAACTTCAAGTAATAAGAGTATCTGTGGATCAGACTAGATAAGTTTTGAGTATAAAAGTTATTAGATTTCATTCTTTATCTTTTTTAATTTTACCATCTAATTGATTTGATTTTATATTTAAATATGAATTAATATAATTATTCTAAAGATATTTGGATTATTATCTTTGTTATTTTTACCGTGTTTTTAAATAAATATAAAACTAATATAAATTATCAATACCTCATGTCATGAGTTAATTAGTACAAGCTTAAAATTAATTTGTCTCATTCTAGGTTTAAGCTCTTAAGAGAATGTTTGAGAGAGAGGTTTTAAAGAGAAAACATTTTTTTTAAATAAAATATTAATATAATATTAATCAAATAATATTATATTATTTGATTTAGGGTTTATATATATATAATTTTAAAATAATTATTTTAAAGAATATTTATTAAAAATGTTAAATTTACTTTTGACTCCATTTCTCCTAAAACTCCACTATTTCAGAATACAATGTTTGTGGCTTTTTCAGTTTGAGAGAAAATATATTAAATAATAAAAATTAATTTCTAGTTCAACAGTAAATTGTACAAAATAATTATTCAATAATTTATTATAAAATGATGTAAGAATAATTTTCCCTAACTCTAATATAAATGACCCCTCCTTATATTTCACTATGTAACAGAAAAGTTATATAATAAAGTAAAATAAAAGATAAATAGTCAATTTCAGATTCACTATAAAAATAATTTCACACTCACTTATAACTAAAAGAATTATTAATAACATTGAAATGTTAATATGTAATTTAGAAAGTAGGACTATAAAAAATTAATGATATAATAAATTTATAAATATATAAATAATGCAATAATTTCATAATGATATATATATAAGTTTAGTTTGATTGAATGAATTTTATATTAAATTAAAAATCTAATTTGATTGGATAAAAAGTTTCAATTTTATTTTTCATTTATTTATTTTAATATTTTTTTTTATTTGTTGTGTTGTATTGAATTCATTTAAAAAAAAAACATAAAGTTTTTTTAGTAGGGATTGATATTCAAGTATATTAGAAGTGATAAATGGGTCAATCTAGGGGTCAAGGAGGGAAAGCAAGTCAAGTGAGTCGATCTATTTTTCACATGGACTATAATTTTGTTGGCTTGACTTGATTCAGAGTCTGATTGAATTAAGATAATTTATACTTAATTTTGTTTTCTTAAAAATACCTAGAACTTTAAAGAATTATATTTTAAAATAGCAAGTAAAATGGGTATGGTTAATTTTGGGCAAATTTTTTCTTGAGCTTAGCCCAGTCCTACAGTCAAGTAGGTTGAGTCGAATTGACCTAATTTTATAGTGATCAAATTTTTTTAGCCCAACCAATGTGACACAACATGTCAAGCTAATTTTACTAGCTTTTTAATTTCAATTATTAAAATTTTTAATTATATTTATGATATTTATTTAATTAAATATGTATAACATGTATGAGGTATGTGTGTTGAGTTCAATGATTATGAAGTAATAGTATAAAACAGTTTTACATTATAATCTAATTACAAATTATTATTTATATGACTTTTAATATACTCGTCTAAAAAGTTAATCAATTCATCATATACGGTAGATTATGATTAGATGATAATATAAAATTATTTTTTATCATAATTACATAACCTATTTTTCATCCGTATTTTTTATTTTATTTGTCTTTTTAACTGCATACTTAAAACACATTATATTAATAATGTAAAACAAGATCGAAAACATCATTCTTCAATCACACTTGACATTTTCGCCTCCACAAATATAAGACTTGTACCACGTGGTAATTAAATATGGAATGTTATTTTTTGGGGTAAATATATATATAATGTTAAAAGAATGCAGAATTTGATTTTAAATACAAATTTAAGATAATATGAAAGCATCCATACAAAATTAAAATTTAGTGTATATATTTGAAATTGAAAACGTCATTATTGAAAACTTGGACTATGATAGTGGTAAATAAATATAGAATTTTTTGGGATATATATATATATATATATATATATATATATATATATATATATATATATATATATATATATAATATGTTAAAAGAACTAAGAATTTGACTTTAAATAAAAATTTAAGATAATATTATTAAAAATATCTATACAAATTTAAAACCAAGTGTATATATTTGAAATTGAAAACGTCGTTATTGAAAATTTAGTGTATAAAATTTAAACTTTTTCTTTCTCAAATATTGAAATTATTTTTTTTTCAACATATATGAAAAATAACTAATTTTAGTTTCTCATCCTATGTAATAAATGGAATACAAGTTATCATTTATATATATAATCAAAAATAAAAATATTTAATTTTATATTATTCTATTTTCTACTATAGAAGATAACAATTTGTATTCTGTTTGTTTGTTAAGATAGGAATTAGTTAATTTTAAAACTATAAAGATTAAAAAAAAATTAAATTTGAGAGAAGAAAAATAAAATTAATATTTAAATATAGTGTTTATGTCTTTTATATTAAAAACATGTGAAATTAACTGTTCAATTGTGTAATAATATTTTTAATAACGCTTTGCAAAATATAAATTTTACTAATTCAATGATCTTTGAAATTATGTAACATTCTAATGATTATGTATGTTGATTTTCTTAAAATAATTATAAATTCGTAGATATATAATCTAATAATAATTTTGTTATTGTTGTAAATAGTATATCGTATTTTAAAATAAGTAATATTATGAAATACTAATTATTTTTTAAACGATATAAAGTTCTTAATATTTTTATAACAATTTTGAATTTGACAATTAGATTAATACAATTTATTTTTTTATAATTTCTTTTTGTAAAGATGTGATTTAAAAAAATATTGATATCCAAGATCAATTTATTATATTCTATAAAAAAAAGTCTCATATATAATTTATTAATTAATATAATTATATATGTTAAAATTTATTTATTTTTAACTCTTCCTACACTTATTTTCTGGATATTTTTCCTGATATCTAATATAAAATAAAATTCAATGTTTTCCCCCAGCGCAGAAAGCATGTGACACTGTATCTAATTTTATTTGTTTATTAAATGAAAGTATTCTTATTGTATTCCACTTTGCATGACATGTAGTTTGTTTTATTATTATTATTAAACACTTTTTTAAAAAGTTCTCAAAATTTTATTAATTTCTTTTAAACTTTCTTTTTATGTTAATTCCCCCTTTCAATATCAACTTTCTCATATTGATTACTCTCAATTTTTTCTTTTTATATGTAAATTTTTCAATTTGATCCCAACTTCTAACTATTTATAATTTCAATATTTTTTATTGAATTATGATTTTTTATAGTTTGAAATATATTTTATTTGAACGTATGTTTTATTTTTTTAAAATTTAAAAATACTGGCAATACAGGAAATACTTTTTAAATACCAGAGATAGTTAATTTCGAAACTATAGCGCATGAATAATTTCTCTCATTCTATACCATATGTATCGAAATTTTATTTTAAGAAACTCAAATATAATTCCTATTCAAGCATGATACACTATACAGACGCAACAAATTATAGAAAGGTTTTAAATTAGTCAATTATTAATAGAAAATTGTGTGTTATTATCTAATATTGTATATAAAAAAAACTATCTAAAAAACTAAATCTGAAATTTGGTGTACTTTCTCTTCTCAATTATGATTATAAAAAACATGCAGCCACCAAGGATGTGACTCGTGCTAGTTGGCTATTTAAAATATGATACAATAAATAAAGTTGATAGGGTCAAATCAAGCATTGGTAACATTATTATTATACACTTTGATATAATATAATAATGTATAGCATAGACGTAAAGTAGCCGTTGCCCGTTGGAACTAGTTTCTGCATTGACTTCGCAACCCAAGTAAACTGCCATTTTCGTCACCTAATCTACCTTCGCCCATAAGCAACTTACATTTCCATTAGACCATTTCCCACGCTCGATAGACAATAGCCGTTGGGTTCAGAGGCCATTTCAAAAATATATACTCCAATAATTCATACTGATCCACATCATATTGTTCATAGTGACACTATTCTACGATTGATGTAATTGTTTGAACTACCTTTTGGATTGACTTTTCAACCCAAGTTAACCTCCCTTTGCCAAGTTTGTAACTACTCACTAAATTTCTAGTAAGTGATAAGTATATAAAAAATTAAATGGTTAAAATTTTTTTTACAATTTTTCTTAATGTGTAATTTTCAAAACTGGAAAAGAGCTATTCTCCTTTGCAAAGCCTATTTTAGTTTTTTTTTTTTTTACTGCAAGGACGCTCTTCAACCAATAGTTAGATTAATTAATTTTAAAAATAAAACTATTCAATCTTTTAATAAAACTCTTTTTCACATGCACAATGAAATTATAAATTTTAATTAATATTCAAATACCAATACAACAATAGAAATTGTATGTTATAATGATGCCGATTACACGTAAGGATAACTGACTAATGAGTGTCATTTGGTTTGGTTAAAAGTCAAATCTTTAGTATATTTACTCCAAAAAAATATTGAATTAATAATTAAATTTAATGAAATTTTTTTTTTCTTACTAATTGAGGATTTTTAAATTTTCATCTTTTTTTAAATTATATATAAATTATTTCATCATCAATTTTAATTTTTTTAATAATTATTATGAGATTCTCTTGCCGACTTATTTCAATATTTTTTTTAATATTTTTTTATTTTATACCACTAAAAATCGTACCTTCTTCCTTGACTATTACTTTATCTAATTTTGTTGGTGAATCCTATTCTACCTTCGCCCATAAGCCATTGACATCCCCATTTTCTAATGGTTTCATTGTACAATCGAAACATTAATTATCTATACATTTTTTTGTTTGTGCTCTAGAAGATCGTGTGCACTTTGTTTGCAGAAGAATTGCTTGTAATATATTTAGCTTAAATATATTTATAACTCTTATAAAATAAGTGGATTTTTATTATGGTTATACAATTTATATTTTGTTTTTTATTCTTAAAATTTTGAGATTATTAATTTTGATTTTAATAAGTCAATAAAAACAAATAAAATTATTCGTAACGACATTTGTTATCGGTGAATGTTAAATAAGAAACACTTTTACCAATCATAAACTATTATGAAAGTTTTATAGTTATATTTAGTGTCATTGTCACTACTTACATATTCTCATTTGTTATTGTTGCTGCTGTCACAATTATTTTTTATAATCAATAAAATCGTTATTATATTTTCATGTCTTAATGATTATCGTCAACCAAGTTATTACGATAAAATAACTTTTCTTAATAATAAATATTAATAACTAAAGTAGTTATAATTAAATATCATGTTGCTGTTATATTTTAATATTTTAATTTTTTAACAACAAAAGTTATGACTATAAATTATTCTTTCTTAACAACTTAGGTGGGTGTAAAATTTTATATAAATATTAAATTTTATTTTAATAATAATTATATTTTTTAAAATAATATTAATGGAATTGATTTAATTTTCATCATTATTTAAAATTAGATCAAATTAAAATTAATAAAATATATACTTGTTTAAACATAAATGACAATATTATTAATGTAAAAAAATATAAACAACATATATAAACATTAATAAATATCATAAAATATTTTTTACATGACTTAATGGGAAAGTTCTCATTTTTACAAAAAAAGAAATTAACATATATAATACACAAATAACTAAAAACAACTAGTAGAATATTAATTCTTCTTTTTCGTTTTACTTTGTATATCCCCTTGTATAATATAATAATTGAACCACCACTTACTAATGCAAATGTTGATTGTATGTCAATACCAAGACCATGACAATATTCAAATTGCTCTCGCAGGACTGATTGAAAAGTTGTATTAATTATCTGGTCTTTACCGATCTCTTCATTTGTGCATATCAATTTCTCTATACCAACTTATTAAACCTTCGTCTATTAAAGAAAGAAAAATATAATAATTATTATTAAAACATATGATTAAGAATAGTAAATTAATTATAATTATAATTTATAAATCACATCAATGGTCTTACATAAACTTTCTTGGATGTTTCATTTAGTCATTCTCCATCGATATTTGTATGAGCTATTTGTCATAAATCCTAGAAATTAGGCTCCTGCAACAACGTATTGCAATAGTAATTAATTATTAAAAGTATAGAATGAACAATATATAATTAAACAATAATAAAATTACCCCCTCAAAGGTAACTGCTTAAAATGACTTTCTTCCACATCTATGATTAAGAACTTGTTTTTATTATGCTTTGTATTTGTACTGTCATATCAAAAGTATCCTACACATGATAATTAAATTAAAAATTAACATAAAAAATATGCTATTAACACAAAAGGATTAAAAACTATGTATAAAAATTACCTACGGGTTATTCATACAAAGCTTAAAGCCCGCTAAAAGAGCAAGAAGATGATAGTTCTAGAAATTTAGAAATACAGGTGTTAATGAATCTTAAAAAAGGAAAAGAAACGTGTTCTAAGAATGGAGGGAAGTAATTAAATACAGTATTTCATACAACATTTAAAGCTCACGAAAGTAAAAGCAAAAAAATGATGATTTTAAAATTTTAGAAATTTAGAAATATAAAGTATTAATGAATCTTCACGTATCGAGAATGGAGAGAAGTAATTACCTGCAGTTTTTTATACAATGCTCAAAGCCCACAAAAGCAAGAGCAAGAAGAAGATGATGATTCTAGAATTTTAGAAACACATGTATTATTGAATTTTCTAAGAAGTAAAACAACCGGATGGAGAAAAGTAATTAGCTGCAGTTTTCATACAAACCTTAATGCCTCGCAAACAAGAGCAAGAAGATGATAGTTTTCAAATTTTAAAAACACAAATGTTAATGAATTTTCAAAAAAGAAAAGAACTGCGTTCTGAGAATGAAGGGAAGTAATTACCTGCAATTTTTCACACTAAGCTTAAAACTCATACAAACAAGAGTAAGAAGATGATGGTTCTGAAATTTTAGAAACATATATGTTAATGAATCTTCAAAAAAGGAAAAGAACCACATTATAAGAATAGAGGAAAGTAATTACCTGTATTTTTCTGTACAAAGCTTAAAACACACAAAAGTAAGAGTAAGAAGATGATAGAGATATCAGTGAATTCTTAAAAAAAAAAAAGGAAATGTGTTCTGATATTTGGAGGGAAGTAAGTTGTGTGCCAAAACAGGTACAAAATCCAATAGAAATGTCACTCCCACTAAATTGGTATAAAATAAAAAATTAAAACAAACAAATAAAAAACTAAAAAATTAAAAACAAATATTAAAACTAAAAATAAATTAAAAATATAAAATTAAAATAAAATCAAACTAAAATTAAAATTAAAGAAAAAGTAAAATTATAATAAAATTAAACTAAAATTAAAATTAAAAGTAAAAATAAATTAAAATAAAAGTTAAAATTAAAATTAAAAATAAAACAAAAATAAAATTAAAACTAAAACTAAATTAAAATTAAACTAAAATTAAAATAATTAAAATTAACAATAAATTAAAATTAGAACTAAAACCAAAATTGAAATTAAAAACTAAAACTAAATTAAAATTAAACTAAAATCAAAATAAATTAAAATTAACAATAAATTAAAATTAGAACTAAAACAAAAATTGAAATTAAAAACTAAAACTAAATTAAAATTAAATTAAAATTAAATTAAAATTACAACTAAAATAAAAATAAAAATAAAATAAAAATAAAAAAATAAATTAAAAATAAAAATAAAATTAAAACTAAGAATCAAGTGTTACAAAAGCAAGAGGGTACTAGACTTAAGTGAATAGTAGAAGATGAAGTTTTATTCTTCTACTTATAAATGTGAAATTATAATCTTTTATAAATATTCATAAAATGTATCTCTTAAATATCTAATGATAAGTTAATCTTTTATTTTTTTTACTCATCTCATCTCAATTTACTTTTTAAATTATTTATCTGTTTATAAATTAATTCTATCTTAAAATTTCAAATTGATGTAAAAAGAAAATTTTTTTGTTAGGTTTTATCTTTCCATGGTTTCTAATTTTATTTTAAAAATAAAATTAATATAAAAAAACTATATTTATTTTTTTATTATATTTTTATGTTTTTTATTTCTTTTATTTTTTGCAATTCATAGCATGTATTTCTTTATTATTATTACTATAAATTTAAGCCACACAAGTACAATTCAACTCAAAAGCGAAATAAAATAAGAAAATATAAATGATACAATGATGAAAATTTAAGTTCTCAACTTCAATACATAAATTAATGCAAACTATAAAATTGAACCAAATAAACAATTTCATAAAATTTAAGAAAAAATTGACAGATAAATATTTAGCATATCTATAACTATTTTTTGAATTTCTCTTTCTTTAAAAGTTTCTATTTCTTCATCAACGACTTTATTCAAATTAAATCCATAAGTATTAGATAAAAAATCTATAACGTTCTAAATTTATGGAGTCTTCTATTGTATTTAGATTTAAGGAGTCTTCTATTCTATCTAGATCTAAAGAGTCTTTAACTTTCTTTACATTCATGAAGTTTTCTATTTTCTCTCAATTTAAAGAGTCTTCAATCCTCTCTACATCTATGAAGTCTTCCAAGACTTTTCCATAAAAAGAGTTTTCAATTTTCTCTGCATCCAATAGAGTTTTCTACAACCTCTAAATAAAAAAAGTCTTCAACTTTTTCTATGGCCATGAAATCAAAACTAATTGATTGAAAATATGTAATTCGTATATAAAAAATAATATAAAATGTCAAAAAATATTTAAAAACACCTATATATATCGAGTATTATCTATACAATATGTGTTTTTAAGTTCTCTTTAACCCTCTGTATAACTTTC
Organism: Mucuna pruriens; assembly: GCA_025330945.1. NCBI lineage: Eukaryota > Viridiplantae > Streptophyta > Magnoliopsida > Fabales > Fabaceae > Mucuna > Mucuna pruriens. Next base: position 1,546,037 of record JAENHJ010000154.1, read on the forward strand.
TAAGTGTATATTCAACATTTTTTTATTATTTATAAAAAAATATTTGTTGTAACCGACGAAATAACTTAGTTAGATAATAAATTTTGAAGATAAGAAATTTTTTGATTAAAAAAAAGCTAAATATCCTATTTCAGACTATGTTAAACTATAATTTTAATAAATCACAACATATTAAATTATAAAACAAAAAATATTTTACTGAAAAATAAAATAAAAATATATAATTTATTGAATTTTTTTAACGAATAGCTCCTACAAATCTATTGTGAGGTTGGTTTTAACTTTTAAGAAGCCAAAATGTTTTGATTATAAATTTAGGTTTGATTTTAGTTTATACCCATTATCTTATGTATTTGTTAGGCAAATAGAATAGAAAAAACAAATTCATTTTATTTTATATATTCTTCTTGATTAAAAGTTTCTCCATGAAATTATTATAAGTTTTTTTAATTTTGTCTTGTTATATACTTTTTAAAATATACAAAATATAGCACAATCAAGTTATTAAGATATATTTTGAATTGGTTAATATTATCCCCCAAAAATAAAATATTAGCTTTTTCAAATATCATTGAGTAAGGTGGTATAAAAAAACATGTTTTCTAGCAACATTATGCATGTTGACATAATTTTTTTTTTTTGCAATGACCTTAAGCATGCTAGCATAGAAATACTTTTTCCTAGCAATATTAGGTTTATTGGCATAAATTAACACATTTTTTCAACAACATAAAACATGGTGGCACAGAGAAACATATTTTTTTTACTATAATAAGCAATGTTGTTGTCATGAAATAATATATTTTTCCAGTGACATTTAAAAGTCGTGGAAATAAATATATTTTTCCTGCAATATTAATTTTTTGAGAAAATTATCTTAATAAAATTCAAATGTCACTGGAAAAAGTGGATGTGAATAACCTTCTTTTCTTGTAATGAGTGAATTTTGATTATAGTTATTGTAAAATATTTTTCTTTGATTTTCATTATTTCAAAATATGAAACCACTACTTTTTGTTCCTAACATTAATTGGTATATATATAAATAACATCTAACAAGAATCTCATAACAATAAGATCAAAATCATTAATTTTAAATTTTATAGGCATAAAAAATAAATAAAAATTGATAAAAATTAAAATTAAAATTTACTTATTTTATTAGGGGCTAAAAACATATTTATCTTATATTTTTCTGTTCTTTATAAAATTTAAGCGATTATAGTAGAAGACACGAATAATTTAATGAATTTTGTATAAATTTTTAATAGTAAAAATTGTATTAAAAATTATATTAATATTTTTTTATTTGTAAGGACCAAGCAATAATTAACTGATACATGTCATTTGTAATCTAACACCTTTGGAGTAGAGATCTTTCATCAATAATTGTTCAATATATATACACGAATGAGATTAAACTATGCTTGATCGAATTTTATTATTAAGGATTGCAGAAAATTTATGTTGTCATAGCGATGGTTTGTGACTAGCATTGACATTCTTGTGTCTGTGTTTCAAGTGTGACCTCAATCACATACAATTAATCTTTCTAGAAAATTATCTAGGTTAGTGCGAGACTCTGCGCGTTTTTGGTTACGTACTATACATCCATGCTCTTTTTGTTATTAAATTAATGAAACATGTTTTGATGAGCTATATGTATATCCATCTATACCAACTATCACACTAACCACCCCGCTGACTGCGATTTTCTCCATATATGAAAATAAGAAGTAAGTATTAGACCACAAATGAAAAAATAAGAAAGGGATCTGAATTAAACGAATAACAATTTTGTACTAGAGTAGGTTGCAACTGATAAAGAAACGTTAGCATGAATGTACCAATTCGTGAAAGTGGATAATTAACATAGACCAAAGAAGAGAAATGATCAAAAGAATCTTATTTGAAATATTGATTAATATCGTTGACAAACAATTCTGACCTAGTTAATCTTCAAATTTAGTGAAGAGTCTGCAATCGATCACTTGGACACGGCTGTCAAACTTAATTTTCTATATAATATTTGACATAAAAGAACATCAATGGAATGTCTAATTCTAAAGTACTCAATTTTTATTTTGATGTAAATACTCGGCAAAATAGCATATAGCAGTCCACGAACTGTGTGTGATAGTTTAAACAACATAAATACAATACGAGTCACAGATACAATATAACATAACTCAAATAAGAATATAACAACATATGACATACAAAATTAATATAAAACACAAACAAATCTTAATTAAAAGTGTCTGTACTTGACACTATATATATAGTTATTTGAAATCATTATTTCTTTTGATGTTATTTGAAGCCATTTTTAATTTTTACTTTATAAAGAACCAGTCAAAAACATAAACATATGTAATATATGCGCTGTTAAATTTATTACATTTTTTATGCATATAAAAAGCTGTTTTTAATACTCCCGACTTAATTATTATGTTTTTTTTAAGACTTGACTTGTTATATTTTATGAATATATCTGGTAAGACTAATAATATGGTGTTTTTTTTCCCCTATATGTGCAGCTGGAATTCAAAATCTTATTTAAATAGAATTAAATATATATATTACCTAAATCAACGACAGTTTAGTTAAATTATAGGCGTAATTTCAAATAGATGTAATCTTTAATAAAATAATTATATGGTTTATATTTCTCGGCACTAGTTATTTGAAGCCTTAAAGTGTGATCAACAAGTCCCAAGAGTAATAATGAGAGTCATAATCCAAGTACTAAGTTCACAGTTAAATTACTATTTCAACTAACAAATTTAAAAGAGTATGCAGAAATATGAACAAAGTGAGGAACTAAAATTATTAATTGACAATAAGAAATTGCGTATAAATTAAACTGAAGTTAGACTTATTTAACCTCAGTATTGAGTCCGCTTGGTAAGTCAATCCTCAATCTAAACATTTGATAATTAAAGTTCAGCTCGTAAATATAGGCTAAAAGAATTGGACCTATTTTACCTGACCCGGTAGATTCAGTTGATCTCGTAAAATATAAGCTATACAAAGTTAGACTTATTTAACCTTACCTAATTAACTATTTAATTTCTTTTGTATATAATATATATTATGCAAAATCATAAAAGCACCGACAAGGAAATTATTTGGTTTCTTTATCTGAGTTGGGCCATATGTTTTTTCACGTTTCGGACATGTTACATACAGGTATAGCCACGTACTTGCATTAATTGTCTGGAAAAGAAAACACTTCTTTCATGCACGGGATTTGTTAGGAGCGTAGAAAGGCGGGGAGAAAATAGATATCGTTTTATTCGTGATAAAAAAAAATATATATATATATATATATATATATATATATATATATATATATATATTAATTTAGCCCGGTAAACAATCATAAATTGGACTAACAAATTTGCGGTAAAAAAAATTTTGAATCAGTCTAGTTCAGTTTCACACTTTAATCCGATAAGCACAAGCCGAAATCAAATAATTAATTTTATCAACTCTAAAAATAAGTCTATAAAATAAGGTAAAACTCATTATTAATTGTGTGATTATGTTACAATTCATCCTAATCTTTCTTTATTGTACCAACTTTATTTTCAATCTGGATTTCAAAGTTGAAGACCAAATTCACAAAATTAATTTATTTCCAATCAGTTACACTAACAACAACAAAATTCATTACCATTTTGGGTTAAAAATCGATTCTTGGTTTCAAATATTCTGAGTGTGTATAGTTACATCTTGGGTAAAACTAGTTTATTAGTTAGTTTATCAGTTAGTTTATCAATAAAATTAAGTTAGTTAATAAATATAAAATGATATATTTATATATTTAATTTATAAATTGAAAAATGATAAAAATAGAGTTAAAAAAATTAATGATGATAAAAATGAAAAAATAACAATTTGTAAGTTAAGTTATTTTAATTAAAAATAATTTAATTAAAATAACTTATGAGAATAAGTTAGTAGTTACTTAAATAAGTTCGTATATTAAACTAGTTTATTTAGTCAAAATATCTTATAAACTGTTAGAGTGACTTACCAAACGCACTATATAAAGTAATTGATTGAATTGAAAATGATCGGTAAGGTTAGCTAATAAGAAAGCTAATAAAATCACATGAAAATATATATTTAGTTATTTGATCTTGAAAATAATAAAGAAAGATGGCAAGGAATTTTAAAATTTTAATAAAGATTAAAAAAATTAGTAATTTCTAAACTATCTTATTTTCATAAAATACTTTGACTAAAATAAATTATTTTGAAATAGCTTATGAAAATAAGTTATTTTGAAATAGTTTAGAAAAATAGGGTAGAAACTAATAAAAGAAACTTGTGTATCAAATAAATTTATTTTGGTTAAACTAACTTATAAGCTAGTTAAGTAACTTAAAAAATTATTAGGGTGACTTACAAAACATATTCATGTCAAATACTAATTTATTGAAATTAAGCTAGACTTTAGTGTAAGTTATGACTATTTAAAAAAAAGATCAATGCCAATATTAATTAGTATTAGCCAAATTGATATTAATTTAATAAAAAAATAACTAGTTTTAGCGGTATAAAATTAGCATCAAATAAGTAAATGCTATCCTTATAATTTTTAATTAATTAATTAATTATTATTATATTATACAACCTAGATATAAACCTACACAAAATCATAATCTGAATAATAAGATGAAAATGAATAAGAAATTATTGTCATAATGATACATTCATCTTGTCCATGTAGATGATAGTCATATATCTTATATATACAATTATCAAAGTATAAAAGAAAAAGGTATAAAAAAACAAAAAAAAAAACGATACATTCATTCCTAACCGTGTATATTCTATTTCGCATGCTGTACCAGCGGATCGGAAGCTAATTCAACATTTAAATGTTAGTATAATACATAGTATCATTTTAAATTCTTATCAAATAATTTTCATTACGGCATGAACTACTTGCAATTCAATTTATTATTATTCTAAATTTTTTTTATTAGGTGACATATATAAGTGTAAAGGTTTAATAGGTGTCAATTAATTTTGTCCCTTAACAATGTGACCTTCTTTTTTCTTTAATGTGGTAAAAAAAAATACGGCTAATAATATTACGACTGTAGTATAATTTGATGTTGGTTTTTTTTTTTTTTTTCTGTAGTGCACTGTCAATGTAATGAAATAAATAATGAGTTATATTCACATAAAATTTTAAATGATTATTTTTTATTTCGGTGTTTTATTGGGAGTCAATATCGTTTTGTGATTGTAAACGCTAATTTAATTGGTCTTGAAATGGAGGATAATGTTCGAAGACGGTTGGAAAAAGTGTGATCCATAAGTAGAGAGAAAAAGAGGAAAAACTATATAAAGATTGTGCAAGTCCCATCCACATATCCTGTAATGTTAATTGCCCCAACTAAAATAAGGTTGTGGTCACCCAACTTGTGGTGCATCAAAACTTGCTAAGAAAAATAGTCTGGACAAAGTGGATTTGCCTTCGGATTGGGCTTCTCAAAGTCCACCTTTGTTTTGCAACAAGTTCCATGGGATGGGACAATAAACTAAAAGCGGGTGGCTGTGTACGTCTTATCTCTTCATGTGATTAGAGGTATAAGTCTTTTAGTTTATTCAACACATGAAATGGAAGAGGAAAATCACATGTTTCTTTGCCATTATAAATAGAAAAGAGACAAGGAAATGAAAAGATATAAATACTAAAAGCGTATACTCTACAATTCACATGACTTCTTTGAAAGAGCAGTATATAAACTCCATCTTAATTGCTCTCATATTCAGGAAAATACCTCATGCTATGACTTGGATTCATTGGGCCTTTAGTCACACTTTTGTAAAAAAGAAAACAATAAAAATTTAATTAGGGGAAATAATAACTATTTTTTAACCATGAGTAAGCTGAATGTTAAAATCACACACAAAAGTTGCATATATTTAGTAAATGTGAATTTAAAAAGTATCAATTCTATTTTTCAATTTTGCCTTAGAAGTTAGAACTATAAATTTCTCTTTCTCCTTTTGTCAATGAAGTGTGAAAACCAAATTGGATTTCCAGCACATATATAGCCACGCATATGAGAAAAGTAAAACGTAGGGAGGGCGGCACCTCCTATATGGGCTCTGGGCTTTAGCATTTTCCTTTAATAATATGCTTGGAAATATGTTAGAGATTGTTTGCTTGAATTATCAGTGCAACTAATATTTTTTTGTTGTTGTCTTTCATGTGATTTTGTATTAAATATTAGATGTGCAATCAAACGGTCATAAATTCGCTCTTCTATGTAACGTGTTAAATTTGAAAATACTAATGCTTATTTTTTTTTTTAATTACCACAAGATTTTAGCATTTGTTAAGAAAGGGATTAATATTTCTAGATACCATGAGGTTAACAGTAATTTTCCGTACTTATAAATAAAAATTTGAACTCTTCAGAGTATATACTTAAGTGATTCGATTCTCTTCAACTCGAATCACATGAGATACCAAATTTTTATTATGCATTTTTTTTTTCCGTTGTATCGTGTTGGAAAACGCTCTGCAATTCTTCACTCTCTCGCTCTCTAAATTTTTATTATGCATCAAAGGCGAGATAAACAGTTATTTGTTATGAATAATAAATATTATATGAGATCTGCAATACATTTCTGTATATTAAAGTATTATTAAAAGGCACATGATTGTTTACTTAATATCACAAAATCGAAACATATCTGCCATTGAATACATGCATTTATCGAATGACATAATTTATTCCACGAATCCGATTGACAGTGCAATATCGTTTCAAACAGGGACAGAGCTAAAAATGATAAGACAGCGAATTTAAAGTTTCATACAAGTTTGTCTGGAAGTTGTTTTCAATTTTTTGGTGTTTTAAAAGAATAACGATTAGCTGGATAGAGTTGAGTTTTAAAGAAATAATACGTTGCGTAATACATATATTAAATTTTGCTTTTAAAAATGAAAAAACATAGATTAAAAATTGTTTTATATTGTTATTTCATCACATGTAAATGCGTCTGGTAAATTTATTAATTTTTATAATAATAATTTTAAAAATTATACTAATAATAATTTAATTGAAAAAAATATATGATGCAATAAAAAATGAACAATAAAAGAAAAAAAAACTGTGTAAACAACGCGTTTACTCTGTTGGAATTTCTAAAAAATATTAAACAAAATTTATAACTCGATGACAAGTGGCAACTGGTTGGTTTGAGAAAAAAAATCCTCAAAATTCACGGTACAGTTTTATTACATTACATTTACATAGAATGATAGAATCTAGCTAGTCAACACGTGAAAGTTAAGACATTTAGGTTGCCTTTCTTAGCTTTTAAGTACTTTGTTATAGAAGAGAGAAAAAGTAAGTTTTTTTTGTTTTGTTTTTTAATAAGCAAGAGAGAGAAAGTAAGTAAAATGTATTAATTTGTAGATATGGCATTAAGTATTTGACGTCATGTCTTATGTGTTTTACATAATTGTTAGTTATAAAGACACTCGTAAGTGTTAAGATAACAAATTAAACTTTGAAGCTTTTAAAATCAAAGTTGATATTTAACATGTATTAGAATCTCTTCAATGAAGTAATTAGGAGTTTCATTCCTATCGCTGCGATTCCTGTGGCGACCAAAAAAGAAGACTTGAATTTTAGCTTTCTTGATAATAATTTTTAAAGCATATATTATTTAATTTAAAAAGATGAACGGGATGATCGTTAATCGCAACACAATTACAAAAATCTTTTGTCATTTGTAAAATGTGCTTCATACTAGATACTAAATTAGAATCAGTATGAGTTGGTTTGAGGGTAAGAGGTTTGAATTCTTTAAGCGTATAGTTTTGAGTTTGATTACTTGTTGATATTCATGTATTTGAAAAAAGAAAATTGTTACAAAGGATCCCTACTTCCTACTTAGCACCTAATCGCATCTTCAGAGATTAACCTATCTATCATATACAAAATGACATTTTTCCAAAGTTAAGCATGCATTAAAAGCTTGCATACCCATACCCAAGCTAGCCTAATATAATTTTGCTTTTAAATTTTTTTCAGCTGAGTATATATATAATAGAGATGCAAATAAAATTACTATAATGGCAGTAATTTTTTTGAGACAATTATTTCATGACATAGTATCATAACTTCTACGATTAAGTAGTTTAAAATAGGCTATAGTATCGTATATAACTTCAATGGTTGAGTACGTAGTTTTTAAAATATGGTATAATATAAATTTAGTAATTACTATAAAATTACTAGATTTGGCCTAATTATAGAAATTTGAGTAGCATATATAAAATCTTGACTTTTAATCGTCATTGCTTTTTTTTTTCTTTCAAAAATATGATTTAATATATCCAGAACCCAATATTAAACTTTTTTTATACTTACAAAAAACAACCGTTCCAATAAAAATTTAAGATTCCTTTTAGTTTCTATATGTTGTTCATTAACAATATAGTACGTCCTTTTCCGTTAACTTGGTTGTTGACGTAAATAATTTTATCAGCACTTTTTAATTTTCATAAATAATGATTATTCATTAATGTTCTTCAATTTTTTTTTCTTTAGAGTTTACGTGTATTTTTTTTATGGAAGATAGTTCTATTAAAACTGAATAAGATCACCATAAGTATCTAAAAATTCTTTTATAAAATAATAAAAACATGATTTTATAAGAATTAACCATGTTAAAAAAGACTACAAATTTAACGGCAACGACTATATTACTAATAGAAAAAACATAGGAATTAAAAAAGTATTAAAATGAAAAACACTATTTTACCAGAGAAAAACATATTAAACCCTTTAAAATACAATTCTTATTATCACGATTTTCTAATAAAAAGAATTTTAACCGAAGATGAGTGAGCTTGTGGCCCATGCTTTAAACCAAGAAATTAAACTCTTTCACGTCGAAACATATTATAAAACCACCTACCTACTATCTTCACGTATGAGTCGTGGCTTTTTGTATTCCAGATTTTGGTTGACTTGCTTGAAAGAAACTAATTTTCGGCGCATAACAGGGAAAAGGAGAGGCCTAAAGAAAAAAACATGGAAAAGGAGACTGATATATTAATATATATCCAAGTCATTTATCAAGAAGATAAACCTCGGAATCAATAATTCACGTTTGGTAGCATAATACAATTTGGCGTTTAGGAATTGAGGCGGTGAGATCGAAGAATCTATCCAGTTGATAGAATCACGTTAAAAGTAAAGCCCATGACAAAATAACTAAAATGGATAGAATGATAGGGGAAATAACCGCGGTTGCCTAAATTCCGTTACCGTGGGCAAGCAATTTGTGAGGCGGCGTCATGAGGCTTTAACGGTCCATGCGCCATGAGGAGGGACTTGTAGATCTGGAGGATCATCTTCTCATCGTACTCCTTAGGTGGGGTCCTCCCGAACCCAGCGAAGGACGTGTCCGCACCTGATAGGGCCCCACCGAAGCCCGAAGCTGAGGCACTGACGGTCATGACCCGCGAGTTAGCCAAACCCAGCATCATCCTCACGTAGGCATCCCTGACCCAAAGCACCATCTTTTTCGGGGAGGGGATTTTTCGGATTCGGATCTTGGGTGAGAACTTGATCCTCCACCTCCAGAATCGACCCTTCCCGGTTCGGGCGCTTCCCAGCTCGACCCGGTTCATCCTTCTCCGACCCGAAGACCCATTGAGTCTTCGGTAGCCCCTTCTCCTCCAGTACTCTTTGACACCCTTGCACACGCTGGCCGTGATGCCCTCCATCTCCTTATTGATGCTTCTTCTTCTTCTTCTACTTCTTTTTCTTTTTTCTGTTTCGGCGAGAGACAAGAAATGAAATGGGGGATGGGGGTGGGTGAGAAAGAGTGAAGAAAGGGGATAATTATGTTAGGTATGCATGCAGACGAAATAACACATGGCATGGGTGGGCATGGAAGGCACCCCGCTTTGTACAGTCCTGATGTTATGCTTCTTCAATTTAATAATTTCTTATATTAATATTATCATAAAAAATATGTGCATAGAAGGTGAGGCAGAAGGGTACATTCAATGCGACAGCCACTCTGGTAGATGAGTTTATCGTCAACGTCACTTTCACCAATTAATGTACTTGACGTCTCACGTCCCAAGGTTCTCATCTCAATGCTTTATTTATTTATTTATGATAAGGATCAACTACATTTTTTTAACCAATGCAGTTCTGTTCCACCAATATCAACCATTTTAGATGATAAATTTTCATTTTATAATTTTAATCGCAGATGTATATTTAAGATTCAAATACAATATTATTAATTTTTCACCTGAAGTTATCATAATTATATTTTTAATTTTTACACGTGAAGTTATTATTTTGTAGTTGAGGTCTTAAATCGTTATGCAGATGTAGAAATCGTAATTCAGCTTTTTTTTTTTTTACCCTTTTTTACTCTTTAGGTCATTAGCAATCTACAATTTTATTTGAAAATCCTGCTAAATCTTATCAGTTATATATTTGTAAATATTTTTTTATCGTATCATAATTTATTAGCTCTATTATTGATTAATCTCTATAAAAAAAATCTTATTGATCATATTTAGTGAAGTTTTTTTATTATATTTTTATTAATAAAACTTAAACTTGATATTTTAATTGACATATTTGAATCCAGTTATGTAATTTTCACAACCTAAAACACGACGATTTGGTGAAAAAAATAAAATTTAATTATTTTCATCTTTATTTTTGGAAGAACAAAAATAAATGGAATCGTTACTGAAATTTTGTGAAAAGCACTAGAAAACAAAAAGAAAAACTAGATAAGACAAGTATGAAAATCAAAATTCAAGTTCGAGAGTTGATTACGTACAAGAGGTTAAACCTTCGGTATGTCCATTTTAAAAATGGTTATCCTATTAGGTGCATGGTATAAATGGACTTTCATATCATGTATGCTTTACATTTTTTCGAAAGAGTATTTACATAAGGTAAAGAACATTTAAAGAGTTAATGAACTTGACAAGAGTTAATGAACTTGACAAGAGTTAATGAACTTGACAAGAGTCAACTTTTGCTCATACGTATCTCCAAGAATCATGAGAATTCAAAGTTTATGTAGTTTTGCATATAAGAAAATAAACAAAGCAAGTTTAAGGCTGACTTAATTTAGCCAAGACACCAGCCAATGGTCATCTAGACCTTAACCAGGGATCAATGATAGGAGGGCCCAGCATGTCCCACCATCATTGAGCATCAATGAGATTCCTATTGTTAGACCAATGACACCCTTCACTTTAATGTTTGTGATCATGAACACAAATTGGTTCCCTAACTTGGTATCCAGGAATGAAACAGTTTGGTCCTTCGAGTAAGGTTTGGAAGTGTCAATCTTCATCAGCGAGGCCGAGCTCCAGAATCCTCCTCTGAGCATTGTATTTTTCTGATCTCACTCTCCTTCTTCTTCTCCTTGCCCCCTAATTCCCAGATCCCAGCAAAAGTCCCCCTTTTCAAATTTTCAGACTCCTTTTATAGGCAACTCTACTCTAAGATTATCATTACAAAAATCTTAGCAGGAATCTTCTCACCCTTCAGTAAATACTCTTTTCTTCATATATTAAATGACGTGGTGTTCCCAAGAGTTTACTTCTCTTGTTTGCATTAAATGTGGTAGCGACCACTCATCCTCATCTTGAGTTGACTTTGCAATGACATCTCCTGCCATGCGGCGGGGTGACAAGCTTGGGGCGCATCGAGGTGTCCACATTCATTCTTTTTGACGCGGCCCATCGATGTGCAGGGTCTGACTTGCCTTTGTTCTGTACTCACCTGTCTTCCTTTCCCTTTTTAGCAAGGATAATTGGTTTGGACTTCATGGTTGCAATTCTTTTGCTTTTCCCGTTAGAATTAAGGCACCCTATCTCACGTGCTGTCGAGTTTGGACGGTCCGAAAAGGTCTTATACGCTTCGTAGAACGACGTGTATTGTCTCTTTTCGTCAGATAGCATTCGTGAGCTTTACCCAGTGTCACCACTGTTATTGTTTGCAGGAACTCAAGGGAAGTGAGGTACATGCTTCTTTTTTAGCTTCTTTCATGTTCTACCGACACCCTTCTCTATTTTAGCCAAAGTCACAGGTCTAACTATTTCTTCCTCCTTCCTTTTGTTTTTCTTTTTTTAGCTAGATCATCTTTGACCAACCTTTGCTGAGTTGGCTCAATGAGGAATGACTTTTTTATTGTCTGGGATAAAACAAGATGTCCATGATTACCTTTGCTAAATTGATTTAATGAAAAATAACCTTTTTTATTGTCCGGATAAAATAGAGGTGTTCACAGTTCTACATAAAAAAAAATATATTTGAATCTATTTCTACTTAAATCAACTTAATATTAGTTATATATTTGTAAATTTGCTTATATGTATTGCATGAATAATTAACTATATTTGTGTACAAATTACTTGTAATATATTTCTAAATATATAGAAAATAATGTTTATAGCAGCATTATAAAACTCGATTTGTATTTTAATATTCAACTAATTACAAATGACTTGTAAAAAACAAATTCACTATTACAATTACATTAAACACATCCTAGCTCCTTCTAAGTCTTTTTTTTGTTTACTTTAAAATTATTCATTTGCAAGTTCGATTGAAACTTTTTAAAAGAGATCATACAGGATATAACATTTTGATTAAATGTTGTGTACTTGTATTCTGGTTTAAAATTTTCTCATCAAGCAAAAAAAAAAAAAAAAGTATTATCAACTAAAGTTCTCGTACATACGTTCGTGTGTGCGTGTGTGACTGAATAACTCTTAAATTGTGAGTGGTGATTGATTAGTGTGAAAAATCTTTTTAAAAATAACACTTTTAGAATTTGAAATTTTGATAGTACAATAAGTAAAACTTAAATACTCCAATTAACTTTTTCCTTACAATTAATTAGATAAAGAAAAATAATATTATGCATATAATGATTGACTTAGCTCTTTAAGCCGATAAAGAAGAAGCAAAAATTGGGATATGGTTAAATAAAAAAAGTTTAAAATATTATCATTACAGAAAATAGTAAAAGAATTAAAGAAAAATAAATTTAATATTCATATTTAAAATGGGCAACATTACTTTGATTTTCAAGCATTATTTATTAAATGTTAAAATGTTTTTTTACAATGTTAAAATAAATAACAAAAATGAATCCAAATAATAAACAAAATATCATGTTAATTATTAAATTAAAATTTTAATAATTACACATTCACAATGAAAAATTATTTTATATTGTGACTTAATTATAAATCAATAAAATTTACCTTAAATAATAGTTTAATAGTTTGTGATTGGATTTGATAACTATTTTAAGTTAATTTTATATAATATAATGTATAAATCCTAATTAATAATGTGTACTCTATTACTTTTTTATTAATTTCTTTTCATGAACCCCTGATATTTGTTTGGTACATGTAATAGTTGTTTAATTAGTGTTTTCTAATGTCATTTTAAGTCTTGATTAATTGAAAGTGAAGCTGAGTAGATCACTTAAAGAGTTAAGTTTTTTATTTATTAATTTTGGTTTTAATTTACAAGACTTAAAATTAATCTTTTTTTATTCGTTGACCAAGATTTAAATCAATACTTTATTAAAGAGAAATCAGAAATTTAACACTTTATCTGTGGGATTTGTCATTTTCTTTAAAATTTGAATCACCGTCAGAATGTTCCAATGCTTATTGAGTTATTATTGACTACATACCTGAGAGGTGTGGCACGGACCCAGTATAAAGTTTGTTTTATTTTTTTTATTTTTTTGGCATCCCATGTTCCTTAATCATATAATAAAACTGATAAGACTGAAGGTTGAAGAGGGTGTTATTTGTAGCTTATTTATTTAATCGATTTATTATCGTTCATTTTTAAGATTGATTTTGAGTAATTAAAAATAAAAATATTAAAATTTATTTAATATATTTTATATAATAAATGTTTCTTAATAAAAAGTTTTTTAATTACTTAAAATCAGATTTAAAGACAGACATTAATAAAAGAAAACTTAATTGGTCCGCAACAAACAGGTATAATATTATGGAAATTGACATTATGGTCACGGAAGAAAAAGAAATCATGCTTTACTTTGTTACGAAAGAACCGCGTCATTCAAGAATGGACCACCACGCTAGGTGGGGTAGAATTAAAGTTTAATTTGACTTCCCATCCTCGAAAGAGTAATAATTAAGAGATAATTGTCGCCTGCAATATTGGTGGCCACATAAACTACAGTAATTATTTAAAAACTACAATTTATCAAGAAAAAGTGTATGAATAATTTTTATTTTATATTATTTTAACATATTTTCATATAAAAAATGTATATTTCACGTATAATTTGATAATATAAAATTTTATTTTATGCTTAATCAGTTGGCTTCAACTTTTTCATTTAAAATAACTAAAGGAATAAGAATAAACTCTAACCCGTTGAATCATATAAAAAAGATACGGTATAATACGTGGCAGTTGGTATTACAGAAAGGTGGGTGGAAATGTGGGATGGGGTAATGAAAACAACACAAACCGAAAGGATTTGAATTTTTTTGTTGTTTTTATTATCAGACGACATTGTTGTTACGTGCATATTTTCTCATTGATTGTGTTGTTCAGGTAGCTTAACATCAATTCGATAAATAATGCCAGTTCCATGTTAGGTATAAGTTACATAGGTACGTCTACAAATAGATTAGATTAACGTCAAGACTACATTTAGCCAGGTTGGAGTGGGTCTGAAGTGATTTCTGAGTGAAGAGTGAAAATGATATATGTTATGAGTGTAAAATTAATAATATACTTATATAATTGTGAATTTAAATTATAAAATTTCTATCTGTCTCTTTTAAACTTCCTAATTAAATATAAATATATTGATTAAATAAATATAATTGAAACAATACAATAAACACTAATCACATACATATTACCTTATAATTATATATTTTATCATAAAATATATTTTTAGTTTTTGCAAAAATCACTAACATGACTTTAGTCATTTATTTTGTTAATTATAAAGTGTATTAGATTGAAATTTTAAAAAATTTATTATGGACAAAAAAAAGTTTTGTAATCTTCAATCAAGACTTTTAAATAATAGACTTCATTATCTTTTTGTCCTCTTAGTTTAGTATATTACTCAATTTTAATCTATGTATTTGAAAAATAAACAATTTTAGTTATATTGTTAAGTTATTATTTAATTTTTAATGGATATGATAGCATGATATAATTAGTGAACCATTATTTTTTAAACTTGATAATTTATGATACATAAATATGTGATATTAATTATTTAATATTTTATAAATTAAATTATTTAATATATAAAATTCAAAAGACATTTTAGTAGTAAATCATTCATCAAACAATCTCATCCAAAAGATTTTAAAAGACATTTTTCATCGTTGTCAGATTTTTCTTTTTGTCATCATACATAATTTCTTGTTTTTTCATTGAAGGCAGTGTAAATGTTGATATAGTATTTAATAATCTATTTCTTCCAATTAAGGATGACAATATGACAAAGTAGATATAGGTAGTAGTCCTCCCATACTTGTCGTATTTATATTGGTACCCATGATATGCATGAATTCTAGACATATACACGGGTATACATGGATATTTGTTAAATATAAATTTTTAAACAAAAGTAAAAAATAAAATAAAACTAAAAATAAATATTTTTGAAATACATACTAAAAATAAATATTTTTGAAATACATACGTGCGCGCGTGTATATATATATATATATATATATTAAAAAAGCATAACTTATATTTATACTAAAAATAAATTAGAATAATTTATTTTTATATAATTAAAGATATTTAAGTAATTCTAAAGTTAGGGTATGATTGCATCACTTTTCATCATTGTTTGGTTAATAAACTAGTATCTTTTTAATTATCTATTTCATATCTATTGTAGGTTTTATTCGTGGATATATGCATATACGAGTTTTTTTTTTGTCATCTCCACTTTCAATCTTACACAACTTCTCTACAATCATGTACAATACCCTTCTACCTTTTATTTTTTGCCTCTATTCAATTTCCTTATACAAATTAACTATGAACATCATAAGAAAGGTAATGTCAAAAATGTATAAAGAAATTTAGATACTTACCTTTTTTTGTGCCCAATCAAAATCTTCTGCTATATAGGTGATAAATTTTGAATTGATTATATTATAGGATATTTGTCTTGTTGCATTTATTTTTAACACAATTACATTGACGTGGATAATCATTTTTCATGTTTTTTTATTCTTTTCTTGTATTTTTTCATATTTTTTATTTATCTTTTCAATTCATTGTTACAAAGAGATTAAAAAATGAATATAAAAATAAAAATAATTTTATTTACAAATATTTACAAACAAATATTACGTAATTAACATGATAGATATTTCTATGAAATTGATTTTCTTGATTAATAATAATTATTCTTACATATATTGTATTAGTAATTCGAATGAGGAATTTACACTAAGAAAAGAACAAAGGAAAAGATAAAGAAGTTCAACTCTAGTAACTTTAAAAATTTGTTAAAAATTCAGAGTCATTTCAAATTCCATAAATTTTTATGACATAAACTCATTGAAATATAAATTAGAAAGTCTTAATTATAAAAGTCTTTAAAAAATTATATTCTTACATAATCTTTTAAAATCTACTCAACTTTTTTACATCAAAATAATCTTTTAAAATCTTAATCCAATATACTCTTAGTGTTAATTTTGGTAAACTTTAATACATTTAAATTAGAGAAAATAAATTATACATTAACAATATAAAATAGTTTTATATGTTCATCAAATTATAAATTGTTGGATGTATGCTAAGTTCGTTGACATTAAGTGCATGACTATTAACCTATTTAAAATATTTTTTTATTATTTCACAATGACATAATATATATTTTAATATTATCCCATTATATATGATTTTTAGATAATTATTAATGTAATATAATTAAATATATGTCACATGATTAATATTAAGTGATCACAAGAATTATTTAGAAAAAAATTATGAATATCAAAATCAATACAAAAATTAAAGAACTAAAACTAAATCAAATTATGTTTATAAAAATTAAAAAATATTTATACCTAATTTTAATTTTATTATTTAATTTAAACTAATGTTAATTTTTATTTGACTTTAGTAATGGCTATTATAATTGGGTATATGAGCAAATGATTACTATAGTTGAATATATGAATTAGTTTTACCAATTTAGGTCAAATTTCTATTTGCTCAAAATATTAATATTTGGTTTACGATGAAAAATGGTTCCATTTTGTTGGTCAGCAATTGCATTCACTTGGTGTAACTTACAATTAAATAGGCTGGCGCGACAAAAAATAAGAAATGAAAAAAGTAAAAATAACTAAAAACTAAAAAGTTTTACTCAATTTTAAACAATAATTAAAATTTATATAAAAATACCATATAAACATGTTATTTTTGCCATTTAATATTTATAAGCTATTTAAATAGATAATTTTATCAAATATTTAAATTTTAATAAGTTAATTTAACAATTTTCAGTTATTTATTTTTAACTACTAATTATTTATAATAAAAGGCATTGCATATCATAAGTAATATTATTAAATATTTTTATTTTTTATTCCAAAATAACTAATCTAATTAATAAATCACAATTATTTAGATCAAACCAAACTAATATCACAAGTGATATAAAAATCACAATTATTTAGATTACTTATTATTCTTTAAACTAATAGCAAACTTTAATTCAAATAAATGTACATTGGTAAATTATTAATTACATACTTCGCATACCCTTTGGCAAAATTTATAGGATTGCATATACGTCGAGTTTAAGAATATTCAGTATGATTTACGTACTCGTAGAATTTTGAGTCAATATTATTTAAAAAAAATAATTATTTTATATTTTAGAACATGATTTTAAACTATGTTTTGACTTATTCAAGATGTGAAACTTGTCTCACTAGATTTATCTATATAAAAACTATAAATCTCAACTAAGGTTCAAACAAAAAATGTTCTAGAAATGTCACAATTGTTCAACCAAAGTCGATCAAAGAATAGAGTGTACCTAAGACATTCCTTTGGAGTGACTACAATAACATACACCTCCTTTATAAGTGTCTCTGTGAATTCAAGAATCGTCTTGTAAGAGCTCATAACTTAGTTTAGGTGGTAGTCCTTCTATCTATATGATATGTGTCCTTGCGAGACGCACAAACCTTTTCTATAAAATAAAAGTTTTCATATAATGGTAAAAATCATGTGAAAAAGAATTCGTGATTATTTAGAAAAGAATTTAATATGAGATTTTTTTAGTTTTTTTTATTATTAATAACTCATTTTTCAAACAATTTTTTCTTGTGTATCACTATTTTTAGTTTGAATATTAGTTAATAAAATGAACGGTGGAGTGATACTATAGTTATAGCATATAATGAATTATTAATTTCATTCCTAGAAATGTAAGACAATGTTAAACTAGTCTCTTAAAAAAGGAAAATACAAAATTGTCCTCCACTTTGCATTTTGTCCCTAAGTTAGTTTCAACGTTAATGGACATTAATAACATTGTTAATGGATGCACAATTGCAAGTTTAATGACATGTTGGCACTTCCTCTCTCTCCTACTTGGTAGGGGTGATAATATAGGTTAAAATTGACGAGTCAACTCGCCTAACCTATAAAAAATATTGGATAAGCTAAGTGACTCAACTTATCGACCTATGCAAACTCACCTCATTAATCTTTTTTTAATGTTATCAATTATATTTTACTTGTGTTGTGTTGATGCATAAGTTTTAGATAATTAATATGATTGATATCAAATTATTTATTTAAATTTTTAGTGTTATTCAAAGTATAAATTTGTTAATTGTTATTATTTTCTGTTTATTTTATAAAATTAATTCCTTTAATAAGAAAATTGATATTTAAATTTTAGTTAAATTAATACTACTTTAATTCTTTTAATTAAATTCGAGTTATTATTATAAAATGACAAATTTTAATAATTATTTATTTATTTATTTTGATGGGTTAATCCGCATGGCTATAGATTTCAACTCACTCAAATAAAAAGTATCAAACCATCACAACTCACTTTTAAAGAATTGTTGGTGTAACAAGCCAAAATATGAAAAAATATGTTTTGACACCTAAATGGTTGACATTTCAAACCATCTATGTCAAATAGACTAATTTGAAAAAAAAAAATCTCTCCTCCTCATCTTACTCCTCACCCACCCTTCTTTGTCACCTCCAATATCACTTCCCCTCTCTACCTCTTCGTTCCATTCCCTACAGCACTTGAACCCCATCAAAATAAAGTGGGCATTCTTGTAGTAAATGGGGAACCTTGTTTGTTCTCTTTCTTCAATATTTTCTTCATCAACATAAAACACCAACCTCGTCTTTGAGTTTGAATGGTGGTCGTTAAACTGAAATCTCCCAATCTCATCATGCTTGGGATGCTCATTTCGATAAATTGAGAATGCATCAATAGCAGGAAAGGTGGGTGGCGCAAGGAAGGTGTTTGATGAAAAATGCCTTTGATTGTGGGTGGTGTAGTCACATTAACTGCGAGAAACCTAAGTCAGTCACATAAAATAAATTCTTCCAAGTCTAGTTCAGAACAAGTAAAAATGATCAAACATTCGAAGATGTTATAGAGAAAGTCAATTATGAAAGCAGCTGTTAATTATCCTTTCTCTTCTTATAGTTCCTTCTATTTAATAACATAATTATCACAGGTCTCTTCATAGGCATCAATGACTTCAGTATTGCTAATTTTCGAAAGCATCATTAGATATCATTCCTTAAATACAATGAGTTGAAGTTTCTAAAATCAGAACAAAACCTTAAGCTGTCCCAAAATGGCTAACTTAACGATAGGGAATGCAACTTGATTTAGCAGATCCAGTTTAGAGACATTGACTTTCAAACTCATGTTACATTCCTAAAAATCATACAATTATAATACAATATACCAATAACTAATATATATGGCTTGGAAGTTACACCGTGATGTGATATCAGGAAGTAAACAAAATGACTAGGCAAAACACACACACATTTGCACTTAAAAGCTTGAGAAAAAAGGAAAAAATTTATTTTACCTGTGACTGCAATCACTTGGCAACCTGTTTAATGTTTTTGTCAATAATAGAACTTTGCTCAAATACAATGTGGCGATTTACTTACTATTTCCCTATATAATTTACATTACTTAATGGTCTGTCCTTTGCTCACCTATTTTCAATTTTTTTGGATATTACCTTTCTTGAGTTCTTATCCAAAGATGCATTCGTTTGAAAGACTAACTTTTCAGCACTTCATACTTTTAGAGAAAAATTTTCACAATATATCGATGTGAACCGATGATAATTTATATCATAGAATGTCACAACACATAATTCAGTTGAACTTAATGAAAAATAACTTTGTTCATTGTCTTGTTTGTTCGTTGTATTTTTTTTTTCTATCTTTACTGCAATATGGATTATGCTTTTGGTTTTGTTCGTAATCCTATTATATTAAAGTTGTAGCTGCAGTAGTGGCCCATTAATGTATCGTCATCATAAACACGTGATTTCTTGTGTTTGAATTTGCATTTTAGACATGATTTTTCAGTTTGGTTTTGATTTTGAGAAACTAATAATTATATCTTTCACATTTCAACCGTGATTTCTTATTTTAGATTTTCAAACTCGAGCTTTAAGATTACACATTTAGAAAAGCAACAACCAAGATAGCTAGGCTAGTTTGACATGAAAAAAAAAACAAAGAAAATAAGGCACCACTAAAAACTGTAACAAGCTGACTTTTATTTATTTTAGGTCATAGAAATCAAGGCTCAAAATAACAAGTTACTCCAGAAATCTACTATTTTTAACGCATTTTCTTATTAATTGAAATTTCTTGAAAATTATAAAAGTAGAAAAAGATTTGTTAAATAATATGTGAAACCTGTAAAAAAACAAAATTATAATTTATAACCAATAAAATAACATGTATTCAAAACAGTACGTTGCTAGCATTTTTGTTTGAATCATATGCAAAAAGTATGAAGCACATTATTATCAAGATCTTCAACTTTTGACCATTCTAACAAGTAATCTGTCTCTAAGAACTCTAAGTTGGATATTCAAAAGAGAAAAATGTAATAGGTAAAGTCCAAAGATTTATTAATTGTTGGTACGAAAGAAATGAAAACATAATAAGTTCACAAAGGTTTAACCGTTTAACATTTAACTGACCGAAGGAAGAAACTGATAAGTGCGGAAATAAAGTGCACTTGTAAGTAATTAGATTCCCGATCTCCTTGTACCAAAATAGACAATCCAAAATTGATTAACTTGTAAACTAAGATGATTGCAGCAAACTTCAGCAACACTGTTGGATGTCAAAACTAAAACAACGAAAAAGACGAGGAAAATAGCCAGGAAATAAAGTAGAACTAGACTAATAAACGTCGTCAACAGTAATAAGTTGACCACAACAATATACAAAAGTCCACTGCAGGCAGCAACAGAACTAAAAAAAGGAAAAAGAAAAATGTAAAACACGACATAAGTAGTATAGTATATTATGCATAAAAATGGGTTTTGATTAGAGTAGATGCCATAATGGTAAAGCAGCAACAGAAGTGGTTTAATTCATTTCCTATGTTTCTTGTTGGGCCTGGAAGGTTTGGGAGTAGTGTTGCGCTTGACGGGGGTCAAATTGGGCTTCTTCATCTTCAAGGCCTCAGGGGTCTTGACCTGACTCAAGCGCTTCACTTTCCTTCCTTCGGAGGCCGCAACCACCACAGATACAAATTTCTTCTTGTTGGGAGCTTTCTTTTTGAGAGCTTGGGGTGTTTTAATCTGACTCAGCCTCTTGGTCTTCTCTTTAGGCGCGGTTTCCTTGGAGGAAGAAAGCTTGTAGGAGTTCTTGACCTTGAAGAGCTTCTCTGATTGGACCAATTTCTTTAACTGTACGGAGAGAAGTTTCCTGAAGTTGGGAGGGAGTGCTTTGCTGTGCTTGTCCTCCATGAACTTGGCTATTGCTGGCTGGCTCGAACCCGTGCGCTCTTTCAACGACGATATTGCATCTGCGATCATCTGCAACAAAACCCTAACAAAATTAAAACCCTAAATACTAAATAGGACGATGAAATGGTACAGAGTGAGAGAGATACCTCCAAGTAAGGAGGGTGGAGCGCCGGCGAGGGAGATTTCTTCTTTGCCATATTTTAGGGAGAAATGTCGAATGAGAATTTCGGGATGAGAGCACAAAATATCTTAGTGCGCGATGTAAATAAGGATAGAGATAGGAAGTGTGGTATACTGTTACTCTTTTGACCCTGATTGAGAGTTAGGAAACTGAATACCATTTATTTTTAATTAATTTGGCATCATCCAAACCTCGTTTGAATTTCAATTTTCAATTAGCTTTTGGCGGCTAACCTTTGCTCACGTTGTTGGGCCCCGTGGGTTCCTCTGTTTCCTATTTCTGTGGAACTTGCAACTTCTTCACCCAATCGTGGCCTGGATAATAAAAATACACTCTTTTTATACCCAAGAGAGATAAGAAAAAAGAAAAAGCATGTCATAAGATGAATGATGTAATAAAGCGATAAAGTGGAAAAATAAGCGTGTAAAAGTTTGGTGCAACAATAACATTATCTACTTTTTAACGTTGTTAGTGTGAGTATCATTTCTTCTGGTGCTGGAGATACTTGTTATTAGTAGTGTAATTACTAATTAGTGATCGCTGCTCACCCCTCCCTTTATCTTTGCTAGTTGCTGCTCTCCCTCTTCTGGAGGCTTTATGTTGAAATGCAATCATGCATCATGATGTCCTTTTCCTTTCAAGATGAGATCGAATCTGAACTTCTCTTTCTATCTAGATCTTTATTATATAGTTTTTTTCCCCACTGGGAATTAAGCTCTTTATAGTTTTCTATGTTTACTTAGCTGGTGTTATTTTTAACGTTAAAATTTAAGAACATATTAAGTTAAAATTTAATATTTTTCAAAATCAACCATACATAACTTTTTTTTTTTAAATTATACTAAACACGAGTATGTTACATAGTACATTTTCATTCACTTCCCCAAAAATATTTTTACATACCTTGCACAAACACAGTATTACTTTTTTTTAATAATCTAATAGAAAAATCCTCTTAAATGAATGTATAAATGGAATTACTAGTCATTATAATGATTTTGAATTGTTGAACTCTTATATCAACGGTATTAGTCCTTATTCCAACACAAGATTGAATAAACCAGTAAATAAATTAATATGCATATTAGCTGGATTTGATTCTTCTGAAGGTTAAAAGAATTTACTTAAAAAAATAGTTATCAATTAAAAAAGAAACAAATTTAATTTCGATATGCACTGTAAGTGTAAAAAAATTATTGTTAATTAATAAAAAAATTATAATAAATATGAATTTTAAAATAATTATTATAAAAATGAATAAACTTACTATGCATAATAAATCAGGATCGAAGACGACGTATACATATACTATTTAATATCTATTCAAAATTAATATAAGTTATCCAAATTTTATTGATTGATTTTTAAGTTATTAATTACAAGTTTTCACTTTATTCTCAAAATAATCTTATACGACTTGGTTAAATAAGCTCTTCGTGTAGCAGAAGGATAGGGAAGTGGACAACAAAAACCCGTCCATTTCGACAACGTTGAGAGGCTTAAGGTGGAGCCGAATCATGTATGTGCACAAGGTTAATTTTTCACCCCATACCACAAACCTCGTATTCTTCAGTCCCTTTCATATTCCAAGCTCCATTCATTTCCCCCAGCTTTATCGCTTCCAATCCATATCCAACAATACAATTCTTCCAAATTAAAACAAACAAACGGATTTCATGCATGTATTACTTGTTTAGGTGCACTGATTGCAGAATCACCCTACGAAAAAGTTACTTCCAAGTTAAATAAGAAACTCTTTTATTTCATTTTTATTGATTAAAAATAAATAAAAAATAGAAGGAACAAAAAAAGATTTTGTTCTTCCAAAGAATTTCCATGAAAGGATCTTGACAGAAACTTCCTAAGTTGGGGGCGAGTTCTTGTTCCTATCCGCACTGTTACTGGGTATATGTTGATCTCTTCTTTTCCCACTCAACATAGGTTGAGGTGTTGACGAGGTGGGTATTTACAAAGACACTCCAACACTTGAGTCAGAGTAAGTTAGAGTATGAACAAGCATGTGGTGAGTGAAGCGTACCTAATACAAGTGATGAATCCCCTTATTTATAAAAGTTGAGCCCTTGTGCGTTGGCAGCCCATATGGCGTGATTCTCAGACCATATGCTCAAGGGTCTCAACATGCATCTTGCCACGTATCATATTAGGGGGTTGAGTTGTGGTCAACTTGGGTCGAGGTGATTGAGCCATGCTGAGGTGTTCTCGGCTCATCGCATATCACATCGAAGGGTCGATCTGTGGTCAACCTGGATCGAGGTGGTCGAGCCATGCCGAAGTGTTCTTAGTGTGGCGGGTATACTTGCCCCAGAGTCACAAGTTCTCAAAGTGGGACTTGGTGACTAGTACGTGTCGACGTCATGTGTCGATGGGGGGACACTTCTTATTGATCAGATTGTTGGGCGCAGTCAGCATGTCCTCCGCGCCTAGGGACTTGTACCTGTGCCTAGGGAGCATGGTAGCTGGTATGTGCTAGCGTGGTGACGTTGGAACTTGTTCCCATGCCTAATCATTGTGTCACCACTTAAGTAGTGCATACATTTAATACCCCACCTAGGGCATCGTGCAGGCGACCTTTGGGTCATAGTCAATCCCGAGGTGCAACCTTTCACCTGTTGGGAACTGGGCCTTCTGTTCACAACTGGAAGGCCCAAATCGTGCCTAAATGGTGAGGGTGTTCTAGGGGATCCTCACTTATTGCCTAATCCAAATTGGAGACTACTTTTCATGTCAAGCTCTCTTAAGTTGCCTTTCCGAGATCTTTGTTTCCATCTTCCTATTCAAGTTCTTCTGAAGGTACGTCATGAGTTCTCAGGGTTCTCTATCAACTTCGGGAGGTCGGATGCTAGAGGTTAAAGTGGTGCCTATAGGTGCGCCGACCTCTTCAGACTCTTTATCCTCATCCTCGTCCTCGTCTTGGTCTTTGAGTGCGTCCAATGGCAAGTTAATGATGGTGGTGGATGAGGTTGCATCCCATATAATTGCTGCCTCATCATGAGACACTGCAGTGCCGCCGCCAACGAGGAAACCCATGGTCGTTGCTCCGGACTAGTGAGTCTTGCCATAGAGGAGGGTATTTACGCCTATCTGCCTTCTCGATTATAAGTGGCTGAGCGGGGAAGTGAATGCGTACCCATCTTGATTGTGTTCGAGTAAGGCAGTGGTCGACTTGGCCAAGGCCATGCTAGTCGGGTTGTTGGGTTGCGAAGCGAACTTCGTACTGGAGCCCTACTTGGCCAACAAGCGAGTATATCTAGGGGCCAAGGAAGGGGAGACTGACTTCTTTTATATGTACGAGACGCAATTGTGAGACCTCGACATTAACCTTTCATAAGTTTAAGGCCAGCGTATTGCAGACTTTGAATGTCGCTCCAAACCAACTGCACCCTAACGGGTGGGCGGCTATGCAGGCGTTTAGGATGATTTTCCACTGCCTTTGCATGACGCCCACTGTGGCCAAATTCCTCCACTATTATGTGGTCTGCTTGGGCTAAAAAATAGGATGGGTATCATTGACAAGCCTCTCGAAGACTTGTTTGTTCAACGCGTATTCCACCTTGTATAAGGGATTTAAGGGTCACTTTGTGAGGGTCTCATTCACTATCGACCACAGACTGATTCCTCTTTACTGGTGGTGCTCGTGCAAGTTCAACGGATGGTCTCGGGATGACATGTCGACTCGTGATAGGTTGGACATGGCATACTTGGACGAGCTCCCCTAGGGGATGAGTTCCAAGGACATTGTCAGACTGGTCTTTGTCAAGGGCCTTGTGAGGACTTTGTGTGGTAAGATGTTGTTGTTCGACACATGGTAGGTCGGTTGTGCAACGACGTTCCTCATAATTACTTTTCTTCATTTGTGTAGATCTAATGAGGAAGTTTGACTTTCGCGCCTTGAGGATGAGGTACACAATCGATAAGGGCTCGATTGCCGAGGTCAAGATATTGACTCGTGACAATGTGATGGAGGTTGTGCATGCCCTAATGCTGGCAGATAAGGCGGGCAAAAAAGAAAGGAGCTAGCGTTTAGGGTTGGGGGCCTTGTTGATGACCAAGATCACGGTACCTTGTCTTTATCGTGCCCTTCCCTAACTCTCTGAGGCTTGAGACCCAATCCTTTTAACCTCTCGCGGCTAATTGTATAAAGTGGAAAGGATTCACTTTGGGGGCCCGACTTTAGGTCACGAAGCATGATCGAACCTGGCTTCTTATTGGCACACGACTGTGAGTTGTTGTCGAGGGTAGGTCCCCTGGTAGCCATGGAGGCAATCATCATCTACCATGGTTGCTCTTGGGTGATGACGCAGTTTTGGGCGGAGCTTTCAAGAACTCCAAGGAGTTGATCAAGGAGTAGAGTGCTAAGGCTGTGGTGCTCAAGGGGCTTCGGAAGGAGGTTGGTGCTATGAAGAAGGAAATGACAAGTGTCAGGAACACCTCGAACGAGTTGCTAAAGAATGTCATGGTGGCTCAGGCCATGCTAGTGACCAAGGATGAAGAGCTTGCCCAAGAAAAGGAAAAATTTGTGTCCTTAGTAGAGAGTAGACGAGCGGTGGAAGAGAGGGCGTCTTCAGCTGAGGCCATTACTACCGAGGTAGACAGGTTAGCTAAGGACTTGAAGGAGACCGAGCTGGCCATTATGTTCCAGCATGAGGTCAGGTTTGCGAAGGCTGCTTGTTATGTGCCTATGATCATGTCGAATCTAGACCTAACTGTTCTGAGTGTCCACAAGGATGTGAAGGATGGGACAATAGTGGGTTTGGATGAGTTGTCCGAGGACGAATCTTGAATGTAATTGGAAAGCTATTTTGTACTTTTCATTCTATATTTAATGAAAAGTATTTTTATTATCTTGTTAATTTGTTAATTTATTTTGCTCTAATCTCCTTACGTTGGTTTCGAGTGCAATTATGAGTGTGCGAGTGAGGTGCCGATATTTGGCGTGCCCCATCAATGAGGGTGCACACTTAGGTGACTATGTTTTTCTACATTCGAATTCGAATTCGAGTGGTAGGAAGGGTCAGGCCTTCTTGGCTGCTTTTGGTAGGAAGCAAAACAACGAAGCAAGTCGTCCCGTCAACCTCTATTACCTCTTTCACATTTTGGGGACACTTCATTTGGATGATGATGTCGCACTTGTCGGGGTTAGCCTCTATGTCGCTATAAGTGAGCATAAAACCCAAGAACCTTCCCCCTTAGACTTCGAACACACACTTGTCTAGGTTTAGTCGCATGTCGTATTTTCGTACTTGGACGAAGATCTCTTCTAGGTTCTTGATGTGTTCCTCGGGGCTGAGAGACTCGATGACCATGTCTTCCACGTACACCTCGAGGTTACGACCGATATGATTGGCGAAGACCTTGTCCATTAGTCGTTGGTAGGTGGCCCCTGTGTTTTTCAAGCCAACGACATGACTTGGTAGCAACAAGTTAGCCCATCTGTCATGAAGGTGGTCTTGTCTGCATTCGGTGGGTACATCTTGATTTGATTATAGTCGAAGTATGCGTCTAAGAAGCTAAGAATTTGAAAACTTGATGCCCCAATGACTAGTTGATCTATGCTCGACAAGGGGTAGGAGTCTTTAGGACAAGCCTTACTTAGACCAGAGTAGTCGATGCACATTCGCCACTTTCCATTATTCTTTTTTACGAGTACCACGTTGGACAACCACATCGTGTAGCTGACCTCTCTGATAAAGTTGGCAGCCCTAAGCTTGGTTGTCTCCTATTCTATGGCTTTTCGCCTGTCTCCTCTCGTTTTCCTCTTTGCTGTGCAACCGACTTAGGTTCCACACAAAGCATGAGTTGGTTGTAGATGATATTGAGATCTATTCCAAGTATGTCGAACAGTTGCCATGAGAACAGGTTGGCATGCCCCCGAAGGATGGATATCAGTTGTTCCCGATGGGGTCCTTGCATCCTTTCTCCTTTCTGGGTGCAATGCTCCTCATTGGTCATGGGGCACGTTTTCGAGCTTCTTGATGGGCACGACTCTCTGATCGATCAGAGGCCTGAGGTCGAGCTCAACATCAGTCGAGATCTCGATGTGTGTAGAGATATTGTCTTCTTTAGGGGTTTTGGTAACTACCTTGAGGCTATCTACATAGCACTATTGAGCCATCTTCTGGTTGACCTTGACGATCACTATTTGGCCATTCAAGAAGGGGAATTTCATGACTAGGTATAGGGTGGAGACTATGGCGTTGAGGGCATTCGACACCGGTCGACCAATCAAGACGTTGTAGGAGGTGTCGGCCTCCCTTATGTGGAGGTCGATCTATCCGCGCATGTCCATGCCCTCTCTTAAGAAGCCCACCAATTGCTCGTGGTGTGAGCATATCTCAGCCTCCAAGATATTGGTCAAATTGTCTTGGTCGATCGGTACCTTCTTGACAACAAAATTGGCTACTTCGATGGTGATTACCATAAGATCATTCTGTTATGGGTTGGATCCAATGAAGTCTTGGTTGGTGAAGGTGGTGGGGGCAATTGTTTAGGGACTCGGTCAGCGTCGACATGGATGTTATTAACGGTGCGTAGGTAACGCTTTATGGTCGTGCTCGAAGACTCATCGACAAATCCCTTACTATGGTGCCCTTTTGAACCTTGAGATACCATCACGTTAAGGGGTTGAAATGTGGTTGGCCCGAGTTGAGATGGTCAAGCCATGCTAAAATGTTCTTGGTTTGCTACGTATCACACTGGAGAGCTGAGCTGTGATCGGCTTGGACCGAAGTGGTTGAGCCATGCTGAATTATTCTCAATGCACAAGTTTAGATTTAATAGAAATTGGTCATTTATTTATATTTTCGTATTTTTGTTTAAACCCCCTTCCTTATTGTTAACCAATTTTATTTTGCCTTAGAAATGTATAAGTAACACGCGAAATACCAACGTGGAACAATGATAATTTTAAAAATAAATATTGATTAAAAAAATAAAATAAAATAGGATATAACAAAAATCAAAAGGTTAGTCTGTTTGTTACGAAAAGCATTTCCTAACCAATAACATTTTTCTTGGTACAAATCGAGGAACCCTAAATAAATTAAATAAGATATATAAAATCAATTTATTCATTTTTAGAAAAAGTTATGTGTTATTTTTTTTTATAAAAGTTGAAGTATATAAATTAAAATAGTTATTTTTAATATAAAATAAATTTAATTTATTTCATCCTTTACTTTCTTCTTTGAGTTATCTAAGCATATGTGTAGGAGTACATCATTAATCATCCCTTTAAACGACGCGGAGATGACTAATGCATATACTCTACGTCACTCACGTAATTAAGCAAATCTCTATCTATGCCTGATATAAGAAACAAAGAAGAGGCCGTACGTCACTATTGGAATAAAGGATTCTCTAACAAACTCTTAGTAAAAAAGGGTGAAATAATTTTATAATAGATGGTTGGCACAATTAAGGTGATTATACGAACCATCTTTAAGTGAGAATTACACAAATTATCTAGGATGACATTGTTTATTAATTTTTATTTAAGTTACACTACCTTGAAATTAAACATTCATGCATAATAATCAGTGAACAAGTTGCACCAATATTTATTTGATCATTAACTCAACACTAATCAAGGACACGAAGCTAAACAACAATAGACACCTCAGGAGACAATTTTTTTTCATTTTCTTCCCACTTCTCTTTCACTGCTATCATATGCTAATAATCTCTCTTTTGATTTATTTTTCTCATACAAATATAGAGTCCGTTGCCGTTGCTCAAGTAATAATGAAAGCAGAGAGACAAGAATTACCGAAAAAAAGCATATATCAAATGAACAAGTGAAAGGGAAGGCAAAGAAGGGCTACAAAAATGAAGGACCGGAATGAGAAGTAACTCGGGTTCGAAAAGCGTAGCAGTGGCATCATTTTTTCACCGTTGTTATTGTCATTATCCGAAGGGAATGGCGTTCCATGTGAGAAGTGCGGTTGTGCTGGTGGCCATAGGTATTGAGTTTCGGGTGCTTCTGGTGTCCACGGCATAGGGGGTACTAGTGATGGCAAGCAGGCACCACCTTCACACGGTGGTTTTGGTGGCGGAAGCATCTCGCAAGGGCCACATGTTGGTTTCGGCGGCGGTGGACATTCAACAACCGTGGGTGGTGGAGGAGGAGGTGACGGTGGACACTCTATCACTAGGGGCGGTGGTGGAGGTGGAGGTGGAGGTGGAAGCAGGGGTTGACATGGATTCTCGCACTCCGAGCACATTGTGCATGGAACTTGGTCTTTTGCCACGATTGAGTTTGTTTGGGTGGTGGTTGAAACAGTGGAGAATAGTGCTGTTGATACGAGTAAAATAATGGAGGACAAGGTCAACAGAAGAGGCAAATGAGCCATTTTTGTTCCAGAGGGATTGAAATTGAAGGCAGAGCAATGAGTAAGAAATATACAAGAGAATTAATTAATGATGGCTTTTGATTGCGAGGGAGAACGTTACATCATATATTCTTGTGTGTTGGTGGCCGCACCATTTGTCGGTGTTTTATCTTCTTCCATATCGTCTCATAATCATTTAATAATTTTATGCCATAGCTGAAATTTATTTTATTTATATAAGAAGTCATTTTAGGTAAATTTTTTCTATATATAAATATTTAAAAGAGAAGAAAATAAGATGAAAAAATAAAATAAACTTTTTATATATTAAAATTAACTCATATATAATTTAAAAATTAGTTTTTTTTAGAATTTATAAAAAAACTTTTATAAATTAGTTTATATAAGAACTAATTTCAACTTTTAAAAAAAATTATCAGTTTTTCCCTTATGGCAAGAGATTGACAGAAACCAAAATAAGATATATGTACGTGTAGATAGATTTATTGGCTGCATGCATATACATCGCATTCTTCATCACATGTAATTCTAGAGAATCCCAAAATATAATAATATGAAAGAATTTATGCAGCGACTCTTGCTGGCTTGCAAGGTGTATATGTCCTTGAGTATGATATTATTTGTATTGATCCTGTGGTACATATAGCTTAGCGTAGAAGGGAAAATTAATGTGTAAATAAAATAAATCGATCAAGAAGAATGGACGAAAAAAGCTATTAGAGATTTCAGACAACGTGATAAATTGTTGTATTATATCATATAATTTAATAGTACATATTATGAAAAAATACCCGAAGTCCCTAAGCGCTAATAAACATATATACTATCTTTTTGTAAGTGTATTTAAAGTTTTCTTTTACTTTTGTAAGGGTTTAAATTTTTTGGAAAAAGTTATAGTATATGATATTAAAGTATTTTTCTTTTTTTCTTTTTAAAATTTTAAATACTCAATATATTTTAAATACTTGCAATTTTAAATTTTTTGGAAAAAGTTATAGTATATGATAATATATATACCCGCCTACTCATAAAGGATTATAAACGAAAGCTCACGATAGAAATGGGAGATATTCTATTTGCGGCTGCAAACTTCAGAATCTTGAACCGCAGTGACAATCATTGGGCTTAACAGAAAAGGCCCATTTTAGGACATTCTTGATTTTATTTTCAGCCCATGAACTGAAGTAAGCTTATTTGACAAACTATCGAAAGTCTTAGATGGGCTTGAGCTTGTAACTCCATATTAAATTTTTTCTGCGGCCTGTTTGAATAATACAATTGGAATTATAATTCAATTTTGTACCGAAATAAATTATTTTAACTATAATATATGAATTGTTTAAAAATTTAAAACATTTGATTGAAAAAATTATTGAAGTTTTGAATTTATTTTTTCAACTTGATTGCAAATATGATGAGTTTTTTTTTTTATTTGTGTGATTAAAGGAAGGAGAGTGAGAAAATAAAAGAATTCTAATAAATTCATGAATATTTTATTAAGTAATCATTAATTTTATTTTTAAAGTATTATTTTATAAAAAAATAATTAATATTTTTATTGAGAAAACTATTAATTTCATCTTTTAAAAGTATACTCTTTCTCTGAGTTGTTTCTAAAGTAAAAAATTATTAAAATATTTTAAAAATATTAGTAATCATGCTAGATAACTTCTCAAAATTAAAAACTTCTTAATTCTTAAACTTTATTGTAACACATCATTTTTTTTTATGAATGATGGAATATATCAACTTAGAGCTAAAATAACAAATATTCAATACTTTAAATATTACTTACATAATTTTATTACTTAAAAAATATAATATTTCGAAGAAAATTAGTGATTTATTTATTTAGTTAGGTGAACATAGAATAGAAAAAAGAAAAGAAGAATCAGGTGGGATCTATAGAAAAAATATTCCCTCCAAAATACAGAGATGCTTTTTTTTTTTCTGTTAATTTTTTTATTATTAATTTATTTTATATAATATAAAAATAAAAATTATTAAAAATATTATATATTTTTTAAATTAAAAATTTATTATTATTATTATTAAATCATTTTTTATAATTTATTTATTTATTTATTATCTTTTCTACTCATTCAAGTAAATAAATAGAAAACTTATTTTATTTCTATTCATTTAAATGCCAGCTCAAACAAAAATGCATTTGATAAAGAATATATGGGGACTAGAAAAAAATTATTCTTTTTAATTTTTGCCTTATTTGTACTCTATTTTACACCATAGTATTTCATTATTTATTTCTTCTCGATTTCATTGCTTCCCCCATGGCATAAGAATGTTTATTTAAACTCTCTATTTGGAAGCATCTCAAAACAGGGTTGCAGAGATAACGATAAGGCATGGGAGGAAGAGAAAGGGAGAAAATAATGGAAGGGAAGTTGTCGCGTGCAGCAAAGAAGGTTACAGCGTCTTCCATTCAAGAACTCTCCCAGCTTGCTCAGCGGTGCAACGCCATCAACCTCGCCGAGGGCTTCCCCGACTTCCCCGCCTCTCCCCACATAAAAAACGCCGCCGTTTCTGCCATCAATTCCGACTTCAACCAGTACAGGTTTCTTCATTCTTCACTTCACACAACTAGTTCCGTAAGTATATCCCCCTTCTTTATGTATCTTCATTTTTTTATTTGTAAACAATTCAAGGCACGTGCAAGGTGTATGTGATTACTTGGCCAATGTGGTGAAGGAAATGCATGGTTTAGACATTGACCCTCTTACTGACGTAGTTATTTGCTGTGGTCAAAGCGAGGCCTTTGCAGCTACAATCTTTGCAAGTTGTTATTCTTCTTACTTTATGAGTTAGATATTATTGTGGTAGTTTCTTGAATGTGTCGTTAACATAGCATATGTTGTGTTTCAAACAGCAATTGACCCGGGTGACGAAGTCATACTGTTTGACCCTTCGTATGAATCATATGAAGGAGTGGTGACCATGGCCGGGGGAGTCCCTGTAAGCTTGCTATCTTGAACCTTGTTTAAGTCTGGATCATACTTTTCTCCCTTAAACTTTTTGTAAATACTTATAGAAAAATAAAACAAGTCTTTTTAAAGGCTAAAATTTGTTTATATATAAATTAAAAAATTTATCTTTTGAAAAGTTAATATGTAAATTTTTTTTACATATTAACTTATACATAAGCTAATTTTAACTTAAAAAAAATTTAATTTTTATTTTTATAAGTGCTTATGAAGAATTTTATGGTAACATATCCGTATGGTTTAAGAACAAAGATTATTAGTACAGCTTTCTATGTGTTGTTGTGTCAATTTATTCTATATAGTCCATATTTATATGAATCCAATGGTCCCGCAGGTTTGTTGTCTCTGGAAGTGTTATTGATATTAGATTTTGTAATTTTGTCGTGTTTGTGATGTCCCCTTGTTTTTGTAAACATAATTGGACAGATTCACGTGCCACTTGACCCGCCTCAATGGACTTTGGATCCAAGCAAATTATTGAGATCGTTTACTGAGAGAACTAAAGTGTTAGTACTGAACAGGTTAGAAATTACAGTAATTCATAATTCCCTTGATATCCTTCAACCAATAGAATAGCGATTGAGTGAATATTTTTTTAAAAATAAAATGTGAATAAGTGTCACAACCTAAATCGTGACGCTAGGCGAAGTGGGCCGAAATGGACCAAGTCGAAACTATCTCGGCCATTTCATGGCC
This sequence comes from Mucuna pruriens, assembly GCA_025330945.1. NCBI lineage: Eukaryota > Viridiplantae > Streptophyta > Magnoliopsida > Fabales > Fabaceae > Mucuna > Mucuna pruriens. The sequence goes on from JAENHJ010000154.1 coordinate 1,580,390, forward strand.
GAAGCCAACTCGGTCACTAGAGTCGCCATCGGCGTTTTGTTTTAGGGAACGCTAGGAAATCTGGTGGAAAAGGCACATGAGTTCGGGAGTTAGTTATGCGTTGGGGACACAGGGTGTCCTAGCACGCCTATCACCTGATAGTTACCTTTGGTCAGCTACAAAGAAATGGGAATGATGCTTAAGCTTGGGGTTATATTCTCTTGGGTACAGGTCGTGGAGTGGCAGGGGTAGAGGTTGAGTCACTTTTTGGGTTTTTTTTTTTGTTGCATGACTTGGCAAGAGTGTGTCTCTTGTGCCTACGTACCTCCGCTGATGGAAATGTCAAAGTCCATGTAGTTCTGGGTGGTTATTGGTTCAGGGCAAGGCAAAGCCGACCCGTATCTGCTTAGCCATATTTAGGTCGAGACGGACTCAGCATTGGCGAGGGCAAGTTTAAAGGGTTGGCTCGCCCACATTGGGGCCGAGATGGACTCGGCCTTGGTGGGAAAGGGATGAGGTCATTTCGTCCCGGCAGGCGAGGCTGGGGTGGACTTGGCTTTAGCAAAAGGAGGTGTGGGAGGAGGGTAGGCTGGGCAATTGGACTGGTTTCGCTCGGAGGTGAGGCCGTCTCATTCCGGCCAGGGGGGCCGAGATGGTTCGGCCTTGGCAACAGGGGAGAAGGGCGACTAGGCAATTCGGTTTCGGTTTTGCTCAGAAAGGGGGAGGAGTTTCCTAAGGCTTCACCCTGAGGGGATGTTCATGCATTTACTTTACTAACTTGGTATCTAGAGGAGTCTAGTGCCTTCTTCCTTTCGTCCAATACCTTCTTTCTTCCCTCAGTCTGGCTCTGGATTCCTGTCTAACTTCCTTTGAGCGATCGTTAGTTTCTCTCTTTTTTTCTCTTGCCTGTTTTCTCTCCCTCAATTTTTTCGACCGCCTTCTACTTTATCTTGGGGCCTTTTATAGGCCCTGAGGCTGACCTTGCTGTACTCCTCTATACCTCTACGTTCCCACAATCTTGGTTCCACTCCTCCTATGATCTTGCGGTTATCTCTCGGATACTGTGAGTGATCGACTCCACTACTCCTCAACGCGAGTCAGTGGAGATGTATTGAGGACCTGGTCCCGGACGGATTCGAGGTCTCACAGTAAGAAATGCTAGTGCTATCAATTTATGGTTTAAGCTCGTAATATTTGAAAATTTGTATGATACAGATGTTTCAGATTATCCATTTTGTGTATTTTGATGTCAAGAATTTCCCAGGATTATGCTCTCATATGCCTAACTTTTGTGAGGAAATTGCAATACTTGAAGAGTTTGCTGTGTTTTGTTTGTTTCATTTTTTCTGTGATTCAAAATTTCTCTTTCAGAGGGCCGCTGTCAGAAAGAGAAAAACAGTGGGATGCTTCTATTTTCTTTCATTATTTTAGATGCTTAAAGTAACGCGTTATAATAAAAACAATCACTTACATGTTTTTTGTTATGCATCACAATGTTTGCAAAAAGATGTTTAGCCTCATGATATGAAATGCAAAATGCTGACATAAAGTTTAAACAGTCCTCACAATCCGACTGGCAAAGTTTTCACAAAAGAGGAACTTGAGATTATTGCTGGAGAATGCTGCAGCCGGGATTGCCTGGCCATAACAGATGAAGTATGATATTCCTTTACTTTGTACTGATAGAACTTCAATTTTAGAATTTAAACATGATATTTGTGAGATCAATTAAAATAATAGATATCCATGTTCCATATCTTCTTCTGCTACTGCTATTTACTGTAAAAGGAAATATGGCTTAGAGGATAGATCACATATATGTTGTGAGGATTGCTAGCAGACTCTCTTAGATACTTTCTTTTTAAAACTCTTTCTATTATTAGCTGAAATTTATTTAAAATCACAAATTTTGGTGAAACATACCAATAAATCAGGAGAAAAGCTCATTAAATGAAAGTGGATCCCATTAAAATTTGTGATTTTCAATAAGTTTCACCAAATAATAAAGAGAATCTAAAAAAAGAAAATGTTTGGGAGAGTCTCGCTATGTTTTAGGGGGTCACAACTTATTCATGCTAACTATCTCGTGATAGTATTTTTCTTGCTTTTAATTGGTTTTCTCGGACAAAAAATTATCACTGTTTATTTGCTTTTAATTTGGATTATCGTACTTCTCTGCATGAATTTGCATAAGCACAAGAAAAAATTACTGGGAATTTCGAATTTTCAAGAATAGAATATTTGTCTAGTATTTAAATAATGTAACGGTTTGCCTTCTTTATATAGGTATATGAGCATATAAGGTATGACAACCTACAACATATCTCCCTTGCCTCATTTCCTGGAATGCAAGAGCGGACTGTTATAACATCTTCTCTGTCTAAATCATTTAGTGTCACAGGTAACAGTTCAAAGCTGCACGAACCAAACTATACTGGAAGTTTTTTAGTTTTCATTTCTATAAAGAATTCCTTTAACTCACCGTTGGTCTGTCATGTATCAGGTTGGAGGATTGGATGGGCAATTGCACCAGCTTTTCTTGCGTCTGCTATAAAAAATATTCACGTAAGACTTACAGATTGTGCTCCAGCACCTTTTCAGGAAGCTGCGTTGACTGCTTTGAGAAGTCCCCCTGAATACTTTGAATCACTCAGAAAAGTAAGAGATAAAAAGTGCATTTGAGGAACCATCGAACTAGTGGTTGTTCTATACAACTAGAAAAAGTTGAACATTGATGTCATTATTCAATCCCCTCCTCCCCCCGCAGAACAAAAAGAAGTCATAACAATGCTATGTTTTTTACTTTTTCCTGATGTTTTTTTTTTTTTTTTAATTTATGCAGGATTATCGATCAAAAAGAGACTATATCATCAAGTTGCTTTCGGGAGTAGGTTTTAAGATAGAGTTTATACCTCAGGGTTCCTTCTTCTTATTTGCTGAACTTCCTGACAATTGCCCCCTTTCAGATGTATGTGCACTCTTTAATCTCTTCTAGTAGATATTAGTTTAGGAACTATTTCAACTGTCATTGTCCATACATAAGTCCATTATTCTACTGTTGCTTTCTAGCAATAAATGTTTTTTGTTCACAGGTAGAGTTTGTTAAGAAACTAATACTAGAAGCAGGGGTAGTGGCTGTTCCAGGACAAGGATTTTTTCATACAAACTTATCATCAAATGAAGTTTCTAGCTTAAGTTGTTACTACCAGAAGAGATACATCAGGTTTGCATTCTGCAAGAGCGATGCAACTTTGACTATGGTTGCAGAAAGACTGGCTAAGCTTTTGGATGCTGGGGTCTGGATGGAGAAAGAATAATGGATGACAGGAACAACTACGATTGAGGATGATTGAACTAATAAAGCTTGTATTACAGATTCATTTGACCAAAAGATTATGCTAGCGTGTTTTTAATTCGTTGGTCAAAAGTTGAAAGATATAACCATGAAGTGATCCCTTCCTCTGTCCACCGCTTTCAACATTTCTTTTTCCATTTTTTCCCAGCCTTAAATCCATGTACTTGGATCCTTGCAAAACCATGCAAATGCAATGCTTATTTCTCTCTGCGGTTTAACCGGATTATCCTGATTTTATGTTGAAGCTATTAAACGTGGGAGATAAAAGCACGTCCAATTTTTTATTTTTTTTTCTGTGAAATTTCCTTGGTACCTTTTTATAAATATCTCTTTAGTTACCATTAGTGAATTCTTACTAATAAAGGATTTCTAACGAAATGCAGTTTTGGCACCGTCCTTCCTAATCCAAGATTAGTAACACGATCTACGTTTCAGTAGGTATCATTTTATTTTTTATTTTTTATTTTAATTTTTGCACCTGATATTATTTTTTTTCAATGTTGAAAGACTATCAAGTGCGCTCATTGTATATGAGACAACTTCACCCCAACTGAAAGATGGACGAGAAAATAAAATACTTACCACTTAACTTTTCTTTTGGTGGGGAAATTTTTATATTCTATTTTGATAAAATACCCTTCACGGAAATTATGATAGATGGTGCCCCTTTTTTTTTTTAATATTCATATTAATATTATATAAAGTAAAGATGGGCCAATTACGCTGGAGGCAAGTCATACCCAACGATAAGAGGAGGGCTTTAGCCCAAATAAAGGAGCGCCCGTGAAATGATGATGAAAATACCAAAATAGCCTCATCGGAGACGAGATTGTGCGAAGAAATGTCGAGTGAGGAAGATGGTGTAGCAGAAGAACAAGGAAGACCTCTTCTCGGCCATGATTTTGATTCCTCAATTCTCGTCGTCCGTCAAAATGAAGACACTATCTTTCCTTTGCCATCCAATCACACAGATAATACATCGTCTTTGCCCTCTCTTTCTGTTCCTAATCAACGGCTTGCTTCTCTCGATGTCTTCCGCGGTCTAACTGTCGCGGTTCGCCCCACTATTTTCTCTATCACTTCAATTCTTTCATGTTTATTACTTCCAAAGCGCCACTGATTGAAGACGGTTCTTAGTTGTCAGCTTAGCATTAATTGCGTGAAGCAAATTAGCCAATAAAACTATTATTTGAAAATTCTTTATTTTTTAATTTTACTGTCAGTTAGTTAACTGTATCCACCTTTTGATTTTGCTTAGTTAAGCTTCTCCGCAATAACTTGAATCTAGTTGCCTCTTCTTTGCATTAAAAATAAAATAAATCTCTTAAATTTTGATGCAGTTGATGATATTAGTTGATAATGTGGGAAGAGCTTTTCCGTCCTTGAATCATTCTCCATGGTTTGGGGTGACACTAGCCGATTTTGTAATGCCGTTTTTCCTCTTTGTGGTTGGCGTTTCGATTGGTTTGGTATTCAAGGTACGAAATCTTCCGAACCCTTTCCTGCCTTTTTTATAACTGCTTCAGCTCCTTAAGGATACTGTCCTATGCTGCAATTGTGTAGATCGCTTAAGGAGTGGTGTTTTGGACTTTGGATACTGTATAGTTATATATTAGTGACTTTCTTATATATAGACATACAAATAATGAAAGAACCGTAATTTTGAACAATATTCTAATCCTTGGATAACCTTTCAGAAAGTCTCTAGAAAACCCAATGCCACGAAAAAAGTAGTATTGAGGACAATTAAGCTTTTTCTTTTGGGGCTTTTACTTCAAGGTATGTTCACCTGTTTTTCTTCCATTTCATTACCTTTGCAACCAGCTAAAACTTGTCAGGCAAAATTCTCATATATTCTTTTGTACATCTTGTTATTTATAGTAATTAAATCCAGGTTTTGTTGTAGCTATGTAATCGCAGTAATTCACTATATATGTGTGTACAAGTGATGCAATTGATAGCCATTGCTTTAATGTTTCTGCCTGAAACTTATTCATAGGTGGGTATTTCCATGGGCGCGGCAAATTAACATATGGAGTTGATTTGAGCAAGCTACGCTGGCTTGGTGTACTTCAGGTAATTGCAACCAGTAAAGTTGTTAGCCCTTGCTGTCTAACTTATTAGGCTTTTTTTCTTTTTGGTTATTTCTAATTCAGTAGGTCTGGTAGTATTGTTGTACATGTTATTTTCTATATGATTTACCACTGAGGCACTGACAATTACCAGTTTCACGGATGCTTTCTGAAATTACTTATCTGTTTGATCTATGGCTAACAAGTGACTTGTTGCAGTTAACATTTTTATAATGCCACTTCTTGACTGTTGTCAATGCTTGGTGTATTGTATTGGGGAAGTGAATACAAAGTTTTCTCAGTACTGTTTTAAGTTTTAACTTAAGGATGGTTACAGATTTGTGATAAGTAGAAGAGTCATTTAGTCATTGAAATTGGTTGTACTGTTATAGGGCATAGGTATTACTACTGAGAAAAAAAAGGTGACAATTAAGAAAATAATCAATTACCTGTTGATTTAGTTTTATAAACATGTTCACAGTTTGTTACATAATTTCCTTGTATGATATGCAGAGGATATCTATTGGATATTTCTTAGCCTCAATATCAGAGATTTGGCTTGTGAACCATAATATTTTGGTTGACTCACCAGCAGCTTTTGTGAGGAAATACTCCATTCAGTGGTTAGTTTACTTTTCTGGTGTTTAATTCTTTCAAGGGACTGAGCATGGCAATCAAAAGTTTCAATTTCTTTGTTGAATGTCACTATAAAATATACATAACAATGCCATGTTTCTTTGTCATTTTCTTATATCAGTTTGTATGGTAAACGAGTTATTTTGTGCTAATTCTCATTACATATCAATGCAGATTCAGTGACCTGAATCATGAAATGATGCATATTACTTTGGGTTCTATAGTGCCCTAAATTTTTTATTTTGACATTCTCACGTGAAATGGACATTATTCCCATGTGTCATGGATCTTTTTGATATACAGTTCACTATACTGGATTTTAAGATGAAAACTTTATTAAGATATGCATTTTTCTATTTTTATGTATTCTGAAATTGGATTCAACTTTTGTTGATTTGATTTTAATATCTTGGGACTGAACTTCATTATGAAAGGTTCTGTGACTAGTTGTGATTCATGAGAAATTTCCCTTCATATTGTTAGGTCAACTGCATAACCTTTATAATAAACAAAAGCTTGAATTTATCTTTTATAAACTTTTCAAGCTACTATGTTTGCAAAAATAAATAAAAATAATTCAGGTTACTTTAATGGATCCATGATACTAGCTCTCCACGTCTAAGTGGGAAAACTAAACTTCTGTGCCACCGCCTCTGCCTGCCTTATGATATTCTTTGGTGCTAATTGCTTGTTTCTTTATGCAGGATGTTTTGTATATTACTTTGCTCAGGGTACCTTTGCTTGCTCTACGGTCTCTATGTTCCGAATTGGAAATTCAAACATTCTAATTTGCTTTGGTCCAGTCGTCTATCAATTATTCAAAATGTGAGGGTTTGTCACTCTGTTTTACCGAATGCTGAAAGACATATCATGATTTTTTTTACTGAAGTTTTCATTTATGATTTTTTGTGCACATAACATATGACTCATTCCATACAGTAGACGAAGTCAACATGTAATTTGGTTTCTTATTGCTGATATCCTTTGTGGAATCTGTGTCCCCCTCCCCCCCCAATTCTGCTGAAAAAGCAACTCTGTTATAGTAGAGTAGGGGTTGTGATTGGGCTATATCTGAATCCTTGTTAATCCTCATGAGATCTGAGTCATCTGACTTCTTTCTTTACTTTTGATTTATTCCCTAGAGTAGATACAGTCAACCTGTAATTTGGGTTCCTATTGCTGGTAGTCAATCCTTCCTTTGTGACAGCTGTCAACTATATAATTTATAAATCCCCTCCCTTATTTTGCTGAAGAAGAAACACTCTTATAATAGTAGAGGTATTGATTGGGCTCTATCTTGATCATTGTTAATTTTCACAGATCAGAGTGCTTACAATTATTTTGTCATTTGTTTAGAAATAGAATTGCATATTTAGTCTCCCCTTCTGTTTGTTAAATAAGTTACTTGGTTAATCAATAGGAACATTGCTCTGAAATTGCAGCATTTATAATTACATGGGGCTAAACTAGATTCAAGGCAAAACCTCTTATTACAACAATATCTAATTACTATATCACATCCTAGATTCTAAAATTCCATTAGAAGTTAGAAATATTGACCAAACAACTACCTCGGAAATTTGCTTACACTATCAAGTAGTTCTGTGGTGTTGGATGGCCTGTGAGCTTCAGCTCTGTACTTCCAAATATCAAAAAGCATCTCTTTGACTAAACCATGGATCTTCACTTTTTTAAAATGGAACTTTAGGTTTGCATTTCATAAAATGATGAACCCTCATAGATTAGCATCCATACACGATGCTATGTAAAAATGACTAAGTGCTTAATGGGCTGAAAAAATAATAATCTAAAGAGAATAATATTCATAGATAAAATATTAGAGAATAGTAGGATATGGGTGTATGTTGTGTCACATGACGATGATTGGCATTTCATTTCATTATTCATGCATTTTGATGGCTTAGTTTTCTTGATTATTATTTTTTAATATGTTCTTATTTTATTTTTATAAATCTCCCTACCTAGTGGGAAAAAAATGTTTTGGTTATTGTTGTTTTGTATTTTCTTTTTCATGGAGAATAAACTCAACATACCATATTTGTTTGCCAGGTTCACTGTGAAGTGAGGGGCAGTCTTGAACCTCCTTGTAATGCTGTGGGATTTATTGATAGATTAATTCTTGGTGAAGATCATATGTACCAGCGTCCTGTGTACAGAAGAACAGAGGTTATTTACCCTCTCGGATAACTATTGTATTGAATCTACTGCCACCTCAAATATCATTTATTTTATCTATTAAATGATCTTATTCTTGACCTTTTCTTTATTTTCAGGAGTGTAGTGTCAATTCCCCTGACTATGGACCCTTGCCTCCAGATTCACCTGGATGGTGCCTTGCACCATTTGACCCAGAGGGTATTTTGAGGTCGAAAAGCATTCCTTGCTACCTCCTTTTATCCTTTCTTTTATAATTATTATAGTGGCATTGAAAACTATGGTTTCATCTTATAATTTGAGTCGCCAATAATCAAGATGTTTTTTTTTAGTTTTGCAGAGTTCTTGGTTTATGTTATGTTAATATATTTTGACTGTTCTCTCATGTATGGATATTTTTATCTGAGATTAGGTTGACATTACAGCATTAAAATTTTATTGATGCAATGTTAGCTAATTTATTTTCTTAAATCTTCCAGTTCACTGATGGCTGCGGTTACTTGTTGCATGGGATTGCAATATGGGCACATAATTGTACTTTTGCAGGTCTGGATTATGATTCTTTTATGATATACAAGAATCCAATCCTAGTGCCTTGGTTGGAATATTTAAAATTGTCCCTAGGATATGTATATATTTTATGATTCAACTGCTGTCTTCTTCATTCAGGGCCACAAGCTGAGGGTACTTCTTTGGTCTGTGTTTTCCTTCTCTCTATTGCTATTAGGATACATTCTGGAGATTTTAGGTATTATCTAATTTTAAATTTCTTAAGATCAATAGGTTCTATTCTCTAACAACTGTATAGCTTTTCAGGAATTCCTTTATCAAAAGCACTGTATACATTAAGCTACATGTGCATCACTGCAGGGGCATCAGGCTTAGTCTTGACTGCTATCTATTACATTGTAAGTTCATCCTTGTGTCTTAAGTAGAGATAATTTATATCCTAGGGGAAAAAAAAGAAGACAATAAGCAGATGAGCATTCCCATGATGAGCAAAAGATGGTAGGCTGGTAGCTCATGTGGTTAATCACCTAGTCCCAATGGACAAATAATCATGTGCTTGGAGAGCCAGTTTGGGACCACCAACCGTCCCACCCATTGTTGTGCCCATTTGTTAACCCACCCAACACAGAAAAAAAGAAAAAAAGTGACATTCTGTTAATAGCTGAGCTTGAGCCTAATTGTAAAACAAGTTAAATGGACTATGGTAGTTATTTACTGATAGAGTTTGGACTGCAACTTCTCTTGGTAGTTCCAAACTCCAAAATTACACTACTCATTTGACAGTCCAAATAGAACATATAAGATTATATCTGTTACATTGTTACCACTAATTGTGATTAATCATTTTTATTTCCCTAGCTTTGTGCTTTACTATTATGTTTGTAACACAAGTTGAAGTCAAAACATTCTTTTTTTTTTTTTGTAAATGTCAAGTCATAGCCTGCTCTTTTACAAATATATAGCTAGGGCACCAAGAACAGAAACTAGTGTATGAATGTTATTCAATTCAAAAGAACTGAGCTGAAGCTTTTACAAGGACACAACTCAAAGGATTCTATTCTCTGTAAAAATACTAAGATACTAAGAACAATTACCCATGACGACTCACTCCTCATCCTCCCTATATTCTCGCTACTGTCTCATTTGATATGCCAACTTAGCATAACAAGTTCCCTTCCTTTATGCCTTTCCATTGCCTTTCCATTGGATTCCTAAGGCCTATCATGCTCCATTATCTTACCTAGGCCCACAACATAGTATCCTAACTAAAGCCATAAGAGGGTCATGAAGATTACTCACAACCTCCCATTGTATTATTTTGAATTAGTCAAGACAAAGTGGATAATTTGGAGAGACTTGGCTCCATTTGCTATAGCTTTGCAAGTCTGGGGTGACCCAACTGAGCATGGATAAGAAGAGATGAGTCCACCACTGAACCAACATGAATGGAGGTATTGAGTTAATAAAGCCCATGAGACTCACATTTGGTACTAATCATCCACCCCAAACTCTAGTCTTGCAAGAAAATAAAATCTTTAGTGAAAGAAATGATACAATCAAGAGAACGAGTCGGGTGATTAATGAATACTTCACATTGGTTGGTGATTTGGCTAGTACATGCAATAGGGTAGACCAGGTAGAGTTCAGACTGTGCATAGAATAACCTAGAATATGATGGCAAACAAATGAATACTCCACAAGTAGTCCATACAAAACCAAAAGCATGAAAAATTTCTCATGCTCCTTGGCAAGGATATCAGCAGGTGGCAAGAGCTTGTTGAAGTTATAAAGGGAACCATGGACTTTGCCAAATATTCTGTCATAGTGCCTTGAAATCTTCTTGGGGCAATGATACTCATAAGGTTTTGGCAAGCCCCATATAGATGTTCAGTAATGTTGGTATAAAGAACCTTATAAACCAGAGAAGAAACATGACCTAAGATGGTGGAGATTGGAAACAGGAAAAGAAATTTGATTTCTGGGAAAAAAAAAATCACCAATGGTCAGTGGGCTCACTGGATATTGATAGATTAGGGTTGCCTCTCATGAGGCTGATATAATGTTGAAAGAGAGGAAAATGAGAGAGCATAAGAATGAATCCATGTGGCGGAATTACAAAGCAAAGAATATATTTATATTAGGAGTCACACTACAAATAATCACTAGAATATACGGTTACTCAAATAATTACATAATATATAATCTGCCTTATTTACATTATTACTATAATTACATGATTTCTTAACATATAGGTTGGCTTGACTAGTATTGATTGATGCTATTTGTAATTGTTCAAGTGAATTTAATGACTGTAATCACTGGCAAATGTTTAAAAACCTGCAATGCAACTTCATCAAAACATATTTTCTTGTAGGTTGACATAGAACATCTCAGAAAGCCTACAGTTTTACTGCAATGGATGGGAATGAATGCTCTTGTCGTATATGCTTTGGCAGCTTGTGACATTTTCCCAGCAGTTATCCAGGGTTTCTATTGGCATTCTCCTGAAAATAATTTGGTAATGTTTGTTTCCCATGATTCTGTTTATATCTCCTCTTTCATTTTAAGTTATTTAAGCTGGAACTAGTTATTTCTTTGAAGATTACTGTTTTACCAATAGGAGTTAACATTCCCCATCCTAGATTTTTATAAACTCCTCTTTGGTGTTAGAATTAAGCTGCTATGGCCCAGCCAAGTGACCTTTGCCCAAATACTAACTTAATTGTTTGCCTTTATGGAGGATATGTGGATTATACTTGTTTGAGTACCTGGAGAATTTGGAATGAAAAACTGCTTCACACCTGCTTTGTACAATAAAAATGTGATAAGGCTGAAAGTACAGTGCAACTCATATACATACCTCTTCACATATTTTGGCCATTGCAATGGTTGAAAGTGTTTGTCACCCTTTTTACCGGAAACAAAAAGTAAAAATCAGAACTATTTCATTTTCATACACGAACAGGTATAGCCATGGTTTTGTTTTCATAAGGCAAGAATAGTGAAAACTGAAAGCTAACAAGTAACAAGTATTGGGTTATCACTATGTCTTTGGTACTTGAGTTCCCACCCCCCACATCTATTCCTCTACTACTCCTTTCCCAAGCATTCCTTAATTTGTTACAACTGCAAAGACCTTATACTTGATTAGTAAATTTGGTTATTTGGTAATTTAATATGCAGGTTGACGCCAGTGAAGCTTTAATGCAGACCATATTTCATTCTGAAAAGTGGGGTACAATGGCCTTTGTAATAGTTGAGATTTTATTCTGGTGTCTTTTTGCTGGTTTCCTCCACAAGAAAGGGATATATATAAAATTGTAATGGACGATGCAATCAAGCAAGACAATGACGTGTACATATCTATGTTCCTTGTAGATATCTTCCATTAGAAACTAACCATGCTTTTTTCGGTGAGTGCATATCTTGTTAGTTATCTTTGTTGATTCTCCTATAGCCTGCCAAAGTTGTCTTTCTCAACTTTATCTTCGCGAATGTCTGAAAAGGCATTTCCACTATTTGTGTCTTGACAATCTCAAGCCGAACAGAATTCGGCACAAGGCTGAATTAATACTTAAATAAGACCTTTGTACGCCGCGATATGGTTCAGTTTTTTTTCCCCAAAACCAAGGTTGTTACAGCTATTTACTAGGGGAGTTAATGTACAGATGAATAGGGGTTCCTCTTCGGATGCTTGGATTTTTCATTAATGAACCCAAAGTGAGGTTCAAGTTGTACGAAAGTGACACGGAAGTTGAGATGGCATTTGTTCTGCATCAGGCAAACCTGTTTTTCTCTTTGAATCTTACCATTCACTTTATCTGAAAAATGTGTTTAAAACAGAGACAGTACAATAAAGTGTATGTCGGAAGTCGTTCTCCATTTGTATGTTTGGTTTCGAAAAGAAAAAAAGAAGGTAAATGATTTTTTAGGTTATTTAGTAAGAAATAAAATAAAATGAAAGAAAGATAAAAATGAATTATTTGTTTGATTATGTAAAAAGTGAAATATATATATATATATATATATATATTATTAGAGATATTATAAATATCTTATTAGATTAAGAGATCATAAATATCTAAATATCTTGATAGGAGATCGTGAATATCATATTTTATTTACAATTGTTATCTTTTCTTTTCGTAAATTATATTATTTTTAAATAGTTAACCTTTACCCTATAAAAAAGGAGATTATAAATTGTATTATTCAATTCAATCAATCCTCTTAGGAGCTCTGTTTCCATTGCCTCACTTCAGTGAACTGCAATTCTCTACGAGGCTCACATTTCAGTATGAGACTACTCAAAGTCTTCTTTGTCATTTCCAACTATTGGTGATAATGGTAGAAGATAAATCTATTATCTTGGGACCTAATGAACTTCCAAATTTGGTGAGACCCTCTCGACTTGATGATTGCAATTATTTACAATGGGTATAGTATATTCGTACTATGCTCAAAGGGCACAAGAAGTTGAGTCATATTGAAGGAAGTGACCCACTTAGAGATGATCCAAAGTTTGAGGTATGGGATGATGAGGATTCTTTGACATGGATATAGAATTCTATGACTCCGGAAATAAGTTGGAATTATATGTTCTATTCATTCATTCGTGAGATATGAAAGAATCTCATTGAGACATATTCAATGAAAAAAGACCTTGTTGTTTGCTATGATATTGAAAGCAAGATCTTCAACTCTAGACAAGGAACCCTCTCGGTAACAGAGTACTATGATACTTTGAATGGATTATGAATTGAGTTGGACCAATACCAAGGATTGAAGATGTGCAAAACTGAATCTATTGCATACATTGGGCTCATTAAAATAGGGAGAATCTTTAAGTTCCTCCATTGCTTGAATTATGAATATGATCCTATTCGGGTTCAAATTCTAGGCAAGGAGAAGCTTCCCTCTCTATTTGAGGTATTTTTTATTGTGCGGAGTGAAGAGACTCAACGATCAGTCATGCTTGATAAAGGATGCTCTAACATAGGATCTGCCATGGTGAAAGGAAAAGGTTTCACAAAAAGATCAACCTCCAAAGGAAAACCCTTCACAAAGAGTAGTCATGGAGAATACTGCATGTATTGTAAATGACCAGGATATACCAAGGATACTTGCTACAAGATTTATGGAAAGGAGAAAGTTCTTGAACGACTAGGTGGAAATAAAGGCCCAACTCAGATGTGGGTGAATCAAACAATCTCCGATAAGGAGAATGCAATTGAACATCCTTTTACATAACAACTTGACCAGGATATTCAAGTCTTTAGTAAGGAAGAGATGGACCGCCTTCGAGCCTTCATAAACTCAACAAGTAAGTCTCTTGGCTCGTGTGGCTTCACCATGAAAGGTAAGAGTTTTTTCAATATTTTTGGTTTAGTTGCACAAAGCATCTGGATCCTTGATTCTAGGACAATAAATCATATGGCCCTGTTTCCTTCATATTTTACATCATACTTTAAAGTATCCAAAGAACAACTCATTACTGTTGCTAATGGAGATCATGTTCCTATCGTTTGATCTGGCAACGTCTAACTTTAGTCCTTATCCCTACAAATGTTTTTCATGTTCCGAAACAGGATAACAACCTTATTTCTATACATAGGCTTATACAAGATTGGAATTGTGCAGTAACATTTTTCTATTCTCATTGTGTTATTCAAGAACTTACAATGGGGAGGATGATTGAAGTTGCTAAAGAGTAGGGTGGATTATACTACTTACAACATACAAAGGTAGGTAACAACAACAATAAGGAAGATTTGCCTTCTAGTCACCGGCAACCTCCGGAGGGCAGCTTCTCAAATTTGGTTTTATCATAAACGTCTTGGTCATCTACCATTTGGGTTACTTAAGACAATGTTTTCATATTTATTTTTACAAAATAGTCTATCAAGTCCTTTAAGTGTGATGTTTGTCAATTTTCAAAGCACCATTGTGCAACATTTTCTCCTAGTAATAATAAAAGTCTTGAACCTTTTGACCTTTTTCATTCTATTGTGTGGGGGCCAACTAGTAACTCTATATCGAGGGTTAAGTGGTTTGTATCGTTTATTGATGATTGTACTCGTGTGACATGAATATTTCTTATGAAATATAAATTTGAGGTTTGTCAAATATCTGTTGATTTTTTTCATCTTGTCAAAAACCAATTCGGTAAATCTATTAAAAGACTACGGTCAGACAATGGTATCAAATGTATAGATCATGAGTTCTCCAAGTTTCTTAAAGATAATGGTGTGGTTCATGAACTGACGTGTGTGAATACTCCCCAACAAAATGAGGTTGCAGAAAAGAAATATTGTCATTTCCTTGAGTTGCTAGAGCCCTCATCTTCCAATTGTTTGTTCTTAACGTTTATTGGAGAGAAGATGTCCTAATTGCCATTTATCTCATCAACAAATTACCCATTCGTGTTTTAAACGATATTAGTCCAATTAAACATATATTATCCTTCTTTCCTAACTCTCTTGTAATGTTAAGCTTACCAAATCGTGTCTTTGGGTGTGTTGCCTTTGTCCACTCTCATAATCCACATAGTGGGAAGTTAGACCCTAGAGCTGTCAAATGTGTTTTCATTGGTTATCCCTCAAATAAAAAGGGATTTAAGTGTTATCATCCTCCAAATCGTCAGATATTTATCTCAATAAATGTTACTTTTCATGAAACACAATCATTCTTTGTTAGCCCTCCACTTTAGGGGGAGAGTTATCTAGAAGTTGAGTCTATCATCGAGTCATTACGTTTTCCTACTAAGGTTCTCATTGAGTCATTACCTGTTCCTACTCAGGATGTTCAAGAAGTCACAAAACCCACTCTGGTCTTAGAGTAAGTCCAATTGTTTGAGCTAGAAGTAAGTATTCCTGAGAACCACATTGAGGATGTTACTGATGATATGCCTATTGCTTTAAGGAAAGGAAAACGATCATGTGTCAAATATCTTATTTCTCAATTTGTGTGTATTGACCATCTCTCTGTACAACATCGAAGTTTTATTATTGTCGTTGATGCAATCAAAACACTTACATTAATACAAGAAGCTTTGAAAGATGAGAATTGAGTTCAAGCAATGAAAGAAGAGATGAAGGCGTTAGAGAAAAATTCAACTTGGGAAATTGTTGATAGGCCCAAAGACAAAAGAGTTGTAGGTTGTAGATGGATATATACTGTGAAGTGTAAATCTAATGGGATCCTTGAGCGATACAAAGCAAGATTGGTTGCTAAAGGATATACACAGACTTATGGAATATATTATGAGGAAACATATGTCCCTATAGTAAATATGAACATGGTAAGAGTTATTCTTTCCTTAGCCGCCCATTTTGACTAGAACTTGCAACAATTTAATGTTAAAAATGTCTTCCTTCATAGAAACCTAGAAGAAGTCTACATGGAGATTCCTACAGGATTCTATTCTCATAATGAAAAGAACAAGGTATGCATACTCAAAAAGGCATTGAATGGACTTAAATAGTCTCCCTAAGCATGGTTTGGAAGATTTGCTCAAGTCATGATATCCCTAGGATATAGGCAAAGTCAAGGTGATTATACTCTCTTTATAAAATATTCTCCTGATGGTAAATTCACTCTTCTCCTAGTCTATGTAGATGATATGATTGTTACAAGTAATGATGAGATTGAAAAACTAACTCTGAAAGAAAAGTTGGCAATACAATTTGAAATGAAGGAGTTAGGAAAACTGAAATACTTCCTTGGGATAGAGGTTGCATATTCCAAACAAGGTATCTTTATCTCCCAAAAGGAAGTATGTACTCAATCTCCTCAAAGGAATAGGAAAATTGAGATGCAAGACCTTAGGGGTACTTATTGAGCAGAATCATAGGATTGGGTGTGAAGAAAGTCCAACCATAGAGAAGTCTTAATATAAGAAATTGGTGGGGAAACTAATCTACTTATCCCATACTAGGCTTGATATTGTCTATGCTGTTAGTATGGTCAGCCAATTTATGCATGATCCCAAGGAAAGGCACCGCAAGAAAATTGAAAGGATCCTCCAGTATTTGAAGGTAAGTCCAAGAAAAGGACAGAAGAGAAGGTATATTGTCCATGAAAATATATATAGATGCAGACTATGCAGAATCAGTTGTGGATAGAAGATTCATTCTCGGATATTGTATGTTTATGGGAGAAAATCTAGTGACTTGGAGGAGCAAGAAGCAAAATGTGGTTACTCGATCTAGTGTAGAAGCAGAATTTCGAGTCATGGCACACAATATATATAAAGGATTGTGGATGAAGATTATTCTTGATGACCTCAAAGTAAAATATGAGGGACCTATAAAGTTGTTCTGTGACATATTTTATTGCGCATAATCCAGTTCAACACAACAGGACAAAGCACATAGAGATTGACAGACACTTCATTAAATAGAAGTTGAACAGGGGATTTGTAGTCACAACACATGTTCTTACAAGACTTGAAGTAGTATATATTTTCACCAAAGGAATGATTGATATTCATTTACCAACTTGATGGAGGAGTGTTGGAAATATTGTAAATATCTCATGAGATTAAGAGGTTACAAATATTTAAATATCTCATTAGGAGATCGAGAATATCGCATTTTATTATCTTTTCTTTTTGTAAGCTATATTATTATCTTTAAGTAGGTCACCTTTATCCTATAAAAAGAAAGATTATAAATTATATTATTTAATTTAATCAATATATAATTTCTTTTATTTTTAATTTATATATATATAGATAAAAGATGATGTAAGAAAGATAACTAGTTTAACATGTTGACAAATAATTAAATCTTTTAAACTTGCTTGTAAAAATTTGATTCCTGATTATCTATATAGAAAAAGCTTTTATGTCATATAAAATTTAGTTTAATCATTCTTACTCCTTCAAATGAATTACTCTTTTAACTATTTAAGAAAAAATGTTATTGATGTACATAAAAGATAAATGAATATATTCTTACTTTACACCTAATTGAAGTATAAAACATAATTACATGAGAGAACAACATATATGAATTTTTTCTAGAATTGTATGATAATGTTTAAAAATAATTACAGAAATGCAATTTATTTTTATGTCGTTCCCTATTTTTAAAAATTTATATAGATAATATTGAAAATAAAATTTATTTTACTATTTATTTTACAAATTTTTAAAAAGAAATAAAATATAGATAAATGAAAATTTTGTAATTAATAACAAAAATCAGAAATAAAAATAAAAAATATTTTTCAATTCAAATAGTCTTGTCAATTGTCTCCCATCCGAAATGAAAAGGTAGGAAAAAAAGAGACACTTCTGCTCAATATTCTTCCCTTCCTAAAAGAAGTTTAATTCAATTTTTAGTCTTTTGAAAATTTACAATATTTCTACTTGCACCCTCACTTTAAAAAAATGTTACCAAATGGTCTCTGTTCTTTTTTTTCCCTCGTTTGGTCTCTCTAAACATCGTGAGTTTTTTATTTAGTCCTTCTAAATGAGAGACAAATTAAAAAAAAAAACTCGTAATAATTTAAAGAATTAAATGTGAAACTCATGATATTTATAGAAAAAAAAAGTTAAAACATTTAAAATAATCAAACAGGAATAAAAAACTGCAGAGGAACCATTAAAAAATAGAGGATTAACATTACCATTTTTTAAGGACTTAAAAAATTAATTAAGTAAATAAAACTTATGTTGATTACAATAAACACAACTTCTTCCATCTTCTTGGAAATATTTCAAAACATTAATATTTTAAAAGAAATAAGCAGGTGAAAGATCCTTTACAATTACTCTTTGTTTGGGTGAGGGGAAAGAAAATAAAAGTGAAGAAAATATTTTGAAATTTAAATTAAAGAAAAATGAAAATAATTCTTAAAATTAACTTTTCTTTTCTTTTTCTTCAACCAAATAAGAGATTTATTTGGAAATAAAAAATAGAAAAAAAAGAAAGGTGGAAAAGGCAAGATATCAATAACTTTTTACATCATTTGGTATAAAAAATAGAGAAGATAAAAAAAAAAAAAAAAATCTAGATCTATTTTTTAATTGTAGAGAAGACTAAAAGAGTGCTAAAAGAGAAAATAATGTTTGAAGGACAAGTTTCGTACCTTTAAAATTAAAAAAAAATGGTCAAATAAAAATTGAAATGGTATAATTGGAATAGAATACAAAACGTAAGAGTTTGCCCTTTCTTCCAAATTTGGATAGAAATAAATTTGTGAATCTACCTTTTTTTTATTCTCTCGTCTTTTTTTATGCATTCAAACTATGAGAGCTTCTAAAACTCTCCAAAATCTGTGTCTAAAGCCTCTCTTCCTAATATTGTAGGTCAAAAAAGTTATACTTGCTCAAATATGATGAATTATTCCGTGTACTCTTGAAAAACTATTTTTAAATGTTTATGATTTCTGAAATATTTTCAATGAACTAATCTAGTTTTTAAGAAAAAAAACTCATTAAATAATCACTCAAAATTATAAATACAAAACATTTTTAATGTTGTGAAAATTTTCTTTCTATAATATTTGATTTTTAATACACTTTCAACATAAAATTTGTAGTTCTTGATGTATCGAACGTAAAGTTTCTAGGATAACAATGGTTAGGATAACTTTTAATATTATATTAAAATGTGAATTTTGTTATTTTCAACCAAATTTAGATTCTTTTGAATCATATTATACATTGCTTGATTTTTTAATATTAAAAAAATAAAAGGGGCCGAAGAAAAAGAAAGAACAAAAAGCAAAACAATCTAATCTTGTTTACTGTTTTGTGTGCTACAAAATTAAATTGGGAACTTTCTGCATTGAAAGTATCATTTTCATATTTGATAAGAGCTAAGTTGATGTATAGTGTTAATTGTTCCTTCTAATTGAAGACAAGATATAAAAAAGTCCAACAAGTAGTAAAGAGCTCGCTAGAGTAGAGGTATTAGTTCTCGCTGTTTCTTTTGGCACCTTTAACTCTGGTCCTGTCGTTCTCAAAGTAAATAAACTCATCAAAGAAAGAATTAACTTGCTCCAATAATTGTGTTTCCTGTTTCTTCTTTTCCAAACTATATAAGGTAGTAGTGTCATCTCTCCTCTTCCCTCCACTACCTATCCTGCATTATTCAGAAAACAGAAAAATGTCTACTGAGAAAGGCAATGCTGATACTTCAGACGATTCGAGCATAAAAAATAATGAAAATTGGCACTTCGGAAAAGCATTGGCATACAGAGCAGTTTACGGTTCTCAAAGCAGAAAAGCCAGAGGCAATGCTGCCAAGACATCACCAAGCAGGCTTAGCAAGGTCTCGGTGGCTACTGATAACACACAACATACTTAACTAGCTTGAAAGTATGTTTCTGTGTAATGTTTTAATGTATGTACCCTTCTACTTCTAGTAGATGGAATATGATTTATTACTGCATTCAATGTTCCATTAATTACTAGTAATCCCGTTTATTTATATCTAGATTGTAGAACAGAAACTGCAAATTGTATGATGTATTATGATTCTGATATCCTGTTGTGCATAGCACAAATAAATGAGTCTTACACACTGATATATATAATATATACAGCTTTAGTCATAACAGAATAGCAGCAATTTGAAAGTCTGTGTTATACACTATATAAGAACAAACTAAGAGAAAGATTTCCAATAACAAATGATAAGCTTAAGTCCTAGTTGGGGATAGCTTCTACAGGCACTTTGTTTCTCATATGGCAGATTTATACTATACTATATTACTTCTCACTCCCGTTAAGCTTATCTATGCTTTATTGTAATATTCATTGAACAGTTTTGACTGCATTGCTTCATCACAGTGTGTTGATTAATTAAATCGAAGTTGTGAAATAAAGAATTTAATTTAAAATGCACTGAAATTTTTTTTTTGTACATTATTATTTAATTATTATTATATATATATTAATTTTATTGAATTTTATAATAATTATCTTTAAAACTATACTTAAAATAATTTTTAATTAATTATTGGTTAAATATTTTTCAGGTCTAAAACTAAATGGGTCTTTTTCTTTTTAGGTCTGAAACTTAACAGACACTTCCTTTTATAGGTCTGAAACTAAATGAAAGTCTAAAAGTGGGCCTCTCCCACTGGAAATCTGCTTCTTCGTTTGTGTTCAGATTGTCAGTGTCCTAGTTGGGCTTTTATACCCTTACTACTTTCAGAATGGGCACTTCATTGTTATCTAAAGTAATAAAGCATGTGCAAATTTTGTGATTTGGGTTTAAGCCGTACAATGTAATGTGGCCAAGCAATCTACACAATTGTCTATTTGTCTTGTACATCATGAAACATTCGACCAAAAACATGGACACATCGTAAAACACAAATTTTGCACAAATTATTGATATAAAAGTACCTGTTTCCAAATCATATCAATAATTCACCAATTTTTTTTAAGAAGAATAAAACAATTACCATACTTATATTTAAAATTAGGCCGTTGTTAAAGAATTGAAAATTAAAGTATTAAATAAAATATTTAATATTTGAAGTGTAAAAAGTATTTAATATTTTTCTTTTAAGTAATTACAATATTTTTTTTACTAAATAATAAATAATAGGAAATGTTATATTTTAATGATGGGTAGAGGCACCTTAGAAATTTCTCCTTTTTCTTTTGTAATAGTTTTCTATCATCCTTACATACAACATTTTGGAAGGTATATGTAGTGAAGTTTGTGCAAATATTTAAGGATTTAAAACAGATTCCAAAATGGAAACATAGTGTATTCGAATTAATTGTAAGTGAAGCTTATGAATTATTTGGTTTGATAAAATGTTTTTTATTTGGGTTTTGTTAATAAGTGTTTTAAGTGAATGGGGTAGTAAGATCCCCAGTAAATAGCTACAGAAATATTAGTTTATTTTTATTTGATTTTTGTTGTTTACAAATTTATATTCATATAGATAACACACAAAACAAGAAAAAAAAACATGTTTTTATGCTTTAGTATATAAATGTCTAGAAATAGAAAAATAAAGAGAAAATAAGGTGGTATTTTTATAATTATCTGAGAAAATAAAAATAAATTTTTTTTTCTTAAATCAAATGCCTTCCAGTTTCTCCTTCTAATAAGTGGTTGTTATAAAACATTTTTGACGGGTAATTATATTATTCATCTATCTTGTCCCTACCATCCTAATAGTGATAAATATAAAGTGGGAAGATTAAATAATGGGCTTTCCCATTTTATGCATTAGACAAAAATAAAAATTGTGAAAAAAAATTCGATTATTTAATAGATGCTCATAAACACTATTTCAGAAGAAAAAAAAAATCACTTTTAGGCTCAAAATCTTGATAAACTTAGCACATCAATGCTCCATAGTCCATACGTTTGATAAGAGAATCTCCAACACCCTGTTACACGGGAAAATTTTCAGGATATTTAGCGATTAAGAAAATTCATATTTTTTTTTATAATTATACTCATATGTCTTATTTACCCCACCGAGTCTTATAAATATAACACACAAAGAACCACGAAATAGGCAATTTTTCTGTATATTATTCTTTTAGTAGTTTATTTACTAACTTAGCAATAAAGTATCTTCCATTTTCATCTCATCTCGAGTCACCATCCTCACATCTCCAACTATAAATAAATCCAGTGAAGCTTAAAGCATTGAAGGTTCAGTTAATCAGGGTTTTATCTAATATAATTTTATATATTAAATTAAAAATTTAGAAGGCGAAAGAAATCAATATTCTTTGGACATAGAATATTAACCAATTTGTAGCTTTTAATTCTCCCTTCCTTTTCTCCTCCAAGTCCCCCCTTTGAACTTATCATTGCATCTAATGATCATACTTTCCACTTTCCAGTGCCTCTTGGCTGTCTACAGTCTACACAAAACTTGCCCTACCTCCAATACAATGAATGAAGAGCTGTTCCACTTTCTTTGTCTCTCTTCTTTTCCTTTTCCCTCCTATCATACACTTCTCTGTGGCCAAAAGATAACCTTGACATAATTAGCAAAAAAAATTAAAATTAAAATAAGAGTCTTCCTAACAGGTGTTCCTAGTGTCATAGGAGTATTGATTAAGAGTCATAAGATTAATAATTAATAAATATAAATTATGTTGAAACTTTATTGAAAATCATTTAAAAAAATTACTGTTATTCTATTTCTTATTTTTTAACCAGTACACGGAGAGTAGTGATTAGCATTTATCTTAAAATAAAAATAAATCGTTACACAGTAACCGAAATCGACAAACTTTAATATTATCATCATAAGAAAGAAACATAAGACCCCCTTCCACAAGCATTAGAAAATTGATTTGTCTCTCTGAAAGTCTGAATTCTTTAAAGTTTCAATATTAAATAATAATAAAAGAGGTTCCGTATTTATTTGTTTAATGAGGGAAAGCCCCATCTCAGATTCCCAGCTGAGAGACCAAAACATTGCACATTCCTCGCCCAAGGCACGTTTCCTTGATTCACTGCACACATTATATACACATACCACACACATTTTCACTCTTCAATTCGTTCTCCAAACCCTAACTTAAAACCTCCTCACCAGTAAGTAAACCATTTATAGAATCTATGGGTTACGGATCGGGTCAGCGCCGGGTCGAGATAGTGAGCGGGAAAAGCTACGGTTGCAATCAGAGCTACGCGGCGGCGATTTCGAGTGAGGTCACCCGGGCGAGTCACAGCGGCGGAGCCACGGTGGCGAAGCCGTGGAGTTTCGGGGACCCAGAGACGAAGCGGAGAAAGAGGATTGCCAAGTATAAGGTTTACGCGGTTGAGGGCAAGGTTAAGGCCACGCTCCGGAACGGGATCCGATGGATCAAACACACGTGTTCTCGGATTGTCCATGGCTACTAGCCCCTTTGTTATGTGGGCCTCAGGCCCACACTCGTTAACACATCTTATAAATGTTTAATTTTGTGGCTTGTTTCTGTGCTTATATATTGGGCTTGATTCTGCTTTTCGCTTGTATCCAGGGCCATCCATGAAATTATAGCCATTTAGTTTTTGTGTCAGAAATTTCGAGTTTGAACCCGTGAAATCCAATTTCTTATTTCATTATATATTTATATTTCACCGTTTATAGGTAATCATGATTGTATATATTGATTACTCTAATATTGAAAACATCGTGGTGTATGTGATTGCGCGTGTATGTGATGTTAATGAATGGTGATTAGAGTTTTTATTTTTTATTTTTGAATTATGCCACTATGTGTGTGGTAATGGGTTGAGTAGCATACATTAGTTTAGCCTCAGGTTCTCAGTAGTAATTTTACTACAGGGTTTGATTCAATTGATATATTTAACTCTATGTAAATAAATTTATTTGTTCTGTTAAATCTCAAAATGCTTTCTGGTCTTTAGAAAAAGTTTGGATATAAATCACGTGAACTTGTAGCGAGACAAATTAATATTATTGTTTTTTCGAATCTAAATTGATAAAAGTAAATTTAATTCTCTTCCTGTCCGGTTTAAGTTCAAACTATATGCATTTTAGATTCCATTTGAAATTATTGTGAGTTTTAGTTTCAAATATAATTTCTAAAATAAAATACAATAATTTTTTGATTTTTAATTAAATTTTAAAATACTTTTACATTCTTTTTAAAATCAATAATTATTTTTTGAGGATTTGATTTTTAGTTTTAAAAAAACAAATTATCTTTCCATTACACAATAACATCACCACTATCATTAGCATGATTACTATTGTCATCAAGACGGTTTCTACTTTCATTATCATCATTATAAGAACATATTTTTTAAACTAATTTTTAACATGATAACAAAAAGAGAATTTTTTAAGTAAGTTTATTTTTAAACTAAAAATTAATTTTTAAAATTAAAAAATAATTTTTAAAACTAAAAAAAACTAAAACTAATTTTTAAAAATTAAAAACTGATTTTAATTTTTAAAAATTTTAAAATTTACCACTAGAAATTAAATTTGTGATTCTAAATTGATTTAACATCGAATATTAAGTTATTTTTTAATGTCTCTTAAAAGACATCATGATACGAAGATAATGTTATAAGTTATATCTAAATCTCAATATAGAGATTTCTTATGAGTTGAAAATTTTAGCACATATAGTTAGTTATCTAAAAACTCTTCACTATTTTTTTTTTGTTTGAAAATTAACTTACATCAAAATTTAGAGTGACATACTATTAGATGAACAGCATTGTAGGTTCGAGTAACCATATTGATAAAAATTCTTAATTATAATAATTAATTATCGAAAGAAGTGATAGAATTGAAGAAATAAAATCAAGTGGATTTAGAGCATATACTACATCAAATTCAAAAAATAGTTGAGAAAGGTGTTTTTCGTCAAATGAACTTAGACGGTAGTGAAATTCCTTGGCGACCTCTTTCTCCAACGTGTCATTCTAAGAAATACTTTGAGATGAAAAGATTAGTACATTAATCATGCATGCTCACAACCTCGGTCATCCATGAGCAATGAAGATTAAAATAAATATATTCAGCAAAGAACTAAATATTGCCAAATTGAATCCACACAAAATATTATTCAACCAAAACAAAATTGAAGAAGTAATAAGGCGCAAAAAACTCATGACAATTTCTCCAAAATGAATTTTATTGAAAACTAGAAGAAACAAATAGTAATCACATTTAGCTTCATATTCTTTTTCCCAACATCACAATAAGGCCATGCAATCAGCTATAAACTCTGCTGGTGTGGCTCAACCTTCCCATCAAGTATCAACGATAATTTTTAAAAAGTACAATAATACTTAATATATAGTATATATTTATTTTTAAATCATAAATATATACCTCTTCTATAGTTAAGAGCAGGCCATTTTATAGCCTCGCATCCCTAAAAAAGAACAGAAAAGAAAACAAAAACAGAAACAAAATTTTCGTTGAACCCATGCATATGCAGTGCAACTAGATGCGAAGGAAGCACAACGCACAAGACAAGACATAGCTTCAAGCAGATCGTAAGCCTAACGACCTCATGCTTATCTCTTGGTAATCAAAATCCATGACATTCAAGCTTTGCAACCTTATTTGTCGGTAAAATTGAGCAATGAACTCCTCAGCCTTGGCATCAATCATCTCATCCCAGTCTCCATCATTATCATTATCCTTATTCTTATCATCATTTTTGTCTTTCACAACGTCTTCTTCCTTCACATTCTTCTTTTCATCATTCTCATCATCATTATTCTTATCCTTATCATCACTATTCTCTTTGACAGCCTCTTCTTCCTTCACGTTCTTGTTTTCCTCCTCCAGCATCATTTCGCTTAGCCCAACGGCGGAGGCGTAACGGCTACTAGGCGGCGAGCATGTAAACTCGGATGCAGATTCAAACCCTTCGTCACTGTGATCGGTGCTGTTTTCAGACGGCGGTGCGGTAATCATCGGTTTAGATTGAGGAATAATAGGAATAATATTATTATCATTATTATTATGATGAGGCGACGGAGAATGGTCGCTTTGTAGGTGCAACGGTCTAATGGAGCCTACGATCTTCCTCCATATGCTCTTGGACTTGTCATCCATGACGAACACTTTGGATTTGCGGGAACGCCGCCCTCGCATCATCAACAGCGCCATCTTAAAAATGTTCTTGGAACCCTTACGGGCAGAGAGAGTTTTTTCATTAGGTTGGTGAGGGGCAATTGCTTTTTGGTCAATGCTAATGATCACAGAGGTTTCATTCTTTTGTTCCATTAGATTTTGTATGGATGGAGAAGGAAAGGGATTAATAAACTAAGATATCTCGCCCTGCTTCTTCCTTCCTGCTACGAGCAGGGGAAATAAGAGAGTGGTTTGAGACATTTTGTAAAGAAGCCAAAGTTTATATTTATACTAATAAGAGAATTTAATTTTGGGAGCCAACGCAGCAATATTAATCTTTTTTTGTATAGGGGTTTGACAGTGGCATGCACGTTGGTTTATGTGCGGACATTATTGTTTCAGACAATTCTAATATTGGAATGGGAGTGTGAGAGAAGAGAAGAGAAGGGAAGGTGTGTGGCGCCATTTCAGGCAAAGGATTCGGGGAAGGTTTCCCTTTCGGGACAACATAACTGTTGCCGTTCATTTTTGTTGCTTTCTAGTTTTATCTGGTTGGCCAAAAACAGACACTGTAAACTGTTTCTCCTCTCTCTTATAACCAAACCATAACCATTCTTTTTTTCATTAAACTTTTCTCACCATATTTAATGGAGTTTATCTTCTCATCCATATTTTAAAAGTTTAAATTTAATATTTTACTTACGAGCTAGCAATAGATCATAGGGAGACCGACTTAAAATTTAAAGTTTTCCAAACATATATTTAAATATTAAATTTTATATAAAATATTTATAATTATATATACTTTAAAATAATTCAAGAATATATATAGAAAATATATATACACATGAAACAAATTAAACATCCATCTTTTTTTAGACTTAAAGATTATTAATGAGAATCATTAGTTTTACAGACCACCAATAAAGTTCATGAATTTATAATAAACATTAATATATATTAATCATAATTTTTTTAAAGTTCAGTTCATGTTAATTATGTTTTAAAAATTTACTAAACCAACATATATTATGTTATTTATTAGATTACCTTTAATAATATCAGTCAACCATCATTGAAGAAAATTTTGTTTTTAAATGGTTAGAAATTTAGAAAAAAAAAAAGAATGTTGCATTGTGTCAATAATCAATGTCTTGAAATTAAGTTCACTTCCACCTTGATGGAAACACATATGCTCAAGCCATAAATGTATTACAAGCAATAGCAAGAAGAACTAAGGCGATGAAAAAAAGATAATATACACAAAAAATATACGAAGAATAGTGACAAGGAAGAAAAAAATTTGTTGATGTTTCAAAATTCAAACTTTCAATTTCGTATCCTATTAGCAAAAATTTAATAATAGTATTTAATTCTCAAATTAATTATAATCAAATTAATATAAAAAATACTAATAACAAATTTATTCTACTACCATCTTAACAACAACAACTTGAGTATAAATATTGTATCAAAGAAGCTAATGTATGTAATTAATAATTTCTATAAATTTTTATGTAGTTTAAACAAACCAATTTAGTTTGAAAAGAAGTTATATAACAAAGAGAAAGATAAAAGTAAATAAAGCAAGTAAAAAAAATTAAAATTGAAGTTTTAAGAGAAGAAAATGTCATGGTTTAATTTGTATTCTTTTATTCTTCTAATCTTTGTTTTCTTACAAGTTTTTTTAACTTAATTTTCTACTATCAATTTACTTAATTTTATTACGAACCCTTGATCTACACTACCAATATTCTTTACTTTAAACTACAATCCTAGTTGGTCATATAGAGATGCAACCAAAAGCAAGTATGAAGTGCAAAAGCAAAATAAATAATTAATCAAATACGAAGTTTGAAAAAAAAAAGCTTTAGATATACAATTATTTCTAAATCCAATTATTTTATGGTTTTACCAATTAATTGCAATATGGTCGTCATCAATTAATTGATTAGGATTTTGTTAAGTTTGATCGCTTGTGTGCAAATATATTAAAATGACAAAATAATTAAATAGATAGAATAAAGTAAAAAAGATTCACATTCAATTTCAAAATAAGTTGTAACCCAAAAAAGGATTTAACCACTTATGTTTAAAGAAGAAATCAAAATAAGTTAAAGAATACATAAAGTTAATGAAGAAAAACCTGTAAAGATTAAGAGCTTCATTCCTCCGCTCTATATTGAAGAAACAGGTAACACACAAGAAGATGGGTTGAATTGTGTGTGATTTACAAAAGCTTTTAGCAAGTAATAATCCAAAAAGGTGTAGTGAACAAAACAAATAAGATAAAAGAGAACAAGACACATAAGATTTATCCTAGTTCACTCTTTCAAAAGTGCTATATCTAGTCTCTTCAACACGAAGAATTTTTCACTAAAGTCTAACTGATTTACAACTAAGTATTATCTACAACTTTAGGTTTTACAACACTTTTAATCTACTTGATTACAAGTAATATCAAGTATTCTTCTTCATTTAACCTCTTCAAGCTATCTCAAAAAGCTATAAAGAGTTTTTCCAAATAATGTACAAGGTGGGCATATAGCAATACAAAACAGAGAGACTTAATTTTGCTTCATAAAGTAAGTTTTACAAAGAATTCAAAGTATTGTCCAAAGAGCTTAAGTGTTTTTCTCATTGTGTTTTGTGTTCTCACTTCTTGTTCTTGTTCTTGTTCATTTCTTTGAGCTTGATCATCTCAATATATAGGTAAGTTGTGAGACAATCGTTGTTCTACATAATGAGTGGTAACTTCAGCATTAAATGCTAAAGATTCACTTTTTATTGTGCTTTTGTAGAGATTCCTCTTTTTTGAAGATAGAGAAAAGCTGTGTCAGAGAAAACTATTTTTCTCTATTATTCATGTGTTGTCTTCTTCTAATAAGAGATGAATGGTCTTTTTTGTTCCTTTTGATTGGAGTCATGATCAGAGTTTCCTTTTATCAGACTTGACTTAGATATTAGAAATTTAGGCGTAGACTTTTGTCAATTTAAAAGTGAACAAGTCTCAACAAAGTACATTAGGTACAACAAAAAAATATGAACATTATGCAATGATTATAAGCTCATAGATGTATTGTATATGATAAGATTCATGAGATAAGATAAGTACTTCAATATCTTTTTATGTTTATAAAGAGATACTTCCTATTTAGAATGTTGCTTTCGTTCTTATTGGACAATATATCTTCTTTGGATGGTGAGTTCTTTTTTGGACAAATAAAGTAAACTTATTCAAAAAATAAGTTTATTTTTAATGAATGTAGGCCAAACTTTTAGTAGAATAACCTGTTGTTCTTCTTAAAGTTAAGAACACTGTTAAATATTAATCATCATTCTTTAATCATAATGTTTGTTATGATCAAAACTCTTAGGTTATTTTGGACGCATAGAATTATGTTCCAACATATACTATGTCTTAATCTTGCTAAATGTAACGACCCGGAATCCAACACAACTAGACAACTATGTATAGAAGGTTAATTTTAAAATATCTTTAATTAATTTAGTTCTAAAAAAGGTGGCTAACTTTTTTCTTTCTCAAAGGGTGCACTATACAATAAACATCAACATGAGTACTACACAACAATTGAATAAGAACATGCATAATGAAATAAAGTATAAAATATGTACAATCATAAAAACATAGTATGTCTTCTGACACCTGCATCATCGAAGGATAAACTAAAACTGAGGGCTAAACACTTGCCCATAAGAAAACTACAACACTTAAAAGGGGGAAATGACAAAACACCATATGCAACTCGAGTTAGCATCTACAAAAGAGAAACAACAAGCATATCACTGAGGCAGCAGTGGTGCAGATGTAGAAGCATCAACATCTCCATGGTCCTCCATAAACTACGCAGGTGGAGGCCCAGAGCATTATGATTTCGGTGTTAGTTCTCGACCAACTTTGATCTCGTCATCCCCATGGGTTGGGCCCACATAGCAGGGATCGACAAAAACATCTCTATGTTGGTGTAGAAGGTGATAGAGAACACTCAAACTCCTTCTCTAATGTGCTCCATGCTCACTTCTCCTCAGTATGAGACTCGTTAAAGCGATGGTTGATCCTTCATGCTCCTTCTAGACCCACTGTGGTGTCCCAAAACAAAATGCATAAAGGCCCAAGTGGACCCTAATTAATGGAATGCTTGGAAACCTCTACCTTCAAAGTAGTCTCAGCATCTGCTCCCACGAACATCAAGTTACAGTGATCACAATCGCACACACATACAACATCTAAACATAAGGGTAAGCTATCGTAGAAAAGACCTTAAGTCTAAAAAGAAAATAAGAAGAACATATATGATCATAACAATTATAAATTTCACATATTGTTAGAGAAATACAATTCACACAACCATCACTAATAATCTATATTCAACAATCATACACATAATTATACAACCATTCCATGGAGATGTAGACTAAGCGATCACTTCTATCACTTCCTTAATATACCATCACTCCTATTATTGGGGAAGGAGGGTGTGATCCTGCAAATTGAGAAATGTTCGAGTTGAGATAAGTTGTACATGAGTAATGACTTTCCACGATCAATAATCCTTGAAAAAATAACATCCATTTGTGGGGATACCCATCCACCTAAACCTAAGGCTACATAGCCTCACCTTTCCCATTCTATCACTGGTCATGAACCTCGTAACTCACGGTAGTTTTTAACTTACATGTGTACTCGTCAGTAGTGTCCACTCGAGACTCAAAGCAACAACATTAATACCTATAATCCTTTTATCACTCCCAGTTTTCTTAGACACTTGGGCACTGGCAACATGTACCCATTATCACCGTATGGCTACCTCAAGATAAAATACAATCACAACAACAAGGTATGATCCATCAATAAGCCCTCAAGAGTAAAGTTATTAATTATTACTTTAAGTCATCAATAGGTGTTCTATCTCTCTAAAATAGCAACATTCTACATTTTATAAATTTCAACTTAATTATTATTCCACTTTATTCTTTTGCATCCATTTTACTCATCATCAATCTTTTACAGCATAAGTATGAAGTATTTATTAAATAAAATATTCATCCATTTAGTTTCGCAACTTAAGTTGTTTTCTCACTACCAATGAATTTTCTCAACGAGAGGGAGATCAATCTCCCAATAGATCCTTACCTTCTAGAAACGTACAACTCAGTTATGTGTGTATTCACTTAACAAGAGCCTAGCCTCGCTTATGAATAGAACAAAGAGTTCAAATTACGTTTTAGTCACTCAACAAGTGGACATCTCGTTCGGTAGAATAAGTCATAGAGACTTATTCTCCACACACTTCTTACATTTCGTTTAGCGAGGTTAAATCCTCGCTCGGCCAAGGGACTCAGAAAGAACCCCTAAAATCTCACCTCTTATTACTCAATGAGTGGGAGGTCTCACTTAGCAAATAAAGTCAAAGTAGCTTCATACTCTCAACTACGTCTAATTCACTCAGCCCAAACTCAAAACTCACCCAGTTAGATGCTGGATTCGCCCAGTCAGACACTGAACTCACCAAGCCATACTTCCTCATGTTCACGTGCTTTAGAGTTTTTGCCTAGCTAATACTCATGTTGTCAAGAAATCTATTAAGAAAATGCAGGTTCGCTCAACAAAAGTCTTCTTTCACCCAGTGGAACTTCAACAAAAATCCAAAAAATACAAGTTCATTTAGTGAAAGCCTTCTCTCACCTAGCAAACCTTCATTCGAAACCCAGAAAATGGACATTTTCCTAGCTAGACAAGGGGCTCGCCCAGCCATAGCTCCCAAATAACAACATGCAAATCATCCAAATTCATCAAAACTCAATCGAATTTTCATATAATTCAACCAAAAGCTCCAAATCAAATTATAAACATCAAAATAATATCAAAACCAACATGCAATCACAATTTCATGCTCAATTCAACAATTTTCTCAAAAACTCAACAATGGCTATCGAGCTCACAACAATAGCTACCAATCCTACAACAGATCACTATCATGCATTCCCAAGTAATTAAAAAACATAATAATAATATAATAACAACATACATTCCACGAAAATCATACAAGGTTAGCTTCTCTTGTTGTAGACTTATTTAGGGAAGGGGGTAAGGATTTTTTTAGCAACAATGGTGGCTTTTCTTGGAGAAGAAGGAAAATGAATTTCATAGAAAGGAGGTGAGATTTTTGCTTCGGGTTTTCTAACCCAAGCAAAGCTAAGGAATGTCATATATATAAGGTTGGAAGTGCCATCTTTTGTCCAAGGGATAAGGAGGATTTCATGGACCAATGGTCCTTTAGCTTTGTGACTCTTAGAGTAAAAGGGTTTGGAAATCTCTTGGACACTAGGGGTTATGTTACCCAGTGGTTAAAAGGATGTTGGTCAACTCGATAGTTGGGGGGTTTCGGGGTTTCTCCTACTAGAGTTTCGTCTCGAAAAACATGTTACCACACTGAAATATGTGTTGGTAACACCAATTTGACTCTACTCAGTTAAGAAGTGTTTAAGGACACTTTATGTCAGTCCAAGGTGATTACCTAACTCAAACAACCACTTTCAGAAAAGACTTATCTCGATAAGCATGCTTCTGGCCGTTCTAGCCTTTTCTCAGGGTTTTCTTGAGAAACATATAACACAAAATTTTATTAACTTTTTTCAATTGAATTTAAATTTAATTATTTAATCACTTTAATTAATATAAAACAAATGTTGTTACACAAGCGAAGTGAGTCTCCTTGGCAGGCTTGCATGAGTGTGATGGAAGGGAGCATAATCGTGCTGCCTCTCTTTGTGCCTATGTACGAGCGTGTTGAATAGAACACGATCATGTTACATGTTTTTTATACTTGTGAATGAGCATGTTGGGTTGAGCATGACCATGCTAAATGTCTTTGGGATAAGCACGAGTATTGAGAGTGGAGCATGGTTGAGCTAGTTAATTTTGGAGTGGTTATAGACGTTTTAAATGAAACATGATCGTACTAGTCTTCTGTGGGATTCCTCTTTTTGGGTTGAAAATCTCAAATTTTGTTATGTTATCTTTTTTTTTTATCATGAGTCTGTATTGCATCAAAATCAAAGGACAAAGGATGGATTCTATGTAATAAATGTTAAAAATACTAAAATTTTTACTCAAAAATCGTTGGCATTAATATACAAAATTTCAGTTCATCAATTAATAAAGTCATTTGCATGCAAATGCAATTGTTTATAACCTTTAAAAGTAGAGCAATTGGAACTCAAAAATATAACAAAAGTAAATAATTTGGATAAGTTTTTCGATAAATATTTTTCATAAGTTAAATGAGAGAACTTCTATAATTATATATATATATATATAAAAGTTGATTATAACTTAAAAAAAACTTAATTTATGTTATCTTTTTATTTTTTTCTCATATAAATATTTATTGAAAAATGTATCCTAATATAACTTAAATGAGTAAGTAAAAATAATACTTCACACATAAAATAAACATATTAAAAATTAATGTACGACGGAAAGAAATATTTTTTTACAAGAAATATATAAATAGTTTTAAAAGTAAAAGATAAAAAAAAATTCACGATAATGAGACAATAAAAATAATATTTGAATCTAAAAATTATTTTTGTGTTTTATCTAATAACTCAAGTTTTTTTTATATAATTTAGCATCGGAGTTATCATCATAAGTGGTTTACAGTTTATTTTGTTGTTATCCCCATTATTGTAATAAAGTTGAATTTTACCATGAAGTGATCTTTGCATTATATATCTCCACTTCAAAGTTCAAACTCAAGAGAATCTTACATAGAGAAATATGTTATAGATGTAACTATGGAAGATAAAATCAACTCATCAACTCACGTGAATACCTAACAATTTAGGATTTAAAAAATTGAAGTTAATAAATGATATTGTAAGTTAAAAAATTGCTTGAAATTAAAGTGTAAATATAAATATTGATTAATGTCGTATTTAGAATCAATTCATTTCATTGAAAATTCCCCTTCTAAAATTATTATTGTTTTGTTAAAAGTTGGTTTGAAAATGAAAAAAATTACAAAACAAAAATCAATTCTACCTTATTAATTTTTCTGCCGAAATGAGATTTTATCCCAAAACAGCTCTGAAAACAATAGATTTATGACCTTGGACTTAAAAAAAATATATTAATGTAGCTGCATGCCAGCTATATTACTTGACACTACTTGGTGTTTCTATGGCGTTTTGTTTCATTCGACCACCTCATTCCATCTCATGTGATGGGAACAACGGCTAGCTGGAATGTTTGAAAATATGAGACTGATAGCTTCAAAACCATTGGACGTTGTAAGTATCTATGACCATGATGTTGAAAATTCACACACTTGTAAATGGGTCTCTCAATGATTACAGTAAACAGAACACCAATAATATTTCTTGCCCTGCTTTTTTGTGGGGCTCTTACCCTTATTAGTTGTCTGCGCGTCTTGCTGGAAGCACAGGGATTCAGAAAAAGTTCCGTGGATGTTTAATTTTTTGGAAACCATTCTGATTTTCCATTTTAAAAAAATATCTTTTCCCTAAATTCAACACAAAATTCTTTTTTCTTTAATTTTACCGATGCAATACGTAGTACAGTACTAAAGTTTTATTATTTCCTTTGTCTTAATTACCAGCAGCGATAAGGAAAATATTTTTTTGACACTCATTAGAGTGTTTACACCCGAAGAACCAGAAGGAAATAAAAGAGCAGAAATGATAAATGTGACATGATATGTTCTGATAAAACTATAAAGAAAAAAGAAGAATGTCAATCAAATATTCTCTTTGTCATAGAATGTCCAGAAATCAAGATTCATGCTACTATCATGCCAACAAAAAATTCATAGACCCTCCAAATATCAATGATTTGAAAAAAAAAAAAAAAAACTCTCTCACACATATGATCATACAGAAATGAATGGGCAGTAATTGATTTTCAAAACAGCAAATCATCAGTTTTTCTTGAAGTATTATTCTATTTCTTAAATGGTCTTTAAACTGAGAAAAATTATTTAAATAGTCCTAAAAATATTAGAAATTTTGTTATGTAGTCCTTTAAATTTTGAAAAATCTTTTTAAATTAATTAGTACTTAAAATTTATTAAAATACATCAACTAAATTGATGAATATTCAATAGTTTAAAATTATTTAAATAATTTTATTAAAGTATAAAATTGATGGCTTATTTATTTTCCAAACAAAGAGGAGAGAGAAGAGACTAAATAATAAATGGTAATTGTAAGTGTTTGTGAAGTGTTAAGAGTTTTTTTGTGCCAATATCATTAGTCTAGTGATATATACTTCCAAAATTTTAATCGAAGATACCCACTGTAGATAAATATGTGGCTTTGTCCTCCCATGAGAGTTTAACTGGCATAGATATTTTTTATCCAAACATTATATGTTTAGTTAGGTGTGGTTAATTACGTGAAACAATCAGTTCTAACTCTATCTCTATTACTGTTGTCATTGCCTGAACCCACAGAAATTTATTTATTGGAATCAGATTAATAGTGAGGAAGAGGTATACAAGTCAGGTTATGACCCATTCAATCACCCTTGTATATGATAGTTTAATTTCTGAGCTCTGTGTGTTCGTTGACTTCTCTAAGTCAACGTCTGCTATATGCATCATTGCCGATTAGTTATCTCTTGCTTCTAGAGGAATGTGAAATCATTATATAACTAGTTTCTTTTGTTAGTTAGACAACAAAAACTATGTTTTTGTTGTCATGAATTTAAAAATTAGAGGATGGTTTTCTTTTTGCTAACTGATTTTAGAAAAACAAGAAAAGGAAACTCGAGTCACATTATTCATTAATAATAATTAATACAACTTTAAAAGGGACAAATCAAAGTGAAGAGAAAACAATACGCAGTAGGTACACAATGAACGCGAGCGCAATGCAACAGAAAGTTCCTAAAGTTTCAAAGAACAAATAGTTGTTGGAGCTTTGGATCCGCTAGCTTTATTTAATTAAGATTTAAGATATAAAGACCATATTAAACAAACGTTTACTTGCACAAAGTGCCTAAACTTTGCGTCTAAAATATAGTATTATAATTTTCTGTGACTTCAATTTAAAAGCATTTACAAAGGCGTTCAAGTATACTCCATTTCATGTGCCTGTGGGTCCCCTCTCCTCTCTATTGTCATATGACCAAATTGACCCTTACTAATGGGTTAGTGGCTTTCCAAAAATGTTTCTTTTTAAACTTTTGGGGCTATCACTGATCATTTTTATCTGTTGCGTAAAGTTACAATTTCAAAGCTTCCAACAGCCATAGAAAATCAATTTTCTCTGATAAGTAATCTTTTCCGCCCCCTAAAACAGAAAAAACTTTATATTTGGAAAGATTTGCTGCAACACGTGAAAGGAAAGATTAATCACAGTATTATTAATAGTTAATCTAACAGCAATTACAGTGACAATGCATTAAACCTAATACAAACTTATAATGTAAGAAAATTTAAATCTTTAAGACTCCATTTAGGCCAGCAATTACTTGTATGAAAATGCATTAGTAATAGAATAGACACTTAATTATAAGTGTTTTACAGTATCATTCTATCTTTTTAAAAATATTATTAATAGACACATTAATGGGTAGGGGGTTGTTAAATGAATGATAAGCTATACGAGTAAAGGGCAGAAGGGTAATGGTAAGTAATCAAATTATATAATGTGCAGTCTGTCCCAGCTTGATTCAAACCGCGTACAGTATAGCCGTGTCCTTAACGAGTTGGCAATTCGGCCCGTTCACATTTGATATGTTAAAACAAAAACTAATTATCTGTCTCTTTCTCCAATCACGCTACGCGTCCAAAATTCCAAACATCTCTCTAGTCTATATATATGGAAAGAGCACCCAACATGTTTAATCATCAGCTAAAGCACCTTGGAAAAGAGTTTCCGTATTACTTGCAATAGCCACTCAACTATAAACACTCCTGAGTCGTCACATTAATTGAAGCACACTTATGGGTATGAAGAACCATGGCGTTGGTAATAGAGCATGGAACCTCCTGCGGGTGTCATTAGTGTGGGCACGTAAAGGAGGGGTGCTGAGGCGCAGAGTGGCGATGGAGCTGCGTCTGGTACCAAAGTACTTGAAGCGCCTCGGCCACAATACGCCACCCAGCCATTTTCACTACTTGGAGCGAGAGCTCTCCTTCGACAAGACCCCCATCTTCCACGTCAAGATGTACCGTCCATCCTCCATGCGCTTCCACTTGCCTCGCATTCCCTGTATAAAACCTCATGTTGATTTTGACTACGATTTTAACGATGAAGATGAATATGACACCGGAAGAAAGAGTGCCCTTATGGATGTGGGAGATCATGAAGGATGCCAAGATATGGCTTATGAAGAAGAAGAAGCAGATGCACAGGGGATAGATATGCGAGCCGAGGAGTTCATTGCTAAATTCTATCAGCAAATCAAGCTGCAGCGCCAGATTTCTCTTCTACAATACAATGAAACACCCAGTAGAGATACAACTTCTTGAGCGTGCTTCTCATATAAGCAAACTGCGGCTTCACTTTCTTTTCTGCTACCAACTTCATTTTCCCTTCTTTTTCTATTGAGTTTTGATGCCATTGTCAATGGTAGAACATTTTAGTATACGAAATGAGAGAGATTTATACGTACTACGGGATGCTGTAAATACCGGGAGCTATCCTTGAGTTCTAGTATTTACATTTTTTCATAGTTATAATTACAATAAATACTACAGGGCTGCTGCTCATTGTTGAATTTAAAAGAATGTGATTGAGACCTAGCTATGTCTATTATACATTCAAGGAATTTTTATAAACTTCTTTAAAATTGTAAAAATAACTTATAATTCATAAGTTTTCTTACCTTATTTCTCAATAAATTCATAATCAAATTTATAATATAAATTCTCATGTGATCAAAATTTATTAAATAATTATATTATTGATCTAAACATGACCTATATATCTCCCGCCCAGAAGTAGCGAACTCCTGTGCAACTTAAAAGGTGCGATGATGGGAAGTTGATAAATTTCTTCATCCATGAGTACCAACATTACAGTCCATTGTAAAAATAGAGATAGAATTGTGATAATAAGAATAATTTTTTGGTTTAGTGATAATAAGAATAATCATACCAAATTAACTGGAGTTTTTACCTTCGCACCAATTTTTTTTCTTTTAAAAATTACTTGATCCTTTGTGCAAATCCTTAAATTCAGTCATCAGTCTTTTATTTCGTTTTCTTTTTCTCCTGCCAGTTTCTCGTAGATAAATGAATAAAAAAATGAAAAATGTAGATAACGGGATTCTTTGATTTTAGAAAATATTTTCTATTTCTATTTTTTATTTTTTATTTTCATTCTCAATTTTTAAGATTTAAACAACACATTTTGTATTAATTTTTACTTTTTATTCCTTGAAAACAACTTCAGGAATGTGGTAAAAATAATTTGTAACCACTCTAAAAAGTAAAAGAAATTTTTTTATAACTATTTTACGATTTTTATAATCACCCGATGTCATACTCTGTTGAAAATACAAAAAAATGACAATTTTTTGTTTTCTGATTTAAGACAAATTTCAAAAACGTTTTTTAAAAAACATTTTCTAAATTTAAACTAAACACATTTTCAGTCTTAATTTTTATTTTCCTTAAAAATAAAAACAAAAAATATGAAACCAAACAAGCTCAGATTCTCGGTAAGAACCATATTTATCGATTAAAGTATCGATCAAATTT
Source organism: Mucuna pruriens (assembly GCA_025330945.1). Lineage (NCBI taxonomy): Eukaryota > Viridiplantae > Streptophyta > Magnoliopsida > Fabales > Fabaceae > Mucuna > Mucuna pruriens. The sequence goes on from JAENHJ010000154.1 coordinate 1,619,422, forward strand.
TGAGCGACGAAATTTAAAAATCATACACGATTTAACCATCCATGTCATAACCCATAATTAAAATTTTATCCTTAAACGATTTCATCGCTTCCAAAGGTTATCATTATTAACAAAACTTGCAAAAATAACAGAACATGTAGATAACGTAAGTCCAAGACAAACTCAGATGGACGTATATCACCTCTTGGTTCTACTTACAATTGTTAAATATCTAAGTATAAAACCTAGCAAGTGAACATAAAATGGTATGGTGAACTCAACAAGGTAACATAATCTCAAACAGTAACAAAAGCCCGTAAATGTCAGGTTAATGGTCAGCCGTGAAACGGAAAGTAACTGCCTATATTGTAGCAAAAATGTGCTCTGCTTCCGACCTCTGCATATTGAATTATCATCAATACTTTTTGGTTCTACAATAACGGTCGAAAAAGAAAACGAGAATGAAATCTTATATTAGAAGACATGGCATTACATCCACGGCAAGCTACACCCACCGGGAAATGTTTGGCCATACCCTAAATTTATTTAACAGAGCGTGGCTAAGACGTGCTGATATAAGCAAAGGAAATAAAAGAAATTCTGAACCCTACAAAGTTACTATTCTAGCTGTCGTGCTTGATTTCATTACCGGTCACAGGCGCAGATATACTAGTATTTGCAACCTCCTTTAAGCATCTTTTTATCAAGTTAATATAAAAAAAATTAATGTATGGTTTTGTGATGATAAAACAATGAATGGGGAGGTGCAAATAATATTACTCGGCACCCAAGCTAGAGAAGCATAGGGCAACTGTACAAATACAATACTTCAGGATTTCCTTCTCCTTCAGTTCCTACTCCCTTCCCTCTTCCCAATTATTTTCCTTTTGGATAACCAGTTTACCTTAGAAAAATATTATAGGTGAGTCTTCTAGTAACAAATCATAGATTAACTTCCATTCTGCCTACTACTAATATACGCTTCCAACTTCCCTGTTGCGGCCAATATGAGACCTACATGCAGCATCACAAAATGTTTAATAGACATAACCAAAACAGGAATTGATGATGATAATTACGAGTTATTTGAGATGAGAAATCTTTTAATCAGAAAATTCAAGTATCAATTCACATGGGAATTGTAATGGGTATTTAAGCTTAAGTACACAATTATGTAATGTCATGTCAGGAAGATAAGCATCCACAAATAACATGCATGCTGCAAAGGTCCAAACAGACCGTCCCCATATCACACAAACTACTAAGCACTAACTCATCAACACAGATGGTGTAAATGACTTTCGATTCATTCTTTATATGGTGTATAAGTTATGAAAGGCAAATTAGTGAGTCACAAGTACCTAAAAACAAAGCAGATGGTCTTGCTGGTCGTGATTTGAATTCTGGATGGAATTGCACACCTACATAGAATGGATGACTTGGAAGCTCTAAGATCTGCACACGAGAGAATTTCTCAAAATCCAGAAAATAGATGCAGAGTCCATTCAGAAAAACAAGTGATAAGTGAGTTCTGTAACAATAAAATATAGAAACACAAACAGAATAACAAATGCATCCACATCCAATTGAAACCGACAGATTCTCAACCTTGGCTTTAAGTTAATATTGCTTCGTATCAAACCATTAGCCAAGCAAAAAACTTACCTCCATTCGTTTTCCACTTTCATCCTTCCCAACAAATTTTAGTCCAGCTTCTTCTAAAGTTCCAATAACATCTGGATTTACCTGCATAACGTCAAAATGTCAAATTAGAGAACATGTACTACACCCAGTCTCCCAAAAGATCATGCAATCACCAAAAATAAGGTTCACAACCAAACCTCATATCTATGCCGATGGCGTTCATCCACATACTCTGAACTACCGTACCTAGCAATTAAGAACATGCAAAAAATGAGGGACATATTATAAGTGTAGTAAAATTTTCCACAACACAGGTCATTATTTCAGATCCATATTCCTGGAAGATATTCAAAACAAGTTATAGTCCTAAGGAATGTGGTGTAAATTTATTTTTTTTTTCCTTCTTGTTGGGAGGAGGGGAGACTGTAGGTTTGGCCAATAGGCTATTCAATATGTGCTACCCATCATCCACTTCGATGGTAGAAAGTAGAATCGAATCCCAAAGTCCTTTAAAATTAGGATGTCGCAAAGAAAATTCTGAACCAGTCCTAATTTTCATCAAACCATTCCCTGATGATCAAGCACTACAGTACTTGATCAACCACCAGACCTCATTATTGACGTGTCTTCAGAACTAACAGCAGGCCCAGATATTAGGAGCGTGAGATTTAATATATGCTGATAATCTGACACTGCCATGAAAAAGCAATATAATTTGTGTTGGAGGGGGGATGGGCTATTTCACTAGAGGGATATGTGACCTGCTTTTTTATTTATTATTTCATTATTCTTTCATTTATCATTAAAAAAACTACCTAGTGGGATAGCTACATCACATACAGCTTGGAAGTGATACAATCAGATGTCTGCAAGAGTGTTCTTCGAGATCCAAGCCTCATGGTACTTCCCATGTGCGTTCGTGAACCCTGTTTATAACAAAGAGACATTACAAACAAATAAAAAAAATAGAATAGGGAAAAGGGGGAGGGGGAGGTCAGACAAGTACATACCTCTGGCATGAAAATCACAACAGGATTGGGTGTTTGGGCATCAAACTCAACACTGTTTGCTCTTTCCCAACCCAAAACCTATGAATGAATGTTAAATTACAATAATATAAGCATGTAGTTAAGAACCAAACATGACAAACAGAAATGTTACTTACTGATCTAGCAAACTCAATTACAGAAATTTGCATTCCCAGGCAAATCCCCAGGTAAGGAACATTGTTCTCTCTGGCATATTTAGCTGCTAGCATCATACCTCTCACACCACGATCTCCAAATCCCCCAGGAACCAAGACACAAGCTGCGCTCTGCAAGTGTCAATTTCACAAAAATGGCTGTGGTTACAGATTCAAAAGCAATACATATTTCCTTGTACTGTACAAATCCAATTTCAAAGATAGTCCAACAGTTCCACCAAAGATAATAAACACATAAAGAAAGCATGTCATTATTTTTCCCCAACAAAAAAAGAGCCTAAAGTCTAGCAGGATCACATTATCTAAAAACCTGTGGTCATAGCACTTACCTTCAAAGTCCTCCAGGCCACAGCATGTGCTTCTGGTGTCTGAGTAAAACCACAACATAAAATAAGCTAGACATTCTTCAAAGAAACAAGTAACCTAATTTCTTCAGATACAATTTGAAAGAAATCATTACTGATTTTGCACTTTCATCTTCAAGGTCAGAAGCTGCAATCCAGTCAATTGATGGCTTCACAGAGCGTGCAACGCAAGCATGCAGAAGGGCCTGTAAACAATCAGGCATTAAAAAAATAAAAATAAAAAAACAAATAAATAGATGATAAAATTATTCAGTGCACTTCAATGACATACCCTTGTATTGACTTATAACACATGACTGGCAAAAACCAAAAATCCATTTGTTAAATAAAAAAACCACCATACTACAATGAAAATGGGTTGATGCTCCAAAATTGTTTAAATTTTAGATTATATAAAATAATAAATCATGCTACCAATAGAAAATAGCAGTTAAGGATATAGTAAAAATGTGAAATTCAGATTATACTGCTTGTAAAAATGGCATTAGATTTATGTAAAGAACCAGACTTAAAGCAAAAAATATAAACCAGAACTTTAAATGCTATTATCAAGTTATCCATATATCCTTCATTTTCAAAACCAAGTTGATAGCTACATAGTAAATATATTAAGCTTTACTCAAATTTTCCATAAAATGTACTGTCATCTTGCTACTCTTGTGATAAACATTAAATGAAACATAAATCACACCTTTACAACAGATAAATATGAATCTGTTAGACCAACATACTTTCCCACCATTGCAATCCTTACCTGCAAGTTTCAAAGTGCTGTCATGCTCATGCACAATATATTATAATGAATTTAGAAAAAGCATTGCAAACTAAACATATAGTACTAACAGATTCAGTAAGATTATCATAGGCCTCAGCCATATCTGTCCATTGCTGTAAATCAGGAGGTGTTGCTCGGCTGAAAAAGAATTTATAAGTGAAGTAGATTAGTCTCTCCTGTTATCACTATATTTTTCAAAAAAGAAAAACAAGTGCAATATATCCAGCATGCCTAAGTATGATCAACTATATTCAGAATGATGGAGGATGGCGAGAGGCATCATTAAGATTACAATGCACTGCTCATGCAACTAAAGCGCAATGGCTGTTGACACTTCAGGTTACTGCAGTAGCATTACCTCTAGGGGTTTGACTTTGAAGGCCACACAAGAGAAGAATATCAATAAGTTTTAGTAAATGAAGTTTTCTTTCCCTGATTGTTAAACTAAAAGACAACACCTTTTTGCTATGTTTCTGATCTTTTCTGCTCATGCTTTCTCTCTCAATATCTTGAGCATTACAGATTTTATCCCAGGGATTTGTCCAACATCATTGGGAAGAGATAGGACAAATCCATATCAGTTATGGCAGCACTTAGTACAAGAGTTCTTGGACTTACCCAACCAACTCAAGAGGTAACCTAGATAGAAGGATGATGGAGCTGCCTACACAAAAGGTAAAAACTTGTATAGAGATCAACTCAGAGCTCATGAAGACTCCAAAAGGTAATCCCAATTCTATAGCCAATGGGGAAGGTCTAGAGGATAAGCCATTGTAGATTGGAGTTTTCCTCCAATTCATGATGCGCAACCAGATGATTCAAGAAGATAGGCAAGCTGAAATTATAGAGGAAGGGAAAAAAATAAAGATATCCATGTTGATTCATCTTTACTAGTTGAAGAATGTAGTGAAGACAGTTTACCCTCATTTGGTCATTCAAGGCATTACCTAATTGGCAGAACTAGTTATGTAATTAGTCATTTCAGGATATTGATTGCATGGTTTTGATGTGTTGCATTCAGATTTTGCTCAAAATTTAATTGTTAGCTCAAACCTAGGGATGACAAGACGGACCAACCTGCCTCTTTAAGTGGGGGGGATGGTTGACCCGGCGGCGGAAAGTGGGTTGGGAACCCGCCAAGAACCACCCAGAAAACACAGAAAAAGAAGAAAAGGTTTAAAAAATACAATTCATTTCTTTTTAGTACATAACTTATTTTATTTTATATAGATATACGTATCTCTTTTATAATTACATAAAAATATAAATTTATTTAAACATACCTTAAATATTGGTAGATTAAGTGGGTCAACCCACTCCACCTTCAACCTGTGAGATTGGCCAGTTAGGGCAGGTTTGTGGGTTGAGTTGCCTAACCCACTCCCCATTTTTTGCAGGTTAGGCAAGTTTAACCTGCTTTGTCATCCCTATTCAAACCGCTAAAAAATTCCAACATATATGAATTGCAATTTCTCAAAAAACATAGATAACAAGCTCTGAAAGATTTTCAAGATCTTTACATATTTAAAATATCCTTTTATAACAAGTGGACAATTTTAAATCAGCCTTAAAACCATAAGAAACTAAGTGTTTTCAAGCCAAGGGGAACAGATGGCAAACAAATGTGGTAAATACAATTATTACAATTATTTGTAGAATTACTGTTGATGTTGAGGAATTCTACCAACAAGTTTTTTCAAGCATTCTTTTCAACAAAATATCATTAGGTCATTTCTCAGACTAGGTCAATAATTCAATGGAAAATTCTAGAACTGGTTTTACTGTTTAGATTTAGACAACTGTAGCATGAGTACTGTTCAGGATTTGAGGTACAGCAGCATGGTACTTTGGCAGCATTATTTTAAATTCAATTGTGTCCTTTAATTTTTTTGGTTCAAGATACCTTCAAGGATTCAACAATTAGATTTCTAACGGTAATGATTATTTTATTAAATAAAAATGGCCTATGGTTTTCTAATTAGGGTTCGTCCCAGTCAGAGTTTGGAGACTAACAGAATCAATTGATCAAATTACATAATAACTTAAGTTTTCTTCTATTTTCCTCAAATCAAGAACTCACCTGAGTAAGTTAAGCTGCTGCAGAATTGAATGGTGAGCATTTTGGTTCTAAAAATAGCAGCCAATCACAAAGAAAAATAATTACACAAAATACAAACCAAAGAAACCAAGCTTCAAGAACCAAAAATTTATTAGAGACCCACTCACTCTCAGTAACAGGGGAATGTGCCAAATGTTTGGTACATCATGGATATTCAGAATATTCTCAACCTGTGAAAAAACATACAGCAAATATAGATCAATAACTAATAAAACAAAACTTTCTCAGACAACAACTTTGCTCAGTTCACCAACAACTTACTGGAACATGGCAAAACTTGGAGAGTTTTTCCTTGGTACTTTCTAGAAGAGGCTGCCATATTCAAGAACAAAGTATTTCAGCTGCTAAGATAACCAAACTAGCATTAAATATACAACTTTGAAAAGTCCAAACAGAAGAAAACATTTGAAAAACCCTGAATTTCCAGTTGACGTTAGTGAATAGAAAAGATGAACATGAGGAAATTCAAGTAATCACCACATTCTCCTAACTCCTAAAATTAGAATTATTGAGGCGAGAATGCTTCTTAACATAGCCACCTGACAGTAACACCACAAATTCACTGGGGAAGCAAGAGCAAAACCAATTTACAATTTCACATAATAAATGCCAAATCACATAACATGTAATAAATGTCAAATCAACATGAGTTCATTCGTAGCTTTTGCATAGCACTCGGTTTTAGCACTTGATCTTGAAAACCACAATCTGTTTCTTGCTTTACAAAGAAACCATATCTCCTCAAACAAAGACACAGCACATTGTGGTATGAAAGAATGGAAGGGGAGAGAAAAGAGACTGAGATAGCATAAGTTGAGGTTCTAGATTAAGTTACTAGGCTTTATGTGTCTCTATTTATATGAACAAAGTGAGGATTGCAAGTATGTATATATGGTCAAGCCCAGTATCCCAAACACTCACTCTAACAGTACTGATCCGCGTATTTCCCAGCATGTCTAAACCCAAAACATATGAAAAGGACAAAAGCATAGACCATATTCAACAATTGTAAACATCATCATTAATTAGATTGATTATCAAAGATTATCACTAAGGAACTAAGTAAAATCAAATTTTTTGATAACATATACCCACACATTTACTGCAGATTGAAAGACCCAACTTTAAAGGTCAAATAGACTTCTATTATGATGAACATTTTAACAAACAACAATTGACTACCATATGCAAAATAATGGTCATAATTATATTTGTTGCTAAAAGTGGAATCTGAATTTTGTAACCGAAGTTTACATCAATAGTTCCCTTGGCTAATAGAAAGAAAATAATAGTACAGTACATGCTAAGATTAAGTGAGCAAGCAAGATCTTTTATGACTGCTACTACCAAAACACTACAAGTTATAATTTTTAAATGCATCCAGGTGCCAAAATAGCAGAACAATATACCTCAGCAGAGCGACTTGTTAAAAGATGAGGTGTCAATCCCAATGCTCGTAGTTCTCTGACACTATGTTGTGTAGGCTTTGTTTTCTGGAAGTAGAATATTGCATTCACATGAGAAAAATAAAAACAAATCAATTTAAACTAAGTCTGCAACAGTAATGCACAAGTAATTAAGTAGTACTTGCTCTCCCACTACACCCAACACTGGTATCAGGCTAACATGGATGAGACAGAAGTTATCAGGCCCTGAGAAGGAATCATGAGAATAAAAACATAAAAATTGTATTATCACTATTATGTATCAAGATAACAACTTTTCATTGCCATACAAAAAAAAAAAAAAAAGAAGCAGCATGACAAAAAGATTGACAGCCAAAGAAAACATCAATTAACAACTTCATTGAACCACACACCAGCATTATACAAAAAGGAATTATCAAGTACCATAACAGCATTGTCCATGAATGAATTATGTGGAAATGATACAGCACTAGTAATACATACATAAATGTATTATGCAGCAGATTGATCTGAAATAAAGTTTGCATTGAGAGTATCTAGGGAAGCCAAGTTCACACCTACTTGAGAATACTCGGATTGTTATATTACTTTGTGCAAGAGGCAACCAAGAAGATCTATATAACTTTTTTGTAGTTAGATAAAAAGTATCTTACATTCAACATTAGGGTAATTAAGGGAATTTTCAAAAAGATTTTAAAAGGTTTCCTCGTCAAACATGAGGGCATTTAACAGAAATTCTATAGTAATAAATAATTTTGACAAAAAGAATCAGGGCTGTATAAGGGGTGAATACTATATTGAGAAGTATATCCCAAAAAAGGGGGGAAACTATATTGACTAGTGTTAGTTCAAAAGCAAAAAATGCTATTGTCATACCTACTTGAAAGGACAATTGTCGTAGAGCCTCAATAAATGGCATAGATTCAATGTCACCTGTAGAAAGACAAGTATGCTCTCGCATTATTCATTGAAGCAAATAATGCAGCTTCAACAGAGGCATCATCTCTGAGTAAAAATCTTACCCACAGTACCCCCCAGCTCAATCACACAAACATCCGCAGGGCCCTCCTTTCCATCCACCGGAATCACAGCAACTGACTCAATCCAATCTTTAATAGCATCAGTGATGTGTGGAACCACCTATTTGAAAATACCAATAACTAAGTACACTGGTCTTTATTATCCACAGTTCCACACAAGTAAAATAAATATCCAGTAACAAGCAATAAGAGGTAAATGGCATACGTGCGGTGTTCACCTGAACAGTTTTCCCAAGATAATCGCCTTTACGTTCCTTCTCAAGAACAAACTGATCATATGAAATGAAACCAAACACAATGGTTAAACCAAGAAAGCATAATCACTCTCCAGCACGCTATTACTATTTACTAGTGAGTTCCGTTTGCATTACAGACAAAAAAACAAAGCAAGCATGCACCTGGTATATTTTTCCAGTGGTGATGTTGTTATCCTTGGTAAGCGTGACATCGAGGAAGCGCTCGTAATTTCCCAAATCCAAATCAACCTTTCTCCGAGTCAAAACACGTATAACAATCAATTTTCCACCACCTCGGTGACGTTAAAATTAAAGCATGCAGAGGAAACCTACCTCTCCACCGTCGTCGAGAACAAAAACCTCTCCGTGCTCGAAGGGAGACATGGTGCCCGCGTCGATGTTCAAGTACGGATCTGCATGAAGCAGTTGAACGATGAAAGTTACTAGTCCGTTGTTTACAGAAAAAAGAGCAATAGAGAAGAAATTGAGGGAAGGAGAGAACCGATTTTGATGGAAGTGACGCGAAGACCACAGGCCTTGAGCACGACGCCTATGCTGCTGGCGGTGACGCCTTTGCCGAGGCCACTCACCACCCCGCCGCTGATCAACACGTATTTCATTTGACTTTGTGATTGTGATTTGGGGAAATGAGTTCAGTTCGTAGGCCAAGTGTTTGGGTTTATATCCGAGCGGGAAGGTTGATACGGTTTTGCAATGGTTAGTGTGCACTCAGCGTTGCGAGGCTGCTGAAGCTGGCGGTCCCTTTCCAAATGCAATTTAAAAAACCTAAGCGTCTCAACTTCTTCGATCTTGGACTTCTAGCTGCCTAGCGCCTACAATTTTTGGACATAACATGTGTTGGTTTTTATAGTAAGAAAATTATTTTTTTATAAAATATGTACAAATGAGTCTCATTTTTATGTATTTTATACTTTATACAAAAATAAGTATAAAATCATGGTGAGTATTAAAATAAAGTTCAACAAATTTATTATATACGGATAATATGTAATATTTTTTTATATAAACAATACATACACTATTCATTTAAATAAAAGGTTTGGGTTTAATTTATATGTATAGTCCGTATAAGAATTTTTATATTTTTAACTAATAAAAAATTATAATATACATAATTTTTATAATAATTATTGTTTAATTTAACAAATTTAATATACTTATAATTTGTAACTTAATAACAATGTGAAAAATATTTACACAATCTATGTTTAGCATATACTATTTAATTAAAAAAGTATTGTTTAAATTATGGTAAAATACATGTATTGTGTATATATAATAAATGACAAATACATGTTTAACCTTACGATTAAAAAATTTAAACTATTCTCTAAATAAAGTTTTTTTAAGATAAATATATACTTTATAATATATTATTTATTATTGATTAAAAATTATTAAAAAATAATAAAATTATATATTTCTCGTTTCTAATTTAATAAATCTCACCAAATATTTCATAATAAAGAAAGTATATCAAGAAAGAAAATGTTGTTATAAATTTTCTTACAGAAAATTACATTCGAAAAACTAAATACGTTAAAAACTATTTACACTTGTTTTTTTATTTATTTATTACACAACTGTTCGGTTTTTCCTGTTTTACTTAACTTATAACTTACTACTTCTTCTTCTTTGGGTTACACTTACAACTAATTTCGTAACAGACAAATTTGGTAATAGTCCAACCCATGTCAATTTTAGCTGATGGATCCTCAAAGTCGCCTTACCTTAAGTAATGAAATAATAAGTTATTATTCTCATAAAGGAGTAGGAGCAGCCCTTTACTTCCATTGCCAATGTGATTCCTATCGAATCAAACGAAAACTTTTTGAACGATTCGCTTCGCTTACCTTTTATTTTTTTGTTGTTTCCCACAACCATTTTTAGGGGTTGTGGTCAACATATTCCCTTTGTATCCTAAGATCCCCTAACTGCTTATTGGAGGAAAAAGCGTGTTCCTGCATTTTAACTAGAATCGTGATTGATAACCGTTTATTATCTTTCAAATATATACTACTTTTTCTCCCACCATAAAAAAAAAGGTACTTTATTGTCATCTCTTTCCTTTCTTTATTTGTCTTCTAGAGAATCGTATTCATTATGTGGTCTCCCGTATCCCCCAGGGCATTTTTCCCCCTCTTTATTCAAATCTTAGATTAATTTTGTTGAGGCTGTCCTTCTCATGAGTTGAATTATCGAACTTAATTTATTAAACAGCTGATTAAGTTAATTTGTTTTTAATACCTGCCGTCAGATGATCGAACACAAATTAATTATGATTTTCAATTATCAATACTTCGGACTTATTTTATAAATATAAAAAAATATATTTAATAAAATAAATAAATTTACATTTGATTTTAGGTTTGATAAGTTTTATAAACTGAACATTAGAACTTTGCAAATAATTTATGATCATGTATTAAATTACTTAATAAATTATATCTTCTACTATATAAATTAGAAAATTATTTTAAATGATAATGTTTTTATGAATTTTTATTTAATAAAATTATTTTTTAAAAATTATAATTTTATATCATTTTATCTTTATTTTTAAATTAAATCTTAATATTTTTAAAAAAAAATTATCAATAACTAAAAATAATATAATATCACAATTTTAATTTTTCATCATAAATTTGTATGTTGAAAAATATTTGTTTATTACAAATTTTAATTATAATATAATTTAGATATTTATAATTACTTATTTATTAAAATTAATTATATAAAAAATATTTATCATATACATTGCTGAGACAAAATACTAATTCTTATTTAAAAAACACAACTATCTATTTTTTACATTTAAATTTTCCTTATTGTAATAATCTTCTAAATTTTGTTTCTTTTAATGTGAAAATGTTTATTAAACAAATTTAACTAAAATTAATATCTTATTTAGTGCATTATAAGAGGCAAATTCAACATGAAAATTTTATAATTATAATGAATTATCGTTAAAATTGAATAAATGTTTATATTGTATAATTAACATACGAGGAAGAATCCACTTATATATATATAAGTGATTATAACTTGTTATCGAAGGATGTCCTTGTTAATGGTGCCTGCCACAGTGAGATGATCTCCAGTCGTATGACGATGCAGCTACTCTTTTAATGATCATACTAATGATGTAGTTATATCTGAAGATAATCTTTATATACTATTGAATCCGCATATTTAGTACATTGATTAAAATATTTTTAGTATTTATACTTAAAAAAAAATTAAAAATTATATTAAAGTATAATATTAAAATTAATAAAGTGAATAATGTAAATAATATAGTAATCAAAATAAACTAATATAAGATATATTCAAAAACATAAAAAATAAAATAAATATATAATCTATTATATTAATATCTTGAAGTATAATATTTAAATAATTAGTATAAATAGCATAATGATTAAAATAAATAATAATATATAAATATCTAAAAAAAATTATTATTTATTATTATCAATATATTGTGTTATAAAAAAATCTCATATACAAAGAATAAAAATAATAAAGATATACCTTATGAGTTTAAAAAAATAATAATAATAAATTTTCTGCCTCATATAAATAAGGAAGAAAAAATTTAATAAGTATTTTAAAAACAAAAAATCAAATATAAAATATTAAATTTTATAAGCTAGTGTTTTGAAAAACATTACGAAATTTATAAAAAAAACTTATTTATTAAAAAAATTAATAAGGTTAAACAATCTTTTAATCTTTTAATGTAGTGAAAAAAAAGATAGTAGTTGAATTAAGATATCAGATATAGCCTTAAACTTAAATAATAATATATTTGATGTATAGATATTTATCTTCGTTTATTTTCATTTGTTAATTTTATATACATGTCAAAAGAATTTTATTTTGAGTTATTATCACTGCAATTTTTTTATATTATGAACCAATAAGAAATTACTCTAGAGATATGAATTGTATGATTTTTTAAATAGGTATTACATAAGTTAATAATCATATTATCGGATGGTGTACTTTTATATTTTTTTATTGTATTGTTAAAATAATCTAGTATTTTAACCCTTATGAATATATAAGATAAATATTTGTATATATAAGATAAATATTTGTATACATAAAAAAAATTAATTATATAAATTAAAATTACTTTATTATATTTTTCAATAACCAAATTAATATAAAATATAAAAATTACATTTAATTTGTTGAAAATTTGAATACAATTTTATAATTATAACAGTGGTAAAGAATGTTAGCGAATACTCTCACTAACAAATTTTGGAAGAATATATCTTCATTTAATAAGTCTTTCTGTTAGTTTGTTGGTATTTTTAATAAATTTCAATAATCTTCACAAAGTTTTATTAGCATTCTCCAACAATAATATTTTAAAAATAATAAAATTTGTTAGAGCTTATAATAAAATATGATTTAGTTTTGAAACAAAAGATTGATAATAATAATTTAACTTAAAAAAATGTAAAATTTTAAAAACCTAATATTGCTCATAGTATAATTATTAGATCTGCCATTCTTAAAGATTTTGTTTACGGTTGGGAAACACGTGTCAGGAAGAAGGTGCGGGTTCACCATCATAATCTACAGCGGAGAGAACATGTTACATTTCCCTCCGATCGTTTTTCTGAGGCCGAAAAGGCAAACTAACTCTGATACTGCAATGTTTCACTGTGACGGAAGACGAAAGGAGAAGCCTAAGTCTTCTAAATTAGGGTTTCAACATTGAACAGTCGTTTTTGCTCCCAAAGAGAAGTGTTGGTTTAGATGAGTTGGTCTGAACAATGGGTTCTGATTCCAATTTGGGAGGGTCGCCCTCAGCATCGTCGCCCAGTGGCAAGCGCACCAGAGATCCCGAAGAGGAAGTTTACCTCGACAATCTTCGCTCTCACAAACGTTACCTAAGCGAGGTTACACGCATCATTTTCTAATTTCCCCCTCTTTTGTCGTTTTATTATTATTTCCTTTATTTTAATGCTTAATTTTAACCTACCTTTTTAATTGTTTCTTTACTAACTTTGATTTTTTAATCATTTTGCAGTTAGTTTTGTGAACATGAGATTTCCATGTTTTGGCGTTTCTAACTGTTTTTTGTTTTCATTTCATAAATTAAATACATGTTTGTGAATCTCGATATTAATTTATGAATAATTGGCTTTTTATATATATTGTTAAAATTTGATAGACTTGGCATTAACGCCTTTTTGTAAACTACGCATTGTTACTTGTTTGCATAACTGAGCTGAAACACAATTTCAAAAGGTGCATTTTGTTAGAACATGTGCTTGCTTTGATCATATAGATCTTTGTTTGAATTGATTCTGCGCGATATTAAAATTTTCTTTTCGTGTATGCTTTTGTTGCAATCAAATGAAATGAACTATGATTACTAAATTAGAGTAACTTAATATAGTGTTTCCGTGCCCAGATAATGGCATCCAGTCTCAACGGATTGACAGTTGGAGACTCTCTTCCTGATAATCTCATGGAATCTCCAGCAAGGTCTGAAAGCATGTTCTCTTTCAGGTAAACTCGTGGTCACTTTTCTTGTTTAAGCATTGTTCACAATTTGGAAGTTTATAAACAGCTATTTCCGTGGATGAGGTTTTTTTGTTGCATTTCAGCAGTAACTATTGGATATTAAATAGAACTCGTGCAATGTATGAGCAAGCTTCTAATTTCTTATGAAGTGATTTTTTGCTACTTGCATTATTTCATTTAATATACATGTTTTGGTTTGGCAGTGTAGGTTGGCTTTTGAAATCTTGGGTAAATTATACTCTCTTCATCTTCCTTATTACTTTTGGTGATTCTTCTTCTCCCTTCACATGCGAGAGTTTGGTTAAATTTCTTAAAATCGTCATTGTAGTCATTGAAAGATACAGCAGATAGTTCTGTTGGTAGCTCTAATTGCATCTGCAGAGTCTGAAAACTATTTTCACCTATAGTGATGCACGGCATGGTAGTAGAATCCGGTTTCAAATCGTGAATCGGAAGACCTATTTTCTAAATTGCGAATCGAATTGGATTATGAATCGTAAGATACACGATCAATAATAAAACATAACATAAACATTCATAAGCATACATTCATGATCAATAACTAAAAAACATAACTCTAGGAACATTTTAACATAAAGAAACGTATGAAAAATCAATACATACATAAATAAATATACTTTTAAAATTTTTCATGAGGAATTGATGAAAAAAATAACAAAAAAGGCTAAATAATGAATTGTTGAATTGTGTGATTCGTATCAATGATACGAAATTGTATAAATTCATTCATGTATCGTAAGATACATAGTCATTTAAAATTCATCTTAAGATACGAATCAATAGGTAGCCAAATTGTATCAAATCGTAAGATATGAATCGTGAATCAAAAGATTTTGATAACTATAATGCACGACATTATGCTTTATTATTATTATTTTTTGGTGTGGTGGTGGTGGTCAATCAACTAGTTTTGATGTGCACAAGTGTTGAGAATGATGATCCCTTTGCTATTCCACAATAAAATAGGATTACTAAAATTTTCGTCATTATTGTTTTCTTGGCAAAGAAACTCCAAACCTGTAGTAGGTAGAAGGCCTTTATTTGTGTCTAGTCAGTGGTCATATGGACACTGACACATTCATTCATCCTTTTCCCTCAAGCAAACCTATTTTTTGTACCCTAGCCTGAATAACTCAACCTTTGTTTTTTGGGGTTTACATTGTCATGGCTTATTGTTTGATAATATTAATCACTTGATACTCCTTGTAAACCATGAAAATTCGGTCATTTTCATGGCTGAACACTTCCCCTCACTAGTGTGCCTCTTATTTACCTTTATGTGGGCTATTTGATGTGAAATACAAAGTAATGACAGGTAGGAGGAGGAACTAGAATTCACAACAAGTTACAAGTTACTTTCTTGCCATTGCAACTGTTACTGGTCTTGGATAGTCAAAAGTTGATGCACCCTAGATTCAGATGTACATGTGATTACTTTTTTCCCCCCCTTATCTCTTAATCCTGATAAATAGGTATCTCAAAAGACTCAACTAGTGGATCTTTGGTTCAAAAAAATAAAAACCTATAAAATACAAATAGATCTGGGAATGATGCAAGACTTTTTTTTTGTTTTGTGGGGGGGGGAGACAAAGATCGAACAATCAAGTAGCTCTAGTTTGCAGAGTCTTAACTAGATTTCTTTGGCAATTTTGGCAAAATTCCAGATGTATGTCAACTGTGAAGTGGCTTTGGTTCGTAAACATGTTGCTTGATTTCTCTTGCAGTGTATATACCATAAGGATTTTTCCCTGTCTTGATATGATTCAAAGTCTATTGTAAATAAGTTTAAATTTATACACACGTATGATAACAAAAAAATTGCCGCTAACTCTACGTATTTGTTGTTTCATATCCTATATAAATTTGCTACATATTCATATGTATAAGATCATGTATCATGTATGCCTTTCCATATGGTGTGTCTTAGTTTATGGTTCTATTCAGTTTATGGTTCTATTCAAAATAGGATTGTGGACAGCTTTTAAATGGTGGCTTTACACAAAGAAGGTCGATATTCTTGATGCTACTAATCCTATCTTACTATTTTTTAGTGTTGCCCCCATTGTGTTTTTTTTCTGTTCACAGTGCTTTATTCTAAATTATGAGATATATAAGTAGACATTTTCTTTTTTATAGAATGATAATTTGACAGCACCAACTAGGGATGTTAGCGATTCGGTTTGGTTTTCAACAAAAAGTCATCCAAACCTGAGATATAAAAATAACATGCGGTTAGATTTAGATTTTTTATTTGATTTTTCAATTTTTTTAATTTATTTGTATATGGCTTTTAATATTGTTTGTAAATTATCAATTAATAAAATAAATTGACACAATGCAGAATTTTGATCCCATAAGGAATAAAAACAACACAAGATCACACATGATGATAATGGTATATATTATCAAAACTATTTACAACTGAATCCTTGACACGTACACAGCCAAAACCATCAGTATAGGTCAAATTATCCCATAGCATCATCTCCATCACAATTCACAAACAATATAATAGTACCTATACCAGTGATACATGAACATACTCATTTAGTTATTTCATAAAAAGAATGTATATAATCAGTTGCTTGGTAATAATAAATGCATTACAAACCTCAGCACTATAAAACAATCATAGTCAATTATAAATTCACAATTTAATATAATCAACATGTCCAACACTCATGGAATTATATATAATCATTATCAAATGTTCAAAATACTAGTTCATTAGCGATCGGTAGGGTTAAGGAAAGAATCGAATTTTATATGAGGATATTAAAGGCGTGGTTCAGCTTGCTTTTAGTTTGAGGGATTAAAATAGTTTAGTTTACACACATTTTTCCAATAATTTCTTTTGTTGAATTTATTTTCAGAGATGACATGTCTTTACAATATTCACCAATGTCAGAAGATTCAGACGACTTAAGGTTTTGCGAGACCCCTGTGCACAGTTGTTCATCCCAGCCCGACAGTCTTCCGAGTAGTCCAGTTTCTCCACACAGGCACCAAAGACCGCAGAATGTATTATCTTCAGCACCTTCCTCAAGTTCAAATGCTTCTCACAGCTCCACCATTTCCACTGTTACTTGTCCCCAACCTCGTCAGCGAGGTTCAGATTCTGAAGGCCGTTTCCCATCATCTCCAAGTGATATATGCCACTCAGCTGACTTGAGAAGAGCTGCACTTTTAAGATCTGTGCAGATGAGAACACAGCCTCCTGGCTCTACATCTATGGACCTGCCATATGGTTCTAACCAAGAGCCTGCTCCTAACATAGATTCCGAGGAAAGATCATGCTCATATATGAAATCTCTAGTTGACGATAGAGAGTATTGAGTACGGTTCGTCAATTCCGAAGGTTAATTTAATTGCTATATTGGAGAATTATCAGTATCCAAATGATCGCCTTGTAGTTTTGGCCGAGGTCTTGTGTTATGTAACCCATTCTTGTGTCCTGCTGCGCTCTCGTAAATATTCCGTAGTCATATGGCTTCGGAATTTTCCTTTTTTTATTTCATTTTGATTTGCATTGGTTTCATTTAAGATTATTGCGTTCATTTCTCATAATATAAAAGCAAATAGGCCACAAGTATCGAATAGGAATAGATAAAATCGGTATGTAAAGGCAGCTCATGTGACGTGACAAACAAATGGCTACCATCAACAAGCGATAGAAACACATGGTAAAAGACAAAAGCTATCGTCTCCCAAAATTTTTAAACCGCTCAGGTATACATACTACAATGGGGAAGAATGGTAATCTTTATCCCAAAAGCACCAAGCAATATAGGGTCATTAATAGAGTGAAATTAAGCAGTACAAGTCTCCACGTTGAACATCTCCCAGCAATTTCGATATCAAAGTCGATCATCAGAAGGAGTTGCGGTGGATCACTAGCTTCCAGGAGAGATGGTTAACAATTGCACCTATAAGTCAAGCATATGCCGCCAAGATATTTTTCTTTAGAGTTAATTCGTCGGCCTTCGCAGGGCTAACAGACTGCATCAATCGATCAGCGCAGGCAAGTGAGTATGCCGATTAAGCATTCAATTCTTAATCTCACTTTACAACCAAATAATTAAAATTTACCACCAAAAACATATAATGATAATTTATTGCAAAACAATTATTTCAAGAAACCACAGTGAATCTCAAGACTTGAAAGTTCGTTCAACCACGTTAATAATTATTTCACGATTGAATAAAACTTTCAAGATTTGCTTTGACTGGAAAAGAATATTACCTTGTCGAGTATGCGCTGTAGGCGCTGGATTTCGTTCTTAGCATAATCAGAACCTTTTTCTAGGTAATTATTGGCAGCTTTCAAGTAAATCTTCCCGTACCTAATGTTAAAAACGATAATTGCATTATCGCATCTAGCTTATTTTGGGCAAAATATTACAAGAATATATGCAGTACAATAAAGCAAATGCCCCTTGAGAAATATTCATGTTACCTTGAGGCAGAACCCTTAAGCTTCTCAACTTCCTCTTCCATTCGGGTAAACACAGGTTTCTTCTCTTCATCGCTGGCAGCTACAAACTCCTTTACCAAGACATCCAAGCTTTCTACTATACCAGCCTACACAGAAATATCAAATGTATGAATAAGATACCAAGCGCAACAATTTTAACTTCCATCCCCACCAAGAAAAGAAAAATAAAACAAAACTCTAGCTTCTCCTCTTTAATGTGAATTCACTAACTTGGGAAGTAAGTTGTCCTTTTCCATCTCGACTTGTTCCAGATTTATCATTGATAAAAGCCACAAAGTCATCTAAGTCTCTTCCACCTCCGTACTCTTCACCAGCTTTGTTGCTCTTTGGGAAGAATTTCAAGGTAGGAAATCCACTCACATCGTACCTACAGAAATATCATTCCAAACTTCAATTATTTATCATATTTTAGTCAGTCTTCCACCTTTACCCCTTCGCTGGATTTTTTGTTTTCTTAACAGCTGTAACGACATTATGTATCATCTTATTAGCAGGACCAACACATTCATCTGTTTCAGTTTCTATATTATTTTTTATTCTTGCTATGTTGTATTAAAGCCCATATCTGAATTACACTGAAATATAGTCCCTGAAAAGGTAAAGATTCATATATTCCATCACATTATGACTTGAAAAGAAGAATGAGCAGTGAGCACTATGCAACATGCACATCAGTCTATGACCTCTAAAATCAATTTTACTTTTACTAGCCATCGTGATTAAAGTTTGATTCAGTCAGAACAAACACAACTACTTTGCAAAATAGATCAGGTAAATAAAACTCACTTTTCAGCCAGATCCCTATATTTATCAGCATCCAGATTAGCAATAACCACACCTTCCTCCAATTTAAATGCTGTGGCAACTTTCTCGTATGTCTGAAGGGAAAAAGTACAGAGCCAGGTTTCACATTATTGGTTTTACAAAAAGTAAAGGCCCCAACCTTAAATTGATAACAAGGAATTCTCAAAGATATACTTACAGGAGCAAGACTTTTGCAATGTCCACACCTAGCAGAATTACAATTTATTAGATCTAGCAGTATGAGAGTTTTCACAATATGTAATGTAAACCAAGTTTTACCAAATTTTAGTCAAAAACAAAGATTGAATTAAAGATAAAAATAGAAACAATACAAAAATTATTGGTGAGTACCATGGTGCATAAAACTCAACCAAAACATCTTTGGTTTCATCCAAGACAACCTCATTAAAGTTTTCAGAAGTTAGCACCACTACATTGGAAGGAGCTGTAGCAATCTTCACATTTGTTCCTGCAAGCAAATCTCCTGGTTAGGAAATCCTATTAACAAATTGTGTTGATGCCTATCCTCAACATCACCATAAAAGCTAAAGAATCTAGGGAAAGTGTGCAGATAGTGATGTTCTTCTAAAATATGAATGAATTATGAAACCGAAAATTTTAGTGGCTTGGTAAATTCTATCCTACATAAAATACTTTATTTTATTTTTTTCAAAAGCTGGGGCAAGATGGCTTAATTTCTGATGTCCAAATCAAAGATACTACATTCCCTTAGAAGTCGCACAAACATGTTAATATCACAATGCCTTTGCCTTCGTAGATATTAAAGCACAAGGCTTCAAAAGCTCAAACTGTACCTCCTTCTGTGTTTACAAACTCGGCAAGTGATTCAGCAGTGCGTGGCCCTTCATACCTATGGAATGCAAAAGGAAGATGTGAAAATGACAGATAAGTAACCACAAATTGAGATATAAAATCATATCAATGTTATATTCCAATAACCAAGATCTTCTCACTTTTTGGGTTCAAGAGATCCTTTTGGAAACCACTGAATTGTTGGGTACCCAGAGACTCCATATTTGCTGCATAAACTCTTATGCTCATCGCAGTCAACCTACAACACGTCAAAAAGTAAGCTTTGTCAATTTAATGGGTAATGAAATTATTGAATCTGTCATTGGGAAGGCCAAAAAGAAACAATAAAAACATACAAGAACTACAAATCTGAGTACAATCACAAAGTATGTAACTTTTTATGGATACCAAATCTGAGTACATTCACAAAGTATCCCCCCCTCACATATATCTATATATATATGTTGGCCTGAAGGAGGGGTGCATGTCCAGTGGGACTGTGAGAGGTGAGTTACTCTTGGTTATAATTTATATAACTATATAACTATACATGAATGATCAAGATTGTTTTATTAAAATCTAATCTTGACTATCTGTTTTGATTGTATGGATAAGATTTTCTCATTTTTATTGTAGAGAGTAAAGGAAGGGGGAGGAGATATAATTTGTATGAAGACAACTAAGAGTTCAACAATAGAGAAAAGATAATCTGGGTGATTATATAGTAAATGTTAAAGTTGTAGCTTAGATTTCTTCGTTATATAGGCAGGTATATAACATGAACATGCTCCAAACAAGAGAGAAGGATTACCAATAAAATAAAATACACAGACAATAACAAATAGAAAGAATGCCTGAAGCTTAAAAAATACCACAAAACAAATTATTAAGTGAACAGAAAAATGGAAACAACAGTCAAAGTTTTGAAAGAAATATCAGGGTGCTGACCTTGCCGATTAAAACAGATTTGGCTTTCTTGAAGCTGCTACCGAGCTTTTCATATTCTGGAGCAAGCTTTTTGCAGTGTCCACACCTATTATGACAAAAGAGGGAGGGATCGTAGACATAATTATGTATTAGTGTACATCGTAAACATAACTACATATTAGTGTACATCTTATACATAAGGAAATTACTTACTAATTAGTACAATGAATGGGTTATGCTATGAAATTTTTAAAAATAGAATGATTGACCAAGACTTTGTTTTGAAGTTTTGGACAGGGTTTCTACTCATGAGGTTTCTTGATGGATATGTCGTTAGGAGTAGTAGTTAGTTGTTTTCCCTATTTTCTTTTTACCCCCCTTCTTTTTTCTGGAACATACGTTCTCCCCTTCCCTCTATATTCCCCCTTCATTCTATTCAATAATACTTTCTTTTTCAATTCAATCAAAAGAATATAAATCAAATAACCTTTATTTTGCCCAAAAAATCACGTTGAGACACATGGTCTTTATTGTAAACTATGAAGTCACTGATTAGTGATTAGCTATCATCCAATTTATGTAAACCAAGGTACACAAGCTTACTATAGCACATTATAACATTGTTATAACCATGTTACTTTTGTTTACAACTAATATAAAAGTCCATTTGGCACATCGGATTAGGCATGGAACTGAGACCTGGAATAAGAATTTTAACTATGATGTTTGGAAATCTTTTTAGAAATGGAATCACAATTCAAAAACCCAATTCAATGGAATATTCTCGTAAATTATGGTAAGCTCGAATGCTCGATTGACCTCTTAGCCCCCTTGGTTTAATTAAAGGGATATTATCCTCTAAATATTTGATTAAAGGAATATCAAGACCATAGTCAACCCGTAATAAATTAGAAGTTAAATAAAGAACAATAATAGTTTTAATCTAATTTATTAATTTTAAAAAAAGTTCATATGAGAGGGACAAACTAAACTAGAGACACTAAATTACCCTAATAAACAAACTAAAGGACACGGCTCTAAATATATTCGAGTCTTCTCGAGGGACTAAACTGCAGCAAAAGTCAAAACGGCATCGTAATGGATAATCAACAAGTCATTAACTACGAATTAGCAGAAAGTAAAACAACAAGTTGAACCGTTCAACGTAAAGAAAGAACACATGCGATTGAAACAAAACGAAAAAGGAATAACATCAGAATCGGTTAATAAAAAACCCTAGCCTAACGAATCAAAGAAATCAAAGTAATTAGGGAAGAAGCAATAGTTGAGAAAAACAGAGAGGAAGGATCGAGAAGGTCAGTGAATTACCAAGGGGCGTAGAACTCAACGAGAGCTCCTCTGTCTTGACCAACTTCCTTCTCGAAGTTATCTTCAGAGAGCACAACGACGTCGTCTGCTGTTGCCGCTACGAACAGAAGAGCAAACGCGAACACCCCCAACACTATCCTCCTGCTCCAGATCTGATACTTCTCCATTTTCTTCTTCTCTGTGCTTCTTTCTTCTCGATTTCTCAGCTCAACTGCTGCTGCACGTGCGGGATTTTATAGGAAACCTGCTCCGAAGCAATTGTGTAGCGTTTCGTTCCTTGTTTCGGTCACGTGGCATCGTTTTGTTGTATCTCTTCTCATAAAAGTCATCGTTTGCCTATGCGTTTCTCGCGGTGCCAGCACATCGTATTAGATTCTCGCCTATGACGTCTCGTTCTTGACGTGGCAGTTGATGAGAGGAACACAGTGTCAAAATACAGTGTGTATATGACCACGTGTAAAGTAGGGACACGTCGGACTCTTACAAATGTACTATATATATATATATATATATATATATATATATAATTTTACATATTACTAAGTGTAAAATTTTCACATCACTATTCTCAGCCAAAAATCATGAACTTCCACTATAGTAGGTCTTTTCTTCCCAATATAGCTTTTTTTATACTCAGATATTAAAATTCCAATCATAGCATTTTGGTATGTACACAAATACACAGATAAAATGCAGGACAATGCATTTATTTTATATATATTATGAGTTTAATTTAGTAAGTTTTTATTAATATAAAGATCTTTACGTTGTAGATCCATAAAAAAATTTAAGTAATAATACAAAATTTAATAATTTTATTATATAACATAATTTAAATTATATAATCATTTTAAAAATTATAATTTTAATTTACTTAATTAAATTTATATTTTTATATAATTAATTCATAACAAGTAAATACTTAAATAAAATATGTTTCATATACAAAAAATATCATTTATAATTAAAATATTAATATTTCATGCATTATTTCTCTTTTCTATAATGAAAAGATTAACTTATATATAGTTTTGGTATCGTTTTCCAACATAAATACATTAGAGAAAATAGTTTGTACGTTGTATTGTATAATGGACACGATACAAAAACTAGTTTTTGTAAAAACATTTAACTTAAATATATTATAAAATTTAGTTTTTATAGTATATTTTAACACAACTATATTATGTAAGCTGTATTTTTATAAACACAAAAATTAGTTTCTGAATAATTTTATATTACAAAAATTAGATTTTATGAAAAATATTTTTATCAAAAGATTATAAAAAAAAATGTAGTTCAATACGAAGAAAAATAGAGGGATGTAAATAGGAACCCCTTTTGCATACTGGAATAAGGGGAAGTAGAACTATCCTCAATAACCTACATAGCCCAAGAGTATTGGTCATGCAAAATTGGGTTTGGGGCCAGTCAGTTACTTGCAACGTTCATAGCCCAATAATATTCGGCAATTTTGGACTAAAACAAAGCACAAGTAGGTCGACCAAGTTATTAGTCCACGTTCTACACACACACCAGGAACACTCACGTGCGCCAAAATGTGTCAATTAACATGGGTCGTCAAGTACAGATGTGCAAGAATGGGCTGAGGAGATTCACACCCAAAAAGAAACTTAGGTCCAAGTTAGGCAAATTAAAATGAGATATATAATTAATTAATCAATACCCAAAATAAAGTATAATAAAATAAAAAAGGTATACTTTAGAGAATAAAATATATTCGTAATTGCTTATTAAAAAATAAGTAAGGTTATATTTTCATATAAATCATTTTACTTCCTTATAAAAATATATTAAATAAAAAGTAAAAATAAATATATTTAATATCTTAAAATGTATATATTTAATACTTACCATACAAAATAAAAGGATGTTGTAAGAAAAATTTTTAATTATTTAAAAAAATCTACGATTAGTAATTATAATAAAATCAAGTGTATGTATATAACAAATTTTAAAATTAATTAAAATTTTAATTATTGATTTTTAATTAATAATTACTACTATACTTTAGTCTCTAAAATACACTCTCCTTCCAAAAGTGAAATACTTTTTATTCCTCAAACTAAAACGACCCATTATCATTTTGTTCCTACAAATTAAAAATTTTAAGACAACATTTAAATTAGGTGTATTTTTTTTATAGAGCACATATATATATTCCATGAGATAATCATGTTTGTTGAAATAAAATCATAAATATTTTTATGAAAAGTAATTTGTAATTATTTTTAGTATTTAACACAATTGTATTTTTATAATTATTTTTTATAATTTATATGTGTGGCAAAGTATAAGCACATACAGGAAATTAACACTTCTGAGTAAAGGAATATTCAGGGTATATATTCATTATTTTTCATCTATGAAGTGGTCCATCCGTACCTTGGAGCGGGGACAGACTGAAATATTATTACTATTCACGTCCCAAACCGAAAGGAAGACAACGCATAATAAAGCACTAACAGATAGTTGTTTTTTTACTATTATTGAGCTCACACAAATAGATGATACAGGCACGGAAACGTTTTCATGTCCTCCAACTCAATAATGCGCGTGACTAACATTGTAAGGACACACAAATGATATACGCACAATAAAAATGTTTTACACATCTTCCAATTTAATAAATGATTGTTTGTTTTAAAAAATACATATATTAATTGTACTTATGTCTGGTAATAACAAAATATTCTAAATATATATATTAGTTACTCAAGTAAAAATATTATCATTATCAGTACTATTGCATTTGCAGCGAACTAGGAATATCAAACTTTTATCAAATCAACAATGGTTAAGACCATTGAAAACTACTACCATTTCAGTATTTCACATCAATCATAAACTCCAAAAAGATGAATGCCACAGCATTTGTCATATACTTTTCAATCCACGCACTCTGATTAATCTGTTGCATGTGATAAAAATAATGTTCAGTAGTTGTAATACGTAGAACCACCGACATGCTAAGCCAGGCATACGCATTAGACTAGATTCAATAAAAAACACGACAAGCAAAAAATAAATAGAAACCCGTTTCATCCTCGTATATATCCAGAAGGCAAATGGATTAAAATGATAATTTCCTCAAAAACAAAAATGCAAGAATATTTTAGGAACACAACATTTCCATAAACTTTAAAAAAGATGTGCATTAAAATGATAATTTTCATGTTGTTGGAATTTAGTCAACAAAAAAAATTGTATACTAACTTAAATTAATATATTCGAGATATACATGGCAGTCAGACCCATTTATCCAGTTGCATATAAATCTATCTACACGGTGAGTTTCTAGATATTCGGCTGTTTTGGTTTCCCGAAGATCTCACCTATTACATATATAATTTTTGTAATATTTAAATAACTTATTAATTTTTATAACATTTTAATAAATATTATTGTAGGACCTCCCAGCCCAACGTCAATCCAATCTAAGGATAGACTCGAGGATCGACTAGCCAGATTATAAAGATCCAAATTGAGCCCAAAAGACGAAAAGAATCGAATCGGCCTACTGACGAAGGAAGCTAGTCAACTCGGTCTACCTTCACCAAGAGAAGAGTCAAAAATGATAGGCACGTGTCAACGAACTGATTCGTGCGAAGGAAGTCCAACGCCGGCCACTCAATCGAATTCGGCCCAATTGGCAAGGTGCGCCACAACCAGCTAGAGCTGGATCTGGGAGTTCTAGCTCAGTACTGACAGAGCCAGCCACATCAAAACTAAGCAAGATCAGCCATCTCAGATGAGGAATGACACTTCACAGTTCTTGAGCCATCATATCCTCTAGGGACGCGAGGATAAAGTCACATAAGCGAACTCAGGTCTCACCTACCAACAGAACTGAAATCCTCGTCAATCACAGCAAAGGAACACGTCATGTCAACCACTTTCCGCAAAAGGCGCCGCGAATATAGGGAGAACGTGCCACGATTGGGCGCGGGACCCAACAAGCATCAACCTGGAGATTGCCAAGGCTAACAAACTGAATTAGGAGGCTGGCGTAGCTCCACATGGTGAGATCAGGCGCGCCTTCATCACCCTCCCAAAAGCTATAAAAGGCCTCAGCGCGAATAACTTGGGGGCAAGAATTGAGGAGTATACGGTATAGAGCGAGATTCTTGGAGAATTGCTACACAACCAATGATTCAAGGTTAAGGACTTCCAACTACGAGTGAAGGTGCCAATCATCTCTCTGGATACTAGGTAAGTCTCTTGGCCAAACTCCAATCATGCTATAGATAGTGCCCCTTCTCGTCATCACAGTCACACTTCAAATGGCAGGCAACTAGCTCTCCTTAACCTAAACCAAGTCAGTCACACTTCAGATGATAGGCAGGTAGTCTGCCTTAACCAGAAACCGACTCAATTACACTTTATATGGCAGGCATGTAGCCCGCCTCGGCCTGGGACAAAATCGGCCTTGGTCCCTCATTTCATAACATATAGTGCATTCCACCCGACTCCGAGTCAGTAGATGCATATCCGAGTCAACCTAGCATCCATACTCACAAACACTCAACCTAGCACTGAGGCGGGATGCCTAATGGATAGTCTTGACTTCGAACTCAAACTGTTGAGGGTTGAACGCCCAATGAAAAGTTCAAAGCCTATGTCTTAGTCTTTGGTGGACGCCTAAGGGGAAGTCCAACCATACCAAAACTAGCATTGCGCACTCATATCAAGGTCCATATCCAAGAGAAAGGACGCCTAATAGAATGTCTGACTCTATACTTCATGCATCCAAAACTACGTGAACTTTGATTCCTTTGTGTTAAGAAAGGTACGTAGGAGCAAGAGGCCTACTCTTGTCAAGTTATGCATTTCAAACATCCAGACTCTGTACAAACGCATTCCTGTAGTTCCAGCTAGTCAATAACAGTAAAGGTAAAGGTTACGTTGCATGCATTTCATAGGGTAACTACCAGATGGTAGGCGGATGGGGTGATACATCATTCTCATGCGTAACCGACTCCTTACCTAGACTTCGCGTTCGTCGACTTGCCTTATCCGCTCCCGGGCTCCAACGTGCCTTTAAACATTGGTGGCGACTCTCCCCAGAGATGGATTCAGCTTCCCTTCAAGTTTCCAAATAAATCAAATTCATAAAATTTTTTCTTTCTAAATCACCCCAGCGCGATTTAAGTCGCATCAATAATATTTGGTACATGTCATAAAATGTTATTAACAATATTTTATATTTATTAAATAATATTTAAAATATAAAAAAATATTACTAATAAAAGTACTAATAATATTTATAGAATAAAATATAAGTTTGATAGTCATTCATCGATCATTAAAACATAGTTTCACATAGTGATCTAATCATAAATTACAATTTATATGATTTTAAAATAGTTATTAAAAAAGTAAATAAACTTATCATATGTAATAATTTATAGTGTAAAATTATTTTACACTATTAGTACATATCCTATTTTCTCATAGATAGATACATAGATAGATAACAATTTTCTCATAGAGTGTAAAATTATTTTATGTTATCATCACATCCTATTTTCTCATAGATAGATAAATATATATATATATATAGAGAGAGAGAGAGGGAGCGCAAGAGAGAGAGATTATTTTACACTATCAATACATATCCTATTTTCTCATATAGAGAGTGTGTGTAAAATTATTTTACACTATCAGTACATATCCTATTTTCTCATATATATATATATATATATATATATATATATATATATATATATATATATATATATATATGTATGTATGTATGTATGTATGTATGTATGTATGTATGTATGTATGTATAGAGAGAGAGAGTGAGAGAGAAGGAAGAAGAGAGAGAGAGAACGAGAGAGTAAGAATAAGAGAGAGTGAGAAAAGGAGTGTGCTAAACTACAAGCAAGGAAAGGGCATGGTATACTTATTTGTATGATAGGGTACCCTTTACGGCTTTTGAATGCTCGGTCCTTAGAACTTTAAATGTGGCTCTCACTCAACTCCATCCTAAGGTTGGGCTTTTGTCCAAGCTTTTGAGATTTTGTGTGAGGAATTGGGATGACTACCTTCGCTAAATGTGTTTTTCTAGTTTTACACGATTCAGAAGACTAGGAAAGTTGGTTAGTCCTCAATGAGTAACCGACCAAGTTGCATCGTGCTTTAACCTTTTTGCAAAAGTTATAAATTCTTCAAGGATTAGTTTTTCCGCATTCGCTATTTGGGAGATGGCCAAGACTTCTTACTTGACTGACCAACGAATTGTTCTTTCCCCTTTTTTGGACAAGGAATCGGGTAGCCAATATTAGGGTAGATAGGGCTTGCTTGGAAGAATGGGAAAATGAATTTATTACCAACTTCATGAGTCGACCGATGTTTTCCTGCATCAAGGTTCTAAAAAAGGGTGATGCTCTGGACTAGTTCCTTTGTTTTTATTTCCGTAGTGAGTTATTAACTATTCTAGTTTCTTTGCAGGAGGACTTGCACCATCCAAGCACAAGGAACTTCAAAGAAAAAAACGAATAGGCGCCACTGATGTTGTGACCTATTCAGCACCGAAACCCAACCTACCACTTGTTGTTGCTGAAAAGGCTCCATTCGTCAAGCAAGAGGTCGAAACCAAGAAAAGACCTTGTGAGGACCCAAGTTCGAGTCCAAATAAGGTCATGGAAGAGGTCTCCTCCCCCCTTTCAAAGGTGACCTTGCCTTCCGATGCCAATTGGAAGTTCGTTCTATCCAAGAGCCAAAATACTACCTCAATATGAAATCGAAAGTTTCCCTTGGCCGAGGTTGTCTATCACACTTGATGGCTCCCTTTGACGATGGCAAGGTGGAAATCCTTGAACTAGGTGGAGTGTTCAAAGTTATTGAGGCATACTTCAGTTATGCATTGCTTCTTTCTTGGAACGCTAAGCACAAGTATGACAACCATAGGGCCCAAAGAAAACAGATGACCAAAAATGAGAAGAAGGCCAAATCTGAGATCCAACACTTGAAGAAAAATCTCAAGAAAGCCAATAGGTGTTAGATGATTTGCAATTTCAACTCCAATCAGCTATCGAAGATGAGGCCAAGTACTTGGCTGTCAAAGAACGGTTGGAGGATAAGGAGGATGCCCTACTGATAGAGGTGTCTGCTTTAAAAAGCTAGGTTACCTCTCTAGAGGAGAAGGTCATCTCCTTCAATACTAAGCTTAAGCAGAAAAAGGAGTTGCTAGTGCAAAAAGATGAGACTTTTGATAAGAAAGACTTATTTATTTTGGATCAGTTTGAGGCTGTCTTTGCTTGTGCTTTAGAGGAAGTGGCCCTTTTGCACCCTCGTATAGATGTATCTAAGGTTGATGTTTGTAAAGAAATATTGGACAGATGGTTGGTTAAGGCCGCGACTCCTCTTAGCTCACCTTAATTTTATAATCATAAATGGATTATTTTCTTTATTGAGTATTTCGTGCATCTTTGCACTTTGTTCCTTTTTTTTGTTTATTTTCATAAAGATATGCTATGTTTCACACAACCATCTAGATAATTAAAACGTGCTTGTGTTTAAATGGTCTGTTTGTCAACCTTCAAATATGAAATACGCTTGACGAATTCTTTAATGGATTGTTCGCTTCTTTCCGCTTTTTTCCTTTGAAGTTTGTTTTATTTTCATAAAGAAGCATTATGTTTTAAGCAACTTTTTAGACAATCCAAACGTCTTCGCGCTTAACTGGTCCGACTATCGACTTTTGAATATAAAAAGAGCTTAACTAATTCTTTCCCGTACATCTTTAGCTTTTTTTGGGTGACAGTGCCTACAATTTGTCCTTTTGGATTACTTTTGCTAAGGAGAGGGAATCGTTCACCAATCGTCGCCCTTAGATCTTTAAGTTTGCTTGAGGGTCATTGGTTGATCACCTCACTTAGGTGTTTAAGTTTGCTTAGGGGGTCATTGATTGACTGCCTCACTAGGTTTTTAGATTTGCTAGAGGGTCATTGGTCGACCATCTCATTCCAGTCTTTAAGTTTGTCCTGGGGATCTGTGATCGACTGTCTCACTTAGGTCTTTAGATTTGCTTGGGATCATTGGTTAATCACCTCACAAAAGTATTTAAGTTTGCTTGGGGGATCATTGACCGACTGTCTCACTCAAGCCTTTAAATTTGTCTGGGGATCATTGGTTGACCGCCTCACTCAAGTCTTTAAGTTTTCCCGAGGGGTCATTGGTCGACTGCCTCACTCAGGTCCTTACTGGGAGGTCATTGTTCAATTGCCCCACTCAAGTCTTTAAGTTTATTTTGGGAGTTTGTGACTTCCTCACTCATGTCTTTAAGTTTGCTTGAGAATTTGTGACCACCTAACTCGGGTCTTTATGTTTGTCCGGGGGGTCATTAGTTGATCGCCTCACTCGAGTCTTTAAGTTTGCTTGGGGGGTCATTAGTCAACCACCTCATTTAGGTCTTTAAATTTGTCCAGTGGTTGTTAGTCGACCGCCTCACTCAAGTCTTTTAAGTTAGTAGCTTTGTTATGAAAGTTTGCCCAAATCTCTTGTATTTTAATTGAAAATAACAAACAGTTTGTACAATTTATATAATGTCAACTATAATAAATGCTTGTCATGTTCCACGTGCAAGGTATCCTTTGCCCATCTAAGTGTTCTAGCCTGTAAGCTCCCTTTTGACTTCTTCAGTTATCTTGTATAAGTGTCGCAACCTAGGCCACGACAGGGTCAGCAAGGAATAAGAGTTTGGAGTCCGCGTTCCTTGCAAAGAAGGGAACATGGAAACTGAAGTCACCATCGACATTTTCAAGGAAAACACCAAAAAACCTATGGTTGGATAAGGCTAGTCTTAGGAACCAAAGTTCGGATTCGGGAATCGATTACACATAGGGAAAATATTGGTATCCCATCGCGTATGTCTTAAGACAGTTACCCTAACTAGATACAAGAAATAGGAAATGACTTATATACTATAGTTTTCACCTTTCGGATGCAGGGAAAAGTGGGTATTTACAAGGAAAGGACGAATGGTGTTTTGGGGTTTTATGAACTTGACAAGAATCACCTCTAGCTCCTATGTATCTCCCAATACAATGGAGAAGTCAAAGTTTACGTAGTTCTGGCTAAGGCTTAAAATGTTACATGTGAAAGGCCACCAAATAGACCATAAGCAAGTGTAGACTAAGTGTCAAAAAAGGTAAGGTGTCTATTAGTAGCTGACGAGGGTATAGTACTGACCAGGAGTCGGTGAGGATAAAAGGTATTGACTAAGTGTAACCCAGAATCAGTCAGGGAGTGCTGACTCACAGTCGATCAGGGGGACCCAGACGTTGGGTACAGTTTGAGGCATAGCTGATCCGGCGTCGATCTACCGGTTAGGTTTGAGTGGACCTTTAAGTTTGGTTAAGTGTTTGTTTACGGGTTAGGGTCAAACATCACAAACAATATATTCACACTTGAAAGAGTTTCTAGCATTTCACCTGGTCTCTAGGTGTCTCATTGTTATGTTTGGAGAAGATCGATCTTACTCTTTCTTTCTCCTCTTAATGCTTCCCGTCTCTCAAAAAACTCTTTTAACTCGTTCTCTCTTACTCCAAAAAAATTTTGACCCCTCTTTCCTTCAACACCAACCCCTTTTATAGGCCAGCTTCCCCTTCCACAATCTTTCAAGGAAATCTTCCACCATTAATGCAGTGGCTCCCTACAGGGTCTCATTAATGTCATGGTGTCCTCCACGGGGCTCCATCTAATTAATGCGACGACTTCCTCATTCAATGCGGTGGTGACCTCTCCATCCTTTCCTCTGACCATTGCGACAGGAAGCACTTCCCAAGTCTCTGGTTTCCCGTGAGATAACAAGTCTACAATGAATTTTATGATAGACTAGGGCCTGACACACAACTTCTTATCTGTTGGCACTTGCTCGAGGCAGATTGGGGAGCATGGGCTTGCCAGGGCTTGCTGCCTTTCCAACATTCCTTGTCCTTTTCTTTTTAAGGGAGAGACAATCAGCTTATCCTCTCTTCAGTCATTTTATCCACTTTTCCTTTTAAAGTCCAAGGACAAAATTGGGTATCAGCAATGGGCCTTCCTAGTTTGGAGTTAACTTGTTGGCATCTCTATCCTTGAGGACTCTCTTCAAAACTAGGACCTACTTTTTAAATCTCCGGGGACAAAACCTTCATGTTATGTCATCATGCTGCCCTTGTTTTGGTCGCGTATTCCTTGATATGAGCCACCTCTCAAACTTCTTGGAGTAAGTCAAGATTTGTTTTCATCTCTTCTTCATTTTGAGCTGGTTGAAAGAAGGTAGTTCGAAGGGATGACTCACCTAACTCGACTAGGATGGCGCGTCGGTGCTAAATGTCAGCATGTAAGGGTTTTCTTGTGTTGTTGAATGGGGCATAGTTTGGTGTGACCACAATACATGCGGTAGTTCCTCTACCCATCTTCCCTTATACCATTAGTGAAACTATAATGGAAGGGAGGCCAAAATGGAAAACTAACTTCCTCCAGTAGAACTTTTTGGTACAACCAGCTCAGATCAGTGCTACTAGTTCCGCTTCAACCCATTTTTTTGATGTAGTCAACAACTACTATCAGGAATTTAACTTGTCCCATTGCCATTGGGAAAAGGCACAAGATATCTACTCCTTATCTATGGAAGGGCCATGGTGGGGCTACTGAATATAACGACTCAGGCGGTGCTTTATAAATATCTGCAAACCATTAGCAATTGACACATTTTCTAAGAAATTCTAAACAATCCTTTTTTAGAGTCGGGCAATAGTATCCTGCCCTGGAGATCATACTGGTTAGGGCCCTTCTGCCTATGTGGGATCCGCATACTTCCTCATGCACCTTTCTTACCGTGTATTCTGCCTCCTTCAAGTCCAAGCATTTCATAAGTAGGAAAGAGAAACCTCATCTATATAACTATTGGGCTATTAAAGTGTACTTTGACACCTCCCTTCTCAATTTTTTGGCCTCTTAGGGGTCAAGTGGAATGGCATCTTTTTGAAGATAATCTATGATCACATGTCCTACTTTGTTTTGTGCAACACACGTCTGGTACCTCAATGGTCGATCGACTGAGCTTTTTTTGGATAACTAAGCAGTTATACCAATTCTTCTAGGTGCTAACCAATTTAGATAACAGGTTTGCCCTTTCGTTTTGCTCCCTAGGGACATGAAGAAGTGTGAATTTTTTGAATGAGGCTGCTTGCTTTAACGCCATGTCCCAATATTTTATTAATTGGGAGTCCCTTTTGGTAGGTTATTAATTTGGAGGCGCTTTTGGTCGTCAACACTTGTGCCACCACCTCGCTAGCCAACTTCATCCTGACCAAAAGTGTCTCGTACTCGGCCTGATTATTACTAGCCTTGAACTTGAAGCGGAGGGATTACTCAATTAAGTCATTTGGGCCTTCCAATATTACTTGCACCCCACTACCCTTCTAATTGGATGCCCCATAACATGCCCTTTCTATCGAAAAATATATTAACTCCGACAACTCAAACCGTCCACCCCACCATCCTTCCAGCTAAGTTCGACTTTCTTAGAACTTACATGATAGGTAGCTTCATCCGAACAATTTATTTGATTACTTTTGAAGTACGGTCACATCTCCAGGTTGTAATTACAAGGGCCAAAGCTACTTTCTCAATCCTTTTTTATTGTATTTCTCGATCGTGGAGAATCTTACTCACGAAGTAAACAGGGCATTGCTCGTTGTCCCACTCTTGGACTAACACTGCATTGACCGCCTCGTTAGATATTGACAAATAAACCAAAATTGGCTTACTTGGGCTTGGTTTGGAGAGAATTGGTGGGGTCACCAGCATCATTTCCCACCTATGGAAGGTAGCTTCACATTCATCTGTTCATAAAAATGTTACACTTTCGTAAGCAATGGAAGATAAAGAGCAACGTTTCTACTTATCAAGGTAACAAACGGGTTAGGGCGATTATTCTTCCCGCTAGTTGTTGCACTTCCTTGACACTCTTAGGGATTTTTGTGTTGATGACGGTCTGACATTTCTCAGGATTTGTCTCGATTCCTCACCCAGTTAGCATGAATCCTAAGAGTTCTCCGACTTGGATCCTGACCGAGCAATTTTTTTATTTTATTTCAACTTGTGCTTCATTAGGACCGCGAACACTTGAGGGAATTCCTTATAGTGCTAGTCGATCGTTATTGACTTATGACCATGTCATCAACATAAACTTCGAGATCACAACCAATTAAGTCTTTAAAGATTTTTTCCATCAACCGTTGGTAGGTGGCACCTACATTTTTTTAACCAAAGGGCATTACCTTATAGCAAAAGGCTCCCCTTCGGTGATAAATGCCACTTCAATCATCTTGGGGATGCATCCTGATCTGCTTGTACCCAAAATAGACATTCATGAAGCTCGAGAGTTTGCAACCTGAAGCACCATCCACCAACCAGTTGATGTTGGGTAGGATGTAGGTCTTTTGGGCATGGCTTGTTTAAATTCATGTAATCAATGCACATTTGCCATTTACCATTGGACTTTTTGACCATTACAACGTTGGGGAGCTAGCTTGGGTACCAAACCTCTTTATTAAAACACGCCACTAGTAGCTTTCTTGTCTCCTCCCTTACTGCTCTCTGCTTTTAATCACCAAGCCATCTTCTTTTTTGAGCTATCTGTCGAGTCCCTGGGGTGATGGAGAAGCAATGGCAAAAGAAGTCTGGGTCTATTCCCAGCATGTTGATAATGCATATTTTACATCCCCTATAAGGTCTTTAGATGGGTAGAATAGACTATAATTTGTAATTAAGAATCATATATTGGCTAAAGATTTAGATTTCCATGGTTAAATTAAGGAAAATACAAATCTAGGCTAAGCTACTGATTTTAGCTATAAAAAATGGAAGTCTTATTTTGTAGGTCAAAAGAGAAGTTTGATGAAGTTGAATCAGCCAGAGGAAGTTATCTAGGCCAAGACGAAACCCTCTAGGCTGACTCCGTCTCGGTCAGAATGAAGTCATCCCAACTGAGGACGGATGCGTCCCGGTCGGATAAAGCTGACTCCGTGATGTTGACTCTATCATCAATAGTCATATATCGACTCCTGTAGAGCCAACTCTGTAGGATCGAATCCATGTCCGAGCCCTACCTGGATGCCGACTTCAAAGCAGACGTCAATTCTAGTTCGGATGCCGACTCAAGATTTGCATGTCGACTCTAGAACTGGATGTCAACCTCAAAGCAGATCCATTTGGATTCATCCCGGCATCAAAAGGAACAAATCCACTTTGGCAAATTCAAGCACGTGGACAAATGTGACTTAGCACGTGGTAGTTAGGAAATTAGTTAGAGTATAGTTAATTTTGTTAGATCAGGTGCTTAAATATGTTAATTCGGTTATTACGATTATAGAGTTAGTTAGATGATGCATGTATAAATAGAGATGCATGGCTACGTTCTAAGGTTAGCGAAGCTTTGCCAATACACATTTACACTCCATCATTCACCTCCGTGTTTCACATCATCCTTCTTTTTGTTCCATGGTGCTTCAGTACGGCATTCGTTCAAGCTCGAGTGAATGCAGAACCAGTGTTTGAGTATCGCGGTTGGTTGCTAAGAGGGGATTGTCAGGGCTGCTGGCACACTACTTGGTGATTCAACCCCTCAGTACCCTGGCCATTGATGAGTTACAATTTATACATCTTTTATGGACCTAAGAGGAGTGTTGCAAGATTATTCTGTGCTTAAGAATTGAGTGTTAGCTGAGATT
The DNA here is from genome assembly GCA_025330945.1 of Mucuna pruriens. Taxonomy (NCBI): domain Eukaryota; kingdom Viridiplantae; phylum Streptophyta; class Magnoliopsida; order Fabales; family Fabaceae; genus Mucuna; species Mucuna pruriens. The sequence continues at coordinate 1,655,922 of JAENHJ010000154.1, forward strand.
CATACTAAGGACCTAAAATGAGAGAAAATACAAATATGTGTTAAATTGAAGGTCTTAACTGATAAAAAGTCTTCTTCCCTTCCTCTACAAGACTGAGCCGAGTCCACCTCGGCCAGGAAGATAAGTCCCAACCAAGACCGACTCCACCTCGGCTAAGAGAGTCGTCTCGACCAGGCCCAATTTCCAGCAGCCCATTGAAGAGCAACCCAATAAGGCGCGGCCCAATTGCGTCATCCACGTCAGCAATCCAACGTAGAGGCCACCTCATCTCTAGCTCAGCTACCACGTCACCCCCGGAGAAACTTGTAGCGTAAGTCACGCAAGGGCAGAATAGGAAATTCACTTTTGTAATTCTGTTAGGGCTCATAATTTGCGCACTTTAGCTCTTGTATATATAGAAGTAGCTATGTACATTTTAAGGGTGTTTTTGAATTCACACTCTAAGCACATTCACTATCTCCATTAAATCGCTCTCATTTTCTCCATTTACGTTGGTGCACAATGCTTCATTGGTGCTTCTCTCGATTGAGGAGGTGCAGGTCTCAGACTGGGAAGCCGAAGTCTGTTAGAGGGGACTGATTGGGATTTCCACCACACTTTGGTGGATCTGATCCTCAGCGCTCAGGCTACTGGAGGTGAACCACCACCATCAACCATGGTAATTGTCGTGGAAGATGGATCCACCTAAGTTCAAACCACTGCGTTTGTAATCTGTTTCTTATTAATCAAATTCTATTCTGTATTTCTGATCTTTGTTTCCTTCCTCTTCTTTAATTCACAATATGAATCGTGATTGCACTTGGAATGTGAATCATGTTAAACTAAGCCGATTGGAACTGGTTTAACTAATTCAGTAGGCAATCAACTAATGAATGTTAATTGAGAACCTAAAATCAGCTCTGAACTTAATCCCTGACAACTGATGAGGTAGCAATCGCATAATTTCTTGATATGGCAATGGACGAACCTTTGGCGATTCTCATAAGAATTCCCAAGGCTGATATGGACTGAGAACTGGAGTGAAGAATTGGACTGGACTTGGATTAATGGAACTGAACATGAACATAGTTATATCCTCATAATAATAACAATAGTAATATTCATAATAGTAGTATATTTTCTCTACATTCATAACTTTACTTTCTACCCTACTCACATTCAAAACCCCCTTGTTTATTGCTTTCTAAGTCTAAAACGGAGTCAGTCCAACTCTATTGCGTCAAGTTTGCAATCAGTCCACACTCTGCACTTTAGATTCTGCATCATTTGTTCCATACTAAATCACAATTGAGCACACTGTGTCCTTCAGAAAATTCGACCTAGGGTTGACTATACTATAATTAGCTTTAGTTTATTTGATGCGCGTTGAGACGACTAAAAACAAGCTTATCAGCCATCTTACGTTGAATATTGTAGCTACTACTGGCGATTGTCATAGGAAGCTGGTCACCATCTTTTCCCCTAAATTCACTACATGTATTGGCATTTTGGCTAATCAATGAATGAATGTTTCATTTACTTGTATGTTTGTAATTCCTATAGTTTAATCTGTTCTTGATTTTCTTATAGTTGTGCATGATAAGAATAGACCATGCTAGATTAGGAATCGATTAGAACCTATCCAAGCAATAATATAGGTAATCATTAGATAACATACGTCAACCATGAGCTTAATCCTTACTAAACTCGAGATCGTGGTTGCGTAAGCCCTCAGTCGGTAATAGATGGATGTTAGGCGGTTGCCTTAGGAAATAGGTTGGTGAGGACTTGCTTGCATGCTAGGAATCTGAGATAGAACCATTTCATTGATCCCTTTGTAGCCGGTATAATAAATATACATTTGATAGATATAACCTTTAATCTTTACTTTTATTGCACTTTACCATTTCTATTCAAAACCTCGCAGCTCTGCATCTTTTCTAGCCTTAGACACTAGAAATATTAGAACCACATGTACTTGAGAGATATGACCTAGGTTGACCCTACGCTACCCATAACATAGGAAAATCTAGTGTTTTGATAGGAGAAATAACAACTAAATCCTCAACCTATCAAATTGGTGTCGTTGCCAGGGACACAAGTTTTGTGTTCCTAAGTGTGTCGAGTCTGATAAAGAGCCGAACCTGAGTCGGTAGGATGCTTGTGTTTAGGTATATTGAGTTTGTCTTGTTTTCTTTTACTAATTAATTCTATTTTTACACTAATTGTGAGTCTATTTTCTGTTAATTGAAAAGTCTATTTTTATGCATATAAGGTTGTTTTTGCCGTTTGGCTGTTGAGTCAAGTTCAGTTGTCATGCATAGCGAGTCTATTTTCTTTCTTGCACTAACTTTTGAGTATGTATTATCTGTCAATTTACATATTCGTTTTGATTACTGCAGAGTTTGTTTTCTGATTGTACATATCAAGTCTGTTTCGTACTAGTAAATAAGTCGATTTTGATTAAGTGTAAGCCTGTTAATTGTTGCTAGCAATCTGAGTTGTTTTCCAATTGTTAAGTCTGTTTATGTTTCAAGTCTGAGTCAAAATCTTGTTTCCTTTGCATGCGAGTCAGTTTTGTTGACAATTCTAGGTCTATATGCATGTGTATATTGAGTTTTCGTTTATGTTGGAATAAACTGCTACAATTGTCGAGACTGTCTAAACTAAGTTTTGCATGTGCCAGGATCTGTATGTGTAGAATAGTATAGGCTGAGTTTATTATGCAGGTTTAGTTGAGTTCGTGTCTGTCCTATTTTGTGCAGTCGGGCATTTCTGAGTTTTATGTTCAGTATAATTTTGCTTTTGTAATCTTGTAGTTCTGTGTAATTTTTTGTCTTGTATTTTTAAGCAATTTTTTTTGTAATAAAGTTTTTTCTATTTCTTGCATTATCTGCATAATCTTTTTCTGTAATCTTGCATTTTCTTTCTGTTAATATTTCACGATATCTTGCATGTATTTTTCTTTCTGCATAACTACCGTTCTATTCATTTAGATAACATTCTACATATATTTCTATATTATAGGTTGTAATTAGTTTTTAGTAGAAATTGTGTTTTTCTTTGTATTGTGTTTATTTTTTCTGCATTATAACCGCATGTAGTTAGTTTGCATGATAAACTCTAGAATGCATGACTAGTAGGAGTTCTAGTAGCTTGCATTCATTTGATCCACAGATAGATAAAACTCTAAGTAGGATAAAAAAAAGTAAAGAATATTCACGTAGGACATAGTAGTAGTAGTTTTAGCTCTATATCTAAAGCTAGTATTTGGGAATATAAGCCTGAAATTGCAAATAACCCGTCGTACAAGTCGGAGTTGATGGAGAACAATAATAGGACATTGAAGGAGCTGGTGACACCGGATGTGTTGTACCAGCCGTGGTGCACTCAATATCTATAGTTAGAGCTGGCTCAATCGTACGAGCTAAAGTTCGAACTCATACATCTGTTGCCCAAGTTTCACAGCCTTGTGGGTGAGGATCCATATAAGCACCTGAAGGAGTTCCACGTAGTTTGTTCCATGATGAGGCCGCAAGGGGTCCCATAAGACAATATAAAAATAAAGGCATTTCCATTCTCTCTCGACAGAGCGGTGAAAGATTGGTTGTATCTACAGCTGGTCATGTTCAACACGTGGGGAGACGTGAAACATATGTTCCTAGAAAAATTCTTTCCAACATCTAGAGTTGCGACCATCCGAAAGGAGATATATGGAATCTGGCAACATTCTGGGGAGACGTTGCATAAATATTGGGAGAGGTTTAACGAGTTGTGTGCCACGTGTCCACACCACCAAATCAGCGAGCAACTTTTATTGCAGTATTTTTACGAAGGTTTGTTGATGATGGACCGGAACATGGTAGATGCAGCAAGAGGGGGAGCATTGATGGACAAGATCCAACGGTGACAAGATATTTGATGTCGAACATGGCAAGTAGCACGTAACAATTCGAAACCAGATGAGGAGCAGTCACCATAAGGGTGGTGAGTAGATTGGAGAATCAGCTGACGAAGCTAACGTCCCTTGTGAGGAAGCTCGCTGTCAGGCAGCATCAACAAAACATGCAACGAGTATGTGAAATTTGCACCTCAGTGGAGCACCCTACAGACATGTGCCCCACTTTGCAGGAAACAAAGCCGGAGAGCACTAAATGCATTGGAGTAGTAGGGGGCGGATACCAATATGGAAGGCAGTCGTATCAGAACCGGTCATATGATAATCAGCAATTCTAGAGGCAACCATACCAACCGAATCCGAATCAAGGGCAGCATAGTGCACCGAGATTTGGACCAGTCGGGAGCATGCTGGGTTCGAGTCAAAGCAATTATCAATAGCAAGGTCTAAGATACCAAGCACAGTCATTCCACCAACAATCGCAACCACAAGTGCTATCTCGAGAAAATTCTTCCACAATGGAAGATTGGATGAAACAAATGGTCGAATGTAACATGCAATTCCAACAAAATCTAACTACCATAATACATGACTTGAAAATGCATGTAGGACAGTTGGTCGACACTATAAGCCAGATGCAGTCAGCTGGTTCCGGAAACATCCCCTCACTGGCGATTCCGAATTTGAAAATGGTGGAGTAGGTGTCATGACATTACAAAGTGGTAGGGAATTACCACAACAAGACGCACCTCAGCCAAATTTGATACCAACCAAAGCCGAGACCGAACTGGAGCCGATTCCCGAGTACAACAACCAGTCAGAGGCGTCCCATTGCCATTTCCCACCTGAACAGTCTCGGCAAGGAGGTCCGAGACCGATGAAGATCTGCTGAAGTTGTTTCGAAAGGTGGAATTAATATCCCACTTCTCGATGCAATAAAACAAGTTCTCAAATATGCTAAGTTCCTCAAGGAACTCTACGTCCACAAAAGGAAGAAAATGAAGGGAGCAGTTGAAATGGGAGGAGTCGTGTCGGCAGTAGTCAAACATGAAGACACTAGTGTCGGAGTTCAACAAATCTTACCAAAGAAGTGTCAAGATATGGGCATCTTCTCCATTCCATGCACCATCGGCAATTGTACCTTTGTCAATGCAATGTTGGACTTAAGAGCATCAATCAACATTATGCCAGCATCAGTATATAGGTCACTCAACTTTGGGCATAATGTTGATTGATGAAACCCTTAGGCATGCTCGAAGGGAGCCGAGACCGTGTACAACCGTCATCAGATAGCCGGATCTAACTCGAGTCAAAAGGAGTCCCAACAAACAAAGGTCGAGCCTGACTTTAGCCAACCAACTCCATCAACTGAAGAGAAATCTGTTTCACCTCAATCACATACCCCAAGCTAAAGCCATTGCCTAAGCATCTAAAACATGCTTACTTGGAGGATCATCAGCAATTTTCGGTGATAATAGCCAACAATCTCAGCCAGGAGCAGGAAGAGAAGTTGTTGAACGTACTCAGGAAGCACAAGAAAGCAATCAGCTGGACATTAGCCGACCTTCCATGGATTAACACCTCCATTTTCATGCACAAGATTTTACTGGAGGAGGATGCCTGATCGATAAGGCAGTAGCAGCAGAGACTGAATCCGACCATACTGGACGTGGTGAAAAAGGAAGTTACGAAACTACTTGCACTCAGGATCATATATCCCATCTTGAACAGCCAATGGGTAAGTTTGATTCAAGTGGTGCCGAAGAAGTCTGAGATGACGGTCGTGAAGAATCAACAAGATAAGATGGTGCTGACACGGATTCAGAACAGTTGGCAGGTCTGTATTGATTACAGAAAGATAAATCAAGCGACTCGCAAGGACTACTTCCCGTTGTCATATATCGATCAAGTACTGAAAAAGTTAGCCGGGAAATCCCACTATTGTTTCTTGGATGGTTTTTCAGGGTATATGTAGATTCACATAGCACCGGTGGACCAACATAAAACAACCTTTACATGTCCCTTTGACACATTCGCTTATACAAGAATGTCGTTTGGATTGTTCAACTCTCTGAGTACCTTCCGAAGGTGCATGATCAACATCTTGTTAGACCTCTTGGAGGATTGCATGGAGGTCTTCATGGATGACTTCACAGTGTACGCCAAATCCTTCGATAAATGCCTGGACAACCTATCCCGGGTGTTACGTAGATGTATTGATAGTAACCTTATCTTGAATTTTGAAAAGTGTCACTTCATGGTTACTGAGGGAATTATTCTCAAACACCTCGTTTCAGCTAGAGGTATCGAAGTCAACAAGTCAAAAGTCCATTATTTCGTTCTGTCTAACCCTGCCTTTGTGCAGGAGGTTCGATCTTTTCTTGGCCATGCAGGTTTTTATCGATGATTTATAAAGGATTTGAGCAAGATCGTCCTGCCTTTGTCCAAGCTGCTATAGAAAGACATGGACTTTGTCTTTGACCAACCCTGCGTGGACGCTTTCTAGGAGTTAAAGAAAAGACTCACGTTCGCGCCCATCCTCCAAGCACTGAACTAGGAGCTTCCATTCGAGTTGATGTACGACGCGTCCAACTCTACACTAGGAGCCGTTATAGTGCAGCGAGTCGGCAAGCAACCACATGTCATTGCCTACGCATCTCAGACAATGGATTCATCCCAATTCAACTATATAAGTACGAAAAAGAAGCTGTTGGCAATCGTCTCTGCCTTAGACAAATTTAGATCGTATTTGCTTGGCTCCAAGATCGTAGTCTTCTCTGACCATGTAGCGTTGAAATTCCTGCTGAAGAAGTTAGACGCAAAGCTGAGACTGATCCGGTGGATGCTGCTTCTTCAAGAGTTCGATGTGGAAATCAAGAGACAAAAAGGTGCAAAGAATGTCGTAGCGGACCACCTAAGCCGACTTGAGAGAGAAGCTGGCCTAATGTTGATCGGAGATGAATTCCCGGATGAACACATACTGTGGATGACACATGCAACGCCATGGTATGCAAATATCTACAACTTCCTCGTCACATCTACATATCCTATAGGAGCATCCAAGGTCGCCAAGGAAAGACTGGAGAGCGATGCGAAGTATTGCATATGGGATGACCCTTATCTGTGAAGACTGTGCAATGATCAGGTAATACACAAGTGTATTCTAGAGCCCGAGATCTAGTCAGTCCTCCACTTCTATCATGCAACAGTCGATGGAGGCCATTATGGATTTGATCGAACAACCTGAAAAGTCTTCGATTGTGGGCTAAACTGGTCCACCATCTGTTGAGACACGCATGCATTTGTCTCGGCCTGCGAACAATGCCAGAAAGTCGAAATGGCAATAAACCAAAGGAACGAAATGCCCTAGCAACCTATGTTGTTTTGCGAAATCTTCAATGTATGGGGTATTGATTTTGTGGGGGCCATTCCGTCTTCTTACGAAAACTCTTACATTTTACTATAGTTGGTTATGTTTCAAGATGGGTGGAGGCGACTCGGATTGATTTGCTAGGCGGGCTTTTTTTAGCTGCTGCCCATGTGACCTCTAATTAGAGATGAAGCTCTTTTTCTCACTGCTCTGCCATCCTTAGAGCTACGACGCTCACTCCTCTGCTTTGCGATGTCGCTCCTCCACCTCCTCCTTATGTCATATCGTCTCTGTACTGAGGCACGCTTGCTCCTCACTTTTTTCTTGTAATGTGGCCACCGCCTACAGTTGTTGTTGTAGGGCATCATCGTACCCCCCATTACTCGAGCTAGCTTGATGCCTGATGATCGACATAGTGATTCCCTAATCTTCTACTCAATGGAAGAAATCGGGCGTTGAGAATAGTTTTCTCGAGCCCCACAATAGGGCCAATGTTCACTCTTTTAATTGGATAGAAGTTTTCAATTACAGAGTGCTTATCTCCTCTAAGTCTCCCTCCCCTCTTCATACTCTTCGAGTGGTCGTTATAGTTATCTTGGGGAGTTGCTTTCATCGGACCACACAAATTGACACAGAAGGTTCCTTTCTAATCTTTCTAAGGCACTGCCTACCCTCTCTGACTTCTGCTAGGCTCATGGGTGCCCTTAATCTTAGAGTCATGTTATCTAGCTCTCACCTCCTTTATCAAGCAACTCCTCCATTTAACATTTAATATAATTTGTACATTTTTACTTAGTGTTCGATCGAGAACAATCACGATACATCGGCCAACTGACCGACCAATCCATGTCTTAATTCACATCTCCCCTGTTTAAAATAAATGACAACATTAGTGTAATTATAAGCAAAGAATTAATAAATAAAATTAATTATCATTGGAGTGTAATATGCTTACGAACATGGGAGTATAGCATTATTTTATTAATAATATGCATGCATGATTAAGCTCTTGCAGGTATGCTTTCCGTTTCGGCTTTTTTTCAATAATATTTTTTTAAAATGATTTTGTTCGACATTAAATTCTTTTAATAATATCTTTTAAAATACAATCCAACATTAAATATAAATATTTCTTGATGTGGGAATTTAAATCTTAATTCCTCGTATTATTATAGAAGGTAGAATAAATCACTCAATCTAATCGAGCGAGTCGAGAAAAGAAAACGGGTCGGTTGATTTTTATATTGTTAGTCCGTCCTCACTTTTTTTACTTAAAAATATTTAAAATTCTAAAAAAAATTTAAAAATAATATTAATTCAAAATTTTGAAAGTCTGATCTGACCTGATAGATTTAACGAAACAGACCAAATTTATCCAAATCTATCTAAATTAAATTTTTTTTTTAGTCTAAACCACTCATCAACCTGGACATATTTTAGCACCTATAATTATAAAGAGACTAATTCTTTCCATTAGACCAATATCATCAATTTGTTTCAATCATTATTATAGTACTAAAAAATGCTACATCATATTTTTGGAAATCACAATTTTACATGTGTTATGATAATAAAATGTTACGTTTGGATAGAAAATTTTAAATTTTCAGGAAATTTAAACTGTTTGGAACTTGAATTGTTTTAATTTAAATTTTCTTTATTTTTTAAATATTTTATTTGGATAAATTAATTCAAAATTCTTAAATTTCAAATCATTAGGTTTGATAGGGCAATTTAATTTTTACAATGTGTAAAATTTACTTTTTAAATATAATTTTAAAATTAAAATTTTAGTGTTAATACTTTTAAATATTTAACAATTAAAAAACTAAATATTTTTCTTTTTATATCAATATTGATAGAGAGAAGAAAGAGGAAGAGGAGAGAAGACAAGAAACAAATAGAGAAAAATGAAAGGTGAGAGAGAAGAGAGAAAATAGTGTGAAAAGAAAGAGGGATAAGAGAGAGATGGAGAGAATAAAGAGAGAGAGAAAAATTGTGTAAAGAAAAAGAAAGGGAAAGGAGAGAAAAAGAGAGAGAGAGATAAAGATAGGAGAGGAAAGAACAAAGAGAGAGAAAAAAAATTGTGTTAATAAAGAGAAATGGAGAGGAGAAAGAAATGACATAGAGTTGAGACAAAAGGAAGAGAAAGAAAGAATAAAGAATTTCAAATTTTTACTTTTTTAGTAGAATTTAAAATTCTACAATAATCAAAATACTCTTACAAATTAATATAATTTTAATTTCTTTCTAAATTCTCTACCCAAATAATTCACTACAAAGCATTTTAAATATATTAAAAAAATTATTGTCTTAAATTTCTCTATACAAACACAATGTAAGAGTTTATGCGTAAAGAATAAATTAAAATGGTATTATAGATTTAAAAGTGTGGTTTTATATGTTTATAGTAGGATGGTATTATTATGAATGATAGACAATAGTCAACCAACATGAAAGTAAGGTGTGAGCACACACCACACAATAATGTCAATTTCCAACTAATATGTATATGAAAAATATCATTTGCAAGAAAAAAAAAGTATATGAAAATATCAATTAATATTAGGTGTTAAATTTTTACATGTATATTTATTAATGATTTGTTATATAATACAAAAAAACCAAAATAATTGAAAGTTCTACCGGTAGAAAAACAAGCTTTTACATCAATTCTTAAATAATCAATATAAATAAAAATGTGATTGTATTTTTGTAATATTGTATGTTTATTTATATTAATTCCTTAAAAATCAATATAACAATATTGTTTACCTCGATTGTTTTTAGAATCAATATAAAATATTTTTTACATTGATTGTAAGTAAAAGCAACAAATGTAAAAAGTTGTATTTTTTATATTGGTTCTAAGAACAACGGATGGTAAAGTGCTTTAAATACGTATGCGAGTTACAGCACTTTGTTTTCTCCATTCAAAATTTGTCTCTTTTATGAGAAAATTCCATCTATTCAAAATCATATTCATTCAAAATTCCATCGATTGAAACTTTCATTGATGTCACCATCCATCCATATCTTTTATCGATACCACCAACCTTATTATTAAACTTTTGTCTTTGTCTCTCTCAACCATTCCTTCTTTCATACGACAATACTTTCATCTTTTGATTATTTTCTTTATTTTTGTTTGTTTCAAAAGTGTAGATCTACAAATGTAATACCATAAATGCGTGATTTACCACTATACTTTGCGCTTAAAGAAACTTTTGTATTGGAAAATTCATCGCATAAACATTAATTTGCGAGATTGAACTATATAAAAAAACAAAAACATAAATTTATGTAAATTTACTTAATTTATTTTTAAAAAATCAAACTTTTTATATTGATCATAAAATAACTGACATAAATAATCAAACTTTTAACCTCATCTTATTCTATATCAGTTATGGAATTAATTTAAAAATTCAATTTTAACTTAAGTAAAAAGTCTCTTATGCACGGGTGTTTTTATAAAATATATCATGTTTATGAACTTTTAGCGGTACAATTGAATTTGTTAATTTTATCTTCTAAAAAAATTATTAAATGGTATGAGTGTTAAGTTTATAAATATATATATATATATATATTTATTAGTGTGTCAGAGAAAAAATATTTTTATATAAAAGTAAAATAAATAAAGGTGAATGGTATAATTTTATTATGACAAAAAAGATTAAAAGTTCTAAAAAATTAAATCGCTATTTTAAAAATCCTACTTAACTTCTTAAAATATTTACATAATTTATGTGTTTTAATTAATTTTTATCCTTCGTAATAAAATTTAGAAAAATTATACTTATTTTTTTTAATGTCTTTCTAAATGACATTCACATTTTTTATAATTTTTTTTAATAAATATTCACATTTTTTAGATAATATTAAATAAAAGGATATGAATATCACTTTATTAAAAATATAAAAAAGTGAGTGTCTATTTAAAAATTAGAAAAGAGGTGTAAATGTCATTTAAGAAAATATAAGGAGCGTGAGTGTAATTTTCTTTAAAATATAATAAAATATTTATTTATCTCATTTTAATATAAGAAAAAACTTTTATATATATATATATATATATATATATATATATATATATATATATTACAACTTACGGTAAATTTTATTTCAAAGGTTATAAAATTATATTAAAAAATAATTAAGCATTGCAGATTTAGTTTATAGTTTTATTTAATTCAGTTTGTAATTTTTAAAATAGTTTTATAACTTTTTCATGTAACAACTGTAATTTTAAGATAAATTCTATAACATAATATCATATAATTTTTTTAAAAAAATACTAAAAAAATTCTCATTTAGATAAAAACGAAGACCAGATTTAGTTTATAATTTTATTCAATTCAGCTTGTAATTTTTAAACTGATTTTATAATTTTTTTATGTAAATCCTGTAATTTTTAAGATAAGATCTATAACAGAATAAGATATAATTAAAAAAATAAATAAAAATCTCCACTGTTTCGACAAAAACAAAGACCATAGTTTATATTAGTATCTCATTATTGCCATAGTTTGGACCATTGTTTTAAAGAAATAGGGCACCCCTTTAAAGAAATAGGGCACCCCTCCTTCCGAAGGCCGTAACCAAAGACACAGGACATATACATTTATGTTGTCATAATATCTTGGCCGTTCCAGCACCTACTCACCTGACTACATTTACAAATTACAATGCAATTGTACTCGACGCCATTTTATTTATTTTGGAAAAAAAAGAAAGGGGCCTACGAATAATAGCCACGATAATAACAACGGTGCAGGAGAGAAACCGAAGGAGGAAGAGGTGCCATTATTATTAACTCAAGAGGCCACCTAATTTTATAGAAGACAAACCCACGGCATAAAGATCTTTGCAATTGTGTTCCGATTATTTTATTTTATTCTAAAAATAATTTATGATCAAAATTTTACCAAGACAACTTTGAAAAAGTGTCTCTTTCTCTCAAAATTGATAATATATATATATATATATATATATATTACGGTCGGTACTAGCTCGGCCGGTTGGAAGGACGGACAAACGAACCGAGTCTGCCTGATTAGACAGCTAGGGTCATTCAACATTAATTATTCCTTGTGTAAATTGTCTTAGTGATTGATTACGACATTACACGTGTGATAGGACAGGAGTTGTTCAGACTAAGGTATAAAAGGTTGAAATTGTAATGTAGAGGGATCGATTCTGATCGATTATTTGAGACAAGAACATTGGCGCCCACTATGGGGCAGGTAAAATCAATCCCCACCACCACAAGAAAAGAGAAAACAGCGAACGGTGAACAACGACGAACTCAAAACAATGCCGATAACGAGAAACCAAGTCAGTTCAACCAATGAAGGAGAGGAGGATATGTTGCAGAGGTTGTTAAGAACGGTGGCCCAACTGCAAGCTCGAAGTGACGAGCATTCCAGGCTAAGTGCAGAGGCGGAGACCAGACATCGACTAGCTGAGGAACGTCATGCAGAAGCAATGAAGACGGTGGAGCAAAGAGAAGAGGAACTCAGGCAGCAGATAGCAAGTCTAAAGGCGAGGAATGAGCAAGAGTAGGAGGTAAGAGGAGAACACTTGGCACAGCCTCTGTGGAGACAACCCTTCTGTGAAGAAATAGATGAAGCTCGCGTTCCACCTCATTTTAGGGAGATATCAGTGGACCCCTTCAACGGAACTCAGGACCCTCATGCACACTTACAAGCCTTTCAAACTCAGATGTATATAAGTGGAGGTCATGATAAGCTTAGCTGCAAGCTTTTTCCAAGGACGCTGAGGGGGGTAGCGCTACAGTGGATAATGAATCTCCCACCGAGGTCCATCTATGCATTTAGTGACTTGGCGGGTCTTTTCTTATCCCAGTTCGCAGCAAACAAGCCGAAGCGTTTGGAGGTGGTAGACTTATTTGATATCAAACAGGCTGGGGGAGAAAGCCTAAAGAGTTACATGGCTCGTTTCAACGACGCAACTGTGAGGGTCAATGACCCCGATCAGAAGTTTCTCATTAAAGCCTTTCAGAAGGGATTGAGAGTAAGCCCATTCAGTGATGCACTAGCTCTTCAGAAGCCCACGAGTATGGAAGAAATTCGTGTCAGAGCGGAGAAGCACGTAGAAATGGAGGAGAGTCGCTTTGAGAAAAGAGAGGCAGAACATCTCAGTAGAGACGGCCGACACAAACCAACAAGACAACGACCGTTGTTGATAGGCGGTCGGGAGCTCCCTCGTAGACAAGACTTGGAGGTGAGGCACGAAATCCCGCCAAAATTTACTCCATTAAAGGAGAAAAAGGCCCACATAATGCGGGAAATATGTCACACACGGTTGTTAAAATTTCCTCAAGCAGTAGGAGGAAAACAGCTGGGGAAGAACAGGAGGGAGTGGTGTGACTTTCACAGAGCTGTCGGTCATTCAACAGAAGAATGTTGGACCTTGGGAGCCCAGTTAGAAGGCTTGGTCCAACAAGGGCGGTTAGGGCAGTATGTGGTTCGAACAGGAAGGGAAAAGACTAGGTTGAGGGCAGAAGCAAGTGAAGTAGAAGGGTGAGAACAGAAGAGAGAAACCGAGACAACAATGGTCGGTCTAGGTCACCTCGGTCGGCTGGATACCGAGGAACTATCTTGACCATATATGGAGGTGAAGAACTGTGTGCTGAGCAAGACTTTCAGAGGAAGCGAAAGGCTCACCAGTCTTATCAAATCCTTACAGGGGCCAACCTTACACCCCTAGGAGAGAGGAGGAAAGGATGCACTATAACTTTTCAAGAGAATGATAGAAGATATGAGGCGGCCGGTGATGAGCCGATGGTGATATCGGTGATAGCAGAAGATTTCAAGATAGAAAGAGTGCTAATAGACCAAGGTAGCTCGACCAACATACTATACGGGTCTACTTATAGGAGAATGGGCCTCTCAGGGTTGAAGGAGACCCTAGGATGTCTATATGGGTTTTCAGGAGAAAGGGTACCCATAAAGGGAATTGTAGAACTCGACACTATCTTTGGGGAGGGTGGTAACGCAAAAATGATCCCAGTATTATACACGGTGATAGAAGCAGAGGCATCTTACAACATCATCATGGGACGGCCGGCCCTAAACCGACTGAAGGCGATCGTATCGACATACCACTTGTGCACGAAGATAGTGTTATGAAGTGTTATGAAGACAGTTTGAGGGTAGGCCAGAGGAGGTCAGTCATATACACCTTAAGTCTGGAGTTGGACCCGAGATGTCATGACGAACGAGAGGCCCCCTGGAAAGCCAGAAGACGAAGATAGGCACTGTCATGACTAAAGAGTAAGAAACTGAATTGATACGTTGCTTGCAGGAAAATTGTGATGTCTTTGCCTGGGCACCAGAAGACATGCCGGGGATAGATCCGAATTTCATGAACCACCAGCTATCAATAACTGACGGTGCTCGGCTGATCATGCAGAAGAAGCGGAAACAAGGAGAAAAGAAGAGGAGAGCCATCCAAGATGAGACTAATAAATTACTGAAGACGGGGTTCATACGAGAAGTAAGGTATCCAAAATGGCTAGCCAATGTAGTCATGGTGAGAAAGGCTAATGGGAAGTGGAGAATGTGCATCGATCACACAGATATAAACAAGGTATGCCCAAAAGACCCATACCCCCTCCCAAATATAGATAGATTGGTAGATAGCGTATCTGGATATGAATTTTTGAGTTTCATGGATGCATACTCGGGTTATAACCAAATAAAAATGCACCTGGATGATGAAGAAAAGACTGCCTTTATCATCGACGGCGGGGCCTTCTACTATAAAGTAATGTCGTTTGGACTTAAAAACGCAGGAGCCACATATCAGAGGTTAATGGATAAAATTTTCAAAGAGGTTATAGGTAGAGATATAGAAGTGTATGTGGACGACATGGTGGCAAAGTCGGAAGGAGGAGAAAATCATTGCGAAACATTAGGACGAGTTTCGAAGTACTGAGACGACACCAGTTGAGACTAAACCCAGAGAAATGCTCGTTTGGGGTGCAGGAAGGAAGATTTCTAGGTTTCATGCTCATAGAAAGAGGAATAAAGGCAAACCCAGACAAGTGCAGAGCAGTTATAAGCATGAGAAATCCCCATAATGTGAAGGAGGTTCAGCAGCTGATGGGGAGAGTAACGGCGTTATCACGCTTCATTTCTAAAGTCTCTGAAATAGCTACGCCGGTCTTGAACATGATGAAGAAGGAACGAAACTTTACATGGACTCCAGAATGCGAGGAAGCCTTTTTAAAGATGAAGGCCATGCTGGCCACCCCACCCATTTTGGTGAGACCAGAGCTTGGTCAGCCGTTATACCTGTATATGTCAGTAACAGAGACTGCTATTAGCTCTGTTTTGATTCAAGAAAAGAAGAAGGAGCAATGCCCGATATACTTCATTAGTAAGACTCTTCAAGGACCTGAGAAGAGATATCAAAAGATCGAAAGGGGAGCCTTAGCCCTGGTAGTAGCCTCTCGCCGATTGCGTCCTTATTTTTAAAGTTTTAGCATCATTGTGGGCACCGACTTACCTATCCAGCAGGTTTTAAGGAAGCCAAACTTGGCGGGAAGGATGGTGGCTTGGAGCGTTCAGCTGTCTGAATTTGACATATCATTCGAAAGGAGAGGTCAGATAAGAGCCCAAGCACTGGCGGATTTTATCACTAAACTCACCACGGAGCATGAACAGGTAGAGGGGGAATGGTATTTGTCTTTGGACGGGTCATCTAACCAAACGGGGAGCGGTGCCGGAGTCATACTTAAGGGACCGAACAGTATACTCATTGAGCAGAGCCTATACTTTGACTTCAAAGCGAGTAACAACCAGGCAGAATACAAAGCACTGCTCGTAGGCATGAAACTGGCCCTGGAGATCGAGGCTAAAAAATTAATTGTGAAGAGTGACTCTAAGTTAATAACGGGACAAGTGAATGGGGAATACCAGGCTAAAGACCCGAAGTTGGCCAAGTACCGAGAGAGGGCAAGGGCGATGGCAGCATCTTTCGAAAATTTCAAACTCCTGCACGTGCCCAGGGATCAGAATGAGAGAGCTGACTCACTCGCCAAGTTAGCTAGTACAAGAAGGGGACTACAACGGTCGATCATCCACGAGAAAATAAGCTCCCCAATGATAGACAAGCAGGAGGTCCAGCACAACGAAGAAAGAAAAATGTGGATGGACCCCATAATAGAATATTTGAAGGATGGGAAATTGCCGACTGACTCAGTCGGATCGAACAAAGTTCGAAAAGAAGCCTTCAAGTACACGCTCATAGAACAATGCTTATACCGACGAGGATTCTCCTCCCCCGTGCTTAAGTGTGTAGATGCTGAAGAAGTAGTGTATATCATTCAAGAGGTGCATGAGGGTATTTGTGGGACACATATAGGAGGACGAGCACTAGCTGGAAAAATAGCCAGAGCCGGGTACTACTGGCCGACACTCAAAGCTGACTGTATGGACTATGTAAAAAGATGTGACAAGTGTCAAAGGTTTGCTGATAGTCATCAAGCCCCGGCGGAACAACTGCATACGGTGACGTCCCCATGGCCCATGGCCTTTTCACAAATGGGGAATAAACATTCTAGGGCCATTCCCTCTAGCACCGGGCCAACTCAAATTCCTCATGGTAGTTGTAGACTATTTTACTAAATGGGTGGAGGCGGAACCAATGACAACAATTACGGTTGAGAGGGTAAAACGCTTTATATGGAAGAAGATCATCTGTCGATTTGGCTTACCAGCAGAGATTGTATCTGATAATGGCACCCGATTTGCGTCTTCGGTAACCACAATTTTTCCAAGACTTACATATCAGACAGTCGTTTACCTCTGTCGAACACCCCCAAGCAAACGGTCAAGCAGAGGCAGCTAATAGAGTTATTCTAAGAGGCCTACGAAGAAGGTTAGAAGAGGCGAAGGGAAGATGGGCAGAAGAACTACCTCAAGTCATATGGTCTTACCACACTACACCACATTCCACCACGGGTGAGACACCGTTTCGCTTGACATGCAGGTCAGAGGCTGTGATACCAGTCGAAATAGGGGAACCATCCCCTAAGACGGCATTGTTCGAACCGACCGCAAATGAAGATGAGTTGAGAACAAATTTAGACTTACTGCAAGAAATAAGAGAGATAGCCCATATCAAAGAATACGTAGTCAAAACAAGGGTGACAAGGAAATACGATAGACGGGTAGTATATAGGGACTTTGAAGAAGGAGATTTAGTATTAAGAAAGGCAACTCTGGTGGTGGTGGTGGTGGTGGTGGTGGTGGAGCGGAGAAAAATAAATTGACGCCTAAGTGGGAAGGACCCTTCAGGATATCAGAGAAGGTGGGCAGAGGAGCTTATCGGTTGGAGCATCTGGATAGACGAAGAATCCCACGCACTTGGAACACCAGCAGCCTGAGAAGGTACTTTAGTTAGGAGCTTTATGTAATAGTGTATGTAAGTAGGTGTTAGTTTTATGATTGTACATAAACAGACAATTATATCTATGCACAAGGCAAGCCATGAACGCAGATTGAAAGATAGAGAACAGAGCTGCCCTTTA
This sequence comes from Mucuna pruriens, assembly GCA_025330945.1. Classification (NCBI taxonomy): domain Eukaryota; kingdom Viridiplantae; phylum Streptophyta; class Magnoliopsida; order Fabales; family Fabaceae; genus Mucuna; species Mucuna pruriens. The sequence continues at coordinate 1,673,733 of JAENHJ010000154.1, forward strand.
AGCTACAAGACCCAAAATGGATGGCCATAGAGACCAATCCGGGGTCCAAAGAGTTGAAGCTACAAGACCCAAAACGGACGGCCATAGAGACCGATCTGGGGTCCGAAGAGTTGAAGCTACAAGACCCAAAACGGACGACCATAGAGACCGAACCGGGGTCCAAAGAACCAAGGTCCACTAAGACCACCACCATCAATAATCGTAGAAAGACAACTCGTCATTTCAAATGAGAAAGTAAAAGCAAATATCAAACATGCCGACTCTCACAACCAAACACGGCAGGAATCGTTAGAATAAACACATAAATAACACGTTAAGACAAGTTGACTGTCTACAAATTCCTTGAAAGGATCCGCCTCGGATACGTCAGCATTGGGATGGAGGAAGCGGACTTGTTCCAAAGCCTTGGCAAACCCGGCCTCATATTGATGAACTATATCACTACCCATTTTTATGACGGTCCTTTCATGAGCTTTAATCGTTTGACTCTGGGCAAGGATGGTCTGGTCACGAGACTGGATGTCTTCCAAGGCTTGTTTCAGTAAAGATTCGGCCGAAGCCAATTTCTCACGCAAGTCCGAATTGGAAGCTTCCAGGCCTTCGTTCTTCTGTTTTAGTATTCCTGCCTCAGCATTTGCAGAATCAACGGCCATGTCTAGTTCGAAGTTCACCCTAACTAAGTCTTTATTCTTAGCTATTGTCCTCTGTAAGTCCTCCTCAAGGGCAGCATTGGCCGATCGATAGGAATTGATCTTAACCTCGACCTCAGCATAAGCCTTCGATAAATTGAGGAACTCAGTCTCGATCTTCTCAACACGTTCAGCACAAGACCTACTCTGGAACTCCAACCTGCCAAACTCTTTCTCAGCGGCCCTAGCAAGGATCAAAGAATAAGCAGCATATTGTTGCAAAGTCTTGCAGGTACCAGCAACGCCAAGCTGTTTAATTTTGTTGCTCTCAGAGGAAGAAGCCAAGCCCTTATCCACGGCTTGGCCCAAAAGAGAAGGCGGCCCCCTGACTGATGAAGAAGAAGGATGCCCTGACAGTAGAGTATCCCACTGAAAGTCATTGGAAGGACGCGATCCTTTGCCGACTTCAATGCTTCCAGCAACAGGTTTCTCTACATGTTGATGCTTGGAAAGACGTTCTTCGGATCTCGGCGAAGAGCTATCATCAGTTTTTCCAACAATCGGTGAAGGAGACGCGGGCTCGTTCAAAACTACCAATGAAAGGGCGTTAGAAGCTTCATCTATGGCCGCCCGTTGAGGAGAGGGTTCAGCAGCTGCGATAGGTTCAGCAGAGGCAGCAGCTTGTTGCTCTTCCTCCTCAGCCATCAGGGTTGCCTTCCTCTTTAATTCACGAAGGGCACGAGAAGAGTAATCTGCCAACAGAAAAAAGAAGTAAGGTTAATCGGCAAACACTAAAATACAAACATACAACCGAATGGGATATCACTCACCTACACCTTTAATAATCTTAACACTAGGGAGGAGAGGGAGTTCACTCAACTCCCTAGCGAACTTATCCTCCCAATCTCTAAGTCTTTCAGGTGAATAGATATGGAAACAACAGGTTGATGCGTCCAGGTTAGTGGAAAGAACGGTCGGCCGGCACGATCCACTAATAAATTAGGGCTAGAGTTACTAGGAGTCACCTTGAAGAAGTGAGACTTGAACTTCTTGTAGCTCGCCAAGAAAGGCTTGAATAACTTGCGCTTAGGTCGGCTGCAGAGGGACGTCCATCCAACCTTGTCGGCCTTTTTCACAGTATAAAACCAAAAAAAGACACCCAACGTGGGAGCCTTACCAAGGTCTTCATAGAGGAGCTCGAAAGCTCTTACAAATTCCCAACTGTTAGGGTGAAGTTGTGTAGGGGCTACGTTGAGAACTTGAAGCACGGCCCGTTCGAAATGACTGAAGGGCAACTTGATACCCGTCTTAGAATTGAGGGTATCGTACAAATAAAAGTAAGGTTTCCCCTCGGCCAGCAAGGCAGTGCTGACTGACTCTCCAGAACGGCAAGGGGAAACACGAACAGACCAAGGGTCGCGCTGGCATATGGCCTTCACCATACCCAGAAGGGCACTAGAGCGAGTTAATAGTGAGGACATCTTCTTCACTTCTGGGTCTACCCAACCTTGAGGGTCTTCGTCAACATAATCACGGGTATCATCGCGATACCAAACCTCAAAAGGATATGAATCAAAGGAGCCAGAACTTGAACCCGCAGGTTCGTCCCTTGGGGCTTCGAACCCAGCATTAAGAGTAGCCTCAGCAGGAGACTGGTCTCCTTGAGTGGAGGGGCCAGGTGCATCCTCGAAGAGGTCCCCTGTGAACGAAAGAAGCAAGGGTCAATGACGGACCCTGACTGACAAATCTAGGCAAAACCATCGAAAGATTCGCATTACAGGCCAAAACAATTCAAGAAATGGTAGAGGAGCGAAGTTACCTGATGGAGTCATGACAATAAAGAACGAGAAGCGAATGAAAGAGGAGAAAGGCAGTGTACAAACGAAACGGGGATGAAAGAACGTCAAAGAAGATTGGGAAAAATGGTTGGAAGTAATTAGGGAGATAACCACCAAGGAGTAAAGAATAACGCTGTTCCTAGGGAATACGCGCCCATATGATTACTGCAGTAAATGAAGGGGGCGCGTCGAGTTCCAAGAAAGAATTAAATGAACGTTAACCAAACGTCACCCCTAATGAGCGAGGGAAGGAAGCCGGCTATAGACCGAGCAGACATTGTAAGCCTAAGTCTCAACTAAGCTTACAAGGGGTTATGTTACGGTCGGTACTAGCTCGGCCGGTTGGAAGGACGGACAGACAAACCGAGTCTGCCTGATTAGACAGCTAGGGTCATTTAGCATTAATTATTCCTTGTGTAAATTGCCTTAGTGATTGATTATGACATTACACTTGTGATAGGACAGGAGTTGTTCAGACTAAGGTATAAAATGCTGAAATTATAATGTAGAGAGATCGATTCTGATCGATTTCGAGATTAAGAAAATATATATATATATATATATATATATATATATATATATATATATATATATATATATAAAAGCATGATAACCGAAAAATTACAACATACATTATAATTTAATTCAATTTTTTTACAATTAATAATTATTATATGTTATGGTTGTTAAAAAGTGCACTTTATGGTATAGAAAGAGTGAAAGGCACCTTAAATACCTTGAATCACTTTAAATGTTATGTGAAATTTTAGTATTATATATACTGCCTCGTAACAATATATAAGATTATTCCCAATCGTTAAGAAAGTTATGTTAATGTAGTTATTAACAATGAATTTGTTAACGATTAATTAATACGATTTTTTTTTCAAAAATTATTCTTAAGATTTTTTGGATTTATCGTCTCATTTTTTTATTTTATTATTTTTATATAATTAATTAATATGTGTTGATTATTTTCTCATATACTCGCAAGAAAAGGAATGAATTTATTAATAAATTCATATTTAATGAATTTGTATGCTTAATTTAAAAAGAAAATAGAAGAAAAAGAAACTAAAAATGATAGAACTTTGAAAAACCTATAAAAATTTGTAGAGTTTTAATTATAGTTGTTTTCTTTTGTAGATCTAATTTTCACGAGGAATTTTTTAAATTTCTTATAAAATAAAACAAAGCACTTGCAATTTGGATGGCCTTGAACGCTAGAGTGACATCCTATGCTGTAATAGAAAGGAAATAATAATTTCCTTTATGATTTTCACTGGGCACTCAATCTTGGAGATGTTAGAGAGGAATTTACTCTAAAAGATATGTAAGATCACACAATTTTTACTTGGCACTTGGTGTATGAGGTAGTGCTGATGTATATTTTGGTGACTAATTTGTCTATGCACTGTAACTAATTTCGGTATGTGTTAGATCCATTTTAGCTACTGTAAAAATCATTTTTGTAAGGCACAATAATCAGAAAATGTGTTGGGAAACAACGTCCTAATTCTCTTTTAAGATTTTCTTCATTTTCGCTATCCAAGAAATAACTCAGAAAGAGAGCATGAAGAATAAACGAATTCAATGTCATTCTTTACCATTTATGGCTTTGTCAGCTATATTTTCTCTATTTTTCCTAGACTTATTGTAATTAGGGTTAACTTTATCTAATGAGATTCTTTTGTATTTGATCATCAAAGTTCTTGTGAGGTAGAGCAATCCATTTTTTCTTCTTAATGTTTCTTGTCAACTAACCATTAATTATAATGATTTTAATTTATGTCCATGACGAGTTTATTGTTGTGCATTCAAATGAGTCAATAAATATTACTTCTTGGTATATGAGTTTGTTAAGATTTCTACACTTGGTGTTTGGATTGGTCCTAGTAGAATTGTAAAAGCATAACATTAAAGTTACTCAAGAATTGTGTTTGTCTTGTATTTAGTGAAATTTAAACTTCTAATTCATAAGAATACTTATATTGAATTTTTGGTAAAAATATAGAGGATGAATATAAGGGGATTTGATTTTCCATTTACTCTTATCATTATATAATGATATTTAAAATCTTGAAAAATTGATAAATGTAGTAATAAATTGTTCTTGATAAGGGTATTTTTTATATAAAAAATTGAAAAAATGTTATAAAAAGGAACAAACAAATTTTTGAAAAATGTCTTATATATAGGAACGAATGTGGTAATAGTGAAATATTTTTACACTTTAATTTAAAAAATACTTAAGTATACTTTTGAAAAATATCTTATATATAGGAACGAATGTGGTAATAGCGAAATATTTTTACACTTCAATTTAAAAAATACTTAAGTATACTTTTGATGGTTATAATATATTATCTTTCTGATTTTGGTCATTATAAAACTATTTTTAAAATAGTGATTGTAAAATTTATTTATTTTTATTTTAATCTTTGTTATTATTTTTATTCCTTGTAATATATTTTTTTAGTCTTTTTAATATTTTGTTATTTTGAGATAGTTTCTTTAAAAAACAAATAATAACAACGAAAACAACCAAAATATAAATATATCATATCACACGGACTAAAAATAATAAGGACTAAAACATCAATAACAACATGATCCCTTGTCTTAGTAAGTCGGATGCCCTTCAAGAGCATGACCCTCTACGTCCAAGTTTGCACGCTTCCTTGGACGCTCTTGAGCCTCACCACCATCATCTGCGGCGCGTTTCGATCCTAACACTTTATCTGCATCTTCCAGAAAAGAAGAGCCTCCAGGGGAATCTAAGATGACCATGGGCGTCGTGTGAGAGGCATCCTCTACTGGTGCTTGGGGAGTATCCTCATTCGATAGTGGAATTGCGTGATCACTCGTCCCTGCATCGGCCACCTAGGATGTCTTCTTCTTCATAACCTTGAGAGCCTGGGCAAAGCCTGCGAAAGAAAAGCGCACGTAAGAAAAATGACATAAAGAAAGGGAAGTGAGATAACACATGGGTTACAAAATTGTGCCTTTAATAATGTCGGCAATAGAGAGGAGAGGCACATTGTTTAACTCCTCTATGAACCCATCCTCCCATTGTTCCAGATCTTTCCGGACGACCGAGACGGAGACAGTTGGTTGGGGGGTCCAATAGAGAGGAAAGAAGGGTTCCCCTACATTGTCGGCTAGAAGATTGGGCCCTGAGGTGCCGCGAGTAACCCAAAAGAAGCGATTCTTAAAAACCTTGTAGCTCTCAAGAAAGGGCTTGAACAGCTTGCGCTTCGATCCACTGCTTAAAGAAGTCCACCCAACCTTGTCGGTCTTGCGCAGCAAAAAGAACCAAAAGAAGACACTAAGCGAGGGTGCCCTTCCCATGTCTTCACAAAGAAGCTCAAAAACTCTCACGAAGGCCTCACTATTCGGATGGAGTTGGGTGGGAGCCACGTTTAGGGCACGAAGGACCGACCGCTCGAAGTGTGTGAAAGGAAGTTTAACACCCAGTTTGAGGGGAGGGGTGTCGTAAAGGTAGAAGACAGGGGTCTCATCAACGCGTGGTTGTCCGTTGATTGGTTCACCCGGGTGGCAAGGGAAAACCGCCATCGACCAAGGCCCATGTTGACATATTGCATTGGCCATGCCAAGTAGAGAACTTGGATGCGCCAGAACCGAAGAAATATTCTTGACATCAGGGTCAATCTAGGAAGAAGGTTCGTTAGGACGAATCGTCACCGTATTGTCACGATACCAAATCTCAAAGGGGAAGACCTCACTCGAGTCTGAGCCGGAGCTAGAGGAGGATTGACTCCCTGGGGTCGAGGAGTCGGCCTCAGGCGTGGCCCTACCTAGAGACTGGTTCCCCTGTACAACGGAACTAGTTACATCCTCTGAGGGGTCTCTTGCGTTGAAACAGGCAAGGATCAGTGTAGGACCCAAGCTAGGAGACGATTTTCTCCAAAGAAGGAAGAAAATCAGGCAAACTCATACTTAAAACTAAAAACTACCAAGCACAATCAGAGAAACAGGAACAAGTAAAGAGTAACAAAGTTACCTCGTGTCATAGTTGTGTAGAAGGACGAAAGACTAAAGAACAAGGAGCAAGGAGAGCAACCGCGTTTGGTAAGGCTCAGAGAACAATAGCGGGAACAAGAATAGGCAGAGGCAGAATGTGACCAGAAATGAAATGACGCATGATTACCTTTAGAGGTTAAAAGCAATCATTGCGTTTGTCTGCAAGAGACCTAGAGCAACGTGAACCAAGCAACAGTTGAAGCAAAAGGACGCGCACGTATTTTGAAAACATTAAATGCGCAAATCGAAACATCGCGGAGACTCGAATACGTGAGAAACAAACGAAAAAGGTCGCCCGCAAGGACAAGACAAGTTAGAAGCTTTAGTCCTGATGACAAAACTTAAGGGGTCATGTACCGGTCGGTAGAGCCGGCTGGGAGTCCGTACACTGGTACAGCCACGTGGAGCATCCCTACAGTCAGAATAGAGGGAGTTCGCGCCTGACATGCCAGAATATTCGTCTCGCATTGACGTTCCGCCTCTTATATGTCTATACTTGTTGTCTAGAGACGTAGAGACTAGAGAGCGTATATATACAGATCTCTCTGCGTTAGAACATAGGGAAAAAGAGAGAAGAGAAACCTAAGGTTCAAGGAGAGAACAAGTTATATATTCAAGGTGCGAAATGAACACATTATTATTTGAAACATCATAATATGGATTACAAGACAATTATGTACATCTTTTAATGGTAAAAATAAATTGTATAAAAGTTTGTTGATATTTAAATCACGCATAAAAATGAAAAGAAATCACGTATGGACAAATTAACATTTAAATCATATAAGCGAAATATTGATTTTGTATGAAACAAAATTTATATGAAGTGTATTATATATATATATATATATATATATATATATATATATATATATATATAAATAAAAAGTATAAGTTTATATTTGAATTTATAAATTTAATTAAAATGTATTGACAATATAAATTTGTTATATTGTTATCTAATGATAGATTAATATATATTTACGCAACATATAAAAGATTTTATAATTATTTTATAGTAAAATTTTATTAATTTATAAAATAAAATCTTTACAAAAACTCAATTTATTGATGCACTATGAATTAATTATATAAAATCAAATTCTAAGTCGTACATAATGAAAATCCATATTCCAAACTACCTAGCAATGTAAAAATGACTAAAATCTACCACATTTTTTGAATCATGCAAATTCGAAGAGAGTACACACAGTTGACGGCTATTTTATTCTGGGATCAAGAGAGTAACCAAGCGACCATGTCGTTTTGTAGCTGAGAATCTGTCTCTCCCGTTTTCTTGGCATCGCTTTCCCAGTCATCGTCTTCCCAGAGCGTAGTGAGCAGGTTTTCTCGATGCTCCCAATTGTAAGCTTCGGACTCATCAAAATTATTATACTCCACGAGGCTCTCCCAATCCCAGTTTTGATCGAAACCCAAGGCCATGGAAGAGCAAGAATACCATTGTCCACTTTCCCCGTTCACACTAGTCTCACTCGATGCCATTTTGTTCCTTCCATTTTCCCCACCAACACCCACCACCTCATTGCTTTCTCTCTCTTTACTTAAGTTCCAAGCCCCACAAGTTTCTGGCAAACAACTTTCCAACATGTCATCACTAAAACCCAACGCCCCACTACCCTCATTAATACCCTCCAATTGACACAGACCCAAGATGTCGTCATCGGTACTTTGTTCCACACCGTCAAGGCTCTTCTCGGGTGTTCTAATTACCACCGCCTCCTCTCTTATTGGCTCACCAACCTCTGCCACGTCAGCGTTAGAGGGACCCTCGCTCTCTAGCGATGGAACTTCGGCGTCTCTAATCTGTTTGGGCCTCCGGGTATCATTTTGAGCGTAGGTTTTGTTCTTCTTCATTGCCCAACGGCTTGTTCTACCACCTTTGCGTTTGGAAGGATTAGGTGTTACTTTGGGTGAGTCCATGACCCCTCCACCTGCTTGGGTCTCTACCCTCGTGAAGCTGTAAATTTTCCTGCTCAGGTGAGAATTCCAGTAGTTTTTTATCTCGTTGTCCGTTCTTCCTGGCAAGTGACTTGCTATCAAAGACCACCTAAAATCACCAAAACACAAAACTTCACCTTTGTTTGCAAACTATTTTATTACTATTTCTTTCAATAAATATTTTTATAACAGAACTATAATAATTCATTTAATAAATCTACAATAAAAAAAAAGAACAACAAATATGTGATATAATAAATAATTTAATAAAAATATTACGTGTGTATCATTTTTTTCCGTATAAATATGATAAAAAAACAGAGGTAACTAATGTAACCTTTTATTATTATCCGCTCACCCACATTTTCCTCAGTTTCGAACGTCTGAAACTTGTACAACCCATAGCCAAATTCAATTCGTCTGTTTTGGGAAGACAGACTGGATTATATAATAAAAGATTAAATTATTTTATTTTTATTTTTATTTTTATACATTTCTTCTTTATTAGTTATATTATTATATTTTATATTATATACAGTAAAAAATTAACTTTTTTCTTATTAAAAAACTTACATAATTATCTCACTTTTTTTTTCTTTCTTAAACTAAACGTAACGTGCGTGTACAATACCGACAACAAATACGTCTGGATGATGTCTTTAACCTAAAAAAGGTTAAAGGACTTAAGAAGTTATTTCCCATTTCATCCCTCGACGGCGGGGAAGCTGAAAATATGTCATAACTGTCGTATTCAATGTAACGGCTGTAACGCAAATGTTCAGAGATTTTTTACGTTTTGTCCGTAACATAAATGTCTTCTTTTATACAATTAAATATTTATTATTTTGCTTACATGAATTATTTCTGTCACTCGTATTTTTTTTTAATGTTATATAAGACCGATCAACATCATAATTATGTTTATAAGGTCAAAATTAAAAATGATATAATTATTGCAAAAATGATATAATAAAAAATGTGAAAGTATCAATGTGATTTACTTGCCACTAATGACAAGTAACAACAAACCATTTTAACAAAAAACAAACAAACCAATGATAACACATTCTGCGACAAAATTCTCGGAAACATTTAGCAAGAAAAGAAAAAATGGTACTCGTATATGTACAATTTTTCGAGAGCCAAAATTCAAAAGCCAAAGACATTAATTACAATCGTTCGGTGTATATATCCAATCATAATTTGATTAGCAAAAAATATATCCAATCATAATTTAAATACTATTAATAATAAGACCAATATTAAATATCTCAAGAAAAAGAAATGAGAAGACTCTTTTCAAATAATATAAATATCGACAGATTCTTAAATTATAAAAACTATACTTTCAAAAAATCCAAATGAAAGTAATAATGTAAAGGTTTTGTATAAATTATTTTTTATTAAAAAATACTATTTTTATGCTTATATTCCTTTATAATGTTCGTTTAATTTATGATATAAACTTTAACAAAACATTGTTGATTGTCCTCTAACAATTATGTATCTTTAATTTCAATTCATGACCAAATGCGTAAAGTGATTTAAACTATGTTTTACACACACCTAACATATATATTGATAGCTTAACAAGTGAGTGTGGAACCTAACATATATATTGATAGCTTAACAAGTGAGCATAGAATCAGTAAGTGCAACTAATTTCACTCTCTTTTTACATCTCATACTTGGACGGTAGATATATCCAACAAGAATTGACTTTTGAATATTAGTATAAATATCTAATTCACACTCTATTATCATCATTATTATTTTGTTATATTATTAATTATACTAATTACTTATTTTTTTTATTTTGTCTTAAGTATATGAGCAATCCTTTTTAATAAAAAAATAAGAATAATTTTATCACCCTATCTTATTTTACGTTAAGATGTAAAAAAAAATAGTTAACTCAACCTAACCTAAAAAAAAGTTAGATTGGATTGAATTTGTATTTTGTTTTATAAATTAGAAATATCAATCCAATAAACCTCGTTGATTACACATTAAGTTGAGTTAATTTGTTAAATTTTGTAATTTTTAAAAATAAATTAAAAATGATTAATTAATCCATCAAATAAATAAAAATATAAAAAAATATAAATATAAATATTAGATACATCAATTATAAAATTAATATAAATAAATCAAGATAATAATATAATAAATCATCAAAATATCTGAATTTTAAAATTATATTATATATATATATATATAATTAAATTCCGTATTTACATCCTTACATTATCCTACCTCATTTGTCATGAAAAAGTAACATACATATTTTTTTATTCTTTGTAAATATACAATTCTTTATACGGGAATTATTTATTTTTTAAGAAAAATATGCATGGAAATAAGCAATAGTTCGGAATTTTTTATGTAAAAAAAGTTTAGCAGTGCACTTTATTTTAAAGAGGTTGTCAATGAAGGTCTCGATCTCTATAATTACGGATAAAGACGTCATCTGGCTTAAGTTGACAACCAAGTTTTTTTTTTTTTTTGGGGTTACGAAAGTGGTTGGATATTTACGGAGGTAAATCAACTGAATTGCAGTACTTAGCATCAAATTTGGTACCTGTTAGGTTAACAAAATTTTAAATTTTAAAAAATTATTATTTATTGTTTTAGAAGTCTCTTGAAAAAATTTGCTGAAACACTGCAGTATATGCTTCTTTCATTTCGTTACTTACAAGTTTTCTGAATGTGATCCAGTAAATAGAAGAGGTTTAAGGCTTAATTATATTTTCTGTAATATATTCAACATACGACTGGCACTAACCTGTTGCCAAAAGAAGCGTGCATCTTAACGATGGTATTTTCCTCTTCAACAGAAATGTTGCCTCTTTTGAGGTCAGCTCTCAAATAGTTAATCCATCTGAGCCTGCAACTTTTCCCGCACCTTAATAATCCTTCCAAACCCCAAAATGCAAGTCAGAAAGAAGCCAATTGATTAATAACACAAACAAATTACTTCTACAACAATAAATATAAAGCTACAAAATTAATTTGTTGTTGGAAGTTCGAAGAATTACAGTAATTTGGCTAATTAATAAATAAATAATTATAAAAATCACGTGCATCATTCAGAAAAAGTAATCATTATAAACTTGTATAACCATTTTAATTCGAAATTACTAAATAAGATTAGAACCATATGTATTAGGTGATTCACATAAGACTAAGAAATTAACGATTGATATATACCTGCATTCTTAGGCAATGACCTCCAAGAACCTTCCCCATTGGTCTGAATGTATTTTGCCAATTTCTCATCCTCCTCTGCTGTCCACCTCCCCTTTTTCAACCCCACTTTCTCGCAACAAGGAGCCCTTCCCATGTCTGAGGTTTATGTCCACTCGGCTACTAGTGCTACATAATAATAAAAAAATGCACAAATTGTAAAAGTGTTGGCAAAGAAAACTAACAGGAAAAGCAAGCACAAAACAAATTACAGGATAGTGCTGACTCGCTAGAGAGTAGTAGGGTTGAGAAAAGCAAGTGTATGTATGTCTGCTGTCGCTTGCATCTCGCAAACGAGCCACTCGTGCTTGTATTTTTTTGCGAGCTGAAGTGAAAAAAGGGTTAGAGGAGTGTAAAGGAATTTATAGAACTGCCAAAGGGAGAAGCAGGGGCGGGGACAGTGATTTAGACACATCTGTGGTGGCACATTGTGCCACGTTGGCTCTGTATGAATGCTACACTCGTGGCTCACCCACCGTCGTCACCCTCGTGACGGGAATTCCATCTCCCACGTTGATGCTATACTGTTACGAACCTCCTCAATTAACACTTTCAAATTCCTAATTGCTAGCAACGTCAATGTACATCATTTTATTTTTTTACAATTTTAACTTGTTCTTATCTCTCACCATAATATAAATAAATTCCTAATGCTTTATCGTAACGGCAGGTCAGATTTTTTCCTTACACAAATCACGTGTGATGTCAATCAATTAGAAATACTCTTCTTTTTTTCCAGAAATTACCTAGTAAATTTTACGAATTTCTAGGAACATGCATGTGGCACATGTTTTATTTTAAAATATTAAAAATGTATGTAATTATGAATATTACTTAAATTATTCCACATAACTTAAATGCATCAACTATATACAATTTTTTTCATCAATTAATATCATTCTCAATCTCTCTGTTCAATGTTTGAGTTGAGTCATGATATTATGTAGAACTACTGTAATTAAACCTTGCCTTTAGGAATTTTACTTATTAATAATTATTTTGTATTTTATTTTCTAAATCAGTTCAGACAATTCTGATAAAAATACGTTCTTTCTAATTGAGAACGGACCAACAAATTACGAAAAATAAATAAATATAATGACAATATAAAAAAGTTATACAATATTATCTAATCGTAAACGGTTATATGAACGACAAGTATATTAATTTTTTAATTACTATTTTAAAAATTATACATGCTTTAATTTTATATTAGCTAAAATTGTAATTTCTTTTTATTATCGATGCATAAAATTTTAACTAAAAAAGGATTTCCTCCTCCAATACATGTAGAGGCTGGAGCGTTAACTTAATTCATATATATAAATAAAATTAACTGTACAATAGAATTAAATCATCTTAGTAAATAAATATCTAACTAATTTAAATACATAAATAAAATTATATTCATTATATACAATATGTTTATTATTTTTTAAAATATTATATATATGACTTTTCGTAATTATAATTTATACTAAAAATATAACATTTGCAACTTTAAAATATGTACTAAATTTTTTAGCATTTATTATTGTTATTTTAAAAATAATTTACTGGCTATAATTTAAAATAATAAAATTAAAAAATATTGACATAATGTGCATAAATTAATAAATATATATAATAATTTGTCACTTAGTTGTATATTTTACAATGTATTAAAAATTAAAAATACAAATATTCTTATATTCCATAATTTTTTTTTAGAAATATATTAAAAATAACAAAATTTATATGCATTTCAATATAATTTTAAAAATATTATATATTAATAATATACCCATTATACTTTTTGATAAAATAAAAAATACAATTGTTTTGTTATCAAAAACTCCTCTTTTATCTCTTTCTTTAACACATATATATACCTAGGTTGTCATGTCACTCTATCCCGATATTTGATCAGATGGGTCTCTAGCATAGTATTGCCCATTCATCAAGCCTGTCACCAAATTGAAATCGCTGTTAGGATTTTTGCTTCTAACTCTTGGACTAGCTTCATCCCGACCAGCAATGCTTCGTATTCAGCTTGATTATTGTTGGCCTTGAACTTGAAGTGTAATGATTGTTTGATCAAAACTCAATCCGGGCCTTTGAGTATTACTCCTGCCCCACTTTCGGCCTGATTGGACGCTTCGTCCATAGATAAAAACAACTCTCTGCCCTCACTAGCCAACTATCCCTCGGGAGTCAACTCTATGATGAAGTCAATCAGTGTCTAAGCTTTGATATGACCTCTTTTTTCAAAGGAGATGTCGAACTCAGATAGCTAGATGCTCCATGCCACCATCCTTCGGCCAGGTTTGGACTTTCGCAGCACTTGTCGGATGGGTAGGTCAGCTCGGACGACTATGTTGTACCCTTGAAAATAAGGGCGTAGTCTTCTCGAGGTGCTTATGACGGCGAGAGCTGCCTTTTTCAATCTTCTGGTACCTTCTTTCTGAACTTTGAAGGACCTTACTTGTGAAATAGACCAAGTACTGCTTCCCCTCTTTCTCCTGGACTATTATTGAGCTAACAACATCATCAGATACAGATATATATACTAAAAGAGGGATACCTAGAGTCGTTCGTGTGAGAACTGGAGGAGCTGCCAATATTGCTTTTGTCCTTAGAAAATCTTCTTCACTTTCAGATGTCTAAGTGAAATTTCCTCCTTTCTTAAGGGTATTGAAAATGGGTATGGCCGTCTCCGCCAACCGGGATATGAAACGGAATAGAGTTATGATTCTCCCGGCCAGTTGTTGAACCTCCCTCACGCTCTGTGAACTTCTCATGTTGATTACAGCTTGGCACTTTTCTGGGTTAGTTTCTATCCCCCTCTTGGTCAATATAAAACCCAAAAAATTTCCCGCTTGGACACCAAAGAAGCATTTTTTTAGGTTTAGCTTAAGTTGGTGTTTTACTCTTTCCAAGGTGTTGCAATGCTCACCTGCCGTCGTAAATTTCACCACCATATCGTCTATGTATACCTCCATATCAATGCCTATTATCTCCTTAAAGATTTTGTCCATTAGACGTTGGTATGTCACCCCTACATTTTTCAGTCCAAACGGCATCACCTTGTAGCAGAAAGCCTCAAAGTTAATGATAAAGGCGGTTTTGGCCTTGTCTTGAGGGTGCATTCTTATCTTATTATACCTGGAATATGCGTCCATAAAGCTCAACAAGGCAAAACCCAAAGCCTTGTCCATCAGCCGATCGATATTGGGTAACAGGTATGGATCTTTGGGGCAAGCTTTGTTCAAATCGGTGTAGTTCGTACACATCCGCCATTTGCCATTGGCTTTCTTCACCATGACTACATTGGCAAGCCATGTTGGATATTGCACCTCCTTGATAAATCTTGTCGCGAGCAGCTTACTCGTCTCATCCTTGGCAGCCTTCCGCTTCTCCTCTCCCTGTTTTCGTTTCCTCTAGGTGATCGGCTTAGATCTTGGTGCTATCAAGAGGCGATGACACATGAAGTTTGGGTCGATGCCGGGCATGTCGGCCGGGGTCCATGCGAACACATCCATGTTCTCTAAAAGGAAAAGCATGAGACGGCTCTCTTCTTCTTTTTCCAATGTCGTGCCAATCTTCGTCTTGTGAGTTGTTGAGGGTCCTATCTGAACCTCCTTCAGATCTTCGCCCGGGAGGGGCCTCTCATGCTCAGACTGACACCTGGGATCTAGGTCTAAGTCTAGGACGTTGATGGCCGGCTCCATCTCTCGAGAGGATTGGGAGCCTACCCTCAAGCTATCCTCATAACAACATTGGGCCACTCGAGTATCAACCCACACACTACCTATCTCCTTTCCTACTAGATATTTCATACATAAATGCAACTTGGATACTACCATTCCCAACTTATTCAGGACTGGCCGCCCTATGATTATGTTGTAAGACGCATCCATGTCCACCACCGTGTATAATATTGGGATGCTACATGCGTGGTTGCCTTCTCCAAACGTGGTTTCCAACTCTATGACTTCCTTTATCGGCACTTGCTCGCCAACGAATTCATACAACGTTCCTGAGCATTCCTCCAGGCTGGCCAACAGGAGCCCCAACTTTCTATATGTCGACCAGTACAAGATATTAGCAAAATTCCCCTGGTCAATCAAGACCCTTTCTATTTTGTACTCCGTCGTTATCACCGATATCACCATCGGCTCATCCAACCAAGGTGGCACGTACCTAATGTCTCTTTCGCTGAACGTGATAATCGGGAATGGTGTAGTGTTAGCCCTCGCTTGCACGGTTAGCACATCATGTGTTCCTCGCCTCCTGGTCAAACTTACCCTAGCCATCATGGCACTCCCCCCTAATATCATAGTGATAGTGTCGCGGTGCCAGGTGTTGACCCTTTGTCTCGATCTACTCCTTTCTCTCTATCCCTTTTCTCTCCTCGCAACCTCCCAACCACTTCTGTGCTGCTCATCCTCCACTTCCCTTCCTTTTGTCTTTAGGTTTGTGCAGTCCCTCTCGTTTCTTCCCAGGACGTAACAACTCAAGTGTCCTTCTTGGATCAATCTTTCGATACAGGCCTGTAGTGTTCGACATTCCTCTATTGAATGGTCGTGTGCCCTATTGAACTCACACCATTCACTCTAATTACTTCTCAACATCCGACCTTTCACTTCCTTCGAGAACTCCAATAAACGTGTGTGGCATATTTCGCGCATTATTTACGTTCTCTTCTCTTTCAGGGGAGTGAAGCTCTAAGGATTGTCACGTGGCTAGGCTTGAGCCGGGTGCTTGGCTTCCCCCTTTTGTCCTTCGGGAATCCAAGCCTCAACTCCCGCTGCTCAAAAGGTTGGCGCTCTACTTCTAGCCGGTCGGCCAAGTTCTCCTCGGCCTTTATATGTTTCTCGGCACGTGCCCTTATCTCCTCCATACTCAACGATCTCTTTAATGCTAGGGCGTCACTAAACTAGCCGGCTCTGAATCCCTTCTGAAAGGCCTTAACAAAAACTTTTGGTCCAGATCATTTATTCGAATTGTGGCATTATTGAACCAAGCTAAATAGCTCTTGGGGCTCTCGCCCTTTGCTTGCCTGATGTCGAATAGGTCAACTACTTTGAACTGCTTTACTTTGTTCGCCGCGAATTGCGAAACAAAGGAGGCGGCCAAGTCATTGAATGACCGAATGGATCGGGCCGAAAGAGTTGTCATCCAATGCATAGCCACCCTTCTGAGAGTGTCAGGAAATAGCTTAAAACTAAGGGAATCATTTCCCCCACTGATGTACATATGGGTTTGGAAGGCTTGTAAATGTGCGTGAGGATCCTAGGTTCCGTCAAATGGCTCCACAACCACTTCTCGAAAATTTGCTAGAATGGGAGTTTCGTCGATTTCCTCGCTAAACTGTTGCCCCCTAAAAGCTTGGACGATGACTGTTTCCATCGTTGCTCCCCCCAACTTCTCTGTAGCTGCCTTCATTGTCGCTATCTGTCGGTAGAGCTCATCTTCCCTCTGCTCGAAAGCCTTCATCGCCTCAAGATGTCACTCCTCGGCTTGGCGATATCGCTCTTCGGCTTCAACTTGTCTTTGCTCAGCCTCCGCACTGAGTCGGGATTACTCATCACTTCGTGCCTGTAGTGAGGTCACTACCCGAAGCACCCTTTGTAGGGTATCTTCCTCATCCTCATTAGCAGAACTCATTTGATTCCTTGTCATTGGTATTGTCGCTTCTATTCTTTCTCCTATGACTTTGAACTTTCACACTTAGACTCTCAATCTTACGGGCATCAAGATAAGTTACCGATGTCCCACGGTGGACACCAATGTTCTATTCTCAAGTTACAAATTACTCAAAAAACTCCATTTTCTCTCTTTCTTTAACACATATATATACCTAGGTTGTCATGTTACTCGACAAAGGTACATAAATATGTCAGAGGCCAAAACGGTATATTAGAGCTTGCGCTCTAACATGTCAAATGCAACTCGCCCCTGACTCAAGAAGGTACGAGCCGTTGCGTGACCACTTACATGTGTGAGCACTCGATCGTCATAACCAACCGGTACAACAATCACAACAAAAAAAATTAAAATATAAAATCATTAATATACTACTTAACCCTCCCGTACATTTCACTTTACACATATATAAGGAATATATTTAATGAAAAAGCTTTTTTATATAATAAAATCATAAGTATACTGCCCAAACCTTCCACATATTATTACACTTTACATATATATATATATAATGAATATATTTAATAAAAACTTTATATAATAAAATAAATAAACCTAAACTATATAAGTATACATAGGTTAATCAAATAAAAAAGTCATATATTGTTTTAAGAAATTTACGTCACTTTTTAAATAACTCATTGTAATTAGCATGTGTACCCATGTACGAAGTGGGGAACGAGTGAGTATTATTTTTAGATTTTAAAAACCTATTTTTAGGTAATAAAATTTAAATAAACATTAATACCATTTTTAAATTATTATATGTTAACAATTTAATCTAAACATTCTTTCCTCATTACAGTTTAAATTAAATTTCATTATTATAATTAACTAAATAAAAATTTAAATCTATACTTATTATACAATTTTTAGGATTTTTACATTATAAACAAATTAAGTTGTATTGTATTATATACATTAAAGTAAAACAACAAAATTTGAAACATTGAACTTACAAATTGTGTATGCATTACTAAAAAAATTAAATTCAAATTTTAAATGCTATAATATTGAGAATTCATTTTTTATTTGTAGAAAAGATAAAATAAAGTATACAATCACTATATAAATAGTTATTAAACTATAAATCAATCCGATAAGTTTTATAATAATTATTTTAAAATTATATTAATAATTTTGTAATTAGATGGAATGTAAAATTGTTTTGTATTATTATTAAACTTGTGAAAAAATATGAAATTAAAGTTTTAAAAATATTTTTATGGTTATTTAATTAAATAATATATACATGTTTTTATTTATACTTATTGACTCATAATTATTTTTTATTATAGTTATGTATATTACATTATTATTACTATCATGGGACAAAATAACTTATAGTAGACAAGATGTCACTCTTTCGCTACATTGTTGGTTCAAACAATTTTTAAAACTTAAGTTATAATAAACATGGATCGAAACCAACATAATTAATAAAAATTAGTTTAATTACACATTTTATCTTTAAAATTTCACAGCAAATTTTGTTTTTATACATAAAAAAAAGCTATCACAATTTTGTGAATTTGTTTCCCTTAAATAACTATAATTAAGACAATTTTATGACAATCTTTTAAAACTGTCACAATTAAGATAAATTGTGACTTTTTTTTAATTGAAGGATAAAAGTTATAAAATAAAAACTTTGACGACACAATTCATAGAATTGTGAAACTTTAAAACAAAATTAAATTATTAATAATTAAATATATCAAGATAAAATAGTATGTAAGTATCGAAATAAAAGAATTATCAATATAACTTCGAGTGAAGTAAGTTCTTTAATGTGTGAAGTTAACAATTTTTTTTTGCTTAATTACAATTTGTTTAAGTTTAACAATTTTGTGAATTTTGCTTTCAATTTCTTTTTAACTTTTGACTCTAATTTATAAAAATTCGTAATTTGTTTAAATTGTAACGGTTTAAAGAAAAAACTATCACAAAAATATATTAATTGTGATAATTTTTTTCTACCTCACAAAACTTGTGATATTTTATAAATTGAGGGATAAAATTAGCAAAATAAATAAATAAAATTGGAAAAAAATTATGAGAGTGTAAAAGTTTTGAGTCAAAAAATATAATTAAATTTTAAATTTTTTTAAATTGGTGATGAAAAAAAAAATTAACAATTAACGATAAAATATTTTAATTTTGACAAGAATGTTAAGCCAAATTCATCCCCGAACTATAATTATAAGTTATCGATAATAGACGAAGAAGTTTTTAAAAGTTTTTTTTTTCATCTTTATTAAATCATGTAATTTCTCACGTGCAATAAATATTATATCAATTTGATTTTTAGATAAACTGAATTATAATATTATTTTAATCTCAAACCATTTTAATTTAAATTTGATTTTTAAAATTTGAATTTAGATTTACTATATCAATAAAAATTACGTCCATTGATTTTAATAATTTGTTTTTATAATTTTATTATTCTTACTTTCAAGAATTTTATAATATAATACATTACAATATAATATAATATAATATAGTTAAAATATAATCACAAAATGCATATTTAAGTTTTGTATTTAAAAGTGAAATACATATATGATGTCCGAAAAAGTTATTAATATCTACTTAAACCAATGAGTAATTTATTCAAACAATAATTTTTAGAAGTATATATATATATATATATTACGTTAATGATAACTTGTATTTATATGATTGGAAATTTTGAAAACTATAAGTGTGTATATATGTATTTTACAGGATAAAAGTTGTATATTAAAATATATTAATATTTAAATAACCAGAAATATATTTGCTTCTTACAATGAAAAAAAACTCGGCATAATACTAATTTTTAATTAAAGTACTTGAAAAAAATATTTACATCACATTAAAATTAAAATTTTACATCAATACAAATGAACACTTTAATCATACGAGTGAATATTTATTTTATATGAAACAAATTTTATATAAAATATATTGATATCTAAATTACAAGACACTACTTATATTTTATCCAATATATAAGTTATATTTAAATTTATTTGTGTGACATAAATTAATTATACAAAAATATATTCTAACTCACACTCACACATAATGAAATTGATATTTTAAGCGTTTGTAATATGTAATATTATTTTAGTTATATATGATAATATTTTATTTTTCGTAATTTAGCTTCAAAACATATTAAAAATACTACATGTGGGGAAAAAATCTAGAATCTTTTAAATACGATACTGTAATTTTATATTTGACAAAATTAAAATTAAAATTATACCAAATAATTCTTTTTAATTAAGTAGTCATTTTTTTATTTTTTAAACATATATATTTATCGTTAAAATTTGATAAAAATGCATTACAGTATTAATGTTGTGAACACCCTCGATAAATAAAAAAATGCAATAAATTTTCTTGGACATTGGTTGATTACAATTTGTTATATTTTCTTTTTTATTCTATTTATTATTTATTTTTGTGATTTGTTTTTCCTCTTCTATCTTTTAATATTTTATGACTTATTTTCTCATCTACTTAAAATTATTTATTAATTTATGTATTTTCTAAACTTTTTTTCATTTATTTAGACTTATTATAATCCTTAGTTTTCATATTTTCAACATTTTGTGATTTATTTCCTCATTTTTAGCATTATTTCAATTTCTTCTTCTAACATTTTCCGGCTCGTTTTCCTCACTCACATAAAATTGTTTTTTAGTTTCCACATTTTCTAAAAAAATTCTTATTTGATTACGATTTTTCTGTAACTTTTTACTTGTTTACTTAGGATAATTCCATAGCTTGTTTTCTCATTCTATCTAAGACTATTTTGTGACTTATCCTTAATTATTCAGGTCTATTTCATAGTTTCCTTATTTATTTAAAAGTATTAATAAATATGGATAATGGTTCAACCGTTCGACAGAACACTCTTCTTAGAGCAACAATATCAAACAAAATCCTAAATTTAGTGACAAAAATTTTATTCTTAGCCTTAATTACATCTTTACTTCTTATGTGTATGTTCTGAGTTTGTCTTCTTTTTTCTTTTGCTTCTCGATTTAAACTGTGGCTCCTTTCTTTGTTAATAACCTTGCTATTGTTATTTTATTTTCTTGGCATACGATGTATTGGGCAACTTTATTAAATTCATTTCATTTTTTTAATGTTTTATTTGACTAAAAGCATATTCATTCTTATTGTTAATTTCTTTCCGTAGAAGCTCAATTCAGTTGCCTTCATTCTTGGGCTAGCCTTATTTCAATGACGTTATTTCTCTTTTTAAAGTGTGATGTGTGACAGCAAGTTATACTTTAAATGTATTTAAAAAAATTATATTTCTATATGTTAAACGATGTATATACTACATTGTCCTTTTTTTATTATAAAAATTTCATTACCTTTCTTATTAAATTTAACTGCATGACATTTTATTTATTTATTTTAAACTTTTTATTAAAGTTACGCTAATTTATATTAAAAAAAATATTACCAAAAACATCTTTTACATTATCATTCCTCAAATATATAATTTTTACATCATCTTCCATTCTCATGGTTAAAATACATTTTTTCTTCCCTTAAAAAATATAAATATATTCATTTTATTATATTATATATTTTAAATTTTTGTTTCATATTTATAAAAAATTTTTAAAATATTTTATTCAATTGTACATATTTTGTTATATATATATAATAATTTATCTCTTAATTTATTTCTTTCATTATTATTATAAAAAGTTATAATGAACTATGCTAAATTTATTTATATATTTATTTTTTATTTTTAATTATTATTATTTTCACAAACATATTTTAAAATGATAAAATTAAAAATAATTTATATATAAGTAAAATAAAATTAAACACAAGTATTAAAATAATTTTTAATTGATTTAATTAATATAATATTTTTAAAATATTTAAATAACTTGATACTTTTCTTATATAGAATTAAATATTATATTTATTAAATTTAATATACAGTTAATTTTAATAATATTATTAAATATAATATTTATTGAATTTAATAAATGTAATTTTAATAAATTTATATCAAACATACAATATTTTTAATGAATTTATTTATATTAAAAAACTATTATTAAATAAAATATCATTATTAAAAAATCTATAATTACAATATATATTTAAATATAATTAAATTATTATTATTTTGTAAAATTAGTTTGTAAAACATATTTTTAAACAAAAAATTCAAATACACATACAATTTATCCCATAAATTTTTTAATTGTGATTTTAATAAAAAAATCATTAATTTAAATTTAATTATATATTTTATAAAAAAATATCAAGTGAGTGAATAACAACTCCTTAAATTAAAATGTATTTTAATATATATTTTAAAATCTTATTATAAATATTTTTCAACAATATTAATTTAAGTAGACTAAGTGAGAGAGAACCTCAAATTTAGTAAGAGAAAAATTTTATGACCTAACTCTCTAATTAGGCACTCAATTGATGATTGTCTAAAATAAAATGAATTTTGGCTTGATTGCTTTTTATTCTATTTCTTTTCAAAAAAAAAAACATTGTACGATTAGGAAAGTTTACTTGTGTTCTTTTTGAATGTTGGAAAAGATAAATCTTACTTGAGGACAACTAGTACTTAAGTGTGGGAATGTTGATAAACTAGAGTATTATATATTAATGTCAAAAGGTTTTCTGGTGAAAATTATATTGTTTTTTACATTTATCACGCATAATTCACTATTTTAAAAGCTCATAGCATTGTGAGTTGTAGCAAGACTAAGGTATGGTGCAGAGGAACAAAGTTCTCCTACAAGTTTTTCTTCTTTACTTTATATATTCTTTAGCTTATTTTACTAGGTGCTTGAATATGAGTAGCTAAATTCTTTTTAATGGTTCCAGTATAAGTTATGCTTTGAGTCTTTAATCCTAATTTTGAATGCAAATTTCTATTTTTCCTCTTCTCTCCAATTGAATTCTTTTATTATTTTACTATACATGTGAAGTAATGATCACCCTTTGCATGACTAAATTTCTATTTTTAATGCAAATTTTTACCATAATTAACTAGCAGACTTATAAAATAGTTGGATTTAGAAAAATTGCATGAATAAACATTTTTCTTAACTTTCTAATTTGGTATCAACCAGTCTCCATAATCTTAATAATTGCTTAAGTGTGCATGTTTTTATATGACCAACCACGAATCAACCTAAGATAAAGAATATTAGGAGTATTAGACCAAGGTCTCTTAATAGAATTAAGATGGAAAATTAGTAATAAGAAGATGGTGGATTTAGGAAGTTGCATCTAAATAAGATTAAAAGGGAATAAGACAAGCAAAACTATAATCCTTAATTCAAAATTTAAATTCAATTTTTTTATCTATTTTATTTACCTTTACCAGTGTTTTCATTATACACTCCTTTTCAAAATCACATTTATTTGTATAATCTACATAAAAATTTATGGAAATTGATAATCACACACTAGTCCCTTGGGTACGATATCTGGACTCGCATCCTCAATACTATTATGACAAGGTATGTTTGTCCTTAAGCACATTACAAATCTCATCTTCCCTTGGGTTATGGCGTCTACTTGTTTAGCAACAAAAGAATTTGTCTATTGACCAATCTTGATCTCATCCAAAAGGTTACTATGTATCTTAAGCATACTCAAACTCACACTCTTAGGGTTCACCTCACAAACTAAAGTAAGGTAAGGTCTCTAAACTGCTTTATGAGGTCTAACTTTCTAATCATTAATGTAGACATGTGCAAAGATTTCCTACTCAAGGTGTCAGCCACTACATTGACTTTATCTAAATGGTAACTAAGGGTAAAATCAAAGTCCTTAAGGTATTCTAAATACCTCTGCTACCTCATGTTCAACTTCTTCTATTCAAACAAGCATGTCATACTTTTATTGTCACTAAACACATCAACCTTCGCAACATAAAGATAGTGTATTCACATCTTAAGCGTAAAAACCATAGTTGACAACTCTAGATCGTGAGTAGGATAATTCCTCTCATGAGTCTTAAGTTGTCTAGAAGTGTAGGCTACACAACCTTGCTTCCTTGCATCAACACTTCTCCTAAAACACATATTGGATGCATCATAGTACACCACAAATGGTTCATTCCGGTTAGGCAACACTAGCATAGGAGTTGATGTTAACCTCTTCTTAAGCTCTAAAAAACTACTCTCACACTTAGACTCCTACACAAACACTTGACCTTTGCAAGTAAACCTTGTTAAAGGTAAAGCTAACTTGGAAAACCCCTCTATAAACCTTCTATAACAATTGCCTAGTTCTAAGAAACTCCTAATCTCTGACACATGGCTTCTACCTTTGCAGGATCTACAACTATACCTCCCTAAGATATAACATGACCTAAGAGACCTCCTTTAGCTAGAAGTCACACTTTGACATCTTAGTGTACAACTACTTGTCCTCGAGGACTTGCAACACAACTCTCAAGTGCTCAACATGCTCCTCCCTACTCTTAGAGTACAATAGGATATCATCCATGAACACAACTACAAAGCTAAGTAGGGATGAAAGATCCTGTCCATGTAATCCAAGAACACACTAGACGCATTAGTCACACCAAACGACATAACCAGATACTCATAGTGATCATAGCGGATCCTAAAAGTAGTCTTAGGAACATCCTCAAACTTTACACAAATCTAATGGTAACCTAACCTCAGGTTTATCTTACTGAACATAACCTCCTACTAACTGGTTCATAAGGTCATATATCCTAAGCAAAGGATATGTATTCTTAATTGTCACCTTGTTCAGCTGGTGATTATCTATGCACAACCTCATACCACCATTCTTCTTCTTCACTAACAAGACCAGTGTTCCCTACAGAGAAACACTAGGTCTCATAAACTACTTCTCTAACAATTTCTCTAATTGCTTCTTAAGCTTGGCTAACTCTAGTGCTCTTGTCCAATAAGGTGCTACTAGTATGGGTCAAATCCATGGGACTAAGTCTACAGAAAACTCAATCTCCTTCTTGGGTGGCAAATTGTTCACATCCTTAAGAAACACTGATGAGAACTCACTCACTATTGGCAAATCACCTTCTACCATGCTCTTTTCAACCTTCAAAGGAGACAACATCTGTCATGGTCGTTGAGCGATTAAAATGTAATTTGAACTCTTTGTTATGTTCATTGAGTGAGGCTAGGCTCTCATTGAGCAAATTTGCACATAGCTGAATTGTACCCTTATGAACGGTAAGGATTTGATGGGTGAATGATCTCCCTTGCTGAGCAAATCCACTGACAGTGAGAAAACAACCTAAGTTGCAAAACTAAATGGATGAATAAATTATGTAATAAATACCATATGCTTATGTTATAAAAGATTGGTGATGGGTAGGACGGGTGTAAAAGAATAAATTAGAATAGTAATTAAGTTGAAATTTATAAAATGTAGGATGTTGCTATCTTTGAGAGATAGAACACCTGTTGGTGAGTAGAGTTATGACTTTGCTCTTGGGGATAGCTGATGGACCATTCATGTTATTGTGATTCCAATTTGTCTTAGGGAGCCATGTGAAGATGATGGGTTCATGTTACTAGTACTTAGGTGCCTAATAAAATTGACAATGATCAAAGAATCATCGTTGTGGTTGTTGAGTCTCGAGTGAACGCTACTTGATGTGATTTGTAATGCGCTTAAGGGTAAGCATAACTTATCATAGTAATATAGATAACGTTAGTTCAGATATTATACACAAGAGACTAGTATGTGTGATTACCAAATTCCAAAAATTCTTATATAGCTTAAACAAATAATTATGATTTTGAAAAAGAATTGTGAAACTAAAGTAATGATAAAGGTAAATAAAACAAGTAAAGACAAATAGAACAGGTAAAGGTAAATCAAATAGATAGAAAAAATTGAATTTTAAATTTTGAATTAAGGGTTATGATTTTGCTTGTCTTTATTTCCTTTCAATCATATTTATAGGCAACTTCCTAATCCACTAGTCCATTGTTACTAATTTGACCTCTTAATGCTATTAAGAGACCTTGATATATTACTCTTAATCTTTTTTGCCTTAGGTTAGTTCCTAGTTGGTCATACAAAAACACACAAATTCAAGCAAGCATTAACACTATAGAGATTGGTTAATAAATGATCTAATAAGAAATTTAAGGAAAATGTTTGGTCATGCAATTACCATAAATCTAACTATTTTATAGGTCTATCAATTATTTATGATACGTTAGTCTACTAAACGATGATAATTATTTCACATGTATAATAAAATAATTCAATAAAATAGGATAGGAAAAATAAAAAATTACATTCAAAATTATAATTAAGGGTTTAAAATATAACTTACACTAAACCCCTTAAAAGAGATTTAACTCATGTTCAAGTAAAGAGTAAAACAAACTAAAGAATATATAAAATACAGAAAAAAAAAAACCGTAGGATTTAGAAACTCCGCTCTTCTACTTCCCATTATATCTTAGTTTTACTACAATTCTCAATATTCCTAAAACTAAAAACTTCTAAAATTGAAGAAAATCTAAGAAGATAGAAAGAATAAAAGACTTGATATCTTGAAAGATTAAGATTATTAAATGTCTTTCTACATGTAATTGATATCTCAATCTAGAATTTGGCTTCTTAGATTTTTTTAATGAATTTTAATATTTTAAAAAATTGGTGGAGACTTTATTTTATTTTTTCAAACTTTTCGTGTTTGGCTCTTGTCTGTCGTTATCCCAATTGCAAAAAAATGTCATATTGATGCAAAATATTAAAAAATAAAATATCAAATTCTACATCACAAGGAATTAAAGTTTTAAAATTAAATCACAAGAAATTAAAGTGCAACTTATTTTAAAAAAAACAATTATCTTAGTCATTGTATAAAATCCCATGTCAATTGATAGTTGGGAAAAGCTATTCCTCATCATCATTAATTTCAATGTTAATAAATGACTGATTGATATCATTGTTGAATAAATACTTCTTATTGACAAGTCTCTTCAAGCATCTTAATTATAACAACATTTTTTTACAACGTGTTATAATTAGCAATGTTTGCATACGTAGCTCTATTATCCGAGGAATGTGAAATGTCAATCAAATTTAAGAAATGATTACTGTTACTCAGAAAAAAAAATATTAGTCCAGTTAAGAAATTTTATTGTATTTTATAGTTATCAAAACGTTTAGAGCAGTCTCTTTGTAAGTCTTATGGTAAAAATTAGTACGGTGAATTAGGTGATTTAATTTCAGTAGTTGAAAGCATACCGTTCAGTTGACACACAACTAATATGTTTAAATAATTTTATATTTTTATTTCTATAATTAAAAGATTATATATATATATATATATATATATATATATATATATATATAATAAAATTAAATAATATGTTAAAAAATGAATTAATATTTTTCTTTTTTATAATAATCTTACCATTCCTTCATTTTATAATTCACCAACTCATTATTTTATATTTTTGCCAACACAACTTGTCAAATCACCATCAAAGGACGTGTTATATATTAAACGTATTTCTGCTATTCTTAAGGATAATATCCAGAGGTTAAATTTAATGAAAGAATTTAGTTTTTTCAGGGATAAATTAAAATTTGATTTTTTTAAAAAGAAATATCATGTTTAGATTTAGTATTAAACATTATGTCAAACAAAATTATCTTAAAAAAAATCGATAGAGGAAGAATAAGATTTGCTTCTGCTGTATCGTATTAGAAAAAGATACTCATAAACTATATATAATTTGTAACTGATGAGGAAAAAATAATTAGAAAATCGTTCCGAAGATAAAATACTGGTAGGATAACTACGAAGTTCGATTCATGCAATAAGTATATGTTATTTACAAAAGAAAGCGTAAATAGTTAGATTTTTTACAATAAAAATGTTAGAAGACAATAAAAAATGATAGAAAGTGAGATTTTTTTTAAATTATTTGATAGAAAAAGAAAAGTTAAAGTTTCTTTCATGTTGTTTATTAAAAGTGAAGAGAAAGAAAAAAAATAAAATAACATAAACTTTTTAATATTTATGTTATTTTATATATTTTCTATCAAATATTTTTAAATATATATTTCTGCTAAACATAAATATTCTTAATTGAAGAAAAATGTAAAGTAATGAGGATTATTTTATTTTATTTTTATCATAAAAAATTAGAAAATGAAGATGGTGCCCTGACTCAAGAAGAGAAAGCATCCCGACTCAGAATAATTTTATCTTTACACTGCAAAAAGTATATCTTCCACCGCAAAAATAAAAATAAAAAAATAAAAAAAAAATTAAAAAATAAAAAAAAATATATATATATATATATATATATATATATATATATATATATATATATATATATATTAAAGATTAAAACAACAACAACAATTTTAATATGACGAATTTATTTTTCAATTTTAAAATTTTAAAGACTATTATGACAGAGTTTCATAATTTTTGGAATGAAAATATAAGTTTATTCTTATGAATTTTCATCTTTTCCTTCCTGACAATTTAATAAACTATTAAACATCCCTTTAATTTGGCGTGAGTGCAGTGCAGAGGCAGTATTACATTCAGTTCATCCGTTGAATTTTTAGTTTTGTGATATTTAACGTTGGCAAACTTCTAATAATTAAGTTCTCAACAACCGACAATATTAGCTATTGGATTACTTCTGGGAAGTGTTTGACAGGGACATTCTTTTAAATTTCGAGGAATAAGTAATATTGGATTCTTACGTTTAGTGTGAATAATTTCAAAACTATTCTCAGAAAATTAGCATTTTTAATTATATTTTTCAATAAAATATTTCCATGAAAGGGCAAGAATCCAAAATTATGATAATATTTTTAAGAGTCTTTAAACTTAACAACCACATTTATAACATTATGATTTCAAGGAAATATTCTAAAAACACAAAATTCAAAAAGGATTTTACATACTAAACGATCCCTAAAGTTAAGAAGTGAAAAACGATTTAATTTATCACTAGATCTAACACTTTTTTTTTATTGAATAAACTACATAATGTTTTATTAAATAAAGGATTTAACCTTTTTATCTTTCTACTATGACTAATATGACATTAATTTTTTTTTAACTCTCCTACTAAATTCACTTATCAAAATATCATTTTTTACTCTTTTTTTTTCTTTTTTAAAACCTTAATTAACCCTGGATTGTAACAAAAAAAACCTTAACCCTGCACCTTATAAATTTGTTTAGATTTCATAATTTTTTTAACCTTTTAAATGATTTTATATTTCAAATGTAGATCTCTTGTTATTTGAGTAAAAATCCAAATATTTGAGGGTTACACGTAAAAAATTCATTAGCGATGATTAAAATGAACTAAGGAATTGAATTCAAGTTAAAATTATTAGGGGAGTAAAATCGCACATTAATCATAATAGAAAAATAAACTATATAATTAAAAATGAATGGAGTGTGACATAATTATATATTTAATATATTATTCTCTAACGATAAAAAAAAAAATAACTATTCTAGTCTTTAATTTCGACCAAATAAAATTATTAAAATATCAAAATAATTCTTCAAATGGTAACAAATCAACCCTTTGTTAATTTCAATTAATTAACTGCGACAAAAATGCTTACATGACATGTTAAATATCATGATAACTTTCACGTAAAAAAATACTAAAATCACGTATAAATTTACGACTTTCACATGACAATGAAAACTCAAATTAAATACAATTGATTCATCCATTCATTCAATTTTTTTCAACTCATTCATTTTCTTTTTCTTACAATTTTGGACGATCTCCATACTCTATAACCCAAGCAAGGCTTTCTTCAAACCTATAGAAGTGTTATAAGCATTGCTCTTTATGCCTAGGGTATAACGACCCACATCAAGCATTAAACACGTAATAAAGCGTTTCAGGCTCGTAAGAAAACTCTTGTTTAAAAACACCAGTACATACGTAAAAGTTAGAACTCGTTCAAGTGTCAAGAGGTTGAACAATTTTCTCCCATTGCCAATCAATTGGTTACACACGTAGAAAAGGAAAACCAAGGCAAAGGTAATATTCACTCATACTATTTATGTTTAATTTAAAATACTTTAAAATGTACATTTAATTAATATTGTGTAATCTGTTTAATAAATAACAATAAAAATCACAATTGAACTAATTTAAGCTTTAATCAAGTATTCTTTCCAAACTTAAATATAAATTAAAAAATTAATGAATAATAGACTAAAATATAAATAAATTTTATATATAAAAAAATATCATTTATTTATTGAAGATTTGATTTTAATGAAAGATTTTTTTATTAACGCTGAAAAGTTTTAATGAAGAGTAATTTAAGAAAAATATTTTTTAAAATAAGATTAATAAAATTAAATAGTAACAATTAATTTTCTTAATTACTGCATGAATTAATTAATTAGACTTATATTTAAGTTCACATGGAGAATTTCACCTTGTTGATTTTAGAATTAATATGAGTTACGGCAAGAACATGGCATCTACAAATTAAAGCCACCTAGTTTCATTTTGAATAAATTACACCAAATAAAAATATATAATCAATTATTGATTGTGGTAAAACTTTATGATCATTGTACCAAAAAGACAGCTCTCCAGCTCCAACTCTGGTACCAAAACTACCTTGAATGCCTTAGCTGCTTTTAAGATGCTATTATGGATGGTTCTCCTTGGTTTTACATGAAATAGAGACGTGTTGTTATACATCTACGAGATAAAACTTGCACCCAAAGTTTGCCCTTATTATTCGACTAGGTCGTTGTTTATTTCTAAGGACATTTCCAATACTAAAATTTATTTTTTTAATTCTTATTTTATTTTATTTCCATTAATGCTACTTAGACTTTAAGAATTGTTATATATTTTTATCAATGATAATCAATTCTTAATTTATTTCTTGTCTCTTTTTTATATTGATTTGTAAAAAAAAATATTATAATAAATTAATATGTATTTCTTATAAAAAAACGATTTTTACATATAAATTATGTCAAAATTTCAATGATAAAAATTTGTAAGAGTTGATTTTTAATTTAAGAACTCAGATAAAAACATATGCCTAACCAAACAAGCTTGTTATACGGTGTAAACATCAATGGATATTAGGGTAATTGAATAAACACTGTATTTAAGCACTTATTTTTTTTTTATTATATGAGAGTTTGTCCAAAAATGTAATTATGAAGTTTATTTAAATAGGTTGAAAAGTGTATAGAAATTAAGACCATGAGTCACATTCATAAATCCAAATAAACTCTCTTAGATATTATATTAAAAGTGGACATCTACCTATATTTAAACATATGTACGTAAGTTAAAAAAATTAAATATTAAAATATTCAATATTTTTATTTTCTTGTACACAAGAATGTCAATATAAATATCAATGCAAGTGATAAAGAAGTTGGTTCTCCCCTTTAATAAATTAAAGTTTCAAATTCAATTATTGTTTGTAAATAGAAAAGATAAGGGCTTGGGGGACTTTACCCCTTACATAAGTTCAACACAAATTAATCAAGATTTAATGTTACTTTTGAATACAAAAAGTCTTAGACAACAAAAAAAAAAATTGATTATAAGTGCAAACAAGTAAATAAAGGTAAAAAGTTGAAACATGCATGATGGACTTGTTTTTATTTTTTTATAAAAAATAAAGAAGAGAAATTTATTTAATTTCAAGATTAATAAGTAATGTCATGGCTTAGTTATATGTGATAATACCTTTACCTCTTTTATAAGTAGACATTAGAAATGGATAAATTTTTATGATCCTTGCTTTTATTTAAAATTTAAATTGAAAATAAATAATTACTTATGATCCTTTGAAAATGTAAAAATATTAAATCCATTAATGAATCGTTCAATTAAAAAACACTAAACGCATTCAATAGCCATTTTTTATGGATTAAGATTTCATCAATAACAAATAATGATTCAATTCAACCTAGTATTTAATAATAGAAAGTGAAAATATAAATCAAGTGTTAAACTTAAAGTTATATATATTTTAAAATTATTATATAAGTTTAAAAATTTACTATTTACATGTATAAAAAATATAAATATATAAAAATAGTTAATTACTATAAAAATTCAACTACTACGCATTATTGTAAAAGAAAAAACATATAAAAAATTATTAGTAATATATAAAATATAAATTTATTTAATTAAATTATATTTTATAGTGAAAAATAAAAATATTTTCTAGCAACAAAAGTTATAATTTATTTTGTGTAAAATTCAATATTTATATTAGTTTAGATGAATTAATAAAAAATAAAATATTTAATTTAGAAAAATAAATAACAAATAAAAAAATACGTTGTATTTGAGACTTTTGCTATTTACACTTCACAATTTTCTAAGAACACTTCCTTTTTTTTGTTATATTTGTTATTATCAAAAATATTATTTTATTTAAAATAATAAAATATTATTTTTGCATTTATTTTCATTATTCTTTAACGTTATTTTTATATTTTCATCTCTATTGTTATTTGAACCTTAATTTTACACTTCATCTTTGTTAATTTTTAAACCATAGTTTTTTTGCCTTTCATCTTCATCTTCATTATTCTTTAATATTGTGCATTTTTTAACAATATGATGTACTTGTTGCATCAAACTTATATGTAATATTACATGTTGAAACACAATCTGAGCTACATTTTCATCAATAATTGCAATAATTATTTTATCAAAAAGTATGTATTTACTTTGCATTCTTATTTTCATTGTGCTGACTTATTTTTATTTTACTAGAACTGTCTTTTCGAAAATTATACCTGTTATGGAAGGTGAGTTTTGGAACTATGTTTTTAGTTTTGAAACATCTAGCCCAACTTAAGTGGGATATGATAACCTGTTTATGGTCTAGCATTCTTGCCAAGACATTATTTTTATTTTGTTATGGATTATAATTTCTAACTTAAAATATATATATATATAGCTTCATGAGCAAAAGCCTCTGTCTAATGAAGTCTATTATGTAACAATGATGAGTATATAATGCAGTTTGAGCTGTAAAGTCTTGCATTATAATAGAATAAGCAGGTAAATAATACATGTGTTAAGCTACCAAGAAAGTAATAACCCCTAAAAAGGCTAAGAGTAAAACCTAATTGAAAGATAATTGAATTATTGATTGTGTCACAGAGACTCTTATATCCATGCTCCAATCTACTTCCAAGTTTAAAATTTCAAAAAGACTATTCTAATATTTTTTTTATCTTATTTCAAAATTATTTTTTTCTTTTATTGTTCATAAACTAATATCCAATGTAACATGTGTAACAAAGGAAGCACTACTTGCTTTCATTATTGTTAAGTCACAACCTTACCAATTAGGAAATAAATGTCCGAAAGAAAAGGTGCAATGACAACAAAAATTATGAAAAATCGTTGAAAAGTACGTCACTAAAGAAAATGTGTAAATAAATAAATAAGTTTCAATGGAAGAGGATTTTAAAAAAAAAACAAGATAAAAAAAGGTAAATCAAACACACGATTATTTGAAAAAAAAATATCTAGGTAAAATTATATATCAAAAAAGAGAAAGAAATTGTAGTAAGCAATTTGAGAGATATAAATACCAAAAATCAATATTTACCAAAAAAAAATCTATATATTGGCCTAGTTAATATTTAAAGATAAATCTTTTTTATAAATTATTTATAAGTTGTATTAGAGAATTTATGAAAATAAGTAAAATAATATCTCATTGACCAATTATAAAATATTTTCATAAGTTTTTTCAAATATCTTAATAGATATTTATAATAAGATAAATTTAAATAAATTGTGTAAAAACTCTTTTAAATAAATCTTAATTAATTATTTAAATTATATATATACACACACAAAAAGGAAGGAGGGATTATACAGTTATGAAATTGCATCATGTGTTTGTCATTGAGCATCATGTGTTTGTCATTGAACACATAAATGGAAAAAATGACTGCTTTAAAGGGAAGATGTCTCAGTTTTTTCCCTTCATGCACCGGAGGCAACATAGATTGTAGACAAATTTTTCCGTCCTGTACATCTACAAAATAATTATCTATTCTTTTGGATATTTGGAGCCCTTTTGTCTCTGTATATTTATGTAAAATAACTTATTTTTAAAATACTTTTAAATTTTTGTAATTTAGTTGTTTAAGCTTTTAAAAATATAAATCAAAATGTTAATTATTTTGAATAATTTATGAAATAAATAATATTGTACTAACTACCTTTTAAAATAATACTTCTTTTTATAATTGCAACTAAATGAAAAACATCTTCTACTTTATATTGAAAAAAGTATTTTATCTTAGGTTCTTTTTTAAACAAAAAAAAAAAAACTTTTATAATAGAAAAATAATTTAAAAAAAATCTGTTTATCCAGAAAATATGATTATTTTAAAAAACTAATTTGAGAGACCATGTTTCCTCCATCAGAGACAAATTTGCATAATATTGCTCAAATTTTGTATGATTATTATGAAGGATAAAGTTTTAGCTCTAAGTATTTGAGATTAACATGTTTAATGGTATTTGAGAGAAGTTAAAATTATAATTTACTTTTAAAATATGTTTTATTTTATTTTTATAATTATCACTCAACAAAATACAAGTTCTATTTATTTTTTTGTGAAAGAAATTTTATTCAAGCCTAGAATCCTCTCTAGCGAACGAAGTACAAGCAACACATTAGAGATGAACTTCGGTACTACGTAAAAAAATACAAATCGGATACATATGATCCAACCCATGGTTAGTCAATGCATGAAACCACTAAAACACAAATCACTCTTTCTTTTATATTTTTTCAATAACTTGTTTTAAAAGTTTAAGACCAGTTTGTTTAGATTTTCAAACAAAATGATTCCACAGTTATATCGAAAGTACTTTAATTTTTTTTTTAGAGATTTTATAAAACCCAAAGCTATTTTTTTTTAATTACCATTAAACGTACTTTTTTACTTTAGAAGTTAATTATAATTACATTTTTCCGGTAACTACTTAAAACAACTTAAAATAATAATAAAAATATATATTATATATATTTTTTTACACAAACCTAAGTTTACTAAAGTTTTTCAAAAGTAATTATCTTCACATATAAGTGATTTTTCTAAAAAAAAAAATTTAAACAAGCCGTCTTAGAAGCTCTAAAATTAATTTATATTTTTACACATTCTTAAAATAATTTTTCAAAAACAAAGTGGATCTAAGAGTAAATAATTAAAATTCAAACTTCAGGTTCACTAATAAATAATTATTTATTTTACTTTTTATAAAATAAATAAATCACATATATTAACAAAAGACCATACATATATTTCTATTATATAAAATAAAAAATAATGTTAAAATTTGATTTAGACCTTCTTCACCGTTTATGTGTTAAATTAATTTATTTTGAAAAAAAAATAACTTTTCGTACCGTTTCTCGATAGCTTTTCAAAAAATATATTTTTTAAATTAAACCAAAATATACGCTTATAAGGCATGGACTGATTTGAAGATTATGTACACATTATATTAGAGTACGAAGATAAACAAAAATTCAATTCCATCATGGACAGTAGATACAAGTTAATACATAAAGCATTCCAAAAAACTTATAGTAAATTATCGACATTCAATTCACTTAAAATTTTTTAAATAAAAAAAATCCTGAAAAAAATGAAACATATTATAATCAACAAAAATATTCTGTACAGCGGTTAAGTTTTGGCAAATCCTGCAATATATAATTGTTGATCAAGACATATAGAGAACTACATTATAATAACTCCACCATAAACAAGTTCTAACATAGTATACATTTAAATTTAATTTTTGATTATATGCACGGGAAAAGACTTTGTTAAAAGAGAAAATTCGATGATTACGTCTTAAAATTAAAAAATTAGTTTGACTTTTGGTTGGAGAACGCGGACAAAAAAAAAAAGTGATAACTCTACTTGAATCACACAGATAAGAGGTCAAATCATAAGTGTTGGTCATTGATGAAAAGTTGAATGCATTTATTTCAGATTTCAATCAATTAGTTAGGACTAAATAAAGATAATAAATCCCATTAGGTTAGCGCATATTCCAAATTAATCAATCTATTAAGAACAGAAAGTGAGATTGATGGAGAAAGAAACCAAAACATGTATGAGCTAATAATAAAGGCCATCTTCAGGGCCGGCCCAATTTTGTATGGGCTAGATGAGCCCATGGCATTTGGGATTTCTTCGCTCCTTGACCAAGCAAGCAAATTAGGCACAAAAACTAAACCCACCTCCGCTCCTCCCTCAAAAACCAGTCACAGTGAGGAGCAAGCAAATCAAGTGTAACTGGCGATATCCATCCCCTGACCCAAACGCTTCTCATTCTTTATTCTAACCTCTTTATGCACTGATTTCACTCATCGAATCTTATCGAATATGTTTCTCACAAGGTGAATCGCCTTCTTTTCCATTTTGCTCGATTTAATTGAGGAACGGGTTCTCCCGAAATCTGTTAGGGTTTTTCTGTTTGTTTAATTGTTTATTATTGCGCGAGTTAAATAGGACTGAGTATGACCGAGGAGTCAACACCTTTTCTCCCGAAGGCCGTTTGTTTCAGGTTGAATATGCAATCGAAGCCATCAAGGTTTGTCTCTTCACCTCCATCTTTCCCTTCCTTGAAAAGAAAAAAAGTGTTTACAAATTTATGAACCTTTTTCATTCTAAATAAACCTTATTGGGTTGCAGCTGGGATCAACTGCGATTGGGTTGAAGACCAAAGAGGGTGTTGTCCTTGCAGTTGAAAAGCGCATCACTTCGCCGCTGCTGGTCCGTTTGTTTTCTTTTTAATTATGTTAGTGGTTTTTTATCATCTTACTTTCACATTTCTGCATATCAATGTGTTATTCCTTATTAACTATCACTATACAATTTGACGGAATTAAGTAAGAAAGCAGCTTGTGCAAAATATTGATTTTAACACATGTGCTTCGCATAAATAGAATTTTGGGGGCAAGCTGTTGGTTTTTAGATGAACTTCTGAATTTTGGATTGTTGTTGTTCAATTTAGATACAATGTGTGTTGTGCATATAGTCATATATAATGAAAAGTAATACTGCTTTCTTCATTTTTGTTTTTAGGTGAGAAGAGATACTTTTGTTGAGGTGGGGGGTGGGGGTAAGGCTTAGATAATTTATTGTTAGGTTCTGCAGTAAATCTCTAATTTCTACTTATATTATAACCGCAATTATATTTTATATGGATTTTATTTGAGATAAAGAAATACAATTATCTTGTAGTGATTACTTTTGCTCTGCATTGTCATTGATTTATTTGCACGCTCCTTCTCTTTCAGGAGCCTAGTAGTGTTGAGAAGATTATGGAAATTGATGAGCACATAGGTTGTGCTATGAGTGGATTGATTGCTGATGCTCGAACACTTGTTGAGCATGCACGGGTGGAAACACAGGTATTGTTAACCTTATAACATATATTAGGTAGTTGATTAGCCAATGATTGATATATTTTGGTTTATTGTTCACAGAATCATAGGTTCTCCTATGGTGAGCCGATGACTGTTGAGTCCACAACCCAAGCTCTTTGTGATCTAGCCTTACGTTTTGGTGAAGGTGATGAAGAATCCATGGTAAAGAACTTCTCAGCTTTGATATTCGTTTCTATTTTTGTTTATTTGTTTGCTTGCTTATGATGCTTCTGTTTAGGAAAAATAATTATGAACATTTCTTGCAAAGTTGCTTCTTATTTATGTATCTGCCAGATGTACTGATGCCTTATATATTACATTTGACAAATGTTGATTGAAGATATAAACAAGAGTTGTGTACCTAAAAATTTTGGAGTGCACTAATATCCTCATATTGCATCAAGTAATGAATGTACAACATTTATAATTTATAATTAAATGTGTAATTCATCATGTAAGATGCTATTCAGACCAACTGGTTCAGTAGCATGTGCCAATAAATCTGTTTCTTTTGTACAAAATACTAAATGGCAGTATTCCTGTTGCAGTAGATTATCATGTAGGTATTTTAAAATATACCATTTCTTTTCTCTTTGACAGTCTCGACCATTTGGAGTATCTCTCCTCATTGCTGGCCATGATGAGAATGGACCTAGCTTGTAAGTATTTGTTCCATCTATTTAGCAATGGCTACTTGTGGGTAATGTGATAGAGTTGTCCTTTTGGCTCGTTTTCTGTGTTCAGCTAGTGATTACATTAAAAGTTTGTCTTGTCTGTATCTATGATATTGGTGATTGTTTTAAATTGATGTTGTTATTCACAGTATATTATGCTTTTCTCTGGGGATTAGTAAAATTACTATAAAAGGAATTCTGGACCAAAAATATTTCAAGAACAATTACAATTTTTGCTGATTGACTGTGAGCAAAGAGGGGTCAACGAGTAACCACTTATTGACTTGATTAACTACTTGGGTGTTTAATGGTTTCTTAATTGGACATATTTTTGGCAAGAATTCCTTGAGGATAACTTATCGTCTTCTGTTGTCACTTAAAGCCTTTCTTTCTATTGTGAGCCTGTTTGTTTAAGCATAAAAAAAAGTAATTTTAAGATTGTGTAAAAATGTGAGCTTTTGTGGTGGTTGTTTTAGAAGCTATTCGTCATAGTTTAGTTTCTCAAAATATTATAAAATCTGATATTTTCTGATTCTATT
Organism: Mucuna pruriens; assembly: GCA_025330945.1. Classification (NCBI taxonomy): domain Eukaryota; kingdom Viridiplantae; phylum Streptophyta; class Magnoliopsida; order Fabales; family Fabaceae; genus Mucuna; species Mucuna pruriens. The sequence goes on from JAENHJ010000154.1 coordinate 1,712,858, forward strand.
TTTTTTGAAAAAGCTTAATTGGCTTACCCAAACATGTTAACATATTCCAGAAGTGTTTTTTTAAGAAAAAATCTTATAGAATGCACTGTATATGTCAAAGGAAGTAGGAACTGTGACGTTCTTTGCTGTTATTTTTCATAGTCATGTACTGTTTCACCTTATCCCTCTTTTTATGGTTTAAAGAGAATACTATTTTAGGTTCAACAATGTACCTTTACCTTTTCTTACCATTGATTTGTGACATAAGTTCATTTTTTGTGGTTCAGCTGTCTACTCTGCAAGTTAAACTTATTAAGTATATATTGATGTCTTAGCTTCTTCATTGAAAACAGTTCATGGCTGCAACTTGCAAGTTTTTCTATCTTAACTAGGAAACAATTGAGGGGTAGTGTGTAGGTCACTGTTAGACATAGGCCTCCAATTACAAGGACCTATAGTAGGAGGAAGCTCATTAATACTGGTGGGCCTGGGACATTAATATTGTAAAGTCAAGGACTGAAGCTTAGAGCTCATGTAGCTAATAAATAGGAGAATAGGGAGGAAGTAGTAGTGAGGTTAGTTAGATTTTGTAGCTGAACTGGTTGGGAGGGATTAGGCTCTCGAATTCCTAGAGGACTTGTGAACTGTTTTCTCTGTATCTCTCTTTTGTTTTCATCTCTTTTGGGGAGCATTTCCCAGAGATATTCATCAATAATTGAGATATTTTTCCAGCATTTTTGTGTAGTTTCAGCCAGTTTCTATCAACTGGTATCACAGCTACCGATCCTAGGGACTGTTTCATGGTTCATACCGAAAGGATGGAAGCAAGACATGAACTCTTGGAGCGTGGGTACGAGAATTTCATGAAGGCTCACGAAGAGGACAAGCAAGAAATGAGGCTGGTTCCTGACGAGGAAAGGACAGAAAATCGTAGGCAATTCAATGATATGTTGGAAAGCCTCAATTGACAATTAAAGGGAAGTGGTTGTCATACCCACACGACAGGTGGGAGTGATGCCACTGGCGAAGGACAGTCTGAAGACGGTGATGGTTCGAGCTGTAGATAGGATAACTGGCGTAAGCTCAAAATTCACTTATTTTCAGGCAAAGATGTGTATGGCTGGGCAAGCAAGATCAAGCGATACTTCAAATTAAAAGGGGTATTGGATTAAGAAAAACTCCAAGCCACCATGGTCGATGGAGGGTAAGGTGTTGATGTGGTACCAATGGTGGGAGTTTTGTGCTTTGGACCCCACATGGGAGGATTTTTTTATTGCAATTATTGAGCGATTTCAACCATCTATGACTCAACCCATATGAGTTATTGATGAGCCTCAAGCAAACTGGCTCGGTGGAAGAGTATAGAATTTGAACTGTACGTAGGGCCACTCAAAGGGGCAGGCCCAGAGTATCTCAAGGGGATTTTCTTGAATGTGTCAAATAACTTGATAAGGGTGGAATTGAAGTTGCACCCCTTGAAAACATTAAACTGATGGGATATCTGCAAAGAATTGGTGAGAGAAATTCGATACTCAACCAGGGGGTTTCTTGGAGTAATAAGGGAGGGGGTTCTAATCAGAGTCATTCCAATACAAGGAAAATGATGTGGGAGGCTAGGACCAAGAACCAGTTGACGATAGGAAACAAGAACACAATCTCAAGAAGTGATTCTAATAGCTTGAAGACCACATGTTCCTTCAAGGGTAGAGGATTCAAAAAGATGTCGGATGCTGAAGTGCAAGAAAGGAGACTAAAGTGGTTGTGCTTAAGTTGTGATGAAAAAGTTTGGGTTGGGGCATGTGTGTGCCAAAAGGTAGATGCAAGTATTGATCTTGGATGAGGAAAGTGGAGAGGGGGAAGGCGACTTAGAGGGTCAAGAAAGGGATCTCCAGAACTTGCAACTTTCTATGTACAACATCATAGGTCTAACATCAAAGAAATCCATTAAGATTTAGCCGGTAAGAAGGTGGTGGTTTTAATTAATTGTGGAGCTTCACACAATTTCATTTCCTCTGTGTTAGTAGAGGAGGAAGGGTTTCGTGTGACTAAAACGCAGCCATACACGATGGAGGTAGGAGATGGGAGAAGGATTAAGGGGAAGGGGTATGTCACAATCTTAACGTATAAATTCAGGGGGTTAGAAATTCAACAAGATTTCTGTGTTTGAATTGGGAGGATTTGATTTGGTGCTTGGCATGGAATGGTTGGCAAGCTTAGGTGAAATTTAGGCCAACTTCAAGGAGCTTAGTTTAAAGTCCCAACGAATGAGGGTACCAAGTTGTTAAAAGGGGAACTAGCTCTGTCTAGAGCAGTTGCATCCTTCAAGTCAGTAATGAAGGCTATGCAAAATGAGGGCCAAGGGTCATTGTCGAATACCAAGCACCGTGGGTGAAGCTAACCCTGCAACAGCAAACACCTGAGTGGATTATGGGGATACTAGAAAGCTTTGCAGAAATCTTTCAAGAACCCTAAGGCCTACCCCCATCTAGAAAGACATGATCACGCCATTGTGTTGAAGGAAGAAGCTGGAATCCCAAATATTTGGCCCTACAGATATCCTTACTACCAAAAAACGGAAATAGATAAACTAGTTAATGATATGTTGCAATATGGACTTATTAAACCTAGTGTGAGTCCCTATTCAAGTCCAATTATTCTTGAGAAAAAAAAAAGATGGAGGATGGTGGTTTTATGTGGACTATAGAGCATTAAATAAAATCAATGTCCCAAACAATTTCCCTGTACCAGTCATTGAGGAGTTGCTAGATGAATTGGGAGGTGCTTTCGTTTTTTCTAAATTAGATCTTAAATTTGGGTACCATCAAAACAGAATGAAGGAGAGTGACATCCCTAAGACTGCTTTTAGAACGCATGAGGGGGCATTATGAATTTGTAGTGATGCTGTTTGCCCTGATAAACACCCCTTCGACCTTCCAATCATTGATGAATGAGATGTTGAAACCATATTTGAGTAAGTTTGCACTAGTTTTCTTTGATGACACACTAGTTTACAGTAGGGTCCATCTACAAACTGCCCTTCAATTATTGAGGAAGCATCAATTTTTTGCCAATAAAAAGAAGTGTATGTTCATGCAGGAGCAGATAGAATACCTTTGCCATGTCATATCTAGTCAAGGAGTAGCTGCAGACCCTAAAAAGTTAGAAATCATGATGCAGTGGCCTGTACCTAAGGATATTAAGGCATTGAGAGGATTCCTAGGCCTTATGGGGTACTATCAGAGGTTCATAAAGGATTATGGGAAAAATTGCAAAGCCTTTGACACAGTTGCTGAAGAACAGTTTCACTTAGCAGCAAGAAGCTCAAGCTGCTTTTGATTCCCTCAAGAAAGCAATGGCAGAATTACCTATCCTAACAGTTCCAGATTTCTCTAAAACATTCATCATTGTGACAAACGCTTCCAATAAAGGTTTGGGAGCAGTATTTCTACAAGAGGGCAGACTAGTAGCTTTCCTTAGCTAAGCTCTATCTCAAAGGGCCCAAACGAAGTCAGTATATGAGAGAGAACTCATGGCCATTGTCATGGCAGTGCAGAAATGGAGGCACTATTTGATGGGGTGGCACTTCATCATTCATACAGATCATAGAAGCCTAAAATTCTTGATGGATCAAAGGGTATTAGGTGAAGAACAGTTCAAATGGACTTTCAAATTGATGAGACTGGACTTTGAAATCAGATATAAACCCAGGAGCGAAAACAGAGCTGTGGATGCTTTATCAAGTCGCATGATTTATGCAGCCATATCAACAATTCCGTTCCCAGAATTAGAGGAGTGGGAAAAAGCACACTTTAGATAGTAAGTTAAAGACTATTATCCAATACCTACTGCAAGATTTCACTACCCACCCAGGATTCTCTTTTCATGACAGAATATTGATGTATAAAGGAAGATTAGTTTTGCCAAGGGGATCGCAGAAAATTCCTCTCTTGTTAGAAGAATTTCACAGTTCTGCAATTGGGGGTTATTCCGGGTTTTTTAGAACCTATAAAGAGAATCTTAACATTGATGTATTGGGAAGGCATGAGGAAGGACATTCAGCAATTTGTGGCAACATGTGAGGTCTACCAGCAAAATAAGTATCAAACTTTATCCCTAGCAGGTCTTCTCCAAACTTTGCCTACCCCTACTCAGATCTGGGCCGACATTTCCATGTACTTTGTGGAAGGCTTCCCAAAAGCACAAGGCAAAGATGCTATAATGGTAGTAGTGGACAAACTTACTAAATATGCCCATTTCATTCCCCTCAGCCATCCTTTCACAGCTTGAGATGTTGCAGAGGTCTTCCCTAAGGAGGTGGTCAAGCTGCATGGGTTTCCCTCCACAATTGTATCGGATAGGGACAAGATTTTTCTTAGTTGCTTCTGGAATAAATTATTCAGGGTGGCTGGAACAAAACTTAAGTTCAGCTCTGCCTATCACCCATAGTCAGATAGCCAAACGGAGGTCGTAAATAGGTGCCTTGAGACATATCTAAGGTGCGCTATGGGGTCTAAAGCCAAAACAGTGGCCAAGGTGGTTGAGTTGGGCTGAATTCTGGTTTAATACCAATTACAACAGCTTTATTAGGAGCATTTAAGGCTTTATATGGAAGAGATCCCCCACCTCTCCTCAGAGGGAGTACAATCCCTTTCATGGTAGAAGTTAATAAAATGAATGTTGACAGGGACACTATCTTAGATGACTTAAAAGTAAACTTAGCCAAAGCCCAGAATCAGATGAAAACCTACACGGATAAGAATAGAGAAGTCATCAGTAGGTGATTGGGTTTATCTCAAGCTGCAGCCCTACAGGTTGAAATCATTGGCTAAGAGGAGGAATGAGAAGTCGAGTCCACGGTTTTATGGTCCCTATCAGGTGGTGAAAGTAGTAGGACTAGTGGCCTACCAATTGGCATTGCCCCCGTGAAGCAAAATCCATCCAGTCTTTCATGTATCCCTCTTGAAGAGGGCTGTGGCTCCCTTAGTTATTCTGCAGCCACTGCCAATTATGTTAGCAGAAGACCTGGAGTTACAAGTTGAACCAGCAACAGTAGTGGCAGGCCAAAATAGCCCTTCTGGAGTAGCTGAAGTGTTGATCCAATGGCAGAATCTTCCCACCTTTGAAGCCACTTGGGAAACAGCAGATGTAATCAAAGAGCAATTTCCAAACTTTCACCTTGAGGACAAGGTGAAACTGTTAGGGGAGAGTATTGTTAGACATAGGCCTCCAATTACAAGGATCTATAGTAGGAGGAAGCCCATTTATACTGTTGCGCTGAGCCCATTAATACTGTAGAGTCAAGGACTGAACCTTAGAGCTTATGTAGCTCATAAATAAATAGGAGAATACGAGGGAAGCAGTAGGAGTGAGGTTAGTTGGATTTTGTAACTGAATTGGTTGGGAGGGACTAGACTCTCGAATTCCTAGAAGACCTGTAAACTGTTTTCTCCGTATCTCTCTTTTGTTTTCATCTGTTTTGAGGAGCATTTCCCAGAGATATTCATAAGAAACGAGATATTTTTCCAACATTCTTGTGTAGTTTCAGCAAGTTTCTATCAGTCACTTACCTAAAAAGGTTTAAGGCTCAATTGTAAACAATTTTCATGTTCATGTATGTAGTACACAGCCACACTAATGCAGATCATGGGTATTCTGTTTTTGTTGGCCGAGGTTTTATTACTTCAGTCACTAGATGATATGTAGTTTTATATTGCTGCCGGTCTTGTTCCCATCCTTTTTCATTTTGGACTTCTTATGGTTACTCAATTGAAACGTTCTGATTTTCAGATATTACACTGATCCATCTGGCACATTTTGGCAATGCAATGCAAAAGCTATTGGTTCAGGGTCGGAAGGTGCAGACAGTTCTCTGCAAGAACAATACAACAAGGTATCAACAATTTTATATGGATTGTTTCTAAACCTTCTATTCTGTTTATAACATTATACTTGTAGTTAGCTAGGATTGGAAAATGAAAAAAGAGTGAAAACATAGAGAAATGAGGAGACTTCATACCCATCACTCTTGGGGGCAGGTAGAGTAGAATGAAAACATGCTATTCTGTAATTACCATTATAAATAATCTATCAAAGAGGTAATACTGTTCAAATAATATATTCATTTTATCTGAAATCACAAAAATTGAACTTCACCTTCCAAGTTTACATAATTTTTATTTTACTTACTGAGAAGATAAAACAAACCATGCCAATGATCTGCAGAATTGTTTTTTTTTATTTAATCCTATTCTCATATCCCTGTCTTTACCATGTAAGTATGCATGTCAACTGTTCAGTTGACACTGTTCCTTTTTTTTTTTTCCTGTTTACATTTCCACGAAGTATAACGACTTTTTTGTCTAACTTTATGTTCGCCATCTGTGTATTGTCTTGGAAAATGTTAGTCAAATTTTCCGATAATTTTGATTATCAAATAATGTAATGCCATTATCAACATGTTCCTCAATTGGACTTTCTGTCTATGCACTGCCAATGTTGCTCTGAAGATTATCTTTCGGGTTAGACGCTTCTTTTAGCTCCCTGGGAGTGTTTAAAAATAAGTGATTATTTTTCTAAAATTACAATGAACCATACATGCTGTAAGATGACTTTAAAGCAATGCGACATGGTGTTAATTTATTATGCTGTGCAGGACCTAACTCTTCAAGAAGCCGAGACTATTGCTTTATCTATTTTGAAGCAAGTTATGGAAGAGAAGGTAAGGATAAAATCAGATCATGTTCTACAAATTGATTAACGCCCCTCCCCCGAAATGCAAGGGAAAATAAAAAATAATTGTTTCTTTTGTATTTTCATCTTAGGTCACTCCCAACAACGTTGACATTGCGAAGGTGTCTCTAACATATCATCTTTATACCCCCTCTGAGGTGGAAGCTGTGATAAGTCGTCTATGATTTTCTTTTCGTGATTTTCTCAATTCAGCATTCGTCTATGCGGAAACTTTTTTGGTGGATTATGCTAACATGTAGTGCTACACTTGCGGTCAAGTTGTACACTATACGAGATTCTGGTGTCATATTTGCTTCATTCAGTCTAGTTGAAACTAAAACAACGGGTTTCAATGTTTGGGAAAATTGAGAACAATTACCCGAATACAGTGCATGAATTTTTTTTTTACCGTGAGTTAAGCAATGGAGAGACAACGAAGGAAAAAAGAATTGCACAACGATCTATATGCAATCATGCATTGTGTAAATGCTATTAAAAGAATTAGGATTTTTATGTTTAACCGTTTTTTAATCCTGGAAGTCAAAGAAAATTGCTCACGGCATCTTAAATACAATTCGCGATTAGACAATTTTTTTTAATTTATAATGTTTATTATTATAAAATTTTAGAATCTATTTATATTTAAATAAAAATAATTTTATTATTTTTAAATAGAAATCCAGTTATAAGAATTTTTATTTTTGTGCCTGCAATAAGACAGTAATATATATATATATATATATATATATAAACAAAAGATGGTATAAATCTTCTCCAAGTCGAACATTTATTGTCATTTTAGACCCACTAAAAGTGGGCCGACCAACAAAATAGACCTATTGGTCAAGGCAGATGTTTATAGGGTATACAAACATCATTAAACTAAACTGCTGTGTTTATGATTCAAAATTTCATGTCCAACCTTTTGAAATAAGAGAGAAAATTTAAAAAGAATGAGTCACAATTAGTATGATAATTTTGTTTCACTTATAAAGAAAGCATAATGTTTGTTAAATACGTTAAAATGGAACAAAACATAATGTACAATGTTTATTTTACATTTGATGTGTTTTTAAATTAAAATGTGAGTTAAAAGTCATACTGTTTATATAATTAGAAACTAAAAGATCAAGAGAAACATAGTACGGAAAAATTGAATCGTTATATTTCATTCCACCAATATTGCTAAATGAGATAGTATTAAATGCTAGTAAGAGATACATTTTTTTAGGATATAGATGCATTTCTTATTATTAAATACAATTTATATAAATTAGAAATGAAAGTCATTAATAAGAATTTTTTATTAAAAAATGAAACATTTAGAATAATAATTTAATTAAAATGCATTGATGTTGTTAATATTTGTTATGAATGATCAGATTACTGATTTTTATAATTTTTTTTTGGATAATAGGAGAGCCTACCTAGGTGGCTAGAATATTTCAAGTAATTCTATCCAATTGCCTATGAGAGTTCATAGTAAATATTGAACTACTTGTGTTAACATTGACAATTTTTATAATTATATTTTAAAAGTTATAGTTAAATTTATTTTTTAATTAATTAATGAAAAATATAGTGAAATGTATGAAAATCATTTATTTTTACAATTTAGAAAATATTACTCTTCAAAATGTATTAAAGAATAGCTTAGTGTAAAAAATCATATAATGTGGTGAGTCCAACCAAATTTTAGTGAATGTAATAGTTGTCTTGTGAATTTGGCATGATGAAAGCCGTTAGGAAGTGTGAAGTGGGAAAATGGAGCATATCCTACGTGTAAATGTAGGATTGGTTAGAACGTAAAAAGGAAATGACGAATGGCGAGTTTGGACACGACAGGAGCATACGCACACACCAAATCTTAGTCCTAACACGGAATCAGTTTCAGTTTCAGATCAGGACCTCACTCTTACTCTTTCCCACCGAAAACCGAATACACACATTTGATTTGATTAATTTCCGAATCTCACAACAAGATCCGCATTTCCCACTCTCCCATGGCTCGTCGAAGAGCCAACCTCTTGTTCCTTCTGTGCGTTATGTGCTATTCTCTCTACGCCATTGCGGGGTATTCATTCCTTCTCTCTCTCTGCTCCATTGTCTGTTTGGTATTCTCTCTAGAACAATCCAGTGAAAGGAAGGACGCACACAATTAATTTCTGTAAATTTTGGGCAGAAAGAGCTATTATGACGTACTTCAAGTACCGAATGGCGCGTCGGACGAGCAGATAAAGAGGGCGTACAGGAAGCTCGCTTTGAAGTACCATCCCGATAAAAACCCTGGCAACCAAGAAGCTAATAAGAGATTCGCTGAGATTAACAACGGTGTCTATTCCTTCATTCTCCTATTAATTCATTCATTCATCAATCAATCAAACCGGTGCTTAATTAATGTATGTTTTGATATATTGTTGAATCAATTATCAGCGTATGAAGTACTCTCCGACAGCGAGAGGAGAAGCATTTACGATAGGTACGGCGAAGAGGGTTTGAAACAGCATTCTGCCGGAGGAGGAAGAGCCGGTGGGATGGGAATGGACTTCCAAGACATTTTCAGCAAGTAAGTCGCGTTAACCTTAATTACTTGTCTAGTTACGTGATTTGAATGTGTGTGGGTATGGGAATTTGCAAGTGTTTCATCATGCGCATATTGTGTTGGGCGTTGAGTGTATGTGTGTTTGTGAGAGAGACGCCCCGAGTTTTGAGTGTTGAATTTGTGTTTCTTTGTTTACTGTGGATGCTTCTTTCAGCTTCTTCGGGGGAGGTCCAACGGAGGAGGAAGAGAGAATTGTGAAAGGTGATGACGTGGTTGTTGAATTGGATGCAGCGCTCGAAGATTTGTACATGGGAGGTTCCCTCAAGGTAAGGTCATATCTAGCTACTCTTCTCTTTTTGCATTTCCATTCATTGAATTTCTATATCTGTTCATGAGATACACTCAGCGCTGAGATAATGATAGGTTGGTGTGCGTGTCATGTCATTTTTTTAACTTCAGTAACAACCTGGGATATAGATGGAAATGAAATTAAATTGAGTTAACTAAAATAGACCCATGTTGTAAAATTTTACATTGTGGTATAATTATAACTTGTCATATTACTTTAGAAGTCATATTAGATGATATTAGAATTGGACTTGAGCCTAACACAACTTTACAAAGTCGTTTTTGTGGGATTGAGTTAGGTCTTAAACCTAAATTCTAAGAACGTATTAGAGCATATTTTAGATCCATTGGTAGGTCATATGCATTACCTATACCGCACTTAAGGTCCATAATTCTAGCATGAGAAGGTGTGTTGAAAAGTTGGCTTAATTGGAATCACTCCTAACCCACCTTAATTGCAACTTATCAAAATTAGTTGTCGGTATCTCAAAAAGGACTACCTATGAAGAGGTTGACCAGAAAGACTGAGTGAAGTGTAATAGAGTGTAACCCTCAAGATGTTGACTCTCAAGGAGCTGAGATATGACCAATATAGTCCTTACAAAACTTGGACAGTCCTCACCTAGTTTTGTAGGGTTGGCTATTAGCCCAATTTCTAAGATGGTATAATGAATAAGTAATGCATACTATCTTAAAAAGTCTTTTACATTGTCATTTAGTTACATACTGCCATGTGTAGTAAGTTTGTTGAGTTTTAATAACTACCTTAAAAGTCATGATAGGGATGATGAATCTTGATTGGTGTAAAAAAATTTACTCTGACATTGTATGCGTATTAAACTCAAAACTTATATTGAGTGTATCAAAATTAAACTCAATTAAATTTTACCTAGTTATATGGGTTTTTTTTAATTGATAATAGCAAAGTATTCATTTTATTAAGCTTCATCAGCCAGTACAAAAAATTATAAATAAAATATTAGATTCAGAACAGAATTGATTTTGAAGCGGCTAAGAAGAACTTGTGTGTTCGTGAAATTTAGCCTCAGCCAAGTAATACACATTCCACATTCATATTGCAGATGATCTTCTCTGGAACATGTCCCATATTACCCAGTCTGTTCTATATCGGGCATCGTAATTCCCATTTAAATACTTTCACCGAGCATATACTTTGCCACTAGACAAAGTTGTAAACAATCGTAGTTATTATCTATTTGTTAAGCACTCTGGTTTGTTAGCTGTACAAAACTTCTCAGGTATTAGGTGATTGCCTCTCAATCTATCTTCTTTGACCCTTGGCTCTTACATTTTAATTATCAGGTTTGGAGGGAGAAAAATGTTTTAAAACCAGCACCTGGGAAGAGACGCTGTAACTGTAGAAATGAGGTTTATCACAAGCAAATAGGTCCTGGGATGTTTCAACAGATGACAGAGCAGGTAAAACATCTTTAAGAATGTTAAAAGAATAGATTTTTCTTGTTTTTTCACTTTTTTTTCTTTTCATTGTGATGCATATTTTATAATACAAACATAATTTTTCTTCTCTTTTATTCAGGAGAGGGGGTATGATGTGCAGGTTTATTTATTCCTATTGTTAATATATCTGGAAAATTTCACTCCTATTTCTTAATTTACCCAATCAGGTCTGCGAGCAATGTCCAAATGTTAAATATGAAAGAGATGGTTATTTCATCACTGTTGATATTGAGAAAGGCATGCAAGATGGCCAGGTAATGTTTCAGCAGAGTTTATATATGAAGGCTTTATAATATGAATAATATCATGTCTTGCATCCCTTTTTATATAAGCTCTGCTCTATAAGGTGTGAGGCATAGGTCTCAGTCACAAAATAAGGTTTGGAAGGTGTATACTCAAGGAATAAACACTAGGACAGCGAGTGGATTGGTTAGTAATGACAATTGATTTCGGCAGCAGTTAGTTAACAGTTTGAGTTTAAATAGTAGTAGTTGTGCAGAATGGGAACAGTTGGAATAATTGTTAATTAACTCAGCTATTCAATTGTAAAGGGCCATCACCTGTAGGGGAATTATTTCTCTCTTTCCAAATTTTCACTCTCTCTTTCCAATTTTTGGTCTTCACAGCTAGTTTAGGTTCCTATCACAAGGTATGCCAAATCATGTCTCTTCTAAATTTTGAAGACAGCAAGGGAGTGTATTAGATTAGGATTTTAAAAGGTTTTTTCAAGATAAAAAAATTCCTTGGTATTCAATCAAAATTTTTAAATAATATAAATAAGTTTTGTGGTGTTCAATTAAGATTATTAGGATTTTTTAAGAGGGTAACGAAATATAGTGGTATTCAACTAGGACTATTTTGATTTTTTAAGAGGGTAACAAAATCTGGTGATATTAAAAAACATATTGATTTCGAGGAATTATTTTGTAAGGTGGATTTAAGGTGTATAAATATCACACCAATCCAACAATTTCATCTAAAACCTTGAGACTTTTTATTGATGTCAGACTCTTCTTTCTCTTCTCACGCGTAATTTCTTCTATCTTAATTATCTTTTTCTTCTAGTCCTACACACCTCCTCTGCAATCAATTTTTTGTCTTTATCAACTTGTTTGATCAAATTCACTGCGTGGATTAAGTCTTGTGTAATGTTTTATTTTTTGGCACTGATTCAATTATGTTACCTAGGGTAATTGTTATTATATAGTTGTTCAATTCTTGAATGGTTGACCCTAACAATGATACTTCCATGGCATCAAATCACTATGAACCACTTTACCAACCTCAATCACCCAACTAATGTAATCCGTCATCCCATTCTCTTTTAGGTTCAAAGGGACCCACTAAAAAGTTAAGTCATCACGAGTGAAGTAGATATGAAAATAGAGGGAGTTTTAACTCTATTGGAATATAACTCTAAAACCAAAGTTTTAGAAAATATTTTGGCATTGAAACTATTGCTGCCAATTTTGAAAAAAAAAATCTAATTTAATGAAAAAAAAAGAGATAAAGAGAAGAATAGTAGTATATGGAATGCTATAAAAGTGATCCTAAATTTGGAGGACAAAACTTGTTACATGTTTGTTGATCTCCTTAATAAAGTAAAGAAGGACCGGAAGAACACAAATCTTGTGTAAACTTCAAGTTAAGATGATTAATCTTATAAATCTACAATGTCTTTTAAAATCTTATAAATCAACGAAGTCTTTTAAAATCTTATAGATTCTTATGATATATATTCATTAAAATCCAAATTACAAATCCTATAAATCTAAGAAGTCTTTTAAAATCCTAAAAAAAGTCTTATAAGTCATTACATTCCTATATAGTCTTTTAAATCTACAAATTTTTTTTATGCTAAAATAGTCTTTTAAAATCCCAAACGAAATCACCCCCTAAGACTCCATTTCAATAATGAAATTGGAATTAAGATATAATTAATGAGTCTAATCTTAATTCTATTAGAGTTGGAATTGATTCTGTTAACTGTTGTGTTTAGCACTGCAGCCACGTTGCAGATTATTAATTTATGATGTTTTGAATATTTCAAAGTTTGTTTCCTTATTTTTAGGAGTTTGATATTGTCCAGTTTATAACTGTTGTGATCATGCCCTAACTAGCAAACATGATCGTAGTGGGCAGTTATTGTTCAAGTCTTTGTATGTACGTTTTGAATTCAATGAAATGCATCTATCTCTTACACATTGTCTGTTGAAACCTATTTTCCCTTCTCTCAAAGTAGACTGTATTCTTCTATTGCAACCTTAAACAACAAATTGGTAACAGAGCCTTCTTCTTAAGGAATCTGTGAGAGTGGGTTGCCATATACTTAGAAACCACTTTTTCTTCAATTGCTTCTCCTGTGTTTGATGGAGAAAATTATCAAATTTGGGCTGTGAAAATGGAGACCTACTTGGAAGCACTGGATCTTTGGGAAGCTGTAGAAGAGGATTATGAAGTTCCTCCTTTGCCTAGCAACCCCCACAGTGGCCCAAATCAAGAATCAGAAGAATAGAAAAATGAGGAAGTCAAAAGCAAAGGCATGTTTGTTGTTTCATCGACTATCTTCATTCGAATCATGACACTCAAATTAGCAAAAGCAATCTCAAATTATCTCAAAACAGAGTATGAAGGAAGTGAGAGAATCAAAGGAATGCAGGTGCTGAATTTGATAAGAGATTTTGAATTGTAGAAAATGAAAAAGTCAGAAACCATCAAAGAGTATTTTGACAAAGCCAATAGGGTAAGATTGCTAGGTTCTGATCTACCTGACTCAAGGATGTTGAAAAAATCCTAGTAACGGTGAGTGAAAAGTTTGAGGCAATCATTCGAGCTTGGAGAACACCAAGGATCTGTCTAAGATTGCCTTAGCAGAGCTCTTAAATGCCTTATAGGCACAAGAGCAAAGAAGAGTCACGAGGCAAGAAGGAATGGTTGAAGGAGCACTACTGGTCAAGCATCAAGTAGGAGGGAAAATGACAAGGAAGAAGAACGAGAAGAATCTTGCTATGAGTGGTAATGTTGTAGCAAACAAGAATGCTACAATAAGCAACAAGAACAAGACTAGAGGTCCCAAGGGAAATTATCCTCCATGCCAACATTGTGGAAAAATGGGTCATTCTCCTTTCAAATGTTGGAGGAGACCTGATGCAAAATGCAGTAAGTGTGACTGACTTGACCATGAAGTTGTGATTTGCAAAGGTAAAATTCAGCAGCAAGAAGTAGATACTCAAGTTGTCGATCAAGAGAAAGAAGATCAACTTTTTGTTGCCACATGCTTCTCAAGCAGTGATTCAACTGAGAGCTAGTTAATTGATAGTGGTTGCACTAACCATATGACATATGATAAGGAGTTGTTCAAGGAATTAAGAAGCACAAAAACTTCAAAAGTTAGAATTGGCAATGGACAACGTATAACAATCAAAGGAAAAGGCACATTGCAATTGAAAGTTGTCTAGGTACAAAACTTACCTCTAATGTTATGTTCCACAAATTGATCAAAATTTGTTGAGTGTTGATCAGTTGATAGAGAAGGCTTCAAAGTATAATTTGAAGACCGATACTACTTGATAAAGGATGTTCAAGGCCAAGATGAGAGGAAAGAGCTTCACACTTGATCTATTAGAAAAGAAAATTGTCTTTTCTATTGTTGGTTTTTAATTGTGGACAAAGAAAAATAACAAAGAATGAAAGAAGGAAACCAAATAAATGAGATATGAGAGATTGTCTTTTCTGCGGAAGCATAACTTTTATTAGAAGTAATTGATATTTAAATACATTGAAACAACATAATAAAAGATCATGCTCCATGATTTTAGGAACTACAACTCATAACATAATAAAAGATCATGTTCCATGATTTTAGAAACTGCAACTCTAAAATCAGAAACTAACAGATTTTCCAAACGAATTAAAAAACTAATTGACTTATTCAAACTAAACTGCTACATCCAAGAGGCACATTCTTAACACTCCCTTCTTGCCTTGGAGGCTGCAGACTCCTAGCTTCTTCCCTAAATATTCGAACCTGCAACTACTTTAAGGGATGCTAACTTGACATCCATATGGAACACTTGCCATCCCTTTGTGCTACAATGGTAAGTAGTAGCCTTATTATGTCGTGTCTTTCTACTGGAGCAAAAGTTTTTAAATAATCAATTCCAAATATTTGATAATAGCCCTTCGCAACAAGCCTTGCTTTGTGCTTGTTTATAGAGTCATTGGGGTTGAATTTTGTTTTAAACACCCATTTCAACTCAATGACATTTCTATCATGTGGTCTTGGAACCAGCTCCCAAGTTTGATTTCTCTCGATCATGGACAGCTCCTCCTACATTGCAGCTAACCATTTCACCTCCGTAGCAACTTCTTCAAAATTGGTTGGTTCACACAACTATATTGCATACTGTTATATTGCTTCTTTGATAGATATCAAAAAGTAACCTTGTGCCACAAATTGGTGTATGATCTACCATATCTTCAAGCTCCAATTTAGTATTCTGGTTCTTCTTTGAGTCATTCCAACACCAGTTTTCATCTTCCATAAAATGCACATTTCTACTTATGAGAAATTTTCCAGTTTAAGGCTGAAAAATCCTATAAGTTTTAGTGATTGTGTTGTAGCCAACAAATACTCCAGGTTTAGCCATTTTGTCAAGCTTGTCACGCTTAGCCTGAGATACATGTGAGTAGCACAAGCAACCAAATATTTTAAAAAAATTTAGAGAAGGTTTAAAACCAAACCAAGCCTTGAAAGGAGTTTGATTTTGCAAAGCTCGTGTAGAAAGTCTATTTTGTATGAAAATAGTCGTGTTTGAAGCTTCGGCATGTAGCTTCTTTGGTAATTCCTTTTGTTGAAGCATACACCTAGCCATCTCCATGATTGTTCTATTTTTTCTTTCACTCACTCCATTTTGTCGCAGTTAGTTGATGATCGATCCCTGTTTTATCACAAAATCATTGAAATTAATTAGCTTCATACTCTTTCCCATTATCTTACCTCAGAATATGAATTTGGGAATTGCTTTGATTTTCAACGTGGCCTTTGAATTTCTAGAACACCACAACTACTTCTAATTTGCATTTTAAGAAAATAAATCCAACACAATTTGGTTAAGTCATCAATAAAAATAATATAATAAAGACTTTTGTTTAGTGATGGAGTTCTTTGTGGTTCAGCAAGATCAATGTGAATATGTTGAAGCTTTTGGCTCACCCTCCAACTACTTTGAGAGAATGACTTCTTTGTTTGCTTCCCAAATTGACAAGCTTCACATTCAGCTAGCTTTTCTAATAAGGAAGGAACTCCACAGACAAGTTGATTTTTCAGCATGTACCTCATTCCCGAATGATGAAAATGAACTAGCCTTTTGTGCCAAAGATCAATTGAGTTTGTTGTAACTGGAAAAGCAACCTGCTCCTCTTTCATTTGATCAAATGAAAAACTCTTGTTCTTCATTTTAACTTTGAACATTTCTTGGTCTGTTAGGTCCTTGATTATGCATCTATTATTTTCGAAAATAACCTTGAACCCTTTCTCAAGTAGCTATAACATGAAGAAACAGATACATAATGGAAATGGCAAGACGCATGCTACACAAGAAGAACCTACCAAAGTAATTCTGGGCAAAGGCGGCAAATACAACAATTTTTCTTCATAACAAGCTTCCTACAAGGGCAATGAAGAATCAAACACCATTTGAAGCATGGTATGGATATAAACAGTCTCTAAACTTCTTGAAAGTGTTTGGTTGTTTGTCCTTTACCTATGTTCTAGGTTAAACATGATAAACTAGACAAGGCAATACAAGGTGTCTTTGTAGGCTACAACACAATATCCAAGGCTTATAAAGTCTTTCAGCCACAAACAGGGAGTATTGTCATAAACATGGATGTTCACTTTGAGGAAAATGAAGAGTGGAATTGAGAGCAGAGAAATCAATCCCCAAATCAACTATTTTCTTGTCATAAATGTTGAGGACTAGAGAAATGAAGAATGGCAAAATGAGATTGTGGATGATGTTCCAGTTAGAGGCACTAGATTGCTTTTTGATGTTTATCAGAGATGTAACATCGCACTTTGTGAGCCTGCAGGTTTTGAAGAAACAAAACTTGATCAAAACTGGAAGGTTGCAACAAAGGAGGAGCTATACATGATTGAAAAGAAGACATGGCAGCTTGTTGACAAACGTCAAGATACAAAAGTTATTTGGGTTAAATGGGTGTTTTGAATCAAGCTAAATGTTGATGGCTCCATTAACAAGCACAAGGCAAGGCTTGTGGTTGAAGGCTACGCATAAATTGTTGGAGTGGACTGCTTAGACACATTTGTACCAGTGGCTAGGCTAGACACCATCAGGGTACTACTTGCTATTGCAGCACAAATGGGTTGGAAAGTGTACTAGTTGGATGTTAAATCAACATTCTTTAATGGCTTCTTGTAGGAAGAAATCTATGTTGAGCAATTTGAAGGCTGTGTTAAGAAAGGAGAAGAGGACAAGGTTTATCTCCTCAAGAAGGCACTCTATGGATTGAAGCAAGCTCCAAGAGCTTGGTACAGCAAAATTGATAATCATCTGCTAAGTTTAGGCTTTATAAAAATCATATTTGTGTTCACTCTTTACATCAAGCATTGTGAGTCTGATATTCTTATTATTTCCCTTTATGTTGATGATCTTTTGGTGATGGGAAATAATGTAGCCTTAATTGATGAATTTAAGCTAGAAATGATGAAAGTATTTGAGATGATTGATCTTGGTTTGATGACTTATTTCCTTGGTATGGAGATCATGCAAAGTCAAGATGAAGTTTTCATTTGCCAGAAGAAGTATGCCAAGCAAATAGTCAAGAAGTTTCATATGGAAGATTGCAAGTCCATTAACACTCCTATGAACCAAAAGGAAAAGTTTAGCAAGGAAGATGGAGCTAAAAAAGTGGATGAGGCATACTTTAGGAGTTTGATTGGTGTCGTACCTTACAGCAACAGGACCTGACATCTTGACTGTTGGGAGTATTTTATCTTAGTTTATGCATTGTGCAAGTGAAGTGCACTTGAAGGCTGCTAGAAGAGTAATTAGATACATCAAAGGCACAATCAACTTCGGGATCCAGTTCAAGAAGAGCAAGGATTTTAAGTTGTTGGGTTTCTCTGATAGTGACTCGGCAGGGTGGATTAATGACATGAAAAACACCTCAGGATATTGCTTTAGTCTTGGATTTAGAGTTTTTTCATGAAGTTCAAAAAAGCAAGAAACAGTAGCTGGTATGAATCGCCTAAGTCTCGGATTAACTTGATCAATTTAGGTTAAGCCTTGGATCTTACACTTAACACAATTGCTAACTCTAGAAAAATATGAGCAAGATTATCGTTAATTCTGACTAGATTCGTGAAAAAACTCTAAATAAAAGGAATTGAAAAGAAGAAAATAGATAAGATTCAAAAATGGCTTGCCACTGATTTTGTGGAAATCAGATAAGAGAAAATGAGATTTGTCACAAACATCATAGAGAACTTGATGAAAAATAAGTGTTCTAATCCAAGAACAAATTGAGAGAACTCTCTCAATTACTTGTTATGCAAGATTTCACAAATGAACTCAAAGTTGTTACAATTCAGTTAGGATTAGGTTTATATATTGATCTTACTTATAAAATAGGCGTAAAAGCTAACTAACTGAGAAGGTCTTAGGCCTTGGAACAAACGCAGCCCAAAAACAAGACTTCGAACACATTGATTAGGAGTGCATCCAAAGGAGACGTCCAAAGGAGACGTCCAAAGAATCCAAGTACCGTCCAAAGGCGGGTGCGTTCAAAGAACCTATCGCCTAAAGGGGCCTAGGCGCCATCCAAAGCTCTAGATGTGTCCATAGGAACAAGCCAATGTTTCGATTACAAAGGAAAGCAACTAAAGGATACAAACTACTAAGAAGGCAAAATTTCCTCCTCAAACCTCTTCAAACTTACTAGTCATGAGTACTTGAAAGGCTGGCTTTGATCTCTATATGCTCAGCGTCCTTCCCGTACTCTTCATGACTTTTTAGATTTGTATCAATAACTCAATCTACTGCTGAAGCAGAGTTTATTGCTGCAACTGCTGCTATAAATCAAGCTCTGTGGCCGAGGAAGATATTGAGTGATCTTAATCTTGAGCAGAAAGAAGATTAAGATCTTTGTTGATAATCAAGCAGCAATAGCTATTTCTCACAATCCAGTATTTCATGAGAAAACTAAACATTTCAACATCAAGCTGTTTTTCTTGAGAGAAGTGCAGAAGGATGGTGTAGTAACTCTTGTCCACTGCAAAATAGAAGAGTAAATAGTTGATCTTGTTACTGTTGTGATCATGGCCTGACTAGCAAACATGATCGTAGTGAGCAGTTATTTTTCAAGTCTTTGTATGTACGTTTTGAATTCAATGGAATGCATCTCTCTTTTATTATCTGCTGAAACCTATTTTTCCTTCTCTCAAAGTAGACTGTATTAGATCATGGCCTGACTAGCAAACATGATCGTAGTGAGCAGTTATTTTTCAAGTCTTTGTATGTACGTTTTGAATTCAATGGAATGCATCTCTCTTTTATTATCTGCTGAAACCTATTTTTCCTTCTCTCAAAGTAGACTGTATTTTTCTACTGCAACCTTAAACAACAGATTCAAAATCATTATCATACCATTGTATGTTTGAATTGTACACTATAAATTTTTTAAAATCTGTTCCACAATTTCACTTCGACTGATAAGTTCCTGTAAGAATTACAATGTGTTTGAGTTTGTATATTTATTCATTTATCATCATTAAAAATGAATGGAAAAAACCATCAAACATATTTTTTGAATTTTCTGATGACCAAAACATCAAAAACAGGTCAGTGGTTTATTTTATAGGCTAGAACAAGAAAATTCAAATAATTTTGGATTTCACTTTTGAAAAATATCGGTGCATCATAGATGAAGAGATAAATGTAACGTTTTAACTACTAAGCACATCCTGAGTACATGCATCAAACTAAACTAAACACCCTCGAAAATTGTATATACTTGCTTGGTGCAACAAAAATGTGGCTTAGGAGTGTAATTTGTTTCAACTTTACCTAAGCATGAAAGTGAACTTAAATTATTTCCCATCCTCTCCAAAGCAAGAAGGACTCAAGGAGCATTAATCAAAAGCTCCATTTTCGAACCCTCTATTTTTTCATTTTCCCAAGCACTGTGTTGTGACTTGTGAGTAAATAGTGTGTAAACTGAGTGAAGGAAACTTACTAAATAACTCCGCCCCTTTTTTTCAAATTTTAATTTGCTTCAATAGTGGTGCAGTTGAGTTATCAGTTTTTGTCCTTTTACAGGAAGTGCTATTTTATGAGGATGGTGAGCCCATAATTGATGGAGAATCTGGAGATCTAAGGGTTAGTAACTTGGTTTTTTCATCTTTATTTAACAACTGTTTTATATGCGTTGTAATGTGCAGTTTGCTTACATATACATGGTATTTTGAGCAGTTTCGTATCCGTACCGCACCCCACGACCTCTTCAGAAGGGAAGGCAATGACTTGCACACCACTGTCACTATAACTCTGGTAAACATTGCAATAACTCGTAACTTGTATACTTATCAATTACTTGATTTGTACTTTGTTACTAGCCATATTGGACAGGCTCCAGGCATGTAACAGTAGACTAATTAATAGTATACTTTCTATTCGTGGATTTAAAACGTTTTGTGATTTTGCAAACCATTAACTCGTCTGTTATTGATGTCCATTAAATTCTCTTACATTGTAAAGTTAATTTTTTGAGAAATATCTTCAGGTTCAAGCTCTTGTCGGCTTTGAGAAGACTATTAAACACCTAGATGAGCATATGGTGGACATAAGTTCAAAGGTGAGCATGAAGTATCCTTGTTGCAGGTCACAATTGACACTGATACAAGATTTCGGATAAATTTTTTCATAAATATTTATAATAAAGAAAAATAAAAAGAAAAAATAAAATAAACTTTTCAATAAGTTAAAATTAGTTTATGCGTAAGCTGATTTGTAGAAACTCTTTCACATTAGATTTCCAATAAAGGAGATATTCAACAAATTAGCTTATACGCAAATGAATTTTAACTTATGGAGAAACTTATTTCATTTTTTTTTTTTTTCTCTCTTATAAGTGTTTATGGAAAAATTTACCTAAACAAGTATCATGCATAATAAAACACATATTTTAGATATTTCTTTTGATCACTAGGTAATCACAAATCCAAAGCAAGTGAGGAAGTTCAAAGGAGAGGGCATGCCACGGCATATGAGCACAAAAAAAGGAGATCTTTACGTGACATTTGAGGTTTTATTTCCAACCTCACTAACCGAGGAGCAGAAAACAAATATAATAGCAATTCTTAATTAGAATACAGGATACGTGTTTGTTATTTTGCCCATTATGCCCTCAATGTAACATGATTAAGTGGTTAGTAAAAGTAAAGCTTGAGTTTCCTGCACCTCCAAGTTAATTAACAAATAGTTCATTTTTTCTTATACAACGTTGCCTCCTGTGAATTCCAGTGCCTTTTTGGCATGCTATTCTTTTTGGACAAGATACAACAAAAATGTAACACGAACTGAGAAGACATGCCTACATTGGCTTTATGGTGGGAACAATAAAGAGTAGGTTTTATACGCTAAAATTACGATTTTATCCAATTTTATTATGGAAATCCATAATCAGTGTTACTTTGTTTCTTACCATAAAAGTCATGAAATGGTCATTCACTCATTCTGGATGATTTAGCAAATGACTTGTCAATTAATATACTCCTAGAAATTAAAAGATTCTTTTCTTTTCTCAACACAATTCATTTTATTTTTGTTCTTGTATACTAAAAAAAAGTCTCATATGCTTAGAAATCGAATTCAAGGTACATTCTAAAAACAAAATCATAAAAGTTTGTAAGAGTTAAAACAAATAATATCTCAGACACAATAATTTTAATAATATTTTTATCTTGAGATTGGAATAATTTTATTTGTATAAACAAATATAATAAAATTGTTTTAAAAGTGTCATATATTTCCATCTTGTTAAACTCCGTCCAAATGGCTTTGGTTATTTCCTTAAGAATGATGCACATTTTTGAATTTATGGTTGTGACCTCTTTTTTTTACATTCAATCATGGTCGTTCTAGTTTAATAAATATTCATTTTAAAAAAATAAAAAGTAATTTTTGTTTGAATAATCTAATTTAAATAAATATTTTAAAAGAATGTTTGATTTTCTTTCGAAACAAGCCATCAATTTTCTTTCAATAATTATTTATGATAACTTGTAAAACATGGAGAAAAATTAAAATTTATGCTATAAATTTATGAACCGAATTGACTTTATTTATGAGCCGAATTGACTTTTATGTACTTATTCTTTGTGATGATTACCATTAGCATTAAACACCTAAATGGGGAAAAAATGACTCCTTTGAAGGGAAGATATTTCAAAACAAATAAAAATCCTTGTAGGCAGGATAGATTGTAGACAAATCCTTTTGTTATCACTGTACATGTACAAAATATCACTATTTCTTTTGGTTATTTAGAGCCCATTTGTTTCAGTATCTTTATGTAAAATCACTTTTTTTAAGAAATACTTTTCAGAAAATAATGCATGTGTTTAAGCTTTACAAAATGTTAATTATTTGAGTAACTTATGAAAAAAATATAAAACTAAAATACATTTTAAAATAAAAATTATAATTGCAACTAAATGAAAAACGTCTACTTTATATTTTAAAAAAACTCATTTGTCCGAGCTCTTTTTCATTGAAAAATCACTTTTACATTGGAAATTTTATTTTAAAAGAAAATACGTTTGTTAACACTTTTGAAAAAAAATGAATCTGAAGAAATGATTATTTAAAATAACTAATTTGAGAGACTTTTTGAAGAGAAGCTAAAATTACCTTTTAAAATAGTAATTGTTTTTTATAATTATAACCAAACCTCTAATGCATAAATCACTTTTGTATACATTCTTTAAATCACTTATTTTAAAAGTTTAAGACCCGGTTGTTTAGGTTTTTAAACAGAAAGGTGTTAAAGGTACGTAAAAAGTACTTTATATTTTAGAGATTTTATGAAACCAAAGCTACTTTTTCTTTAAATTCCATTGCAAACCTACTTTTAACTTTAAAAGTTAATTATAATTACATTTTTCAATAAAATAATGAGAAATATATTTTTTTAATAAACTTAAACAAGCATACTAAAATTTTTCAAAGGTAAATTATCTTCAAAATATAAGTGAGTTTTCATAAAATAAAATAAAATAAACACACTTAGAAGCTCTAAAAATTAAATTACATTTTAACACATTCTTAAAATCATTTTCTAAAAGCTTAAACAAACGAACCCTTATTTTACTACTTAATTTGAAAAAATCATTACTTTTTCTGACAGCTTCTTGAGAGCTTTTAAAATAATTTTCTAAAATTAAACAAAACCATGCGCTCATATAAGGAAGAAATTGATTTTAAGATATGTACACATTATATTCGAGTACGAAGATAGAACAAAATTTCAATACGATCATGGACATTAGGCATAAGTTCATAGCTAGAGCATCCTCAAAAAACCAAAACACATTATAATTAACAAAGAACAGGTGAGCATCAATCTGGAATGCAGCATCAGTGCATATTTCATTAATCTTCATTATTCATCCTTCAACTGACTCATCCACCTCAAAAACCTTCCTCAGTTTCTCTTCGTCTGATTCAAAAACCTTTCTTGCTTGTTTAAGTTCTTCATTCATAGACAGTAGTTCTGTACAGCGGTTAAGTTTTGGCAAATCCTGCAGTATATAATTATGGATCTTAGACAAAGAACAAAAGATTATCATGAAACGGCTAACAAATATTATGATAGTGTGATCTATTGTTTTAAGGTAAATGTTATTTATGAACTTGTGACTCCCTAATGCCATGTTGGCTGAATATCTTTATGTGAAGGCTGTAATATTTCAGGTTTTTTGCAGGAGCTGCATCTCCAAATTTCTTATGGGTCTTTGAACTGGCAATCAAATATGATGATAGTGTGATCCTGTTTGTTGTTTATAAGGTAGATGATATGAACTCAAAAATCAAAAAAAAAAAAAAAATTGATATGAACTCCTGACAGCCTAATGCCATGTTAGCTCATAATCTTCTCTATGAAGGCTGCAACATTTCAGGTTTTTTTGTTGAACTGTATCTAGGCTTGTATGACAATTTCAAATTTCTTAACTGTTATCTCCGGAATAAGTTCTCCATACCAACCAACCACCAAAGGAGTGAGTTCATCTTTTTCTTCATTTTTGAATAAAAGATTATGAGTTAGTCTTCACTAGTTTCTTCTAATATCACGGTACATTTGCTCTACTTATTGAACAATGGTGAGGTAATGTTCATATAGGAAGGGTTTCTGCCAATGTGTGTTTAAGCCTTTGAGGAACCAGAAAATTAACTGAAGTGTCGGTAGGGTGCTAATACAATCTATGGTATCATTTAGATTTGTTGGCAATACTTAATGATCCTTAAGACACTGTTAACCTAAAATCTGACCCATGGAGAGGTAATGCTAATGGTTATCGCTAATGGTCCGATCACTACAAAACCAAAGAGGAGGAGGAAGTCTAGATAGGAGTGGAATTAAAAACAGAGGTGTATATAGAGAACATAATTATGCAATCTGCATGAGTGGTTCTCTGCAGACTCATAGGGTCAAATGATAGTACATCAATGCCTAGTTTCAAAATGAGGGTGCCAGCAGTATAGCCACCAAAAATGTCAGATTGGGTCTATACAGTAGGGTGTTCTCGACATATAGAAGTGTGTTGTAGAGGATTTTTCCCTTAGTTTGTGCAGGATTCTTGTTTAGTTCATTTATCCAGTTTAGTGTTTCTCTTCAAATACATAACATTTGTACATTTAATAAAAAAGATTTAGGGGACTAAGAGATAAAATTTTGCTAAACTACATATTTACCTTGAGAATAATGATGTCATGGATTTAATATTTGATTTAATGCACCATTTGGAAAGAGCTATAGAGAATTCAAGGTTCCCTGATAACCTTTTAATCTTCATAATAATTATTTGCAGTTTTTTTAACAAAAGAGTACCTTGCGGATCAAATAAAGGAAATCCTCAACTGATAGCTTCCCCCTCTGAGATCCAATATCTTGGGCTTTATGTACCTTGGCAAATAAAATTAGCATAAGGACAACAAAGCTAACTACTCTAGGTCACTTAGACAGTCAGCTGAGTAGACAATTTAAAAGTCAAGAGTCTTACTAGTTCTGTGACATATTCCACAACAATGTCCTCCATAAGAGCCACACTTTCAGGAAGTGGCTAATTGTAATGGCAAACAAGAATAAAAGTTCAAGTTAATAGATATTATTCTTTCAATTTTGCATGAAAAAGAAATGTAGTTAAATTAACCAAGACAATACAATACAGATTATGTGCACATAGGCACACATGGAGAGGGGGGATAACACTTAATACTTACATTAGGATCATCTCCAAAGCCATACATCATGTGCTGCACTATAGCAACCAAAGAAGAAGATTATTAAGAAAGAGAGAAAACTAGACAAAAACGTTAAAAATTAGGAACAAAAATTCTTACATTCTTTTTGGAAAACTCCTCTTTTGCGCTTGGATGAAGTTTCTGATGGTTGTGAGGAAGCTGCTCTTGGTTTTGATGAGGTTCCAGCAGAGGAATTGCTCATTGTTATTGTCCAATGCTGAAAAATATTCTTGGATCTTCCAATGCAGTGTGTGAGAGTTCTACTCTGCTCACAGAATGCCAAAGAATGAAAACCGGAATAATGACATGTTTCAACTATGGAAAGAATGAGAGACACTGGTCTTAATTAACATAAGCACACCCTTCAAATGAACTTTCAACTTGTCCAAACCTATCCCTTGGTTTGGGGATAAAAACCCACACCCAGACCACCCCATATAGCAGTTGTCATATTCTACCCAATAACCACAGTTGTAAAAGTAACTCCTATCGGAACTGATGAAGTCAACTAGATGATTCCCATCATGAACAAGTCTAGATAAAGAAAATGGAAATTAAGTATACAGTGTAGCATAAGTTGCAGCCTTGTTATGATAAACCAAGAAAAGAATAATGCTGTTGGACATTATACAATTTTCCTACCTCCTTTAGTTGTACATTAACTACTATTTACAGGCACCATGTGATAACTTAATAAGGTTAAAGAGATGGCTGTATGGATTAGCTCTCCTGTGAGCATCCTTTTAGTAATGTATATAAATATAAATATTGCTCCAAGACAGCAATAATCACTTCAAAATTGCAGCACTAGAAATTTGTTTATACATCTGTTTACAACAATGAAGTAACGAACTAACAATCCCAGTTAAGTTTATAATTTAAATTTGCTACACAAATTTCTGAGTTTATAACAAAGATATTACATCGTAATGGATAGATCTTCATTAGTATCAAACATAACAGAGAATCATAAGGTACATATTTCCCACTACCATTTTCGAATGAACTAAGCAAGAACTATTTAATCAAAGAACATGAGTTCGATTTAGAGAGGCAATGAATTGTCAAATCTCAAATGCAATAAAGCCATCTAAATTTAACTGCTGCATATATTCTTGCTGCTCACAATTTTAAAGAACGTGAATTCGATTTAGACAGGCAATGAATTGAGAAAATATTAGCTTAAGTTAAATTAAAAGTTAAACCGGGCTTAGACTGCACTTGGATAAGCTTTGGCGGGGAAAAGTTATATTAAGACTACATAAAAGGTGTTTTTTCACAACACAATTCTGAGAAAAAGGCGTTTCTAGCAAATTAAGCACAGACAAATGCACTCTGGCAAGACATCTAGAGAATTACAATATAATAACTCTACTTGAACTACAATGTCCATACACTATATGATTGAAAGCTCTTTTTAAATCACACAGTTAATAGGTCAATCAATTGTCTTTGTCATTCATGAATAAGTTGCATGCATTTATTTCAGATTACATATTAACATTCTTTTGCTTCAGTTTCTAACATACTAACAGTGATTAATTTTCCTAATCCTGAAACGGTAAAACAGCACCAATATAGCAGCTATGTGGAACATTTCCCAAAAAGTAGAAAAGAATATCACAGAGTCATCACAGACAAGACGAGAACCAACCACGAAGTATCTGCCTGGCATGGCAAGATAAGAAAAAGAAATCCAAATAGAATAAACCAACTTTACATAATGTTGTGATATTTTTCTTTGTCTGTTACACAAGTGTACCTAACACACAGGCAACTCACCACTGTACACTAAAGATAGACCAATTACTTGCAATTGCAAGAGCACAAGCATATCAGACTCAATTATGATGCAGCTTAAAGATCCATTAGCTAAGACTAAATCAAGATAATAAATCCCATTAGCTTAGCCATTATTCCAAATTAATCAATCTATTCAGAAAGTGAGATCATTTGAGAAAGAAACCAAAATCCAAACAAACCTTCTACATAAAAAAAGAGCAGGCTCAAGAGCATACTGGTAAAGAAGCTACCAGACACGGTGCATTCTCAATTCTCTTTCAAATGAGAAAAAGGGATAGAAAAATAAATGGGGTTACTTAGAACTTAGGAGTAGAGATGTTGATATGGGCCAGCCACCAAACCTAGCCCTAGCCCCCATGAGCTGGGCCTAAAATCCCACTGGTCCATGTGGGTTAGGAATGGCCCACTAAATTAAAAGCTATTCAACCTATTAAATGGGCTGGCCTGGCCCTCAAAATTTTTAAAAACAGTTGGGAGCCATATGTGCATAGAGGAAAGTAGTTAAATTTCTTAGTCAATACTCAAAATATCAAAATCATAGAGAAAAAGAAGTATACAATATGCATAAACCATCATTTTTGTTTCCCTTAGGCCATGATATATAAGGTTCAGATGTGGAATATTTTACATGATGTAAAAGATCACCAAGTTAGCATAAATTGGAAAGAAAGATTAAAAAAAATAAAGTATTTCAAAAACTATTTACAAGATTTGACTTGCTTTTGACAGTGAGAAAAAAGCAAATAGCAAGTTGCCAACGTTTTCAGGAACCTTTTAATCCCTGAAAAATAAGCAGAGGCTTATACCAGTGAACCTAAAACTTTTGTATTATCAATGTTAGAGTCACATCAAACATGAGTTCAACTAGGAAATAGAGAATAAATGGACTGGACTTGAGCTAGCAGCTACTAGCTAGAGACAAAACAATATTCCAGTAATAAATGAACCAATACTTCAACTGGGCAAAACTACAACCAAACATAAGCAAGCACGGTTGTAGGAAGTAGGAACCTTTTGCTAAGTCAAAGAAAGGACATGAATCGATAGCCTTAGATTGCCGGCTCAAATACTGCAATTAATTTCTATTTAAGCTAATGTATACCGTGAAAGCATGCACTAATCAGAAAAGTCCAAAGCTACAAAGCTCAATCAGTGTCAACACTAATCAAGAAGAAAAACAGCCTCATCTATATAAGTCAAAAGCTATTCTAATCAGCGTTAAGCAATTGCAGCAGCACATTAAAAGAGTGCATCAATTTCAAAAAGGTAAATAGACAACATGACATGACACTGTTAACCTAATAGAGCAAAATTAAACAAAGTAGCAACAAGGTGTTCAGATTAAAATTTCAAGACAACATCGATCCTCGAATAATAAACGTAGTAATAAGGATTCTGGGAAATAAGGCTAGGGATTTTGAAAGGGGACAAACAATAAAGTCAATCTAAAGCAACAAGAAATCTATTTAGGGATTCTGGAAGGGAATATTGAGAGAGAAGAAAAACGAAATTGAAGAAAACAAAATCAGGGAGGAATGAAATATTACCACAGGACGCGCGAATTGCTAGTCACCTAAGAGCCAAAGGCGAAGCAATTTGTTGAGTCTATGTCTGATTATGAACTGAATTTGGTCGCGTGTGGGTGCCGAGAAGGAGCGAGGGAAAATGGTAAAAAAATAAATTAATGCTATTCCCTTCAAATCATGACATTTATGCAGGACTGAGCAGTGCCGGAGCCAGTATTTTGGCTGAAGGGAGCAAAAAATAAATCACTTGGTAAAATAAAAATTTCTTTACGTACATGATATGTGAAAAAAAATCAATATAAAATTAATATTTTTATAAATAAAAATATATAATTGTATTAAGTATAAAAATTATGCATAAAAATTTAAAAATTTATTTAAATACATTGATAATATAATAACTTTTATTGGGTTATTTATAATAAAATTTGTGTTAATTTTTATAATAATTTTAAAAAATAATATTCATAATAATGTTTAATTAATTTATATTAAAAATATTTTTATATTAATAATACATAAAAATTAAATAGATAAAATATTTTTATTTTTTTTAGAGAACTATAATTTAAATTTAAAAAAAAAAAAAAAGAGTGACCTTGGCCCCTGCCAGGTCATCCCTCCTTCCGCCTCTCGGAGTGAGAATGGGACGAATTAAATGGATTTAGAGAGTAAAATTGTCGAAGTGATGGAAAGAAAGGTAAAACTGTAAAAGGAAAAAATAAAAAATAAGATAATATTTTAAACTTTTTAATAAAAAATTAAATAATAGTAAGATTTTTTATTTAATTATATAAAAGTGAAACAAAAAACATATATATACGTAAAATAAAAAAATAAAAAAAAATGTGATATAACTAAAGAAAGATATTTTTATCTTTAGATCGACACAGAATTACTGTTTATCCTTTTTTTTAATCTAATTTTGGACGTAACAAATTTTGCGCGGGACTTTTCTTTTTTCTTTCATTCCTCCCTCCAGTACGAGCTTTCAAGTGAAGGGAACGAGCAACAGTTTCTCTTTTTAACTTCTATTTTTTCTTAACTGTGTCTTTCGTTTTTCCTTGATAATCAATAACTTTGTCCATGATTTGAATAGAGTTGATAATCAATAGATTAATTGGAATAGGAGTGGTTATGTTTATTAATAAAATAATATTTTTCATGTCACATCTAATTTTAAGTTTTAAAAATTATGATGAATTATAAATAATCATTTTTATAAATTATGTAGCATTTATGAGTATATGTGGGAGAGATAATATAAAATATTGAAAGAAAACAGAAGATACACGTGAGTTAAACTACTTGTTAAAAAGAATTTTCATTAACATAAATTAACTTTGTTACTTAAAATTAATGTGAGATACATAGACTCACTTAAAAAGACAATATAGGTAACTTATATATAACTAAGCAATTCTCGTCTAAGTAAGAATTATAACCATTTGATATGGAATAAATTTGTTCAAAATATAAAAAAAAAAAAAAACTATCATTAAGTTCGGGTGAAAAAGTAAACTAAAAATTTGAATACTTAATATTTTAACATGAATATTTTCGTAACTTAGGTCGCAACGTGTTAAGCAAAAGAAATTAAAAAAAATTATTCAAGTTTCTATTTCTTTTAAAAGAAGTAAGAACAAAATAAAAAAAGTTGTTATTGAATATTTTTATGAAAAACGTTAGAAAATCATAGGTAGAGATGCAAAGATCGAGAATCAAAGTTTGAATTCGGGGAATCGATTCTGCAGTGAGGGATCTGAAAGACCGATACATCTACATCAAAGTAGTTATCTTGCTAGATGCATGAAATAAATAGACTTCCACATCATATATATTTTTTTTCATTTATTCAGGATAAATATTTACATAGAATAGATGAAAAACATTAAAGAATTGACAGACAAATAACTTGACTAAAGTCAACTCTTACTCCTATGTATCTCTTGGGGTAACGGAGAATTCAAAGTTTACATAATTTTGTATGCAATGAGTTGGGTGAAATAAAATCAAAGTCGATTGGTCTCCAATGAGACGTCGACTATGTGTCGGTAGGACTACATGTTGGTGTTGGAAATATTTATTTATCCTTAGGGTTCCTTATTTTTTATTTCCATTACAGGATTACTATGGGAGGTTTCTTATAGTTAATAATCATTCCACTAGATCATCAAAGCTTTAAATAAGGATGCATAATCAAATAAATACCTGGATCTATTTATCGGAGACTATAGCAGAATCTTCAGGGTCTTCAATCTGATAGAGAACCGTTGGTTTGTGGTTTTCCTCAATCAAACCACCTTAGTTCCTGATGGGACTTTCATTTCTCTTTTCTGAGAGGGAGAACAGAGAATATATTTTTGGTTTGGTGTATTGGGGATCATAACATTTCCTGATGTGTTAGCCTACATATAGGGTTCCTATTATCCCCTAACGGACCAACCTGGGTATCCACTTATTAAGCCCTCATTAAGCCCATATCAAGCCTTTTAGGAAGTCTTTTCCATTACTTAATTGGATCACTTAAGATTATAATCACTTTAAATAAATAACTGATATAATTGTATAAAATATAAAACACACATAATTAAAAGAAATTATAAATTTCTAACAGTTGGGAGTAACGAAAGGAAAATTTAATTTCAACCCATGCCAACTAACTAGACCCTTTTTGCTAGGGGACTGAGAGTGTTTAGGGATTGATGAATGTGAAGAATAGATAAACCTGGGACTGGACAACCAACCTGGTATCCAGGAATGATACTTCTCAATACCTCAAGAGTAATGTCAAGATGTCGGCTCCTTCTTGTTTGAGGACTTGCTCGTTGTAGAACACTTATCCACCAAAGTTATATCTCCTTCTAACTTTGATCACTTCCTCACACTTAGTTCTCTTCACTCCAATTCTTCCTTCTCCTCAAAAATTCCCCCTTCTCTCCATTTATCCTGGCCCTTTTATAGGCAGCTCCACCCCTAAGTCATCATTACAAAAAATCTCAACGAAGATCTTTCACATCAATGTAGAGACTATTTTTCTCAATTCATTAAATGACGCAACATTCCTAGGAGTTTACTTCTCTCATTTGCATTAAATGTGGTGGTGACCGCCCATCCTGGTCTTGAGTTGACCCCATGGTAGAGTATTATGTCATGTGGTGGGATGACATACCTAGGGCCTATCATGGTATCCATGTTTGTTCCTTTTGTTTAGACTTAGAAGAAAAGCAGGGGCGTGGATGTCTTTTCTTCATACTCTCCTCTTGCATCTCACTTTCTTTCCTTTTTCTATTAAGGATAATTGGTTTGGACCTTCTTGCTGAATTCTTTTTGTCCCTCTCGTTGTAGCTTAGACACTTCTATCTCATGTTTTACCAATACTAAGTAAACAGGAAAAGACTTGTGCGCTTAACAAGACGATGTGTCTTGTTTTGTCTTGCCAGATGATGTTCCTCGGATTTCCCTAGTGTAGACACTGTTAATATTAGTGCGAGTTCGATGAGAGCGATGTGCATATCCTTTTTCCAACTTCTTTTGGATCTTACTATTACTATCTTTCCTCATTTGGTAAGAATAATCGACTTGGTCATTCTCTTTCTTTTTTCTGCTTTTCCTTTTTTAGCCGAACTATTTTTAATTACCTTTTACCTAGTTGTACCAATGAGGAGTGATCCATGTCACGACCGGATAAAATAAGATATTCACAAATATTAATAAATTGTATAGGATAGTTATAACATCTCTAATAAGATAAATATAAATTTTTAATAACTTATAGTGGTTACGAAATATTTGTCCTTTAATCAATAAAAATGTACAATATTTTTTTTCTTACAAAATGATACATAGTGAACAGTATATACATAAAGATCTGAAAAGTAAAATTAGAAACCTTTTGAAGTTGATAGTATATAATAAAAACAATACTTTTAAGAAAGAATAGTAGCAAAGAGTCTTCACGGGAAAATAATATAGATAGATTCCGTCAAATTTTGATTATGTTACTTTGATATCAATAACTGCCAAAGAGAATATTTCTTCATGGTTGCTAAATATGTACAGATTGTCAATCACTACTCTACACAAATCACTCTAAAGAAAACAAAACAAAAATACCCAAGAAATAAGAATCTTAATATTAGAAACGGTAGATAATAAAAAAAAATCATAACAAAGGCAAACAAATTTAGGCACAATAAATCAATGATAAAACAACAAAATAATCCAATTGCAATAAACATAAGTCAAATGATACAGATCAACCGAGACATTACACGATAGGATGTATGAAACATTTTCGCGAAGAACATTTCTAAAATATAAGCGAGATCAATAGTTCATACTTTATTGACCCAAGCATGCGAATCAAAACTCACATGTCTGGGATGACATGCGAATCAAAACACATATCTGATGATATGAGGTACATGATAGGATACTATATTTATTATATTGGTTGTGGGTAAATTATAGTTATTCCTCGTAAACACTAGTGCATGATTATATTTTTATTACGAGTAGAAGTTTATTTTTATATTAATTTATATAAAAAGAAATAAAATAAAATTTTAAATTTGAGAAAATACAATTTGTACATTTTTGGCCTTGATAGATTTGAAACCTGGGTCTTTTCATTATAAATTTTATATAAACTATTATTAAAAATTATCTTAGAGAGTTTATGAAAATAACTTAAAAATATCTTATGGATTTCGTAGGATATTTTTATAAACTCTTATAAATATGGTTGCAATCGCTTATAATATAAAATATATTAAAATAAGTTATTTAGTTACTTTTTTTATAGTTATACTTCACATCTATTTTCATGAGTATTTTAAAAAAAACTATTCCAAACAATACTTATAAGTAATATGTATTTATAAACATAAAATTAAATTATAAATATAAATATGTGCTATAAAATAACGATAATGAAAAAATAATAATAACATTACTGTAAATTAGCACAATACGGTAAATATAATGACAAATGTTACCAGAACATATAAATGATTGAAAATAATAATATTAAAAAAATTATTGTAAATATTTATTTTGTTTATTTACTACTAGAAAATTTAAAATTTGTTATAAAATAATTTTGTGGTTAATTTTAAAATTAATAATTATTTTGTAGATAATTTATAGTAAAAATAATTAGTTACAAAATTACTATAATATTGGTGGTAGTATGAGATAAGTAGCAAATTAGTTAAGAAAATAATCTTAGTTAATTTGTAGTAAATTTTTAAAATTTATAATTATTTTTTACCTAATTTGTAGTAATAAGAAGTATAAATGAATATAACTTAAATTTAGTTAGGAAAAATAATATTGTAGTTAATTAATAGTTAGTTAGTTAAGATTTAGCTACTAATTTATATGGTAGCTAAAATTAATAACAAAATAAAAAAATCTTATAATAATTTTCAAATTCATGTGATTTTATTATTGATTAGTATTTTTAATATATTTTCCTTTAAATTTATAGCTACAATCTTACCCAACTTAAAAAAAAATATAATGAAATAGACGAAACTTTTTCTAAAATAATATTATCCATTTTAATTGAATAGTTATTTAAAGATGAAAAATATGTTTAATTAACTTAATATAAATACTTATCGTAAAAAAAATACAAATGCATAGAAAAATATACATTTTCTAAACTAATTTACAAGAATAAAACACTCAAATTTTCATACGGAGATTATTTCAATATAACATTGAACTGGAAAAATTATAAAATAATGAAAACTATTAAAGGTCCTTGTTAGGTTCATTATAGGTTTTGGTTGGCAACTTGGCTTAAATACATGTTGCAACCACCGTATTTTCAGCTGATTGAGAACCTATCTTTGCAACTACTTTCACAATTATATAATAATGATTTGCTTTTCATGGACTTTTGTGACAATGTAGGCATGTATATCAAAAAGGAAACCCCGCACTCCCACATTTCTAAAAATGGAAATAATTGAATGAAAATATAACAATTAATTAAAAACTTATTTTTATAAATTTATTTTTGATTATGTGAAAAGACCACGTATCAAATAGAAACAGAAAGAATATTTATACGAGATAATTGTATGGTGGAAATTTACTCTCTTTTGTTCCATGTGAATGCATTTATTAACATAATGTATACTGTTATTCATATTTTTAAATATAGTTTTATGAGTGATTTTGGAATTACTTTTTTTCATGAAAAAACTATTAGAATTAGAATCCATATATATTCGGCAATTGTTAAAAAATCACCTTATAGTTTTTAATTATTTATTCTACAAACGAAACAACTTTTTAAAGATAAATGAATATTTAAGATTTTATAATTAAAATCTATATAAATTATTTTTTTCTAACTATTGTTTTTTACTTTATCCTCAACAATTAGTTATTTCCAATAAAGAATTAATTAATCTAAGCAACTTCATACCTTTAATGATTCTATTATAGAGAAATAATTGTATATATCATTTAAATAAAATAATTTATTTTAAGATTCCTTTTCACTTACATTATTTAAATATAAGACTTATTTCATATAATAAATTATAACAGCAATCAAATTATTAATATAATTTATTTTTTTTATAACCAATCTAAACCAACACCATTAACATTTTCCTCACACTAACAGCTTTTTCACCCTTCTCAAACACACATAAGAAACAAAAATTGATATACATATCCACTATTGGTGAATTCACTCTTGGTTACTTTACATTCAGATATATACGCAAATAAAAAATAGAAAATACAAAGAAAAATAAATATTAATGAAATAGCAAAAAAATATTTATGTATCATTTTTATTACTAATAGAAAGATAAACACCATCGTGTATGTGTATTCACATTTAAAATCAGTGCATAAGAAATTAAATTAGTTATATACGTAATTAATATATTCTTTAGAATTAAATTCGATATATATCAGGAGTGTGCAGAACTCTCTTATTATAGATCGCTTTGGACAAATTTAAATTTTAAAAATTAAACTTGATATATTTTACGAACAAATTTAAATTATGTAACATAATTTATTTCAATTTAATTCAATGTCTTATATATATATATTAATTTAATTTTTTGAATAAATATATATTCATAATATATTTTCAATTTAATAAATAATATTTTATATATGTCAAAAAATAATAATATTTTATATAATATAATATTATATTTATAATATTATTATTTATTTTAAAAAATTATTTTTAATTTTATATTTATTTTTAATAATTTTATTATAAAATATTAAAATTGATATATTACACGAATAAGTTGAGCCGGTAAGTTTATCTAACTTATCGGGTAATTAGGTTTAAGCAATCAATGAATGGTGCTAAATAAATTTTTGAATCCGGTGAGCATAAAAATAAATCCGTGATATTCTGTCCCACGTACATCGTTTGTCTAATTCTTTTATTAATATAATTAACGTAAAATGTTAAATGAAATTACGAGTGATTTACAGTAGCAGTTAAAATATAAAAATATTTTAAAGAAATGGAATGAAAAATAAGGAAGGAGAAAAAAATTAAAATTGAAATTGAAAAGAAATAAAAAAAAAAGAATTTTAAAAAGTCAATTTCTTCTCTTTTTTTGAATCAAACGAAGGAAGGAAAGAAAGTGTTGGTGACCGGTGTGGCGTTTTCTGTAGCAGGCGATATGAACCGTGACGCATAGGGCGATCCTCCAGAATAGAAAGATAGGAAGCAAAATTTGATGCTTTTACCGACACGTCACTGGATGTATCCTGTACGCGTGTACTTCATCTAAATGTGTGGAACCTGTCAGATAATCACGCGCTTTTGCAAAACACACTCGCAAATCGCAATTCTCAAACCAAACAAATACGGAAAATCCCACTCTTCTTCCAAACGACGCCGTCGCCCCGTGAACACTATTTTGTCTATTCATTGTAATGCCACCAAGAAACGCCGTCGTTTCTTCCCTAAAACCTGTTCACGTAATTGAGAATTTTGGTCACCTGTTTTTATTTTTTTTTTATCGTGCTTCTTTCGGTTTCTGGCCCCCTCTCTTTAAATGCTCCCTCCCTCTTCCTTTCTCTGTCTCTCTTTAGCACTGAAGAACAATAAACACGAGCGAAGCTAACTGCGAAATAACGCGGAAAGTTGAAGCAAAGTAAATAAATAAAATAAAACTATCGTTGCGACATTGTTGTGTTAGTGTTGCGGAAGTTAAAAAGAATGGAAACTATGTGTTTAAAATCTGGGATAGTTCCCACGATCTCCATCGCTGGGTCTTTGGACGCACGTGTCAATCTTTCTCAGGTGAGCACGGTGGGGCGCGCTGCAGCGGATAAAATCCCGCAGAGATCGGTGTTTTCGAGATTTTCATTTTGGTATCCTTTGGAATCTCTCTGGCCTCGGGGGAACAACAGGTACAAAGGGCTGGCCCTCGACGACGCCGTTTTGGCGGATAACGGCGAAGGAAAGGCCGTTAGAGACGACGGAACGGAAAGGCAGAGCGAAAACTGGATTTTAAAGATTTTGCATGTGAAGTCGGTGTGGGAAGGGAAACAACGCAACGAAGAGGATGGTGCGGCTAATGATCAAACTCAAACGAATGAGGATGAGGAGGAGGAGGAGGAGGTGCGTGAATGTGATGCTTGCAGGGTTGATGAAGATGACGGTGACGGCGATGAAGAACAAGAGGCTCAATTCGATAGAGGCTCGTTTTCCAAAATGCTTCGGAGGGTGTCCTTAGCAGAAGCCAGATTGTATGCTCAGATGTCACACTTGGGGAACTTGGCTTACGATATACCTAAAATCAAGGTATCACAATTGAGATCTTTCTTTTCTTTTCTGTTTTTCGTTTTGGTTAATCGTAGGGTTAGGTCGGTTTCGTGCTTCCTTTATTTCTATTTGTGCTTTTTTATTGTTTTGAGTCTGATTCATAGGTTTTTGAGACCTCAGTCAGATCTATCTTGTGCTCAACTGATCTGGATCTAGCACACATTGATTGCTTGAAGATTCTTTGTGTTATGATTTGTCTAGCTTGAAAAATCCGTGGTAGGTTTAAGTTTAAACTTCGTGAAGCACTAATCTGAAATGGAAGTGCTTTGTTATGAACACTTGTTTTTCATTTTGTGTAGTTTTCTAATTTAACTAGGATGAAATTCATCAGCGAGTGTACTTTATAACAATTACGAAATACTCATCACTTATGTGATCTGATTGATGTTCGGCGTGTAGTTCTGCAAGGGGAATATGTAGGTGGGCTCTGTTTTTTTACCATTTTTGTACGATTCAGTTGCATTTTATAACTAGAACATGTTTCTGTAAAGCTCTGTTATTGGTTTTTTTTATTTATTGAAATGACCTGTTCTGAAATTGATTGATAAATCTAGGAATTTGATTTTCCACAAAATGCATATAGAGCACTAATTTGTATTTTGGTGGTGATAATTTAGCCAGGAAAACTCTTAAAACATTATGGTCTGCGCTTTGTAACTTCATCGATAGAGAAGAAGGAATTGGAAGCAACAGCTGAAAAAGATCCCCAGAAAGTTGAAACTGATGAGAAGGAAGAAGAAGAAAGAAAGGATCCGGAGAATGGTGGATACAAGATAAGGGCAACTGCTGCTTATAATATTGCTGCCTCTGCTGCCTCATATCTGCATACTCAGACAAGGAGCATGTTTCCATTCAAATCCTCAAATGCTGTGACTGGTGAAGGTTCACTTGAAGGAAGCAATGAAAGCCTTGACAATGTTAACATGCTAAACACTGATGTGGCATCTTTGATGGCGACTACTGATTCAGTGACAGCAGTGGTTGCAGCAAAGGAGGAAGTAAAGCAGGCTGTTGCAGATGATCTAAACTCTGCACATTCATCACCCTGTGAATGGTTTGTTTGTGATGATGACCAGAGTGCTACAAGATTTTTTGTTATTCAGGTAGGGAATATTAACCGAGGACATGTTATTGCTTTTTGCGCTATAATTGTAATTCTTGGTTGCAGCTTGTATATTTGCTGTAATTTGTGAGAACATTATTATTGTGGTTCCCAATATTTGTGTTATTTAGCTGATGATATTTTGGAGTATCTGTCATTCACTGCCAATTTTGGATGTATATTTTCTGGAGTATTCTTTCTCACTATTTTATTTTTAATTAATATGCAGGGTTCGGAGACACTGGCTTCCTGGCAAGCAAACCTACTTTTCGAGCCTATTAAATTTGAGGTAATTGTCTATATGCAGACTAAAGTAGTTTTCACATGCCATTCTTCTTGTTAAAGGGAATTTCAATTCTTTTTATGGCTATAAATAAATAATTTTGAATCTTTCTTAAAGTGTAGCTAACCATCTATCCTGAAATTGAGATAATGATATACATATTTTTTTCCCAGGGGTTGGATGTCCTTGTGCACAGAGGTATATATGAGGCTGCTAAAGGGATATATCAACAGATGTTGCCAGAAGTACACGCCCACCTAAAATCTCGAGGTTCTCGTGCAACTTTTCGTTTCACTGGTCATTCTCTTGGTGGAAGCTTGGCATTACTTGTGAATCTCATGCTGTTGATAAGGCATGAAGTGCCAGTCTCCTCTTTACTTCCTGTGATAACATTTGGTTCCCCATCCATCATGTGTGGAGGTGATAGTCTGCTAGAAAAGTTAGGTTTGCCTAGGAGTCATGTTCAAGCAATTACAATGCACAGAGACATAGTACCACGAGCATTTTCATGCAATTACCCCAACCATGTTGCAGAATTATTGAAGGCTGTCAATAGGAACTTCCGTAGTCATCCTTGTCTCAATAAACAGGTAAAGTCCTGGTTATCCAAAAGTTGTGAAGTAGATAAAGAAATTTCTTTCATATATATCTCTGAATGACGTCTTTGTGAATTTTTGCTGCAGAAGCTACTATATGCACCAATGGGTAATATGCTGATTCTGCAGCCAGATGAAAAGTTTTCACCAAGTCATCATCTCCTTCCATCAGGCAGTGGTCTATATCTTTTATGTTGTCCTTTGTCAGAATCCAGTGACACAGACAAGCAACTCCGAGCTGCTCAGATGGTCTTCATGAACTCACCCCATCCACTTGAAATATTAAGTGACCGATCTGCTTATGGATCTGGAGGAAGTATACAGAGAGATCATGACATGAATTCCTACTTAAGGTCTGTTAGAACTGTGATTCGCCAAGAACTTAACCAGATCCGTAAAGCTAAGAGAGAGCATCGGCGCAAGGTGCTGTGGTGGCCTCTTGTGCTACCACGTGGAATTGATGCTAGCATTGTTGCTGGGAGATCCATGATATCAGTCAATATGGGTCAACGCCAGTCACCCTTCTCTGGCATGATACGAACAGGGAGAGAGTCCTTGAAAAGGTTCAGTAGACTTGTTACCTCCCAACATATGCATTTGTTTGTGTTGCTCTTGTTCCCTGTTCGGTTGTTACTCTTGGGAACTTATGGCGTAATTAGCCTCGAATGAATATAAGATGATTCATTATTAATCATGGGGGACAGTTATATAGGGCGAGGGCACATGCTTTGTAGGACATTAGACATTTAGACGATTCTTTATTCATTCAATTCAAAATTGAAATATTGCTTCTCTTATGAGTCCTGCTTCTAGAGGAATATTGCTCAAATATTAATTAGTATTTAGAAATCTAATTAATACTTAAATGAGTTTTAGATGTTTGGTTGGACTAAACAAAAGTTAGGTGAAACTTTGGTAAATATTTCTCCAATTGTTCGGGAGAAGTAAAAAAGTCTGCTTGCCCTTTGTAAGCAAGATATTTAACTAGTCGTTTGTGGTTGATAAATGTATTGATCGAGCCATTGTGTTGCGCAAGATATTATTACTCATGTATTACGTGCGTATTCTAAAAAGGCGCTGGTAGTTGTAACTTGAAAAATTGGAGGATGAAATCGTCTCTTTGCAAAATAGGTAGACAAGGAAAGACAGTGCCAATTCATGAAAACGAGTTAGATTCTGTTGTTGCCATTTGATGCACATGCTGATTCACATACCAAACCAAAAATAGCCGACAAGATTGGAACCAGATTCTTTCGTCTACTCAACAAGTTTTAGTCTGCATTATACGGCTAGTGTTTTCGCTCTGAGACAAAAAAATGAATAGTCCACACCACCCAATCCATTGCCTATCCATCCAACAAAGCAAAATTGAGTCTCCGTACGTCCCGGGCCTCAACTTTTCCAATTCCGAACTTTTGGCAGGATTACTTGACTACACGTCGATTTGGATATGGTTAAACGAACAAACCACTTTTCCTTCTCTATCATTTTTCTTTTGGTACCAAGCGGTGAGCAAATATATGGAATTAAAATCTAACTCGCAAAGGAAGGTCAAGAGCAATTAGCTGATCAAACTCCTTTAAAAGTTCAGCTTAATAATAATAACTTGCTGCTCAAGAGCATCGTGGATGGATAAGCAACAATTTTCTTGTTCCTGATTGATTGATGCGGATGTGGCCACTACACACACAAGTTATTAGTTGTAAAGATCCAAAAAATGTCGATGTCTGTTGGCTATTTTTATTAGTAGCATCAAGCAAGTAGTTTTAAACATTCAAAATATTGATTATTACATTGGTTTGGAGTCCAAAGCTGCCTACGGAAATAATTACTCTTCACATCCATACGTGCAAAATAAATATTAAGATTGATTCTCCATTTGACTATGTTTGTTTGAATTAGAAATGAAATAAAAAAAAGAAATATAAATGATATACGTATACGAGAATTAGAATGGATAAAAATAAATAAATAATTTAGATAAGTAAAAGAGTAAATAAAAATAAATTGTATAAAATTAATTAAAATATACTGATAATATATAGTGTTTTTATACTATTATTAAATTATTGTTAACTTTTATAATAATTATTTTTAAATTATATTTAAAACAATTTTTGTAATGATTGATAATAAAAAATCTTTACACATTGTATAAAAATTAAACTTTTCAAAAATTAAATATAATTAAAACAATTTAATTTTTAAAAATAAAAAACAAATAAATGCATCTACTAATATTTGGTGGTGGTGGAGGGGGGTTTCATATATAAAATCCAACCAGAAAAAAGCCTTCATATTTATACTCTAAAAAAATTTAGTATTTCCATCTTATTTAACTCCTTTCTATTTTCTTCTTTATTTATATTCAAACAAACACAAGGTTAGTGTTATAAAAACTAGGTTGGAGATCAAACCGGTCAGAGGTTAATTGGAAAATTTTAAAAAGGTAAAAAGAAAAAGAAAAAACAAAAGCGATGATGAATTAATAACTATGAATTTATGACCCGTGAATTGTTGACTAAAACATTTTATATAATTGAATAAACCTGTATAAAAATAATAGCGAGATTTTGATTTTACTTTGAGAAAAATGCATTTTTAATTAAAAGACATGCCTAAAAAGTATATAACAATGACTAATTTTTAAAACCAGAATTTAAAAAAATGTTAGTAGTTACTACCACATAAGATAGGCATAACTACTGAATTTTTTTTTTTAAGTTGTACCATAAAATTACTTTCTTTTGTTTTTAAACTATTAAATGGGTCATTAAACTCCAACATACTTTTAGGCTATAAAATATGTAGTTTCAGAAAGAATGTTAACACAGAATAAGAACTTCACGAATTATACCTTCAAAAATAAAACGTGCAATTCTTAAAAATAGATCTCTTCAATCCGCTATCTGGCTCTTTTGGAGATTCTGTTCAATATTGAAGATTCTATGCTCAAAGTCATGGACCCGACCTATAAAGCATCACAACCAAGCTCTGCTGGCCATTTATTTGAAACAATAGTCATCTAAGTGGCTTGTAAAGCTTAGTTACGGACTGTTTTTTTATTGTTTGGTCAATGGTGGTTAACCCAGCATTACTCTACCATATTTCGGCGGGCACAAGCATATGCAAATAAAATATACAAAACGTGCACAACACCTTCAATATTACGAACATGCCATAACAAAAGTACTTTTTTTTTTTCCAAGGAAACATGGAAGGTGAAGCCTTCAAGTTTTGAGAGAACATTAAAACATGATCAGTGTTGTCCCTCAATGGCCAAGAACCATGCTAGTTTCATGGATTTGTAGGCAATTCAATCATTAACCATCCAATCCATACATGCATAAATCCAACCAATTCATTCACTTATAAAAGTACAAATTAATGAATTGACTAGTGTCCTAGAGGATAATCCCCATACTAGACGACTTTCATAAAGTTGAAATCTACATTTTGATCATTTAGCTTATGCCTTACTCAAAGGTATTCATCCAACCCAATACCTCTTACTTAAATGTAGCTATCCCGATACAATACCTCGATGAACAGCATTCAACACTCATCCCAAATCTAGCATTATACTGCTTTCGCACTGTCTGCAAACTCAAAATCCCATTCTCCTGAAGGCATGACATGCATCTTTCGCCTTGCCACGTAATCCCATCTATATATAGTCTTGTTCTAAGCCTTCGGCATCTATGTTCACTTTTTCTTTTTTCTAAATATTTATCTCACTCTTCAAAACCCTTTACTTTACTAACTTCACCTTCAAAGTCACTGCAGGAAGCCTCCTTAGAGGAGTCTCCATAACTAGACCCCTCAGGAGATAGATCAAGACTCAATCTCAACCATCCGAACAGAACAATTAGATTGGATCATCATTTGTTATTAGATGAATAATGATCCATCCAACATATTTTTATATTGGGTCAAGTAGTCCAAAATTCATTCATTAAGCACAAGTATTTAAGAGATGGGTCTTGAACTATACAGCATTCAAGTAAAAGAATGTATTAAATATTGAACTTTATTTCATAATTTTCTTTTTGAAAAAGTATAATATACTTAAGATGTATTAATGAATAAGGTAAAGATCTATCCATAAAAAAACAATTAATAAATTATTACAATGATTTATTATTAAATGAGTAACGGATGGATTGAATTTTTTTAATACATTTTAACGGATTATAAATGGATTAATGGGCTTATTTTTAATCCATCCATCATTTTAATTCAAAATTTATCCAATCTGTTGAATGCACCAGTAATTTGAACTGAGAGTAGCAAAATGTAAACCCTCCCAAGTAGGAAAAAAAAATAGTGAATTAAGAAGAGTCAAAATGGGTAAAAAAATTTAACTTGGCAGCTAGATTCTGCTATGTTTGTTACAACAAGGTGCAGAGACTACTTATTTTATTCATGTGAGGTAGGGTGATTACGTTATGTTTCCATGGCAACCCATAAGATTCTCTTGGCCAACCAATATGCTGTAATATTTTTGATAGTACATTTCACAAATTGCGCAGACATTCCAGACTTTTTTTTACTTGGCAATAAAACAAGTAACTGGAAGATAAAGAGAAACTGGGATCCTCACTTATGTAGCACTTCACAAGTAGCTCAACTGTCTTTAATAGAATGGGAAGCAGAAACTGAATCAGAGATCAATTTTACCTGCCAAGTACCAAGAGTGTATTGCAAGACTACCAAACGACATTATATTGGCAAGGGAGGATAATCCATGAATCATACCAAACTTCTTATTCATGGCTGCAAGCTTTGGGTTTGACTTTGCAACTTCCACATTTTTTGAC
Organism: Mucuna pruriens; assembly: GCA_025330945.1. Taxonomy (NCBI): domain Eukaryota; kingdom Viridiplantae; phylum Streptophyta; class Magnoliopsida; order Fabales; family Fabaceae; genus Mucuna; species Mucuna pruriens. The sequence continues at coordinate 1,757,444 of JAENHJ010000154.1, forward strand.
CACCCAACTTCCTCCCCAATGTTATTTTCTCTCTCCACTTTATGCCTTTGCTTCATCATCTGTATCAGAACAACTAAATGGTTGGAATATAAACTATCAAATAGTATACTAACTGTTGGCAGCTTAACAGCACAAAATGTTGTCACGACTCAGATATTTGTTGGAAGATATGATTAAGACCTTTACTTCAATGCTGCCATTAGTGTGACAGATGAAAAGAAGCAAGGTTAAAAGAAAAAAATAAAACAAAAGAAAACCAAGGAGGAAAAGTGGAAGTTAGAACAGTAAATGTGAGCATAGAGGGAGTGAGGGAGCAGATATAACAGACTACAAGCCTCTACAAATCATGAAATTTACTGATGATTAAATTAAAAATGTTACTTTTAATTATGGAGACAATGCTCAGTATATGAATATACTTTTAATTAGTATGAATGTCCAAAATCCTCAAATTCCCATTCAACAATGAGTGGTAAGAGCTGGAAAACAGTGTGCTAATAATAATAATAAGAGCCTGAATCAACATAATGACAATCAATTGGCCGCAGTTATAGGTCTTCCCTTTTAAATGTAAATGGGAAAGAACTCGTAGATTTAAAGGTAAGAAACCAACAGCCAACTTATCAAATATAAGATGAACACAAGTCATAGATTTGGATGATTTGGTTGGTCTTCATTTAAGCCTATGATATGAAATATAAGCAAATTTAATAATCTGACATGCTTAATTTTGCAAAAAGTTTCTCCTCTCAAATTTGGTTCAATTATAGAAACGTATATAAAAATTGCCAGGATCCAGAAATGGAATCAAACTTATAAGATATTTTAACCACTTAGGTTTAGATTTTTAGTGAACCAGTAAACTGTAGCAAGAGCATGGAACTTTGATAAAACAATTCATTTCGACTCTGGCAAATTGATTTTGCTAAGCATGCGTATGAAAACAGACACCATCACTTCGGTCTTCACTAGAACCACATGACCCAAGTGATAGTTCATTGCAATCAATCTGCCATTTTATATTTCCAGCTCCCACACAAAATAAAACATTTAATGTATCCAACTCCTCAGAAAATTCATTTTCATCCCTCTAATTCCAATTTTATCAAATTACTCTAGTCATTGTTACTATTTGGAAGCAGCAACATTTAAGGCCTTGTTTGGTTTGCTTGCGAGACCAATGCATACATGCTAATAGAATTTTGAAACAGAATGCTGACATATCTTTACCTCGATGGTCATGGGCGTAAAGACAAACAAGTTGGTAAGATTGAACGCAAAGGAAGAGAGCAAGAACCCAAGTTGGTATCTCTCAGTAGTGGAGGAAGTTTTCCACGGGTGAAGGTAGCCAAAGGAAGCCACCGATACGGCGCAGCAGACACCCACCATTGAGAAATACGCCGGAAACATCTTGCTTTGCAGGTTCCCAAACTGATGCCGTGGCAGATTCCTAAACCACAGAATTCAACCAAATCATAATCCCATTTTCACAGCCACAACAATTTAATTAGGAAGTGATAAAATAATCGAGAAACATGCGTACTTAGCTACAATGTGAGATTCAATTTTTTTTCTCCTTTTCAAATACGTGCATGTTATTTATTGCATAACAATACGAGGCCAGTTGTTCAAAATTTGACGTTTACAGTGAACACTTAAAATGCAGTGTGTTTAATATAGGATTGCTTTGGATACATGTGAAAAAAATCAAAATAGATAGAAGTTACATGCAAAACTCATTTAAATACGTTAAAATGATTTTAAATCCATTGAAGTATAACCTGATTGGATTAGTGTTTTTGAAGATTAAAATTTGTTTCTTTCAAATTGAAACAAAGCCTTAATTGTGAAAAAAGATAAAAGAGAAAAACGAATGCCCCAACCGAACCATTTTGTGCTCACTACAACAAAAGCCCTTGAACAGAACATGAAACATGGAAAACAAGAAATTGGTTGAAAGTGTAATTAGCAGAAAAACGAAGGAGGCTTAGGGGTGATAAAAATGCGTACTTAAACATGATGATGCCGCCGATGAAGGTTACCCATAGAGCGGCACCAAACGCAGTGGAGAAGCTGAGGAGGTGAGCCAGTTTGAGGTAGGTGGAAAGAGTGGTTGATTTTGACCCCAGTGTCTCCGGTGAGAATATCACTCCCATGGCTAAGAAAGCCACGGCCGTTATGAACCGAGAAAGCCAACCCATAGATCACAGTGAATAGTGAGTGTGGTTCTGCTTCTGCCAAGGGACGACCAGTGAATGAGGTTGTTGAAGGATTGAAGCAAACAAGATATTCTCTAATGTAATGTATTACTTTTAACTCTTTCTATCTACCAAACCAAACGCATCCAACCGGCGCTCATTGAAATTAATAACCGGTTTAGTTGACTCACTCTCTTTTTCTGGAATATTCGGCCCGGCCCGGCCCAACTGTCTATGTATGGGCCAGTGAGCCCATCCTATTTGGGATTTCATGATTTCATCGTCCCGCCGCCTCCAAAATCCAAATAAAAATTCCCTCGCTTTATTTTTTCAAAAATAATAAATAAATTAAAAATCCTTTCACCGTCTTCGCGCTGCAACTGGTTACCTTACCATATCTATCAAGTCTTCCTCGACAAGTTTGTTCACGATTCTGCTGCTGGTGTCTTCCCTCTTCCATAAAACCATTCTCTTCAAATGATGGAAACGAGTTATTCTCCGCGTGGGTTTCGCGGTGTTCGTTTCGTTCTCTGTGGCTTTCATCCCGTCGCCGAAAGCCAGGTTTCTCTTTCTCTCTCTCTTTTCCTAATAGGGTTTCTTTTCTGGCGCGAAGGTTATTTTATTTATTCGATGAATTTCTGTTTGTGATTGCGTAGATCCGGTTCAAGCTCGTGAGTGGCGGTGGAGTCGACGTAGGACAGTACGGTGGGAGTTGCACGCATGTCATCGTCGATAAGATTGTTTATGTGAGTTCAATTTGATTTTCTCTTTCTTTAACCCTATCTTTGGCCTTTATTTTGAAGGGAGAGATAACTGTGTGTTGTGTGTGTAGGATGATCCTGTGTGTGTTGCTGCAAGAAATGATAGGAAGACGCTCGTCACTGCATTGTGGGTTGAACACAGTGCTGATATTGGAATGCCCGTTGATGCTGCTTCGGTTAGTTTCTTTTTCCATTCCATTAATTGGTCTGGCTTCATTTCTTATTAAGTATTTTGAGTCCGTTGTGCTTGAGAGATGTTATGAAAATAATTTACGATAGTCTTATTTCAACTATTCTGGAATAATAAAAAACAATTTACAACTTCATATCAAAACAATTTAACTTAATTTCCTCTTTAATTATAGAAATAACTTATGAGTGCTTATACAATAAACCCTTAGTTAAAGCTGTCTACCCAAACATTTTACATTCACTTCATGTCGTGTAGCAAACTCACCTAGGGGGGATAGACTTGGTTAGATTAGAAATCATCGAAATTGTTTATGGCTGAACGGATTTATGGATGTAAACACTAGACCAATAAAAGTTAATTGGTTTTGCTTACATTCCGTGTTCAGAAATTTCTTGAACTTCTACGAGTCGTTTTGAGAACCAGTGGCTGGTTTTATGCTTGTGCTTCTTTGTAGGATGAATTTATAATAACTTCACACTCCAACTGAGCAAATTGTGTTTTGGCAGGTTATGTACAGACCTCTTAAAGACTTAGATGGAATACCGGGTGCAAAAGATTTGATAATGTGCCTGACTGGTTATCTACGTCAGGATCGGGATGATATTATGGTGAGCATCTGTTATACTTTATTGTGTTGATTTACTCCCAGGAGTTTGTGCACATTGTTATATAAAGTTACTTGATTTCACCTTATTTTCCCTCTTCAGACGATGGTTGGCCTGATGGGTGCACAGTTTTCTAAGCCATTGGTGGCAAACAAGGTTACTCATCTCATATGCTACAAATTTGAAGGTTTGTTTCATCTTCTAAAATTTTGGCATTCACAGTCAACCGCATGTGTATGCTACTTTAGTTCTCCTACTTGCTTTCTACCACAGATTATTCATGTTTATGACGTATTTCATTTTGTTTGTTCATTCTGTTTTAATATTCGACTTCCAATATAGGGGAGAAGTATGAGCTTGCCAAGAAATTGGGCACAATAAAGCTAGTTAATCATCGTTGGTTGGAAGATTGGTATGTATGTCTTTTCCCTGTTAACTTTACATGGATGTGAATGAATCTCATCTATTAAAGCCTTTTCATTGGACTTGTTGGAATTATAAAAAATTGGAGTTCTCTTAATCTGAAGTTCTATTTATTTCTTCAGCTTGAAGGAATGGGTGCTTCTTCATGAAGACAAATATAACAAAAGGTTAGGCCTTGTACCATATCAAAGTGCAAATATAATATAATTAAGAATACAATTTTATCGACATCCTAGCATGCAATGCAAATGTGGCGGCATTTCACGTATCATGTCATAGAGGCTGAATGGGGGCAGTATTCTTCTCCCTATGCTTGCATATTTATCACACACTCGTATATTTGGAGATTGAGTACAATTTGTTTAATGTTATTGGATGACCTTCGTAATGATTGCAGCAAATAATCTGATGGGTCAAGAAATGATAGCTTAACTGTATTTGGGTGGAATATAGGATGTCATTTGCCTTTCTCAACATCATCTTAATGTCAATATGCATAGTGCACCTTGTGTGCTCATCCGTTCTTGCATTCTTTGGGATTCCAACATGATTTACAGTCATGGACTTGCAATGTTCACTATCGAGTCACAAAATAGGGGGAATTTATAAAGTTCACTTTAAACTAACTGTCATAGAGGCATCTAGATGAATTACTGTAATAGGCATACGAAAGGAAAATTGAAAATGCAGATTACTGTAATAGGCATTTCAGATTGTAGTTGAAGATGTGAGTGATTAAATCACTCTTTTTTTCTAAGATGACATAATCATTACATGTTTATTTCCCCTTAGCTTTTGAAAGCTCTTATCTGTTTCAATTAATTGCCGAAACTTTGTTCCTTTTCAATAGTGGTTTTGAACTCGAGATGATGGAGGAAGAGGCTAAGGATTCTGAGGAAGAGGCTGAAGATTCTAAGCTGGGACAATCAGGGGGAAGAAAAAGAAAACAAAGCCCCCTTAGCTCTAAATTTGGTATAGCTGCTACTCATGGATTGTCGAAATCAGTAAGAGAGCCATCGAACGCCTTACCAGATTCTACTGTTCCACAGGTTTTGCCAAATGTCAATAATGGTGAAAACTCTTCAGTCATTCCAGGAAATGAGAACAAATCTGATAAAGACTTGAGCATTCATAATGTTGATGACTCAAAGATAAGCTATCAGGCTCCTGACGTTTCTAGACATTCTACATCATGTCAGTTACCTGACAAATATGTAAAGACCAGTGAGTCTAAGAATGCTGATATTCCAAAGGCACCAGGACGCCAGGATCTTGGCAATATGGGAAATACTAATTCATCTGGTCAGCAACCTGATCTGCATTATGACACCTCGGAGTCTAAGAAGTTGGTAAGTGACTTGAGATCAACTTCTGCAAGTGCTGCTGGAGTTGCACATTCAAATGAACAGCTTAGAACTATGAGTCATTCTAGGAAGAACCAAAGGGGGTTTCCTCTTCCAAGGATCTTAGATAAAAGCTCATGCAGAGAAGGCAACAACTGTGAAAATAGTAAGGTTGAAAAGGCAAGTGAGGGTATCAAATCTGCCAGTGCAGAAGCTTCTGGAAAAGGAAATGATATTATTAAAGAAGACGAGCCAATTAGTATATTATTGCCTCAAAAGAGGATAAATGAAGCCTCTTTTACTAAATTAAAATCAAGAAAGATGACTGCTGATGCAAAATTCTCCAACCCATCGCCAAATGATAAATCTCAAGGGTTAAAAGTGACATCTCAGGTTGATGAGCTACCTGAAGCTGGCGACTATTTTTCCTTAGGCAAAGATGGTATAAATTACTCAAACACTTGCTTAGTTTCAAAACCTGCAGGTTCTACCTCCAACTCACTGGCATTTGATGAGCCTTTCTCAAGAAACGCAAGCCCAGAATCTGGTCAGTGTGATAATGTCTATCAGAATTCACCACAAACGGCTGTTCAGTGGTTAAGTGAGTCTAAAATTAATGGCAAGCCTGATATCACAGGTTCTGGAATGCGACAAGTTGATGGTAATGAAGCAGAGCAACATAATGTCACTAAAAGTCTTGATTGTTCATCACTGGGAAACAAAAAGTCACATAATGTGGAATCCACTGGTTGTAGTAATTTGGATTTAAGCAATGAAGAAAGTGATAAACTGATTAGAAAATCACCCCGAAAGAAGTCGACTTCCAAGAAAAATTTCGATTCTAAACCGAAAGTAGGTGCCACGGCTAGACAGAAAAGTTCACTTACCTTGAATAAAACTACCCTGCAAGGTGACGGTTTAACTTTTTCCAGCGGAAGCAAAGAGATTGCAACTTGTGATGCAAAGATGCATCAGGGATGTCTCCAAATCCTTGATGTTAATAAAACAATGGAGCAAGAAACCGTTAGTAAATATGCAGAAGATGCTGGTGGCAGAACTGAGTTTTTGGATGATGAAACCGAGGCTCCAGATGACAAATGTGAATATGAGTTAGGAATGGCAATTGATGAAGAATCCGTTCATCTTTCAAAAAAGTCAGATACAGCAACAGAAGAGAAGTCAGAAGCAATTTGCCCTGCAACAAAATGTGAAGAGACAATGCCTCCTAAGAAAGGCACAAACAAAACTGAAAAACAGAAGCCATCTTCACTGGTGGTAAAGCATCGAGCAAGAAAACGTCCTGCTGGTAAAGCCAAGGCCACAGTTAGTAAATATGCAGAAAATGCTGGTGACAGAACTGAGTTTTTGGATGATACAACTGATGCTCCAGATGACAAATGTGAATACGATTTAGGAATGGCACTTGATGAAGAATCGGTTCATCTTTCAAAAAAGCCAGATACAGCAACAGAAGAGAAGTCCGAACCAATTTGCCCAGCAACAAAATGTGAAGAGGCAATGCCTCCTAAGAAAGGCACCAGTAAAACTGAAAAACAGAAGCCGTCTTCACAAGTGGTAAAGCATCAAGCAAGAAAACGTCCTGCTGGTAAAGCGAAGGCCACAGTTGCAAGGGAATTATCGAAATCTAAAGTGGCAGTATCTGGGGAGAAGATTCCTAATGAGATGGGGCATGAGCCAGAGATAGAAACAGTGCAAGAAATGTCCCGTCCTGCTGATAAAAGTGACAACTTAACCGTACCAAGAAATAAGTTGGAGAAATTAGCTGAAGAAGAGAAGGAGAATAGACCAATTGATGTAGGGCTAGCAAAGATCAAGTCTAGGAAATTGGGGCACAATCCATCTATATCAGGATCTTATACAAGGGTAAAAACTGAAGCCGTATGTTTTATATTAAGTGGCCATCGTCTACAGAGAAAAGAGTTTCAACAAGTAATCAAGCGTTTAAAAGGAAGGGTTTGCAGGGATTCTCATCAGTGGTCATATCAGGCGACACACTTCATAGCTCCAGACCCCATACGCAGGACAGAGAAATTTTTTGCTGCTGCTGCATCAGGAAGGTAAGGAATATCAAGCACAAAATAAAATAAAGATCATATAGCACGCCCCTGCTAATAATGACTGTTCTAACGAAGGCAAGTTGGAAGGAAAATTTTTGTTTGTAACATCATACGAGAAATTGGTTAACCTTTTTCCCTTTCGTATTCCCAGCACAGCAATGTAGTCTTTAATTATGTATATAAATACTCTATCTGTGGTGGAATGCAGGTGGATTCTTCAAACTGATTTCTTAACTGCCAGTAGCCAGGCAGGAAAATTCTTGCCAGAGGAGCCTTATGAGTGGCACAAGAATGGTCTCAGTGAGGATGGCACAATCAATATGGAGGCTCCGAGGAAGTGGCGGATGTTGAAAGAAAGAACAGGTCACGGCGCCTTCTATGGAATGCGTATTGTTGTATACGGCGATTGCATTGCCCCGCCTTTGGTATGCTTTGTTTTGAATTTTATTTCGTTTAATATTCTTTTACTAGTTGACAATACTACCGTGCACTTCATCTGAATTGCTACAGGCTTTAGGGCTGATCTTTATATTTTGATGCAGCTAGTTGTCCAAACATAAGTTGTATAGTCATTAATGATAATGAGTTTCCAACCATTTCATCTGCGCTTTATTGTTGAAGATGACCTATATTTCTAATTCGACTTCATTGTTTTACAGGATACTCTGAAGCGTGTCATTAAAGCTGGAGATGGAACAATATTAGCAACTTCTCCTCCTTATACTCGCTTCCTTGGTACCGGAATCGACTATGCTGTAGTTAGCCCTGGCATGCCACGTGTTGATTTGTGGGTCCAAGAGTTCTTAAAACATGAGATACCTTGTGTTGTAGCGGACTACTTGGTTGAGTATGTTTGCAAGCCCGGGTTCTCCCTTGAGAGACATGTATTATATGGTACTCATGCTTTGGCAGAGAGATCATTTGATAAACTTAAAAGTAGGGCAGAAGAGATTGTTGAAGAAGTCATTGCTCCTGAGGATTCCAGTGGCGATGATACAATTTGCCAAGTATGTGGATCCCGCGATAGAGGAGATGTAATGCTGATTTGTGGTGATGAAAATGGTTCCATCGGCTGTGGAGTCGGTACCCATATCGATTGCTGCGATCCTCCACTAACAGAAATCCCTGAGGAGGATTGGTTTTGCCCAAAATGCACTACCACCCAAAACTGCCCAACCAATCCCAGTAAAAGGAAAAAGTGTGTTTTATCTTCATCTAAGACCAAGTGATATTCCCTTTTGAGCCAGTCATCGTCTAGGGAACTTACCTCAATTTGATCCCTCATAATAATAACAATAATTATGTACAATCCTTAGTAATTAACAAATTAATACTGATTGCGGACATGTTTTGTAACGTTATTTATGGCAAGAAGTTTCTAAACTGTCTCAAGTTCAGGATTTAGGTGATTCTTTTATATAAAAACCATATAAACTATATTCTTTACTTCGCGGTTGATCTTTAAACTCTACTCTTTTCTTCCTTTTTCCTTTATTAAAGGTATTAGAATTTAACTTAATTTTAATCCATTACAAATTTGTAACTTATATTTAATGTGATCGTTCACCTCAAATTATTATATCAAATTCTCAATACTGCCATTTCGTTTTTTACATTCAATACTGATATTTTTTTAACATTCTATAATACGTTCATACTGTCTGCGAAAAGGTACTGTACAGTTTTGCTTTTTTTATTCTGCCGAAAATTACTTTTCGAAACATCCTGAACTTATTTGTTAATGGTTCCAAATCGTTCACCTACAATTATACTTTTGTTTAATTTACGTATGCCAACTCTGAATATTATAGTGATGGCACCACATGTATGGAATGTCCTTGAAATGAAGCATGAGGCATCAGATTTGATGAGACGAGATCCCCGGATCTTTTTTGAACGTTTGGCTTTGCGAGGCATTGCTACATGTTACCATAAAAATAGAAAGTAAAATTAGTACCATGCAAATACAATATGATATGATGTTTAATTAAGCTAGACAAATATCATACCATATAGATATCCATATGTGCTTCACAGCATATGGGTGAAGAATCCGATTTAAACCACCAAATTGTACGGCATCGAGAATTTTAAAAAAATTAAGTGAATAATCCGATTTAATGTAGGATTGTAATAGAAATGATATTGGTAAAATTCTAATATCTTTGATAAAAAGAAAGAAGAAAAAATAGGTGGAAAAGATCTAGTGAACAGTAAAGATAAGATACAGAAATTAAATAAATTTTATACGGTATTTATATAAAAGGGTGTTTTGGATAATAAAAAGGAAGTATATTTAGTAATTAGGGAGGTGAATTGGCTGTTTTGATCTCTTTGAGAAGAGTGGCATGAAGACGTCAGGAAATGAAAAATGGAAATTGAATAAAGCAATTCAGACAATGGCCCAACACTGGTCTATTTACTTTTGGGCCATATCTAATGCTAACAGACCCCTGGTCTAAAAGCTTGAATAAGTTCAGTGCCCAACTGGCCATTAAGCCCGATCATTTATGAGGGCAAAAGCTCTCACTCTTTTTGCCATAGAATGGCGCTGGAAAAATGCACTTCCACATGCTAACAGCAAAAATGGAAAATGCTAAGCTACATGTCAACTTCTGTATTTAATCATAAAAACTATTAATAAGTACTTTAAGATATTGATTCAAAATAAACTTGAATTTTAATCTCTTATGACTTATATTCTCTCTTGGCGTCAATCAAATATTTTCCTTATTAAAAAAAATGATGCTTAAAGAGAGGTTATGCTTTCATTTGATAGATTACTTAGATGGTTAATATATATACAAAGAAAAACTGATAGAACCAATCTTGTAGAGAGTAATTCTTTCATTTTAGTATTCAATTAAGCGATTTATTCATGTCTCGTGAAAAATAAGATTGTTTAATCCTTTATCTCAAGTAAACAATCTTATTTAATTCTCTATTTATTTATCTTTATTAAATATGTCTTTAATTCATCTTGTTGTTTGGGAATTATCAAATTTCATTAATTTCCTCACTCTTCAGTTTACGAACCTCCAATTCATAGCGCATGAATTTTATATGCAGAACAAAACGAATAGAAACAGTAGATTTGTTAACCAAAAAAGAAAAGAAAAGAAAAGAAGCAAAAGTAGGTTTTCAATTATTATTTTTTGTTCCACCTTTTACTAGTTCATAAATAAATGGGGGAAACGTAATGGGCTCTCTCTTTTAACTTTTCAACCTAAAACTAGTATGTGGTATCCACAAAACCCATCATTGATTGTACAATTAGTTATTGTTTTTTGATAGAATTTTGAAACGGGAAGTACATCAAGAATCAAGCAAGCAACACAAAGGCGTACTACAAGGCTTAGGCATCGACTTTTACCCTCCCACTGAATAACTCCAAAAAGCTTTGTTTGCTTACTTTTCCGTCCCACTGTGTAATTACTAATTTCATGTTCATGGAATCATGGTACAACAATTCTGATGTGTCTGTCAATTACAGTTCGCAACACCATATCCATAACCTGCAAGGTACCAAACATGCTCCATTTTTAATGCATGTGTTGTGGTTTATCTGTCTTTAATGGGAATAATAACTTGTATATGAAGTTTAAATGCACGTGTTTTGGTCTATCAACCCTTAAATGAAAATAGTAGTCACATATATCCAGAGATCCTACTAAATGAAATCTGACTTGAAAAGGCATTGGTTATTTTTCGCACCTGTCCTTGCTTGAGCTTGAAAAGGATTCAAAGGCATTAAGTAAGATCAGACATATAAGTGAGTTAGCAAACTTGGTAGCTTTGTTTGCATCGTGACATAAAAACCACTGAGCATGAGTTGTAAAGGAATATTGGTCACTGCAGACTCAGATCTCAATAAAACCATCACTTTTTTTTTTCTAACTGGCAATGAAATTCGATTCCCCATGTCTCAGACTCCCAGCTACTCTGGAAAATAAAAACAAGCATTCCTCTTTTTACCTTTTCTTTCGACTTTCGTGTCTCTTTCAATTTATTTTTTTACTTTACTACTTATTTTATTTCATAATTTTTTATTGTGAAATATGTTGGGAAAATACAAATAGATAATGTGAAAAGAATATTTCAGATGTTTCATCCAGCACATTATGCCAGTTATATTATTTTTTATTCATATTTTTCTCTAGCTTCATTGTCAAATAATTTTAATTAAAATGATCACGTGAAAAGAATTTGTGAGATATTTCATTGAACACATAATGGCAATGCCACCCAGTTTTGACAAGAGGTGTGGATTATCCATGGACAGAAAAGAAGGCACATGATAGCAGCACATGGTGCCTCTGGCATGATTATATACATGCCCAGTGGCCACTACTTCCCCTCTTTCCAATGTTACGTTCCCTTCATTCAAACATCACGTGTTATTTCCCCCCTATATAACACCTCTTATGTCTCGGAAAAACAGGAAGGCCTAGCCCTTCCTTTTAAAATAATTAAATGCATACATTCTAATTATGTAGTAGTATGTATATAAATATTTATAGTCTTATAACATATTAAATTTTAATTATGCATGATAAAATTTATTCTTTTTAACCACTTTATATATTTTTTTGGGAATTTGGATTAAGGCTAAAGTCACCTTACCGAGAAACTATGTATTATATTCCAGAATTTCTATTACTTTTAAATTTTTTAGGGAAATGTTAACAGTATGTTATTAATAAATTAATCTCTTCAACATACTTTTTACAAGTCAGTTTCATTAAATAGAGCATTCCCTCAAGTTTATTTTTTGCAACTCACAATTTTTTTCAACTAATAAAAAGCACATTACAAAAGCATGTAGAACAGTAAAAATGTTTGTGCATTAAATTCAATTGATTTTGCAAAATTCGTGGCCCAAAGGTTCTGACTACATAATAATAAGTGCACGAATTTTGTAACGTATATTGTCTTTCTCTGTTCACGTTCATCTGAAGCAATAACAAGTAGGCTTGTGGACATAATTTTTGTAATGATTGTGGTGTGAAAAGGCTATTCCAAATACACTCTAACTAAAGAAATGGTACCCTCGTGAGATGCACATGCACAAGATATTAAATTGTTATTTGCTTTCAATGCAAATATTAAAGTATAATTCAAATAAAAAATAATACACTGTAAGAGAAACAGTTCAACAATACCTACTAAAGTTTAACGACTATAGCTACGTTTGTATTACAACTGAAATTTTATTGGAGCAACGGACTTCTGAAGAAAGAACTGTTATATATTTTTTACTTTTAATGTATTTTTGTAAGGATGGGAAAGGTACTCCAAACATGCATTCATATAATCCATGCTTATGCAGAATTAGTAGTATTTTGTTGTTTTGAATATGAATGATGGAGATGTGGGAAACAAGTTTTGCTCTTTACCACCCATGCCAATTCATCATTCCAAGTCTAGCTTGCGTATTTCTTGTTTTCTACATCTAATTAATTCTTAAAAATAAAAAGGGAATTCCATTATAGGTTTTATTCAAATATCAGTTCAGTAGTAGTTGTGCAATGGTCATTTTGAGACATCTATTTACCATTATTAATATCGTATGTGATGGACAATGGCGTTGATGTTTAAGACGCACGATTATTTTCACATTATTAACTTAAAATTCTATAGAAATCGTATTCGGTGGAAATTTTCACGTTAACCAATTAGATGATTAAAATAAAATATATAAATGAAGTTTATTTTATTTTACAAATTAATTTTATAAAATTAAATTAGATAAGTTTTTATTGTAATAAATATTTTTTTCATTCGTTTTAATCTTTAATATTAATAGGAATTATAGTATTTATTAATTCTATTTTAAATACATGTATGTACTGCATAAAAAAATACAAAAATTAATAAGAAATTTAAAGGCACATAAAAAATAATAAAGAACTGAAAATTTAAAATATTTGTATAAAAAGCGAAACACTTTATTTCCTTTTTAATTTTGCTTTGAGTGAGTTATTAGGAGTAATTGAGATAACAAAACATGTTACTCAAGCTAATCTATGGTAGCGTGATTTAAGCTGTGTGCCCTGTGATACTAGACAAAGAAAATCCATTTTTTATTTGTGTTATAAAATAAATGTTTATGCTTAAATTCATATATTACATTTGGCGCGGTTTATCAAAGAAAAATCTAAACAGGTGAGTTAAAAATACTTAAAATTGAATCAAAACTTACAATTTGCTACACAAACAAATTGTTTTAGAAAACCTAATCAACTAACTCATTAATGTCTCACCTCTTGGAAGACACTTTCAGTACATGTAGTTAATTAGGAAGGTGGAGTGTTATTATGTATTGAGTGATGTTTAAATTTGCGATTGGTAAAAAAGTACATAATTACTAAAGTAGTATATCTTTTGTATCCCCTTTCCCAACAAGAAACAATATTTGTACATACATGGATTCTCTTATCAAACTTTCACATGATAAGGTTGTATTTAAATTTTGTGTATATCCAACCTCTTCTCCCCACATATATATATAAAAGGTCGAAAACAATCCTCAATTGTAATTTTGATAATGTATATAAATAAAAAATAATTCACATTTTACAAATTAATTTTATAAAATTAAGTTAGATTAACCCATTTTTTCAAAAAATGTACTCAATATTTAACTATTTTTTTTTATTTTTGGTTCAACTATATATATATATATCATCGATAGTTCCCGTCCTGCTAATGAAAATATGGAAATGCTGAAGGGGAAGTGATTTGGTGAATAATTATATGCTAAGTGGTGTTTGCTCTTGACATGATATCTTATATTGGATGCCACCTCAACACTTTTCTAACCATGACACAGTTTTGCTATGACTACTTGTAAAAATACCTTAAGGTTCTCTATTGAAGATAGAGATGCTGTAATGAATACTTTGAGAAAGGAGACATATACACACATGCAATTTTGAAAACATTGTATTCTCCGCTTATCTCGGAAATTTTGAACGCATAGTGGCATATGCAGTTCGACGTTGTCACATTTAACACAAGCAATTTCTTTTTATTTGTTAGTGTTTGTTGCTATTTGCAGAGTGAAGGGTCTTTGAATAATTTTCTATCACGTTTTAAGCTCTGCTTTCTTCAGAATCAGCATATATGATTGTGAATAAATTCAAACTTTTATCTGGCAACAGTTGGATCCCTCCTCGATCCTATGTCAAGATCAGGAATCAGTGTAATAATGCATCTCTTACACAGAAGAAGAAATACACAAGCTTCTGCGTGTATCAGAAACCACGCCTCAAACAAAAGACAATTATTTGGGTTTTCATGTTGAAGACTTTTCATTCATTTCCAACTACTCTCTTGAAATCGTGCATTGGCAAATACTAACAGTTAAATTTTTACAGCAATGATATTTCAACATTCAATTTTTTGCAATACTTTATTAGCATTTTTTTTTTCTATCATATCATTTTTTTTCTCTGTGTTGTATAGAATTTGAGATGTTTAAATATATTTTCCTTTTTACGAGCAACCTACCAATATTTTTTACAAGCATTATAACGTGTACAATACTACTTATACTTAGAATGGAAAATGTACTTCAACACTTAGTTTTCGTGGAGTGAGAAAAATAGAAATAGGTAAGATATAAGCTAGCTGAAAAAGAAATAAGTGAATAAAATAATAAAAATAGAATAAATTTAGAGATATTTAATTTAAGAGAAATAGAGATAAAATAAGAAATAAAAAACAAAAATGAAAAAAATATGTTTTTACAAATAATCGATTATAATTTTTTTAACTCAATTTTATACATTGTCACGATTTTAAAACCGTAAATATTCTTAAATCATAATTAAATACGGAATTTGTCATGGTTTTCAACTAAAAAAACGTCAGAGACTTTTCAGCAACTAATTTTCTAACTTTATTTGTGTGCAATTTAGTAAAGAAATAAAAAAAAAAAGTGTAAGATACACATTTTTTTTATTTCACAGTTAAATTATTTTTATTCTACCAAATAAAATTATTTTTATTATTCACTGATTTTTTCTCTTTTTTTTTATTTTTTTACAATTTTTATTTTACCAAACAAAATTTTAACAGGTGCTTGCATTAGAAGAAACATAAAAAGCCATAAATGATAAATATAATTAATAATGTCATGAAAAAAAAATATATATATATATATATATATAATAGTGAAAAAAATGTAAATGAGATATTTTTATTTTAAAAATGTTTAAAACTCAGGAGTGTACTTAAAATATGTTTTTCATTTTTGGTGATACTCTACTTACTATATCAACCTAAAATTCAAACAAATTGATTGTACGGAACACATGGGTAAAAGCCTTTTCATGGGAACGTAAAAGTTGAATTGACTTTTCCTCTCTAATCCTTTGTTTTCTAGTATTGAGTGCAGATTAGACATTTGCTTTTGTTGTATCTGTGTGTGCAGAACTGATTAAGAAAAACTGACCACTTTTTCTCTTGTGCACGACTTCATAATGCCCTTCTACAGTTACCATCCCTATTTCCAGATTCCACCAGCTATTTTTACCAAATTAATACATTTTTCCTTTAAAATTAGCAAATCAGTGCTCCTTTGGACACAAGTTATATTTCTCACGCTTTATTAATAGCTAAATATTAAAATTTGTGGGCGTCCAAAACGCCAAAATTTGTGATTACAAACAGCTAGAAATTATGTGTATAAAAAATTAAAAATTAAAAAGTCAAGTTCATAAAGTAAGACTTATTATCCATATAATGATTTTTATAAACATCCAACTAAAAATTTTAAAAGTTAGATACACTAATTTCGGCTCGTGTCCAAATTCCAAATAACATCGTGTACTCAAATTCATCTTCAATAACACCGGAGAATAGTATAACTACACAGAATTAGAATATATTATCTCTCAATGTACGAGAAATAAATAGAAATAATTTTTTGTTTTAATTATAAAAAATAAATTTTATTTTTTATATTTTTATTTATTATGAGGTTTAATGATTAATCATTCACTTATTTGTTCTAAAATAGATACAGAGTATTTTTAAAATAAAATTTAAATTTATAATATTATTAATTAAAACTAATTTTACATTATATATTAAATCCATTTTACACATGCTAAACCGGCTTGAACAACTTTTTAATTCCCATAATATTGGTTTATTTTTGTTTAATTTTTTAATTCTTTTTTATTTTTGGTTCTTATAATTTTTTTATTTTAGTTTTTTCATTGATATATTTTATTTTTATTTCATTTTAGTTTTTGATCCTACTGTTTCAGTTCTTATAAAATTATAATTTTTTAATATAAGTTCTTTTTTACATGGAAAGATTTTCATTTTAATTTTTATTATTTAACAAATATCATATCTGGTTTTTTTTTTTGGTGAATTTCACGAATTTTTGGTAGAAAACCTTGAGATATATTTTTCACTGTTAATGACGTTATCACTTAATAAACACATGGACCAAAACAATGAAACAAGAAATTTAAGAGAACTAAAATAAATATAAAAAAGTTCTATACTACAGGGCCAAAAGTTCCTTAATCCTATTGATACTTGACTTTTTCTTTTATATAAGAAAAATTATAAAATAAAACATGTTATTTTCTATCTTGTAAATTATTTATGAGAAGTTTTATGTTTTTAAATATTTATACTTTGTTGGTTTTAGTTGATAAACTGAATTAACAATGTTTTTTATCATTTATTTTTAAACTATTTTCTTTTAACTGATTTTTTTTTGCGTGTAATTTGCTCTCCAGAAATATTTACCTAAAACGTTTATTAAAAAGTAACAATAAGTTAGCTTTCAAAACATTTTCAGAGCTTGTCATGGAATATTTTAGTGGAAAACTAAAAATGAGAGAATGATTAAGCTTTTTATTTATGTGTTTTTTTTTTTTTTATGAGAGTAGTTAAGTGATAACCTCGTAAACGAAAATTGATGATTTACTAGTACAAAAAACAAAACAAAAATATTAATATTAAAATTTACATTAATTCTTAGAAAATTGACGTAAAATATGAGATGGTGATCTTTTCACACCATTGGAATGAACATACTATTTGTTGCCTTAAAACCAATCTAGTATATGAATGGCATTTATAATTTTTGAAATTTTTTACAATATATTTTACATTGGTTGTATAAACAATATATCTAAAAAATACTTTATTAATCAATTCATCCATACAACGATCTAGGATGTTGATGATTTTCCTACTTTTGAAATTAATGACAAAAGTTTTTAGACTAACAATCGATTTATAAAAATATTTTCTACTTTAGTTCGTATTATAGTCCTTTTAGAAGATATACAATTTTTTTAATTTCAGCAGCACATTCAAATTTTTATTATTGCTCTAAGTTTCGAACTCTCATTCTCTAGTCTAGAGATATCTTGAAAAAAAGATAATTGAATCGACAATCTACTTGTATAAGCATGGATTCAATTTAAATTCTTTCTTTATATACCTCGTTTTAATTCTTCTGAATGTGTTACTATCAGTGTATTTATAACAATGTTAGATATATTATTGTATCTAACAACGTTAATAATACACACACATATATATATATATATATATATATATATATATATATATTTAAAAATTATTAAATTATACAAATTATAATATCATATTATTTATAATTGATAATATAATTTATTTAATAAAGAAAAACTAATTTTATCTACTTTATTTTATGATGAAAACATATTTTTCAAAATAAAATTAATAATTATAAACTGTAATTTAAAATATTTTATTATTTAATTTTATATATCTAAATCAAAATTATATACAAATGTAGCTAGATATAATTAAAATTTTAATATTTTTTAAAAAGATATGTTTTCATAAATTAGAATAACACACATTTGTAAAAATATAATTATTTGAATATATATATATATATATATATATATATATATATATATATAAATTCATAATTATTTATATATATTTCTAAATTTTCAAATACATATTTACTAACATATTTTTATTAAATTTAAAAACAAAAATCATTAAAAATCATAATAATATAAAAACATACATTGTAAATTTAATACTCATACATGACATGAGATATTACACTAGTTATTGTAATGTTTGTATGTTCCAATCATATTAAGTTCAACCTAAAAATCAATGTAAATCAGCAAATAATGTCTTCCTAAACAAACGAATCTAAATTATACTACGAACACCCCTATAACTATATCAATTGTTTAATTTTCATTAAACGAAAGTTATACTGAAAAAATAAATCGAACAATAATAATTATTATATGATTATTTTTAGTGTGTTAGTCTTCAAAAGTGTGATTATATTCTTTAAAACTAACAATACCTTAAAAAATTGACTTCACTAAAATTAACAATTTATTTAAAAAAGAATAAATAATATCAATTATTAACATAATATTAATGATCAATATTATATCTATACATAAAAAATTATAAATACGTTACAAATATTAGTTATTAATTTTTCATCAACAATTACAATTACTTATTTTATTTTAATCATACTTTTATAAGAATTATATACCAAACAAATGCTGACACCCATCTGCCCAATAAAATATTATTATTTTATCATCACATTAAATTCGCTATAGCGTGAAGTACATAAATTGGCCATTACAGGTGGAGATTCAAATCAGAAACACCAAGAGGTACACAGTACACACCATTACTTGGAAAGAGCAAAAATTTTGGTGGATACAAATTTTAAGAAAATCTAATTGAATATAAGTGAAAGTCAGTTTCTTGGGTGGACTAACCACAGGAAAAATAAATGCAATTGGACCAGACATGGGAAAATGCCCACCACCCAGCTACAGTAACTGCTGCAATAAAACCTTCTTTGTAATGCATCATCTTACAGTGTCTTTGGAAAACAGTTGTTCCTAACACTCCTGCTTCCTCTGTAAAGTCAAAACTGTTGTAGTAATAATTAAAATTATTTTATTAAAAATAAGGATAATTTGTACTACTGACCTTCTCAAAATCTTCTTATTGATACTTATACCCTTTTAATTTTTTTTTTTAAATACTCACCTCTCCATACAATATAAGAGAGTGATTGTGTGTACTATTTTACTAAATCCATAAGAAAAATGTGTGTGCTTAAGAACTATAAGCGGTGAGAATGTCACTTTTTCAACCTATATTCCATTGTAAAAAAAATTAGAGTACAAAAACAATTCAAATCTTAAAACAATAATTATTCAACCTAATTTATTCTCTGAAAAAACTGTGATGGAATAATATTTTAAGATTAATGAAACTTTAGCTCTTAAGTAATTTTCTTAGTATATAACCAGGTTTCGAGAAAACTAAACATATATCGATTTCATTAGTAAAAAATTATTAATGATTCAAATTAATTTTAAAAATATAATTAAAATAAATAAAATTTTCAAATATTTCATATTTAAAATGTTAAAAAAATTATCTGATAATTATATTTTTTCGAAATAAATTGTATCAAATAAAATTTTCAGAAATAACATTGAAATTGATTATAAAAATTTATATATGCAACAAATTATTTAAGACAACGGAAAAAAATACGTTAATAAAATCACATACTAAAGGTGTTGATATCTAATTCAATATAAAATAAAATTATAAACCAATCTAAAACAATTGAAAATTCAAAAAAACAAAAATAAATTATTATTTTAAATATTTTCTTACTCAATCAATTGTATCGAATTAGATTTTAGATAAAGTTTGTAAAATCGAATTAATTCAAATCAATATTTTTTAATATTTATAAGATAGTATATGTTTCACATTCAATTTATATATATTTTTTATTAATTTTTTTATTTTATTTATAATTTTATTATACTTTCATGTATACAATTAATGAAAGAAAACTAGATATACTTCATTATGTTTAATTTTTTATTTATAGTATATGTTTCTATTTGTTGAAAAAAAAAGTGAGATAATTAATTAATTAATTAATATATTTTTATTTTTTTAAGTAAGTTATTAATATGCTTACCCTCGAATATTTTATCAAATCAAATTTAAAAAAAATAATTAAACTTAATCACACATTCCTTTATACTATGTTTGATAGAGGGAATTCCTTTATATTATGTTTGATAGAGGGAATTCCTTTATATTATGTTTGATAGAGGGAAGAAAAGTGTAGTGGAGTAGAAAGAAATAAAATACTGAGAAATAAATAAGAAATATAGTGAAATTTAAGTTGGTCTATAAAGATGAAACAAAGGAGAAATAAAGTGAAAAAGTTGTTTTAAAAATATAATATAATATAAAATTTTATCACTTTACAATTTTACTCTTAAATATAACATAGACTTATATAATTGATTATTATTATCATTCTTATTATTATTATTATTATTATTATTATTATTATTATTATTATTATTATTATTATTATATAATCAATTATATAAATATGGTTAACAAACATATAAATAAAAAAAATTAACAATTTCAATTAATTCTGTATAAATGTATGTATGTAATATTTTTTAACATAAAATGTTGTTTTTTATTATATAATATTTTTTATTTAAAAACTAAAATATATGTATATAATATTGTTTAACATAATATAATAAATTTTAATTCTATAATTAATTATTTAATATCACCGTACATATAAAATATTTTTTTAAAATTATTTTCATCATAATCAAATTTTAATTATATAATAATTTTTATTTTAAAAATAAAGCATATACATATATATGATATTTTTTAAACATAAAATAATAAAATTTTAATTATATAATTAATTTAAAGAACATACATATAAAATATTTATTGAATATAAAAAATATTTATAAAAAATTAATTACATAGTTTAAATTTAAAAATAAATATAAATAATTAGTTATATCTATTCGTAATTGATTACAAATATATATATAATTGATTATAATTAATTATACAAATATCACTACTAGAAAATTTAAAATTTATTACAAAATAATTTTGTGACTAATTTTAAAATTAATAATTATTTTGTAGCTAATTTCTAGTAAAAATAATTAGCTACAAAATTACTATAATATTGAATGGTAGCATGAAATAAGTAGCAAATTAGCTAAGAAAATAATCTTAGTTAATTTGTAGTAAATTTTTTAAAATTTATAGTTATTTCCTAGCTAATTTGTAGTAATAAGAAGTATAAATGAATATAACTTCATTTTAGCTAGAAAAAAATAATATTTTAGTTAATTAATAGTTAATTAGTTAAGATTTAATTATTAATTTAAATGGTAGCTAAAATTAGTAGCAAAATCAAAAAATTCTTGTAGTGTATATTATCAGAATATAAATACATCAAAATATAAAAATAAAATATATCAAATTTTTATATCTCTACATTATTATTAAAGTAAATACAAAATATCAAATATATAAATATATTAGAAACATATAAACAGTATATTACAAAAATAACGTATTAAGAAAATGTTAGATAATTAGATTAGTAAGTTAATCGATTAAATTATATATATAATCGATTAGATAGTTGAAGTTAGTTGATTATATATAATCAGGACGTATTACTGTTTATAGTTAAACGTATTAAGAAATTGTTAGATAATCAATTAGATTAATAAGTTAATCGATTATTTATTAGAATGTATAATTGATTATATATAATTAGGATGCACTATTTATAAACAATTAAAATTTTAAGGGTAAATTTATAATTTAGTATTTATTTATTTTTCTTATTCGTTATTTCTTCGCTAGCTGATTACTTCTATAACAAGTAGGTGCATACTACATTTTAAATTTTAATTAGTATTAATATTTTATTAACATGTATAGCAATTAATATTCTTTTTCTTTTAGTAACATAATAACCTCTTAGTTATTTTAATCAACATTTTTATTAACCCGTTAGAAATGAAAAATTACTAAAAGAAGATGTTCATTATTAACAATTTTTTTTTTTTACTGTAATTTCTATTAAGAACTTATTTAGAACAATTTAATTTCTTTTAAGTAGTCATTGCGATATTGTAATTTTTTTTTTGTTCTATCTATCTCTCTCTCTCTCTCTCTATATATATATATATCCTCTTTCAAGATGATTTTCTATTATTGTTTAGGATCAAATTGTGAGGACTAAAGTTCCTTCTAGTAAATCTAATCCGGTCTTGGTGTTAAAACTTAGCAAGATTTAAGGCAGCAGGTCCAAATTTTAAAAGTAGTTTAAAATTAATACTCTGTACATCTAATAAATGAGCAGAAAAGTAAAATGTAGAGTAAACAGAAAAAAGGTGACAAAATTTTCCGGCAGTGCAATACTTGATCCATCTGTACAGCGAGCGACGAAGCAGAACTCTAATGAATCAGCAGCTCAACGCCTCGTACTTGACCGGAATGGAACGGTTGAAGCCCACTTGCGAAAGCAAGTTCCCAACCACCGCAAGATCGCGGCAAAAGACCCCTTGAAAAACTGAAGGATTGGCGGCGGAAGGCGACGACACGGTGCACTTATTGTTTTCCAAATTCTCCGCCTGAGCTTCCAGAACCATCTTCCTCTGCTTCTCAGCGGCCTCCTCGTCCATGATGGCACCCATGACGTTAGTGTAACCCTTCTGAAGCAGCCTGTAGAGCAACAGGGCAGACATCCTCGCCCTTTCTTTAACGGACTCGACGTCACGCTCGTCCGCCAGCTCGCACCGCTCGATGAAGCACGTGGCCTTGTCGGGCTTGTGTTTGAGACATAGCAACAAGTGAGCCCTCTGCAGCTCCGAACGACAGCACCCGCGTCGCAACCCGATCAAGGAGTGGTAGTCCACGTTGCCGGTGTCGCCCGAAGCCACCCTCTGTTTCAGTTCTTGGATCTTCGTGGCCAGAGTGCAGAGCTTCCCAGGGATTTCTCTGTAGCGCACATTGTGGCGCTTCCAAGCGGGGCCCGCGAGTTTACGGTCGCGCAAGATGGTGTTGTAGAGGAGTTTCAGGTGCTCCAGGTCGTGAAGGGATTCCGGGAAGCATCGAAGGGTTTCCAGAAGGGAGGCTCGTGTGTCCAGCGCTTGGATGCACGTGGGGTCCAGCGCCAGGGTTCTGTTGCAGTCCGCGATTGCGTCCGCGATTCGCCCCGCCGAACGGTGCGCCGTGGCTCTGTGCATGTAGCACTCCGCCAGGAACCCTTGCGGGGCGCCGCGCCGCCCGTCCACGATTTTCGAGAAGTGCCGGATGGCCTCCGAGTGGAGCCCGGCGTCCAGGGCTGCCATCGCGGCGGCGCGGCGCCGGAGGAGGAGCTTTATGTGGGTCAGGAGTTGGGACACGGTTTCGGACTCCGGCAATGGGCCGCGGGGTGGGGTGCTGGGAGCGCCGTCGCCGGAGAAGAGGGGGTTGGATAGGGTGAAGCTGTCGTCCGACCAACACACGCTCTCGCGGCGGAACGCGGCGGTGGCTAGGCGTTTACCCGTTTGGAGAAGGACCATAGCGTCTTCCATTAAGCCTAGGTGGCAACATGCTTTCCCCAGGACCAAGTATCTGTTATTCACATTTACAACCATGTTAGAAAATAAAATAGAAATTCAGTCAAAAGTAAACCCAGTAAAGTAAATAATTTTTTTTATTAATTTGCTCATTTGTCCAAGTAAAATTGTTACACATCACATGTCTCTATCTACCAAGTACATGAAAAAGAAATTAATATAGTCTAGTAACTATTTTTATCTACTTAAAATAATAAACATCAATTTCTAAATATAATACGTAGATTTTAATCAAAAGTTTTTATTCTTTCAAAACATTCTTTCCTGGTTAAGAAAATTATAAAATATAATAATAATAAAATAATCATTTAGTGTAATTACAAATTCATTTAAATATGGGTAAATTCTCTGTCCTGTCACACTTCAAGAAGTTATATTTTTATTAAATAAATTAATAACACGTTATCACACATATATATATATATATATATATATATATATATATATATATATATAAAATATTTTTACTCTTTATTTTAATATTTTATTTAAATTTAAATATAATAAAACGAATTAAAATTCATCAATTTAAAAGTGCACCGAAGCACCCACCTTAAATATGAACAAATGAAAATATTACTGGCTTTCTTAATTTTCTAAAATGGTAAACCTTCTAAAATAAATTAAAAAACAAAATATTAGTAGGAATTTTTAATGTTATTATCGTTGTTGTATTTTTTTTTTTAAATAACTAATAAATATAATATAAAAAATAGAAATGGTTGTAAATAAATGTGTACAAATAAAGTTACTCGAGAATTGGATTTAAAAAATGGTGCACTAAAAAAGAAAAGTCCCATCCACTCGAAATCTGAGAACCTATTTACGCCAAATTGTAAATATTACATTATATATTTTCCTTGGGTTTCCAGGTTGTGCTATTTATGGTGCATTCAATATAATGGGATTTTTTTAAGTGAGAGTTGGGAAACATTTTATTATAGCTGGCAGGAGCATTTACTCAAAACCCATATGACAGCAAGAAGAGGGAGTTCGATCTGATCCAAATCGGAAGTCGATTTTAATTTTAAATAAACAAAAATGAAAATGCAGGCAAAGTGGAGAGATAGCGCAAGAGATATAAATATAATAATAACAAATAATAAATATTTGAATAAAAGAAAGTGTTTTACCTCCAATACCCTTCCTTGTGGCAGGTTTTACACAGCCCTGCCATAACCTTCTTCTTCAAGTCAGAGACAGAGAAGCACTTGAAAGTCTGATCTGGAGGCGGGGAATCCGAAGAAGAGAGTAGCTTGACACCCTCCCTGGAAAGTTGTTGAGACGAACCATCAGAAGAAAGAGAGGAAGAGTCTTCGTTGGCCATTTTGAGGCTGGGAATGTAGTCCTGAAGCATGTCCGCTACGTCTTTGAACCTCCGAAGATACAGCAGAGACCTCGCTCTCAGCTCCAGTGCTTGATCTAGACGCGGATAGATCGCCAGAGCCGCGTCTAGAAGATTCAGCGCCGAAACTACCTCGCTTTGTTCCTGAGTCGCCATCAGACTCCGAGCGTCTTTGATGTATTTCTCAACCATCTACAACCACAGATACACACACATTAAGTTCTAGCGTGTTTGGATCAATCCACACAAAAATAGATATGTCTTGAAACCGAAGCAAAAGGCAGTGGAATCTTAATCTTAATCTTAATCTTAATCTTACCTTTCGGTTGGTGAGCCACCAGTGCTTCTTTTCTGTAGCGTTGGGACAGGGAGTGGTGACAGCCATTGATGGAGGATGTTGGTGTTGTGGCTGAAGATTCAACCTTGGACCATTAAAATATCAAACACCCTGCTCCCCTCTGCCCTTTCTTTCTTTCTTTCTTCTCCCACCCACTAAGGTAGGAGCCTAGTCCTTCTCTCTGCCCTTACAATAAAAGGAAGAGATATATATAGAGGGTGAGAGAAAACGGGTTTCAGAGGGAGAGAGCGAATGTGGCAATGGACTAGTGACGGACAAACTAGGGATTTTAGATTCTATCAACGTTATTCACATCACATCTTTTACCTTTTTTATATTTTTTATTTTTCTCTAATATTTTCTTTTTTAAAGCATGACATGTGCTTATAAATAGTTGTTATATTTTAATAGTTAATTGGTAAAAAATAGTAGTTATATTTTTATTAATTAATTGATAAGAGAAGAAAAATTAAATAAAAGTGCAATCGTAAGGTATAGGATTTTAAATTACAACTAAATATTTGTTTAGTCATTTTTTTCTCATTCTCTCCTAATATATAAAAAAATATTATATATTAATAATATAAAATAATTTTAATTATTATTTAATTACAACTTATTGAGTATACAAATTTTATTAACTTTTATATTAAAGACTTTAAAAGTTATATAAATTATGATTTGTAATTAAATATTAATGTATAATTATTTTAAAGTGTTGTGTGTATATATAAAGAGATCGTATTAAGTAAAATAAATGTTTATATTAAAAGAAATAATTTTGTATCATACAATTATTCATGAAATGTTAACATGGAAAATTATTAAATGTTCATATAATCATTTTAAAAAGTCACTTGATTTTGTTATTCAATATTAACTATATGATTGTATAATTTATATTTACTTATTTGTCTTCTCATATAAATACTCATTAAACTTAATAATATGTATATATTTAATAATTATGAATTGATAGTGTTACTCAATAATAAATTATCGTTAATATGACTTTAAGTTAATTATTATAAAAGATAATAAAATTATAATTAAAATGTAATTTATAATTGAATGATTATGTAAAACTATTTTATGAATTATCTATTTAGTATGGAGAATTATTTTGAAAATTATTATAATTTATTTTTTAAAAGATTTTTCTTTTAAATAAATACATTATTTATAGAATATTATCAACTATATTTATAATAGTTGTTATTATTAGAATAATATTTTCAAAGTTAAAAATAATTAAATCTTGTCTAAAATCAACAATGTCATAAGATAAAATGAATGAATAAATTAATTAATTAGAGTAAAATGTTATAATTTCTTATTATAAAACATTACTTTAAAAATAGAAGATTAATATAAAAAGAAAAAAATAAAATATATATCAGTTATATAAACTTTTTATATTATCATCAAATTATAAATCGTTGTATTTATAATTGTTTTGAAAATCATACTAGAATGACTGATTCCACTAATTTGATAAGGAATTAGTTTAATAATCCATCCATTAAAATAATCTAGACCACCTCAAAATTGGTGAGAATAGTTGAAAACTAGTAAAAATTATTGTAGATAATCAATTTGAATAAATGATTAAATTTATTTATTTATTCAATTTTTAAAATTTTAAATTATAATGTTATATTTATTTACTATTAATTTATATATTATTTTATTAATACTATTTCGATCATGTTTCAATAAAAACAAATTATAATTGAACCATTAAACTTTAAATCAATTACTTAACCAATTTAATGACTGTTTCTATTTTAAAAACATTAATATCTATTTATTTCGATAATAATTATCTTAACTATTATATCAAGTATAATATATAATTAATTCATATTGTGAAGACTTTTACTACAACAATGTGTCTCATAAAGATTAATAATTAACATTACAATATTTTCTTAATGGAAATTGTTTTATACCCCAAACGGAATATAAGTGTAAATGGAAGGGAAAACGCTAAAAAGAAAATAGTCTTTTGAAAGAGATATTGACAACTTTGACCTTTGTGTAAGAGTAGCCTTCATCCTTCAACATCATAGCTGGCAACACACCACAGATTAGATACTCTCACATTACCATATTGTGGTGACTTGTTGTAGGTTTATGACCCTAAAATTATGACTTGCATGTTTTTTTTTCTTGCAAAACAGAGTCTAGGTGGTGACCCGATTCAGTGGGTGTTATGACCGGATATAAACGGTAAGCCATCACGGGTCAATGGGATAACCACCGGAAACGTGAGTCAAGAAAATTGCCCCAAAAAGTATGGTAAGGGAAGCAAAACCGGTGATGCGTGAGTTAAGATTACCATGAAAGTACGGTTTTACCCCTTGCATACGTTGACTTGTATTTGTATCTGATAGCTGATACATGATCTTTGATCATTGACTATTCTTTTCTGTCTCTTTTGCCTAACACTCATCATTAACTCAAATTACTCAACATGGTTTGATAATACAAAGAGAAAAGTGGAGAAATAGTATCCCCACATGTGATCTTCGAGTTTAATTAATGAAACAAACATTAGCTTGCAAATTTCCACCTCCCACATAGTAAAGCAGACCGTGATCATGGAGCTTTAGATACCAAAACTGGTGAATAAATAAATAATAACCCGTTAACAATTCACTTTGACACCAATAACCACCTCATTGGTCATTATTCTGATTTTGCAACTTTTCAAGTTGCCGTAGTCACCGGGAAGGAGGCCATGCCATGATTTATCATATGGATAGATGTTTACAGACGGATTTGCAATTTTATTTGAATTAACTTTGCAATTTTTTTAGATCTTTGTAGTTTAATTATGAAAACAAATTATAATTAAAATAAATAATATATGTATAAAATGTTTTATATTGTTGTTTAATTGTAACTCACCCATAATAAATTTGTTTCTTTTATAATTATTATAAAATTACATAAAAATATTTTTAATTAATTAATAATATAAAAATTTCTATATTAATAATGCATATTTATTAAACTCTTATAATTATGTATTGTTTAATTTTAATTGATTTGAGAATAATATTAAATATAAAGTAATTTAATTTATTAAAAAAACTAATTTAATTTGACTTTTTCTTGTGATTTAGTTTGAATCGATTATTTTGATAAAGTTTTGTTTTGTTTTTTCTTAATTTTTTAAGAGTTGATACTTCATTTTAGTTAGCAAACAAACGAAACTATATTAACTAGACTAAAGAGTAAAGTTAAAAAAACTAAAACATAAATTTGACTATGTTGGAAACGGAGTTATTATCCACTATATACTTGTTTAATAATTAACATTACGATTAAATCTAACCTAATATTAAAGTTTATAGTTTATTTTTATGTATTACCTATTTTAATAGATATTATTTATTCTAATAGACATAACCTAATATTAAAATTTATAGTTTATTTTTATGTATTACTTATTTTAATAGATATTATTTATTCTAATAAACATGTATATAAGTAGGCATAATAATTAAATTTGAATTTGTGAATACTTGTCTATTCTCGTTCTCGTCCTAACTTTTTGATCAATGATGAAATTGTGTTTGAATTATTTTCTGACTCAAGAAATGAGAGTTGAGGACAAGTATATATCTACATACCTCATCTCCATCATTGAACCCATCTCGTTGTATATGTATATAATTTTTTGTATAATTCTATAAATTATATATACTTGTTTTTATACGTTAATTTTTTATAAATACTAAAACATAAATGAATTAATGGAGTAGTTAATAATTAAAGTAATAATAATAATTAAATAATAAATATAAAATTATACATTTACCTAAAAATTAAATTTTAAGTTCTTTATTATTTATTAATTTTTATATATTATTTGAATTAAAATTAATTATTAAATTAATATATTTTTATTTAAAAATATATAGATAAAATAAATTATAATAAAATGTAGAATGAGTTTTTCACATGTTTTTTTGAACACGATAAAACTTGACAAGAGTTGGATTTCACTTTTTTATCCTTTATCTTTTATAAACCTAACCTTGTTTCTTCCTCACTTTTTGTGAGGACGATGACGGAAAGAGAAATCTGTTTTTGCTTTTTCATATTATCAAACATGTATATAACAAAGTGTTAGAAAGTTTCACATTAGCACTTTTAGTTATTTTAGTGCGATTTAAATAACTAGAGTGTAATGAACATACAACTTTAATTAAAATCATTTTTTTTATAATTATTTTTCAATTTAAAAAATAACACTAATTAAATACATAAAAATTTCAAATGTTCAAAGTATTAAATATCATCATTAGTCACAAGTGAAAATAATCTCAAGTTTATTTATAAGAAAAATAGTAAAATTATGAGTTTTTTTTTTTTGGTAGATAAGTATAAAAACTAATAAGTTTAGTATGCTTATAGTATGTTTTCATTATCAATACGAGAACTAAAATTCAAACAAAATGAATAAAAAATGTTTTATTTGTTTTTGATTTGTTTATATCAGGTTAATATTTTAGAATAATTTAAATTAATTTTTGGACACTTATTTATACAAGAGCTATTGAATAAAGTCATGCTTATATATTTTGTCTTATAATTTGTTCTCAAGTGTCTTGAAATGAATCGACTCATACTTATATTAGGTGATTCTTTAGGTGAGTTGATATGATTAAGGTAGGCGGTGGAGTGATTAAGGAAGAGGTGGTACTTCCATTGACTTGAATACTTAGTTAATGAACAAGTAACAATATGAAAAGGGTGAAGATCATATTGCATAAGAGGATAAGTCCCTGTATTTATAGACAAAAGTGGATTACCTTGAGGTGAACGACATTTACCCACTCTAGTTGGTTAGTGCTTATTCACAATTGTATCTTTACTTGAAATGCAATGAGCTTTAAGACATTAGTTATCTTAGCCAACTTCAACGGTCAAGGTTAATCATACAATCTTCTCAAATTACTCAATATAACAAGGAATAATTGATGTACCCGGTGAAATACATAAAGCCTTGTGAGAAGACATTATTTTATAAATGCAATTGAATTGTTTTCAAAGAAAATGAATTTTCTTCTATAAAAAAAAATTTCAAATTCACATAAGTGTTACAATCTTACCACTTATTCTTTTAAATATCAAATTTAAAATAAAATATATTAT